>JARQOD010000003.1:60979412-61136438 GCA_033576555.1 Oophaga sylvatica
TTCTCTGCATCCTCTGGTCGTTCTCCAGACCTGGGGACGGTTCAGGCACAGGCTGCAACACTCAGAGGAAGGGGTCTGCGCACCGCTATTCCTCCACATAGTGACTCCTGTCCTTCCGCCATCTCACTCCAGGCCAGACTGTGTGTTTCATCTGAACACCTGGATTTTTCTGTGGAGGCGAGAATTTCGCTTTCTCTTCTTAGCATAGAGGATGAAGAGGGGGCGGATCCCCCTTGCAGTGGGGCAGGCTCGGACATTATAATAGCCTTAGACAGGGCGCCCATAGCTTTCGCGCCACGGGGGTGGCACGCCCACCAATGCACCCCCCTATTCTTCACCAGCGCCTCAGGGCGCGAAAATGGCGGCAAAATGGCGGAAAATGGCCCCCAAAAGTCCAAAAAAACTGCACAAGTCTTTTTGCACAAAAACAGTCCACTTGGGCCACAGGACTCACATATAGTAAGCTTCGGATCCTGTTCGTGACGCCAAGTTAGATGAGTCGCACGTCCCAGGCTTTGGGTACTCGGCACAGAGCCCGTTCACTTTACTGGGGGATGTCACGGGTAGCGCAGCTCGGTCCGTTGCCCTGGACGCTCACTAAAAAGGGATATTTACAGGGGAAGTAGAAATGTTCGTGACACCACCTGTGGTTTCTGATCAGGGTGACCAGCGCTGCAGGGTGAATCCTCTGAGGGTTGTTACTGGGCAGCAAGGTGTTAAGTCTCCCACAGGCGAGACTGGCTTCCTCAGAGTATATGGCGGTGTAGGGTAAGGAAAAATAATCCAGACACACACAAGACAGTTCTTTCTGTACCTTTACTGGTTGATGAAGTTGCAGGCACGTCCCGGGAGGCCGTCAGGGTGGAGGATGCACGCCCCAGTAATCATGAGTAGGTGTAAGGCCTCTTACGTCTAATGGTGAGTTTCTAACTTGCATAAAACAAAGTTTAACATCCGTACTCTTTGCTACGCCCGGCTGATCTTGTGGTGGAGCCTTCTTTTGGACAGAACTAGTCTCTATATGCAGGGCCCTGCAGACTCCTGTTCTTCCTGACCCCGGTTAAGTATCAGCACTGTTGGGCCCCTCTGTGACCTGAAGTCCAGCAGGATCTCCGGTTTTTCCCACTACCGTGAAGGTACTAGCAAGCTCGGACCCGTGTCCGGTGGTGCAGAGTGGGGGTAAGCCATCATTGCTATTCATCCTCAGTCACTCTCTCTTTCTCTTTTCCACTTGCCTGTCGTCCTACTCACACCTTTAACATAAGCACAGGCAGCAGTAGTGTCAGCTTCCTTCCTTCACCGCTCTCTAACATACCTCAGTTGACTCGGTGTTACAATACTGCAGTTCCCTTTCCTTCACTTCTTTCTTAGGCTCTGTCCGAAGCAGCTTTTCAGGACCTTCCGTCAGACTGATCTGTGCAAACTCTGAGAGTCACTTTCCACTTTCCTAGGGACTATCAGTCAGCATGATCTGTGGTAACTTTCTCTCAGCTCTTCACACGCTCTGACACAGACTAGTGTATTCTGAGCTCTGACAGGAATCCTCTCACTCCGGTGGTTCTGAGGAGATCTGATCTGTCTGAGGTAAAACCAACAACTAGCTAACGTTCAGCTAGACTGTCTTCATCTCACTGCTCTATTTCTCCACACCCTTATATACCTGCGTATTCTAAAGGGCTCCCTCTGGTGGCACCAGGAAAATGTGAAGTGTGAATGAAATATCAGGTGATTGTGAATTACCTTTCATGCATCCTCCTGGGCAACATGTGGCACCAAGCGCAGTGGGCTACACAGATGCTGGCGCTGCGGCTGTGCTACTCACCCTGCTTGCTGTCCCTGCACCCGTCCCGGTTCCGATCTGCCGTCCGCAGGCCGCTTCTGCAGCCCCCGCCGCTCCCAGCCACGTGGCACGCACGCTGCTCGCTCTGCTCCGGAATGAGGAAGTGGAGCAGAGCAGCGTGTGACGTCACGTCTGGCTGGCTGATCCACCAGGGCGGGCCGTAGCTTAAAGCTACAGTGGCTGCCCATTTCATTTTAACAGCTAGGGGGCGGTTGTTAGGACTTAGTAGGTCAGGAGTGGGGAATAAAAAGCAGCGAAGCGCTGCGCCTGCTGCTGGACTGTGCTGCCAGCGTGCTCGGGCGGGCCCCCTAAATCACCGGGCCCCCTACACTAGTAAGGGCTGTAATGCCCTGATGGCGGCCCTGGTTATTGAAGCCACTATTCTTATGGGAAACTCTAATAAGGGAGCAAAATGTTTTTCATTTCCGCGCATTCCTTTGCTACCAAGCGACATGCCTTCAATTTTAAGTGTCTGCAGTTCCCAATTTCCCACTTGCATTTGCTATGACTATAAACAAAGCACAAGGTCAATCATTTAAAGTATCCGGCATTAATTTGGAGAGCCCGTGTTTTTCACATGGACAGTTGTACGTTGCTTGCTCTAGAGTGGATAACCCCAAAAATGTTTTCATATTTGCACCTAAAGGTAAAACCAGAAACATTGTTTACCAAAAAGCATTACAATAGATAGTTGTTTAACTGTAAACCAATTTTACTCTTTAGTCTGTGAACTACTTATATATTACACTGGAGGGGGGGGGGAAGGGTTGCACTATGTTGTTAATTGGGTGTAAATGTTTTATATGTTTTGTAGGTGCAAAAATTTTCATTTTTGATAAAATAGTTAAAAAAATTGTAACAGTTTATACTGCATATATATATTGAATATGTAAAAAACAATAAAAATGTTGAAATAAAAAAAAACCATGTGTTCACATCAACGTTACAAACAAATTAGTAAAATGCCAAAATAATAAAAAATTTAAGTGGAAAAAAAAATTACTGTAGCACTCTGAAAATGTCAGTTTCGGGGTGACACTGAAAATTTTACTTTATCTACCATAAGCAACAATTTAACAAAATTTTCCGAAGCCGCGGGTATTCTACTAGTACATAAATATAAAATAGTGTAAAGAACCTTCCTGTCTGACCGGGGATGTCTGCGCCAATATAACCTTGAGAAATTCCATAAAAGCATTAAAAATGCAGAAAAAACAACTACAATGGAGTCTGTAAGAAACCTAGTGTGAACTCCGTTCTGTCCGGTCAGTGAGATCCTCAAAAAATCAACTCCACTCTAGGTGTAACCATATGACTGTTCTGTGCGCACAGGACCTGTTGATGAGGTCACAGTCATGTGATCAGTCCATGGAGGGGAGGGGCCAGGCTCCATTTTGCTCCATGTGAGAGAAGTGTCTGCGCTGGTGACAGGTATTGAGGGAGCAGGGAGTGTGTGATGGGGGAACATGACTAAACCCTAATGGGCTGAAGGTCGAATTGCATGCGATCACCGGTGGGTGTTCAGCTTATATTACACTTGAGACTTGGGTCTCACTGCCAGCGTCGACTGGAACCCCTTGGGCCCAACAGAGAAAATCATTCTTGGGACCCACTATGTAGCTACATAGAAATAAATACAAGCCCACCAATTGTTTGGTAAAACACGCTAATATTCGGCATAATATAAGGTAGTACATGTCTTAATTATGTAGCAGTTTTATGTAGCCCCCTCATAGAAATATAATGTAGCCCCCTCATAGAATATAATGTAGCCCCCCTCATAAAATAAAATGCAGCACCCCCACAAAATATAATGCAACCCCCTGATAAGTATAACTCAGTCTCCACCATAGAATATAATGTAGCACCCTCATAGGGTATAATGCAGCCCCCTCATTTAGTATAATGCAGCCCCCAGAGTATACTGTAGCCCTCATTAGTATGATGTTAAACCCCTCAGAATATAATGTAGTCCCCTGAGAGAATAATGCAGCCCCACCACGAATATAATGCAGCCCCCCATAGAGCATACAGTAGCCCCTCATAGGGCATAATGCTGTCAACCTCATATAGTATGATGTAGTCCCCCAGAATATAATGTAGTCCCCTGAGAGAATGATGCAGCCCCACCACAGAATATAATGCAGCCCCCATAGCATAGACTGTAGCCCCCCAGAATATAATGTAGTCCCCTGAAAAATAATGCAGCCCCCATAGAGTATACTGTAGCCCCCTCATATAGTATGATGTAGCCCCCCAGAATATAATGTAGTCCCCTTAGAATAATGCAGTCTCTCCACAGTATATAATGTAGCCCGCTCATAAAGTATAATGCAGGCCCCCCTCCACCCCATCATTGTCCTCATCACCACCTCCATCATTGTCCTTCTCCCCCAGCACCCCTATCATTCTCCCCACCACACCATCACTGCCCATTCCACCACCTCAATCATTGCCTCCTACCCACCACCATCATGTCCATTTCATCACCTCCATCATCACCTTCATTATTGCCTCCCCCACCACCATCATTGCGCATCACCTCTATCATTGACTCCCCACTATCATTGCCCATCACCCCATCACTGCCTCCCCACCGCCATCGTTGCCCATCACCTCCATCATTGCTTCCCCACCAATATCATTCATTGTCCTTCCCCACAACCCTCTCTCTCACACACACACACACACACACACACACACAAAGCACCGCACCACAGACACACGCACAGCTCACCTCCCCGCAGCAGCACATCCCGGCAGCCTCTTCCTCGCCGGCAGCTTTCTGTCTGAGATAGCGCGCTGGATGATGACATCATCCAGCTGGGCTGTCTCAGACAGTAAGCGCTGGGCAGGAAGCAGGACGCCGGGATGTGCTGGTCTGTGTACCTGAGTGTGTGTGTATGTGGTGCGTGCTTTGTGTGTGTGTGTGTGTGTGTGTGTGCTGCTTTACATGCGGGCAGTGTTAGCTGCAGCTACGCTGATCGCTATTAAAGAGAAATGGTATTCACGCCTCTCCACGCCCATAGAGGCGTGGGAAGCGTGAATATTCATTTCGCTTTAGCAGCGGAGACAGAATCCTGTCTCCAGCTGCTGCTACGCTGGCACAGGGCGGGCCCCCTTGACTTAGGGCCCATATCCACTGGCGGGGGGCCCCTGGAGCAGTGGGGACCCTTGGAGCAGTGGGAGCCCTAGTTTGCTGCTGGCCAGTATGCCAGCAGGTGTCAGTGCCTGGGCCCATCGGAGAAACCGGAGTATTCCGAGTCCGAGCGTGCTCACTGCCAGGAGCACATCTCCCAACCCCTGGCATTTTAACCCTCTAAATGATGCGATCGATATAGAAGGCAGGCATAGGATGAGGGATCCCTGTACTATCCGTTGGGCACTCCAGTGACATCTTCACGGGGCCCTAAACATTGCCATGGTGGCAACATCCAGGTCACCCGCCTACGCAAGCCCCTTAGACCATGCTCAGAGCATGCACTAAGGGGCTTTTGTCAGTGCAGCACTGACAGGTATAAAGGATTGAAATGTATTATACCAGCGATCAAAGTAAACATAAAAGTTAAAGTCCCATAGAGCAGGTTCCCCAACTCCAGTCCTCAAGGCCAACCAACAGATCATGTTTTCAGGATTTCTTTAGTATTAATCAATAAATTGATTAATGCTAATTACATCACCTGTGCAATACAAAGGAAATCCTGAAAACATGACCTGTTGGTGGGCCTTGAGGACTGGAGTTGGGGAACCCTGCCATAGAGGACTGAAAAAATTGGAAAAATCTAAACAAAAATAAAAATCACAAAATAATACATAAAAATATGTATTTATTGGTAGAATTTTTCTTAAAAAAATAAGGTACACACATTTGGTATCGCTGCATCCAGAACCACCCAATCTATAAAACTGTCACACTAGTTAACCCCTACAGTGAACACCATAAAAAAAATAAAAAATGAGGCATTAACACGGTCCTTTTTCATCATACTTGAACAAAAAGGGGAATAAAATGTGATCAAAAACACGAATATAAATAAAAATGGTATTGTTGAACACGTCATCTCTGTCCCTCAAAAAAATAATCCGTCATACAGCTCCATTAGTGGAAAAATAAAAAAAAAACTGTAGCTCACAGAATAAAGCGATATACAGTACAGACCAAAAGTTTTGGACATACCTTCTCATTTAAAGATTTTTCTGTATTTCATGACTGAAAATTGTACATTCACACTGAAGGCATCAAAACTATGAATTAAGACATGTGGAATTACATACTTAACAAAAAAGTGTGAAACAACTGAAAATATGTCTTATTATCTAGGTTCTTCAAAGTAGCCACATTTTGCTTTGATGACTGATTGCATACTCTTGGCATTCTCTTGATGAGCTTCAAGAGGTAGTCACCTGAAATGGTCTTCCAACAATCTTAAGAGTTCCCAGAGATGCTTAGTACTTGTTGGCCCTTTTGCCTTCACTCTGCGGTCCAGCTCACCCCAACCATCTCGATTGGGTTCAGGTCGGTGACTGTGGAGGCCAGGTCATCTGGCGTAGTACCCCATCACTCTCCTTCTTGGTCAAATAGCCCTTACACAGCCTGGAGGTGTGTTTGGGGTCATTGTCCTGTTGAAAATAAATGATGTCCAACTAAACGTAAACCGGATGGAATAGCATGCCGCTGTAAGATGCTGTGGTAGCCATGCTGGTTAGTATGCCTTCAATTTTGAATACACCCCCAACAGTGTCACCAGCAAAGCACCCCCACACCATCACACCACCTCCTCCATGTTTCACGGTGGAACCAGGCATGTAGAGTCCATCCGTTCACCTTTTCTGCGTCGCACAAAGACACGATGGTTGGAACCAAAGATCTCAAATTTGGACTCATCAGACCAAAGCACAGATTTCCACTGGTCTAATGTCCATTCCTTGTGTTCTTTAGCCCAAACAAGTCTCTTCTGCTTGTTCCCTGTCCTTAGCAGTGGTTTCCTAGCAGTTATTTTACTATGAAAGCCTGCTGCACAAGTCTCTTAACAGTTGTAGAGATGTGTCTACTGCTAGAACTCTGTGTGGCATTGACCTGGTCTCTAATCTGAGCTGCTGTAATCCTGCGATTTCTGAGGCTGGTGATCGGATAAACTTATCCTCAGAAGCAGAGGTGACTCTTGGTCTTCCTTTCCTGGCGTGGTCCTCATGTGAGCCAGTTTCTTTGTAGCACTTGAAGATTTTTGCAACTGCACTTGGGGACACTTTCAAAGTTTTCCCAATTTTTCGGACTGACTGACCTTCATTTCTTAAAGTAATGATGGCCACTCGTTTTTCTTTATTAGCTGATTTTATCTTGCCATAATACAAATTCTAACAGTCTATTCAGTAGGACTATCAGCTGTGTATCCACCAGACTTCTGCACAACACAACTGAGGGTCCCAACCCCATTTATAAGGCCAAAATCCCACTTATTAAACCTGACAGGGCACACCTGTGAAGTTGAAAACCATTTCCCGGTGACTACCTCTTGAAGCTCATTAAGAGAATGTCAAGAGTGTGCAAAGCAGTCATCAAAGCAAAACGTGGCTACTTTGAAGAACCTAGAAATAAGACATAATTTCAGATGTTACACACTTTTTTGTTAAGTATATAATTCCACATGTGTTCATTCATAGTTTTGATGCCTTCAGTGTGAATTTACAATTTTCATAGTCATGAAAATACAGAAAAATCTTTAAATGAAAATTTGTGTCCAAACTTTTGGTCTGTACTGTATATCAAATAGTTTTTTTTGTGTAAAAGCGCCAAACATAAAAAAACTATATAAATCTGTTATCACTGTAATTGTACCAAAGACTAATGTCACTAATACCGCACCAAGGAACGTTGCAAAAAATAAAATCAATTCTCACCTGTTTGATTTGTTCATTCTGCCTCCCAAAGATCACAGTAAGACTCGGTCCACTTTTATCCTGCGCTCTGCACTGAGAGCTTACATCGGGATTTTCGTGTAAATCTCTGAAATACGTGATTCAGATGGAACCCCGATGAAAGTATCTCCATCAGCACCTATAATGAGGCTGACAGAGACACTCTGGATGCTGTCTGACCTGTGATCGGGGGTGTCTGTCTTTTATTAGTTGTCCATAAAAGTTCAGTCGGCCACAGTTTTGTGCACCTCTGAAAAGGACAACACTGAACAGAGGCCAGACGGAGTACAGAGTAACTTTGCTGCCTTATTATAATGAGTGGGATTCCTTGGGGTTTCATCTAATTGCATCACTAGGAGATTTAAATGGAAACTTCAAATGCTCGGCGGAGAGCGCCGGATAAATGTGATCCTAAATGTTATGTGCAATCTTCCCCAAAAACAGATTCAACTCAATCCACAAAAAAGCAAGTCCACACTCAGTCCATCTTTTAATGGAAATATAGTGGCTTCCAAATGACTGGTAGCACAAAGGCTCTGGAAAAGCAAAATTGCGCCTCACTCTCTAAAGAAAATTCTTCAAATACTGCGCTGTCAAATCATGCCCCCATCCTTTCTGAGACCCAGTGTGCCGAAAACCACATTTGGTGTCCACATTTTTGGCAATTTTGTAGCGATGAGAGCCCGCCTAATTCACAGGTGCATGTATCCAGAAGCACGGGCACTACAATACCTGATTTTCAATTTTCGCTCTGCAACATCGACTGCTGCTTGTTTCTGGAAAGCACCCACGGAGTGAAATCATCACTACACCTGTAGATATATTCCAAAGGGGTATAATTTCCAAAATGGCATCACTTGAGGGTATTATTCTACTTTCTAGCACTTGGGGCCTCTGTATATGGAGTCCGCAAAGTATTCTAGAAAAATCTGCAGTCTAGGAGTCAAATAGCTGTCCGTTCCTCCGGAGTCTCGCCGTGTGGCTTAGCAGGACTGTACACCACATATGGGGTATTCCATGTTCAACAGAAATTGTGACAAATTTTGGTGCTATATTTACCCATTTGCCAGTGTGAAAATGTAAAATTTTGTTAAAACAAAAATTTTCTTCACCACCCAATGGTATAAAATTATGTACACACCCGTGCTGTCATTATCTTTCGAATAATTCATTGCACCTGCAAACCACATCACTAAAATCTGCACCAAATTATGGCACTCCTTCCCCTTTTGATCTTTGCACTGTGCTTGAAAAGTAGTTCCCGATTACATGTAGGGTATAGGCGCACTTTAGGAGAAATTACTGTTATGAATGTGCTAAAAATGGTTTCTGAGCAGAGGCTCCCTCTGGCAGTTACTGACAGTACTGAGCCTTTCAGCGAGGAATGGCAATCTGGGATCACGGACTGGTCTGATATAAGGGAGGTTCCCTCCCATGATGGTTGCCGGTGATCAATTGTTCTTTTCTCAATTGTGGTTCCTGGTTCATTTGGAAGCTTGCTGAGTCTTGCCTGCATCTTCTGCTATCAGATAAGATATTTTCTGCTTTTATTTTTGTGCTTGCTTTTTGCATTGTTCCCTGCACTTCTGTGGAGGTCAGCCAGGTCCCCTCTGGGGGCTTGTGCTCCTCTCAGTTTATCTGGAGCCACTGTTGTTTGTTCATTTGCTTTTTCCTGTTTTTTCAGTGGCTGCGGCTTAGTTTTGTTAAACCAGAGAACTGATTTAGGTGGTAGAGGTCGTGTGATCTCAGGTGTTTATGCAATCAGTAGAGTTGGTATTTTATAGGTTTTTTTTTGGATTGCAGTGCGTATCCTTTCCTATACTTTTCTGTCTAGACAGATTGGGCCCCAGCGTTTGCTCATTCTATTTTCTGTCTGTGTCCGTGCTTCTTCTTGTCTAACCTCCATTACATGTTTGGGGGCTTCCTATTTTCTTTGAGGATCTGCTCCGGGGCAGATAGCTTTCATCTTTCTGCCTTTAGGTGTAGTTATCAGTAAAAGGCTGTGACGAGGCGTCTAGGATCAACGTAGGAACGCTCCACGGATACCTCTAGTTGTGTGGTTAGTTCAGGTTACTGCAATCCAATAGGTTCCAGCCTCTCTGGTGTATTGCCGTTTTTGCTTACTCTCCTCAGCTACCAAAACATAAAAGTATCACCGGCCAAAACTGAAAATTATATGGTACTCACAGAAGGGAAAAATAGTGTGGAAAGAAAAAAGATTGTCAGAGTTGTCAGAGATTTTTTTTTCTTTTCCCTGTTTGTTGCATTTTTTTTCCCTCTGTTTCTCTGGGTGCTGAGGAGAATTTTTTTTTCTCTCAATGGAGCTTGCACAGTTGTCTGGCCGTGTGGATCAGCTTGCCACTGAGGTTCAGAGTATTGCTGCCTATCTTGCTGGGTTGCCGGTTGTGGAACCTAGGATTCCCATGCCAGATTTGTTTTTGGGGGATCGGGCTGAATTTCAAAATAACTGTATGATGTTTTTTGCCTTAAAGCCTAAGTCCTCAGGGAACGCAGCACAGCAGGTTCAAATTGTCATCTCTCTCCTGCGCAGCGATCCTCAGGATTGGGCTTTTTCCCTGACACCTGGGGATCCTGTTTTGAATGATATTGATACATTTTTTCTGGCTCTGGGGTTATTGTACGATGAACCTAATGTCACTGATCTAGCTGAAAAAACCTTGTTGGTATTAAATCAGGGTCTTGAAGACGCTGAGTTGTACTGTCAGAAATTCCGAAAGTGGGCAGTCCTGACCAAATGGAATGATGATGCTTTGGCAGCCCATTTTCGGAAGGGGCTGTCAGAGAATGTAAAGGATGTTATGGTGGGATTCCCTGCTCCCTCTGGTCTCAATGATTCTATGTCATTGGCTATTCAAATTCACAGACGTTTGCGTGAGCGCAGAGGTATGCGTGAGATAGTGTTGCCTTGTGAGCCAGCTTCTGAGCCCATGCAGTGTGATAGAGTGACTTCTGGGGCACAGCGTCATAAGTTTCGAAAGCGCAATGGGTTATGTTTCTACTGTGGTGACGCCTCTCATGCTATTTCAGTCTGCCTTAAACGGGGAAGGCAAGCTCAGTTGTCTTGGGTAGTGTTCAGACTAAATTTCTGTTGACTGTTACCCTGATTTGCTCCCTCTCCACATTTTCTGCTCAGGCTTTTGTTGATTCAGGAGCAGCTATTAACCTGATGGATTTTGACTTTGCCAAACGTTGTGGGTTTCCCATGATACCCCTGCGGAAGTCTATTCCCCTACTGGGCATTGATTCTACCCCTTTGGCGGAGAATAAACCCCAGTTTTCTACTCAGGTGATAATGAGGGTTGAACCAGATCATCAGGAGAGTTGCAAATTTCTGGTGCTGTATAATCTGCATGACATTATTGCACTAGGTTTCCCTTGGTTACAGTCTCATAATCCTGTTTTGGATTGGAAATCTGTGTCTGTGACCAGTTGGGGCTGCCAATGTGTTAATGCCGACACTCCTGTTTTTTCTGCCTCTCCCCAGTCTCAGGACGTTCCTGACTTTTTGACTGATTTTTCAGATGTTTTTAGTGAAAGTGAATCTGCATCCTTGCCCCCTCACAGGAGCTATGATTGCGCTATTGAATTAGTGCCTGGTGGTAAATTTCCTAAAGGTCGCCTTTTTAACTTGTCTGTACCTGAACACGATGCTATGCGATCTTATATCAAGGAGTCATTGGAGAAGGGTCATATCAGACCATCCTCTTCACCCCTTGGGTGCCGGTTTTTTCTTTGTGGCCAAAAAGGATGGTTCATTGAGGCTGTGTATTGATTATCATCTCTTGAATAAGATCACTGTGAAGTATCAATATCCGTTACCCTTGATTTCTGACCTGTTTTCCAGGGTGAAAAGTGCTAGTTGGTTTACCAAGCTTGACCTCAGGGGGGCGTATAACCTTATTCGCATTAAGCACGGGGATCAATGGAAGACGGCGTTTAATACCCCAGAGGGGCATTTTGAGTACCTAGTGATGCCCTTTGGGCTCACTAATGCTCCTTCCGTCTTCCAATCCTTCATGAATGATATTTTCAGGGATTTTGTGGATACATTTCTGATTGTTTATTTGGATGATATCTTGATTTTTTTCCAATGACTGGGACTCTCATGTGAAACATGTTCGGACTGTGTTCCAGATTTTGAGAGAGAATGCACTGTATGTGAAGGGAACAAAGTGTCTTTTTGGCGTACAGAAGGTCTCATTTCTGGGATTCATTTTGTCTCCGTCTGTTATTGAAATGGACCCGGTCAAGGTTCAGACCATCTGTGATTGGGTCCAACCTACTTCATTAAAGGCTCTTCAGAGATTTTGGGTTTTGCCAATTTTTATCGGAAATTTATTGGTAATTTCTCCGGTATTGTTAAACCATTGACTGATTTGACCAAAAAGGGTTCTGATGTGGTGAATTGGCCTACTGAGGCAGTCTCTGCGTTTCAGGAACTTAAGCAGAGATTCACTTCTGCTCCTGTTCTACGGCAGCCTGATGTTTCTCTACCGTTTTAGGTGGAGGTTGATGCCTCTGAAATTGGGGCAGGTGCCGTTTTGTCCCAAAGAGATCCAGAGACCTCTAAGAGTAACCATTGTGCCTTTTTCTCTCGAAAATTTTCTCCAACTGAACGTAATTATGACGTGGGTAATCGGGAGTTATTGGCCATGAAGTGGGCCTTTGAAGAGTGGAGACATTGGCTGGAAAGAGACAAACATCAGGTGGTGGTCCTCACGGACCATAAGAATCTGGTTTATCTCGAATCAGCCAAGCGACTTAATCCTAGACAGGCCAGGTGGGCCTTGTTTTTCACACGTTTTAATTTTGTGGTTTCTTTTCTTCCTGGCACTAAGAATGTTAAGGCGGATGCCCTCTCGAGGAAGTTCTTTGCGGACTCTCCTGAGTTATCTGATCCTACTGTTATTTTGAAAGAGGGTGTAGTTCTTTCCGCCATCTCGCCCAATTTGAGACTGGCTCTGGAAGGGGGTCAGGAGGATAAACCTGAGCGCTGCCCTTTTGGGAAATTGTTTGTCCCAGACCAGTGGAAGAAGAGTGTGATGTCTGAAATTCATTGTTCCGCGTTGGCTGGTCATCCCGGGATTTTTGGTACCAGAGACTTGGTGAGTCGGTCCTTTTGGTGGCCTACTTTGTCTCATGACGTCAGGGAATTTGTGCAGTCCTGTGGGATTTGCTCTCGCTCCAAGCCTTGCTCTCGCTCTAGTGGTTTGTTAATGCCATTACCTGTGCCCAAGAGGCCATGGACCCATATCTCTATGGATTTTATTTCCGACCTCCCTGTTTCTCAGAGAATGACTGTTATCTGGGTAATCTGTGATAGGTTTTCCAAGATGATACATCTTGTGCCGTTGCCTAAGTTGCCTTCCTCCTCCGAATTGGTGCCTTTGTTCCTTCAGCACGTGGTTCGGTTACATGGCATTCTGGAGAACATTGTGTCTGACAGAGGAGTCCAGTTTGTTTCCAGATTTTGGAGGACATTTTGTTCTAAACTTGGTGTTCAGTTATCTTTCTCCTCTGCTTTTCATCCTCAGACCAATGGACAAACCGAGAGAACAAACCAGACCTTGGAGACTTATTTGAGATGTTTGTGTCTGCTGATCAAGATGACTGGGTCTCTTTTTTGCCTTTGGCTGAGTTTGCTCTTAATAATAGGGCTAGCTCTGCCACATTGATGTCTCCATTTTTCTGCAATTTTGGGTTTCACCCTCGATTTTCTTCGGGACAGGCGGAGGCTTCTGTCTGTCCGGGTGTTGACTCTGTTGTGGAGCGAATGCAGCAGATTTGGGACCAGGTAGTGGAGAGGTTGTCTCTCTCTCAGGAGAAGGCCCAACGGTTTGCCAACCGGCATAGGACTGATGGTCCTCGGTTTAAAGTGGGGGACTTGGTTTGGTTGTCCTCAAGAAATATCCCTATGAGGGTTGCATCTCCAAAGTTTAAGCCTAGGTTCATTGGACCTTATAAGATCATGGAGATTCTTAATCCTGTTTCCTTCCGTTTGCTTCTTCCAGGGACATTTAAGATCCATAACGTGTTCCACAAGTCCTTATTGAAGAGGTTTGTCGAGCCAGTGGTTCCTATGGCTGCGCCTCCTGACCCTGTTTTGGTTGAGGGCAATCTGGAGTATGTGGTTGAGAAAATATTGGATTCTCATTTTTCTAGACAGAAACTCCAGTATTTGGTTAAGTGAAGAGGTTATGGTCAGGAGGACAATTCTTGGGTGTTTGCTTCGGACATCCATGCTAGGAGACTGATCCGTGCCTATCACAGAGCTCATCCTGATCGACCTGGTTGCACAAGTGAGGGTTCGGTGACCCCTCCTCAAGGGGGGGTACTGTTATGAATGTGCTAAAAATGGTTTCTGAGCAGAGGCTCCCTCTGGTGGTTACTGACAGTACTGAGCCTTTCAGCGAGGAATGGCAATCTGGGATCACGGACTGGTCTGATATAAGGGAGGTTGCCTCCCATGATGGTTGCCGGTGATCAATTGTTCTTGTCTCAATTGTGGTTCCTGGTTCATTTGGAAGCTTGCTGAGTCTTGCCTGCATCTTCTGCTATCAGATAAGATATTTTCTGCTTTTATTTTTGTGCTTGATTTTTGCATTGTTCCCTGTACTTCTGTGGAGGTCAGCCAGGTCCCCTCCGTGGGGCTTGTGCTCCTCTCAGTTTATCTGGAGCCACTGTTGTTTGTTCATTTGCTTTTTCCTGTTTTTTCAGATGCTGTGGCTTAGTTTTGTTACACCAGAGAACTGATTTAGGTGGTAGAGGTCATGTGATTGCAGGTGTTTTTGCAGTCAGTAGAGTTGGTATTTTTTAGGGTTTTTTTTGGATTGCAGTGAGTATCCTTTCCTATACTTTTCTGTCTAGACAGATTGGGCCCCAGCGTTTGCTCATTCTATTTTCTGTCTGTGTCCGTGCTTCTTCTTGTCTAACCGCCATTACATGTTTGGGGCTTCCTATTTTCTTTGGGGATCTGCTCCGGGGCAGATAGCTTTCATCTTTCTGCCTTTAGGTGTAGTTATCTCTCAGGCTGTGACGAGGCGTCTAGGATCAACGTAGGAACGCTCCACGGCTACCTCTAGTTGTGTAGTTAGTTCAGGTTACTGCAATCCAATAGGTTCCAGCCTCTCTGGTGTATTGCCGTTTTTGCTTACTCTTCTCAGCTACCAAAACATAACAAATTACACAACAAACTGAGGTCCATTTTTTTGCTTTTAGCTTTTATAAAAATTAAAAAGATGGAGCTAAGACATTTGTTGTCAAAATGCTCACTGCACCCCTAGATGAATTAATTGAGGGGGTGTAGTTTATGTATGTATTATGGAGGTTTCTGCTGTACTTTCACCTCAGGGTCTCTGCCTGTATGACATGGCACCCTCAAACCTTTCCAGCAAAATCTGAACTCCAATATGGTGCTTCCGTCTGAGCTTTGTACGGTGCCTCAAAAGCAGTTTGTTTTTGACCACATATGGTATCGGTGTACTCACGAGAAATTGCACCAGAAATTTAGGGGTCCATTTTGCTCTTGTTACCCTTGTGAAAATGAAAAAAAATTGGGGTTAAAACAAAATTTTCGCTGGAAAAAAATCTAAATTTTTCATTTTCACCGTTCAACGTTGTAAAAAATTCTGTGGAGCACCTGTGGGTTCAAGGTGCTCACCACACGTAAAGATAAATTCCTAGAGGCATCTAGTTTCCAAAATGGGGTCATTTGTGGGCGGTTACCACTGTTTAGGCACATCAGGGGCTCTCCAAATGTGTCATGGCGTCCGCTCTTGATGCCATCCATGTTTGCGTTCCAAAAGTCAAACACTGCTCCTTCCATTCCGAGCTCTGTCATGCGCCCAAAGTGTACTCAGGAGAAATTGCACAACAAATTTTGTGGTCCATTTTCTCCTGTTATCCTTGAGAAAATAAAATGCTTCAGGCTAAAATAACATTTTTGTGGGAAAAAGTAAAATGTTCATTTTTTTTTTTCTTCCACATTCCTTTAATTGCTGTGAAGCATCTGAAGGATTAATAAACATCTTTAATGTGTTTTTAGAGTGGTGTCACTTTTGGGTACTTTCTTTCATATAGACCCCTCAAAGTCATTTCAAATGTGATGTGGTCACAAAAAAATATCATTGTAAATTGTTAGAAAAATGAGAAATCGCTGGTCAACTTTTAGCCCTTCGTTATAACCTCCTAACAAAAAAAATGTTTTAAAAAAAATGATGCATATGTAAAGTAGACATGTGGGAAATGTTATGTATTAATTATTTTGAGTCCTATAACTCTCTGATTCAGTGGGACCCGTTGAAGCGCCCCAGAGTTATTACCACATAAAGTGACACTGGTTAATAATTCATCTCATAAAAAATATGTCTATGAAGACATATAAAATAAGAGGTAATTCCCATGATACAAAGACAGGATAAGAAGGTGACTGCAATCCCATAATATAAATATAGGCTTTGAACTGTTTAAATCACGGTGTCAGAGAGTATTGAAGGCCGCACAACTGAGCATAGCAAAGCAGTGGAAGAAATACAGGTATAATAGGTATATATATAACAAGGCTGTAAAACAGACACAGGAATGAATCTAATGACCATGCAGTAACACCAAAGACACCATTGATGCGCCTTTCGCATTCAGCTTCCTCAAAGATGGCTGGAATGAAGTGTAAAAGAGGGATGCTTTTTGTAAAGACAGCTGCCCAATGGCTGTGTAATGACACCGATGGTGTCACTGGCGCAGCCTAGGGGCGCTATCAGGGGGCACGTGAACGAGCTCAGGGAGTGGAGGAAGGAGGCACGCAGTGCATAAGGACCTGAGACTAAGCAGTGAGCACAGGACCTGGAACTAAGGAGTCACGTGACCAGGGGGACGGAGTAACCGCGCGTGAGGACAGGGAAGTCAGCTGAAGGCAGGGTACTGAAAGTTATCATAGTCAAAGGACAGCCGAGGGTCAAAAGCCAAACAAGAGCGTGGTACCAAGGGATAAGACAGAGAGTAACCGGAGACGAGCCATGTGTCAAATAACCAGGATGGACAAGGCAGTACAAAGCAGGATACAGAGACAAAAGTCAGGGGACAAACCGGGTCATACACAGAAAAGCACACACGCACAGAGGCACAACGTTTACGGATGAGTAACCTGGGTCAGCCAATATTAAATAGCTGCCCCAGAACCAAAGAGAAGCGAACTAGAATTAACCCTGACCTGACTAGGATGGAGGCGGAACCATCTTGTCCAGAGTCATGACAGGCTGAACAAACAGTTATACTTGTGATCCTGCAGCTGGTTATGGTGCTGGCACTGGAGCGGAGCCACACGAGTGCTTCTGAGTTTGGAAGCATTTTGGATACATGTCATTAGCCATGGCACTGAGCAAACTAAAAAAAGGCATGTTATGTCATATCATGAGCATATCAGCTGACTCAATCAGACCTAATACAAAGGAGACTCAGGTGTACAGGTACAAAGTTCTTACTCATAATGATAAATCAGGTCTTCCCTGACATTCATACCCCCTGGTGATCATGTTTTAAGGATATACAACCACCATGTTTCCCAGTTAATTAGGATTTTCTTATTGTCTTTTCTATATGATTGTTTAACCCTTTCTATGCCTTGTATTTTAAAGGCAGACACATTCCCTTTATGCACCGTTGCAAAATGTTTTGAAACTGCAGAACTTTTAAACAATAATTTATTGACTGCATCAGGTCTCCTAATTCTAACCCTCAAAGGGTCAGTTGAACAGCCCACATCTTGAATGTTGCAATTGGTGCAGGTGATCAAATATGTAGTATTACATTTGGTATGTATATGTATATATAAATATATATATATATTGTATATAATACATCATATGTTTTATTTGTTACTGACAATAAAAGCTGCTTAGTATTCTGCAAGTACTTGTAGCATGTGCAAATAGTGTGTCCACACTCACACTATATGGCCCTTTCCATGGTCCGGAAACACAGCGCTTTGGACGGAGCGGAAAGTCCGCTCCGCCCAAAGCCCCGCCCCCTTTTGAACGCGCGCTCATTCCGGATGTGTTCATGGAACACATCCGGAACACATCCGGAATGACCGCAGGGCTACATAGCCCTGTGTTATTTCCCTTGCGGCGACGCAGCGTCGCCGCAAGGGAATAGGACATGCTGCGGTCTAAAAAGACGCGCCACATGTCCGGAAACGCAGGTCTTCCGCCTGCGTGTTTTGAAGCATAGTGGAGACGGGATTTCTTGAAATCCCCTCCACTATGCTGTAACATCTGGACGCTGCGTGTTTGACGCTGCGCCAACGCACAGTGTCAAACACGCAGCTAATCCGGACTGTTTCCTGAACGTGGAAACATACCCTAAGGGTCCAAGAGCAGAGCCTTGAGTGAAACCAACAGACAGAGAGGATGGGATGAGCAAGTAGTGTGGCAGACACTAAATATGCAGTTGGAGAGTTAGGAAGAGATCCAGGAAAGGGAGAGGTCTTCGACAGCAAGGTAAGTGAGGATTTGTAGTAGGAGGGAGTGGTCGACTGTAGTGAAGATAGAGGACAGGTCTCGAAGGAGGAGTACAGAGAATTGTCTGTTACCTTTGACAATAAGTCATTGATAATTTTGGTCAGGGCAGTGTCAATGGATTGGTGGGGATGGAAGCCAGATTTTAGGTTATCAAAGAGTGAGTTAGATGAAAGATCGAAGGAACGTTCAGCATGGACATGCTTTTCAATGAGTTTGGAGGCACACGTGAGCAGCGATGTGGGGCAATAGCTGTACGCAGAGGTCGGGTCGAGGGATGGTTTCTTTATTATAGGTGTGATAGTGACATGTTTTATAAGCAGAAGAAAGGTCCCAGAGGCTAACGATAGGTTGAAAAGATAGGTTATCGCTGGGAAAAGATTGGTGGTGAGGTTGGGGTGAAGGTGGAATGGGGTCAACTGGACAAGTGGTGAGGTGTGATTTGGAGAGGAGATGAGAGAACTCTCCTACAGTGATCGTGGGGAGGAAGGTTATGACGGAGGGGAAGTAGTATGTTATACATAGGGTCTGTGGTGGATCTTATTTTTGAAATGTGCGACAAAGTCTTCTGCAGAGATGAGGGGCAGTGGAGGGCGGAGGAGGGAGTGAAGTGTTGATTAACTGTTTGGGGTTGAAGGATAAAGAATATACAAGGGTTGTGAAATAGACCTGTTTAGCAGAGGTGATGGCTGATTTGAATATAAAAGTTTCTGTTTTAAGTGTGATGACGTCGTCTGAGTTTTTCTTCCAATGCCGCTCCGTAACCCTAGACACTTTGCTGAAGCTTCTTAGTGAGGTTATTGTGCTCAGGTTGTCTATTGATTCATCATACTCTGCCATGCCATTGTAGAAAATGGTGCGACTGTCTGTCGTGGACTGAAGATATGGAGGATAGAGGTAGAACCGAGTTGGAGAGCATGTGAATGTATTTTTTGCGTGATGTTTCCGTGGTGGTGTGCTAGTTTCTGAACATGGTGGGCAGGTGAGGAGGACAGGTATGATAAACTGAGTAGATGGTGGTCAGTTGGGGGAGATGTGAAGCTGTGAGATTAGACAGGGAGTAGAGGAGGGTGAAGAGGAGGTCTAATGTATGTCCATCTGTGTGGGTGGCTGCCGAAGACCACTGAGTAAGACCAAATGATGAAGCAAGGAACCAAAGCTTGGAGGCTGCAGGCTAGCAAGTATCAGTGGGGATGTTGAAGTCACCCATGATGATGTTGGGAATGTCAGCAGAGAGAAAGTGTAGAAGCTAGGTGGAGAAGTGGTCAATAAAGGCAGTGGATGGCCTTAGGCTCGGTATATGATGGCCACTTGGAGCTTTGAGGGAGAGTAGATACGGACAGCGTGAACTTGAAAGGAAGAGAGAATGAGGGATGGTAAAAGTGGAATTGGGTTGAAGGTGGAGTTGGAAAGAATACCCACTGCTCCAGCATATCTATTGCCGGGACGAAGAGTGTGGGTGAAATGAAGGCCACCGTAACACAGCACAGAGGGTATAGGACTTGCTGGGTGGCAACAGTTATTCAATGGCAATACTGTTTGGATCCCCAGTGATCAGGAAGTTATCCTCTATCCCTAGTGATGATAACTTTCAAACTTTAAATCACCCCTTTAACGGTCGGGATCAGCCTGTGTAAAGAAGCCATTACAGTGCTATCTGATTATGCAAATTGTCTCTTCAGAGAGGAAGAGAGCTAGAACTCTAGTGCCACCTTTTGGAAGGTAGCAATCCTACAAGTCAATGTCGACCCTTTAACGAGCCTTATCACATGACCTAGGATAATAGCCAAACCAGAATCTCAATTTGCAGACACTGTGTTTCGGGGTTCAGCCCCTCGTCAGTGCAAAGCGGAGATCTGGTTTGGCTGTGTGAGAGGCGTCAGAACCCCGAAACACAGTGTCTGCAAATTGAGATTCTGGTTTGGCTATTATCCTAGGTCATGTGATAAGGCTCGTTAAAGGGTCGACATTGACTTGTAGGATTGCTACCTTCCAAAAGGTGGCACTAGAGTTCTAGCTCTCTTCCTCTCTGAAGAGACAATTTGCATAATTAGCATATTTCCCAGAGGAGCATTGCGGCTTTAAGTCTCCTCATCTGCATGCTTAGCATGTTGATCTCCGCAAGGAGTGACGATATTTCTTGGACAATGGTCTGACGCCTCTCACACAGCCAAACCAGATCTCCGCTTTGCACTGACGAGGGGCTGAACCCCGAAACACAGTGTCTTTAAATTGAGATTCTGGTTTGGCTATTATCCTAGGTCATGTGATAAGGCTCGTTAAAGGGTCGACATTGACTTGTAGGATTGCTACCTTCCAAAAGGTGGCACTAGAGTTCTAGCTCTCTTCCTCTCTGAAGAGACAATTTGCATAATTAGCATATTTCCCAGAGGAGCATTGCGGCTTTAAGTCTCCTCATCTGCATGCTTAGCATGTTGATCTCCGCAAGGAGTGACGATATTTCTTGGACAATGGTCTGACGCCTCTCACACAGCCAAACCAGATCTCCGCTTTGCACTGACGAGGGGCTGAACCCCGAAACACAGTGTCTACAAATTGAGATTCTGGTTTGGCTATTATCCTAGGTCATGTGATAAGGCTCGTTAAAGGGTCGACATTGACTTGTAGGATTGCTACCTTCCAAAAGGTGGCACTAGAGTTCTAGCTCTCTTCCTCTCTGAAGAGACAATTTGCATAATTAGCATATTTCCCAGAGGAGCATTGCGGCTTTAAGTCTCCTCATCTGCATGCTTAGCATGTTGATCTCCGCAAGGAGTGACGATATTTCTTGGACAATGGTCTGACGCCTCTCACACAGCCAAACCAGATCTCCGCTTTGCACTGACGAGGGGCTGAACCCCGAAACACAGTGTCTTTAAATTGAGATTCTGGTTTGGCTATTATCCTAGGTCATGTGATAAGGCTCGTTAAAGGGTCGACATTGACTTGTAGGATTGCTACCTTCCAAAAGGTGGCACTAGAGTTCTAGCTCTCTTCCTCTCTGAAGAGACAATTTGCATAATTAGCATATTTCCCAGAGGAGCATTGCGGCTTTAAGTCTCCTCATCTGCATGCTTAGCATGTTGATCTCCGCAAGGAGTGACGATATTTCTTGGACAATGGTCTGACGCCTCTCACACAGCCAAACCAGATCTCCGCTTTGCACTGACGAGGGGCTGAACCCCGAAACACAGTGTCTACAAATTGAGATTCTGGTTTGGCTATTATCCTAGGTCATGTGATAAGGCTCGTTAAAGGGTCGACATTGACTTGTAGGATTGCTACCTTCCAAAAGGTGGCACTAGAGTTCTAGCTCTCTTCCTCTCTGAAGAGACAATTTGCATAATTAGCATATTTCCCAGAGGAGCATTGCGGCTTTAAGTCTCCTCATCTGCATGCTTAGCATGTTGATCTCCGCAAGGAGTGACGATATTTCTTGGACAATGGTCTGACGCCTCTCACACAGCCAAACCAGATCTCCGCTTTGCACTGACGAGGGGCTGAACCCCGAAACACAGTGTCTTTAAATTGAGATTCTGGTTTGGCTATTATCCTAGGTCATGTGATAAGGCTCGTTAAAGGGTCGACATTGACTTGTAGGATTGCTACCTTCCAAAAGGTGGCACTAGAGTTCTAGCTCTCTTCCTCTCTGAAGAGACAATTTGCATAATTAGCATATTTCCCAGAGGAGCATTGCGGCTTTAAGTCTCCTCATCTGCATGCTTAGCATGTTGATCTCCGCAAGGAGTGACGATATTTCTTGGACAATGGTCTGACGCCTCTCACACAGCCAAACCAGATCTCCGCTTTGCACTGACGAGGGGCTGAACCCCGAAACACAGTGTCTACAAATTGAGATTCTGGTTTGGCTATTATCCTAGGTCATGTGATAAGGCTCGTTAAAGGGTCGACATTGACTTGTAGGATTGCTACCTTCCAAAAGGTGGCACTAGAGTTCTAGCTCTCTTCCTCTCTGAAGAGACAATTTGCATAATTAGCATATTTCCCAGAGGAGCATTGCGGCTTTAAGTCTCCTCATCTGCATGCTTAGCATGTTGATCTCCGCAAGGAGTGACGATATTTCTTGGACAATGGTCTGACGCCTCTCACACAGCCAAACCAGATCTCCGCTTTGCACTGACGAGGGGCTGAACCCCGAAACACAGTGTCTGAAAATTGAGATTCTGGTTTGGCTATTATCCTAGGTCATGTGATAAGGCTCGTTAAAGGGTCGACATTGACTTGTAGGATTGCTACCTTCCAAAAGGTGGCACTAGAGTTCTAGCTCTCTTCCTCTCTGAAGAGACAATTTGCATAATTAGCATATTTCCCAGAGGAGCATTGCGGCTTTAAGTCTCCTCATCTGCATGCTTAGCATGTTGATCTCCGCAAGGAGTGACGATATTTCTTGTGCTATCTGAGTGTCAGTGTTTACTGTTGTTTTCTAGTGGAAACTTCTCTCCACCAGCACTACAAGCGATACGATACGGAGTGCCGACCCACCCCCATCTTCATTTACATTAGTTTTGTCATTGTATTCATTAACCAGCAGGCTCAGACTGGAAAGAGACAAAGGTCCCTCAACCATAGGTGAGTGTGTGTTGCAAAGCAGGGAATTACATAGAATCATAGAATGTTAACGTTTAAAGGGACCTCAAGGGTCATCATGTCCAACCCTCTGCTCAAAAGAAAATTGAATTTATAGTAACTGATATGGCAATACCTAAATTGCTTCTGGAGCTCTCATCTATGGAAGTCCTGGCTAGAGGGGTCATGCTGTGACTCCCCTGTCTGTATTCCCCTTCATTTGCATTCCTGAATTCTTTCCAAACATAAGCAACATGCAGTGACTTATTTCTGAAAACTTTACATTCTGTCATCTCCCAATAAGGGAGATAGTAAGGTCAGTTGAAGTTGACACAGAAACATTCAGGGCGAGCAAAGTGTGTCAGAAAGAGCCATCCAAAGTCTACATCTCACTGTTGGCGCTTATCTTTTTTTTACTTGTGCCCCAACAGCCTCATCCGATTCCTCACAGTAAAAGCACTAACTGATAAGACAAAGGTAGAAGAACAGAGAAGGGAACGGAGTGGAACAGGTATTACTGCAGTGTGGTGGCAGCGAGCATTGCACAGAGTAACTTGCACCTATCAGTCACCCTCCACATTAGTCTGGCAGCCTGTGCTCCATGCAACCGCATATGTGGCAGAAAGCTAATCCCGGACATAGATCCAAGGCCAGATGCAGTAAAACAGGCCCAAACAATGGTACTGCTTTGTCCAAACATTAACATTTCTGATTTAAACCAAAAAGTTCTATTTTGGTCTCATCTGTCTATAAAACATTGTTTGAATAACCTTCTGGCTTCTCCAGGTGATCTTTAGAAAACTGCAGATGGGCAGCAATATTCTTGTGGAGAGCAGTAGATTTCTCCTTGCTAGCCTATCATGACACCATGGTTATTCAGTATCCTCGTTATAGTGGGTTCAAGAACATTACCTTTTGCTAATGTTAGAGAGGCCTTTATTTACTTAGAGTTTATCTTGGGTTTCTTTATGACCTCACCAACTGTTATACACCTTGCTTCTTGGGTGATCTTTGTTGATTGACTACACCAGGGTAGGTCAACAATGTTCTTGAACATCCTCTTTCATACATAGTCTTTCTGACTTTGAATTAGTGAAGTCCAAACTGGTTATTGATGGTTTGGTAACCTTCTACTGCCTGATGAGCCTGAACAACTCTTCTGAGAAATCTCCAATATTCATGTCAGTATACTCTTTCATAAACATAGAATCCTATAAAGTAATTGGAGCATGATGCCCCAAAGTATCATGTGAGATGCAAAACACAATCATGTAATAGTAAGACTGAAAAAATTATTAATTACTCACATAAAAATCAATAGATACAAACATAGTGAAAAATGCTTACCATTGGTGAAGACCAGGCAAGCTACATCATCAATAATAGCTCATGTCACATTATAAAAGAGCACAGGGGTCAAAAGATGGCACACATCCCAAAATACATGGTGAAAATAGTAAAAACTGCATAAAAAATTGAAAGGCTCACTAGCAATTATGTGCAAGCTAAGAGAGAGTTGTGAAATTGTCCTTGAATATATGAAGTTCATGAAACTATATTAATATAAGTTAGACTGTGTTGTCCCAAAGTGTGTATCCAGAAGGGCCAGCAAATGAAAATCCTACAATAGAACCATGCTTGGGATTTTAATTAGCAAAACCCTTACTATGCATAAAGTGCTATTGAATTTGACAGTGCTATTGAAATGTGCTTACCCATGTGGGATAATGAGCGTGTTTGCCGAAGCCCTGACGCGCATTTCACGTGATGGGCTTCCTCGGGGGGCTGCCATTGGTGAAGACCAGGCAAGCAACATCATCAATAATAGTTTCATAAAAAGAAAAGCACAGGGGTCAAAAGATTGCACACATCCCAAAATGCATGGCGAAGAGAGTAAAAACTGCATTAAAATTGAAAGGCTCACTAGCAATTGTGTGCAAGCTAAGAGAATTGTGAGTTAGTCCTTGGATATGTGTATCTATATCATGCTTCCTCAAACATGTATTCTGAAGATAAGACTTTGATAGATCTTTGTTCTTTAAATAAAACGGGTCCCTCACTCACACCTGATTGTCATCTCATAGATTGAAAAGAACAGACTGTAATTTGAATTGGGACCTGTCGCCTTTTCGGTAAGTAGAGTCAGGTACTGTCAGCTAGTGTTGCTTCTAGTGTTAAATCTGTAGCCTGAGTGAGGGGCGAGTATGAGATGGTACTGTAGAGTGACGTGGACCCCATATAGTCAGCCCCTTCCCACGTCACGTGGAGGCTAAGTAAAGGCCTGGCAACAACAGTGACTATTATTGGATTTTGTGTACTGGGGCAGGACTTTGTACATGACTGGTTGTAGTGATCATGTGAAGCAGATAACATTCTTACATGTGATCTTTATGATTTTATATCTGCTCATCCTCTCCCCATTCAGTTCCCTTCAATATTGGATGCTCTCAGAGATTTTCTATATAAGAAAATTTTCCTGAGTGACCCTACAAGGATGGATACAGACAGGGACAAGAAGGCGGAGAGGTTATTACACCTCACCCTAGAGATCCTCTTCCGGCTTACTGGAGAGGTGAGAGATTCTGATGACGTCACATTACATCATTCTTATCCATGTGAAGAGCAGATGGACAGAATTGGAGAGGTGAGGACTCTGGAAATGTCTGTAGTGAGAGTTAGTAATGTGTCTCTTCATAACCAGGATTACACAGTAGTGAAGAAGACCTCTAAAGAGAGCTGTCAGGCCCCTGTGTCTGAGGGATGGGGAAGATCCCTGTGCCCAATCACGGAGTTTCCATCTCACCCACTGATACATGAGGACATCAATGACCAGAAGATCCTAGAACTCACCTACAAGATGATTGAGTTACTGACAAAAGAGGTAACACTGCTGGGAATGCTGGGACATTATACAGTAACGCTATGAAGGGATCGGGGTGATGACTAACATTGTATGTGTCAGGTTCCTATAAGGTGTCAGGATGTTACCATCTATTTCTCAATGGAGGAGTGGGAGTATTTAGAAGGACACAAAGATCTGTACAAGGACGTCATGATGGAGGTTCCCCAACCCATCACATCACCAGGTAATAGACAGAACTAAATTTACACGGCTTATAATTATCTGTACATGAAGGATGAATTCAGTCCCTGTATGTGTTTCCTCCAGTTCTATCCAGTGAGAGGACAACACCAGAGAGATGTCCCTGTCCTCTTCCACAGGACTGTAAACAAGAAGATCCCGATGTTGCTCAGGATCATCAGGTAGATAGAGGGAAGGTGTCATGAGATCTTACCTATGATGTGTAGAAGGATGTGAAGGTCTTGTTTCATGCACCAGTGTTCTACACTAAACAGCCAATTTATTAGAAAACCGGTTCTTTCCCAACTGAAAATTATTAGACACATAACCAGTGAAGTATGAAGTGATCAGTTTTCATAATGTGAAGAATAAGCAATATGAGTAACTTTGCACATGTTCATCACTGCTAGATTATGGAGTTTTTACGTGCAAAATTAGAGATGAGCGAGCTTTAAAATGCTTGGGTGCGCGTTGCTCGAACCGAGAAATTCCTAATACTGTCATGCTTGCTTCGAATAGTGAGTATAATGGGAGTCAATGGGAAAGCTGAGCTTTTTTCCAGCAGACCCTACAAAGAGGTCTGGGGGCAGTGAAAATGTTCAAATGGATGGGAAAAGTGCTGAATGGAAGGGAAACAGCATAGGGAAGACCCTTGGAAGCATCTTTAACTCCCAGACCGCTGCTGAGAATAATGGTGTCACACTTTTACTCCACTTTAAGGAGTGACAGTAAAACATTCCAAACCGATGAGAAATTGTATTTTACAGGCAAAAAAAATCTCAAGAAACATTTTTTCCCGTATAATAACTTGTATATAAAGCTAGATTTAAAAATTAAAAAATATATAATGTAAGTAAACTAAAATTTATATTCAGTGTAATTTATGAAAAAAGCAAGAACTGCCAAAAATAGGTGACTCAGATACACCCTATATTGGACATAAAGAAGGGCCTCACATACATTCTGTTCAACTTGTCATGTATTGGTATTCCTAGACTCATAAAGGCTATGCACTTTTGAGGATTATATACCAAGGAAGTGTACTCCAGACCACCGAATAGTATATGGGTGAGCATTATACCGATAAGGGTATGTGCACATGTCGAGTAAGACTTCTGCACCATTTCTGCATTCTTGGTGGGACAAATGCAGTGCAAACACGCACAGAGAATGGACATGCAGCAGATTATTTTCTGCACCAAATTTGCAAGTCAAAAATACCCAACGTGTGAATGACAAGTAAGGTTTCTCATTCAGATGTTTTTTGAGGCTTTTATACCAAGGAAATTAACTTCAGTCCACAGAATAGTCTATGGGTAAGCAATATAATAACAAGTTTTTTGAGGATTATATACTAACGAAATGAACCCAAGAACACTTAATACTACATGGCTGAGAAATGTAACCCAGCAAAATTTTTAATTTTAGTTTTTTAGTCTTATATACTGCAAAACTGTACCACAGAACATAGAATAGTGTATTGGTAAGAAATGTGAACAAACAAGCAACATTTTCAAATGCTTTTTTATACTGTTATAGGCCTCCAAAATGTGACAGAAAGCACTTAATACTCTAATGGATGGGTAGTCTATACCTGAAATAGTTTTCTACGCTTTTTGTACTTTTTACATACCATCGTAATGCAACAATAACCATGTTAAACTGTATGGATGAGTCATTGAATCCATAAAAAATTTTGAACGGAAATATTTTGAAAGTGTAAATGATGTACTTATACAGAAAGGCTTTGCGGAAAGTGCAAAGCCGGACTGAAATTATGAAGAGGGTCTTCCATAGAGCCTTAAAAAAGTAGCAACTGGCAGACCACATTAAAATATTGAATATTATAAATGCTTTGTGCAGCTGTCATCTGGTGGTGTGTAAAAGTGGGGGCCAATCCAGACTTTGTTCATTTTTATGAGAGTGAGCCTGATAGAATTCTTTGTTGTCAGGTGAAAGTTAATGTCTGTTATGACCCCCCCACATCTCCCGGTGGCACTAAATATCCACTCGACAAGACGCAGGGCAGCACAACACCTCCAAGGCATAGAGGGACCGCTCATCCAGGTGTACAGGTTTGAGACTCAGTAGTTGAAAGTCGCAGAGGATTTAGGGAGTACGCTGGTTTGGTCGGCCAAGTATTGCTTGACCATTTTTAAAAACTTTTCCCTCCTTGTCAAAAATACCCGGTCATCAGCCCCTGAGCTGTTGTCATGAACTTTGCCCACACCTTTGATAGTGTACCCCTGCCTCTGCTGTGTGTGTCTCTGTCCTCTCCTCCTTGGATGGGCAAAGAAGTTTGCCCCCTGCTGCTAACCTTGTCTGATGGGAATTTTTTCAACATATAGTCCACATGGCCTTCTGGTATAGCACCATTTTGAAAGACTCCTCCCAATCCCTCTCTTCGTCCTCATTCCCATCCTCAGCCCATCCACGTAGGAGACAAGGGATGAAGGTTGTGTGGCTAAGAGCCTCTGTTGCACTAGCAACCAGCTCCTGTTCCTCCTCAAACTCCTCAGCGTCCACCTCCTCATTGATACCCAATCCGCGTTGAGCAGATGAGATGAAGCTGGGCTGGCTGCAATCTCTCTGTGCTATATCTTTCTACATCCCCTCTGGCTCCTCATGCAAAGCTTCATGTTTAATTGTGAGCAGCGACTGTTTAAGTAATCGCAGAAGTGGGATAGTTGCGCTGACTATGGTGTCATCACTGCTCTCTATCTTTGTAGAGTCCTCAGAGTCTTGGAGAACCACACAAATTTCAGACAACCATGTCCATTCTTCAGTTGTTACTAGAGATAAGCAAACCTTTTAAGGTTCGGTTAGGTTTGGATTTGCAAAACGGACCACCGTTCGACGAACAGTTTGCCCAATGGTTCGATGAACGTATCCGAAACCCATTAGATTAAATTCAAAACCAAATGCATAGACAACACCTTAAGTGGTGACAAAAGCTTCCCAAACAGCTAAAATTAGGGGCGGGCACCATAAAAAGTGGCATCAATTGATGCACAGTAGAAATTTGCAAATGGCACAACAGTAGTCAGCCATGGGCCAGCATTTACAGCTTGAGATTAAAGTTTCAATGAGGACCTGGTGGTTAAGGGAGCGGTGTAAGCCTTCTTAGCTGGGAGACCTCATGCAACACCTCCAATTTTTTTTTTTATTATTCCAGCCACACTCAGATGGTAGAAAAATATAAGGAAAGTAACACAGGTAGATGACTGAAAGTAAATGCAGGCCTTCATGTCTGAGAGCCCTACTTACCCACCAGATGGAGACCCAACTTGGAGTCTCCACATTTCAAAAAATTGTTTGTAACATCAGCAGTAGCAATAACAGGCACAGAAGACACCACATAGATGGCACAGACTACAATAACGCAAGATCAATACATGACACTAAAACAACACCATCGCCTAGTCTGCCCAATCTGCGACTGGGCTGCAAAAGTCATTGGAGATCCATGACTTGTTCACTTTTATGAAAATTAGGTGGTCGGATGTGCTTATACATCAGGACACCACCAGCAGTGCTGAAAAGACGTTCTGAGAGAACGCTGGCTGCCGGGCATGACAAAACCTCCAAGGCAGGACAGGCGAACTTAGGCCACTCTTGCATTTTTCAAGACCAAAATGTAAAAGGATCCAATTTACTCTTGTACCGTGGATCTAACAGAGTAGTAACCCAGTAGTCAGCACTATTTCTAAGAATACGGGCATCGTGTTGAAGATAGTGCAGCCAGGAGGCACTCATGTGTCAGGCGCTTCCTTGAGGTCCAAGTCCATGCTGTGTTTGTGACGGGGTGACACTCTATGTTCCTTCCTCCATCCCCTCCTGCCAACCAACAACAGAGAGCGTATCATTAACCTCTTCATCTCCTGACTGTTGTGTGTCCATCACCTCGTCGTCTTCAATTTGTTCCTCAGCTCCTGCAACTTCACTAACAGTTTGTCTGGTACCATGAGCCTGCTTGATCGCTGTAAGCTACCCTCCCATGGCACCCTCCTGTCTGGAAATTTGAGATATTGTTATCCCTTCCACATCCTCCTGTTCTTCCAACTTTTCCTCTCGGACCATCACCTCCTCACGCAGACTATTAAAAGTGTGCTCCAGCATGTAGATGACTGTAATAGTGATGCTGATGATGGCATAGTCAGTTCTAACCATCTTAATACCCATTTCAAACCGGTGCAGAGGTCCTTCACCTATGCCAACTCCGCAAGCATGATTTGCACCATGTCCGGACTGTGTTGGCTCAGGCTATGCAAAAGGACATACTGCACCAGGGCTCATTGCTGCTGCCACAGCCGCTGCAAAATATGTAGAGTGGAATTCCACCTTGCTGGAACATCGCTAATCAAATGGTTAACCAGTAGGCCGGAAGACCTCTATAGCGATGCAAGTCAATGACCTGCAGGTTGCGATCGTCGGAAGTGAGCACACAGCAACTGTGCTTTCTGCAGCAGCGCATCCAGGCTGGGATAGTGGTGTAGAAATTGCTGTACCACCAGGTTGAGGATGTGAGCCATGCGAGGCACGTGTGTGAGGTTGCCACGGCGTAGGGCCGCGACCAGTTTTTCACCATTATCGCACATGGCCTTCCCTGGCTCCAGGTTTAGGGGAGACAGCCATTGCTCTAACATGGCCTGGATACCTGTCCACAACTCTTGAGCTGTGTGACTTGAATATCCAAGGCATATTCATTTAAACACTGCTTGATTGCGTTGAGCCATGGCTTTGCAGTATGGAAGTGGGGGGATTTTATCTGCACTGTTAGAACGTGTGTCTGATTAATGGAGAGATTGAGGGCACAGGTGGAGGCCCAAGAGGAGTTAAAGGAAGGGTCAGAAGCAGTGGAGGAAGTGTGAAACATAGAGGTTTGTCCTGCAAGCCTTGGAGATTCCAAAACTTGTGGAGCAGCCTCTTGACTGCCTGCCCCAACAGCCACCAGAGTCGCCCAGTGCCCAGTCTGCTAGATATAACGTCCCTGCTCATGTTTGCTCATCCAGGTCTCAGTGGTGAAATGCATCCTGGCAGACATAGATTTTTTTTAAGGAACGGGTGATGTTATCTGCGACATGCTGGTGTAGCACTGCCACAGCTTTCTTACAGAAGTAATGGCGACTGGGCAACTGGCACTGGGGGACTGCAATGGCCATCAACTTTCAGAAACTGTCTGTATCCACCAGACGGAAAGGCAGCATTTCCGTGGCCAACAGATTGGAGAAGGTGGAGTTCTAGCTCTTAGCTTTGGAAACATTCTTTTACGTGACCACAACTGCAGGCCCAAGAGCTGGCTGCTGTGCTGAGAGAGGGCGGAGTATGGAGAACAGCACAAACTGCTGGACCTGAGTGAAGTGCAGGCTGAGATGTTATGGTGGATTGAGAAAGATGTGTTGTGCTAGGTGACACAAAAGCAGCAGTCATGCTTACTTCCATAACAGCCGACCGGCTCTCACTCACTCGGACTGTGGTGGGTAAACAATTGTAGTTTCTGTGTCCGAAGACCTGTGTGACAAGACTTGGAATGGTGAAAGAGGAGAAAGAAGCAGCAGATGGGGTTAATGGGACAGCTGGTGGTTGGTGAGGCCGCTAGTCCGCATTTTAGCGCAGTGAGATTCAGACATTAAGGCATGTTGATTGCGCATGTGCTGGTTCATGCATGTAGTTGTCAAATTATTGCAATTTTTGCTGCTACTGAGTTTTCTTTTGGGCAAATTTGACAGATAAGGTGAGTTGGGTCATCCTTTTGAGGTCTCAAAAAAATGTCCAGGCTAGGCAACCCTTGCCACCCTATGAACTGCACACTCGCGACCGGTGTTGGCCACAGCCAGAGTTGGGTCTGAGAATGCAGTGCTTGTTGTGTTTGCATCATTTTGTGTCTGTGTGGGAAGCTGCAACATAACCTCCTCATCTTCCTTCCCCTTCATCTCCTATGCTGAGCTACTCTGGTGCATACATCTTGGTTCACACCAAGTGGGATCTACAACCTCATCGTCACCCTCTCTGTTCTCACACTTCTCACCCTGAGAGTCACCCTCCTCCTCTTACTGCCATGACACCACAGAACAGTCCACGTGCACCTGTGGTATCTGAGTCCCATCAGGATCATCTCCATCCTTGGTGGTTAACATCTGGTGATGAGGGTCTAGATTCTGGTTGGACCCTACTTCGACCGGCCCTGGATCCAACATGAAAAAATTTTAGGCATTGATCCACATGCTGAAGTTCCCCACAGTCAATCATTTTTGACTCGGGGGTGTGGTGGGGGGACAAGGGTTATTGAGGTGCCACCACTGAGGATAGTACTGGGTGTGATGTGGAGGAAGAGATGGAGAGGCCACTTGGTGCAGCGCTTGCCATCCATTGGAGCACATGCTCTTTCTGAATCTCATCTACAAGGCATACCACTGTGTGGCTGCCAAAGAAAGGGCATCGAGTACGCCGGCCAGTAACCGATGTTGTCAGTGGTCTTTGGATAGGACAAGATGTTGTTTGTTCAGTTGAGCTTTCATTCACATTAACACCTAACCCACGAACACGTCGAACACCAAGTCTATTTCCCCTTCCACCATGACCTCGCTTTTTCCCACTCATGTTGTAAGTAGCCTTCCCCTCTTGTACCATGCAGGCCCACAACTGTCAGTCACCACTATTTATTTTTTTAGATAGTGCGCCTGAACAACACTGTTATGCCTAATGATTTTTAAGTGAAAATCTGGCCTTCTGATTTGCCCCCGGATACAGTTTTAGCACAAACGATTTGGAGTAGCAAGTGGGGCTACCAAGACTGTTTTTGCACAATCTACTTTGATTCTGGAAAATCGATTTCACACAGGACAGATTCCTATCACTGACAAGTTTAGTTTCAGCGACCTCTCTGCACTATGACACTGAGCAAATGGCGCCAGCAAAACAAGATGTCCGCTTTTTATATGGCCAGGGACATGTGAATTCAGCAACCAATCACAGAAGACTTTGTGTCATGATGTTGTGGATGGTTTCTGCACCCTGATCGGTTGCTGTAATCAACACACACAAAGTTAAGGGTAAATAAAAGCGTGCGCTGCTCCTGTAACCTCTCCACACCCCCTCCCTTCCTCAAAGTTGTCCTCCCACCCCACCCGCTCATCATACAGCACCACTATCGTAGCCAAAGTAATACAAAAGCATTAGCAGAAATGCGATGATTTGCCGAACTGTGACAGACTTTTAGTAAAAATGCTCGTGAAAGCGAATGCGAATGTGCTACGTTCTTGCCGAATTTGAGATTAGCAAACTTTTTCCGAATACGTTCGCTCATCTCTAGTTGTTACGTGCAGAGGCTGACCAGAATGCCGACAGGCGTGTTGGAGCTGGTGCTTAACCACTGGCCACTTCTGCTCACAAAGCCTTGCGAGCATGTTCAATGTGGAGTTCCAGCACGTGGTGATGTTGGACACCAGTCGTTTATCTGGCATTTGCATGCACTGCTGTAGTCGACTTGCGGAAATGGGTGCTGATGTGGCGTACCTTGACCAGGAGCTGTAGCAAATCTGGGTATGTTGTCAGAAACCGCTGCATTACCAATTTGAGCACATGTGCCAAGCATGGTATGTGTGTGAGCTTGTCAAGCTTCACAGCCACCACCAGGTTACGCCAATTATCACACACGACTGTTATGTTATGGTAGCTGAGGAGGCAGGAACAAAAAACTGCATAGGCAGCCGAACACCAGAGAGGTTGGAAACTAATAGGTTGCAGACCCCTAAACTAACCAGCACAACTAGAAGCAGCCGTGGAGCGTACCTACGGTGGTCCTAGACGCCTCAGCACAGCCGGAGAGATAGCTATCCCTGAAGATAGAAAGAGGAAAGCTAACTGCCCCCGGAGTAGACCCTAAAAGAGTAGGAAGCCCCCAAACATATAATGGCGGTTAGAGAAGATGAAAATACGAACACAGACAGAAAATAGATTGAGCAAACACTGGGGCCCAAAACTGTCTAGATAGGACAGCACAGGAGAGAATACTTTCTGCAACCCAGAAAAACCCTAGGAAAAACTCCAACACTTCTGAATCCAAAAACACTGAGACCACACGGTCTCGACCACCTATATCAGATCTCTGGTGTGGACACGTAGCTACCCAACAGAAAAATATCAAAAGAACTGAGCAAATGAACAAATACAAAAAACGAACGGAGACCAGCCAAAGCCCCCCATAGGGGACCCGGCTGAAGACAAAAAGCAATGCAGCAAAAAGCAAGGAATTCAAACCACATTAAAATAAAACAGAAAGAGATTTATCTGCACGCAAGCAGGAGACAGCAGGAAAGCAAGCTGAATTCCAAACTAAACCAGGAAGCACAATTGATCACCGGCGAGGATCATGGGAGATCAGCTCACTTATATCAGGCCAGTCAGTACCACCTGACACCCATTTGTTATCTGTGGGTGTAGGACTCTTGGTATTCACGATAGGTTCAATACCCTCAGCAACCACCAGAGGGAGCTTTAGCTCCGAAGTTGTCTCCAAAACATTCACAACACACGACCATGCGTGGTTGGAGGTTCAGAGGTAAAAACCACAGATCTGTCTGGTCTGTTATTCCTTTAAGTCACTCTGCTGATGTGTGTGTGTGTGGTTTGTCTCCTAGAAAAATTAGCTTCAGAAGAGCCTGTTGCCTCTTTACTCAGGCAAGGAGGAGAAGAAGGAGGGGGTGGAAACTCTGATAGAAGCAATCCTCGGTGTTGGGAGCACATGGGTGCTCCACAATGTACACCCAGTGTGCTGTCCTCAAGCGCTTGTCCACGTGTTGATTGTTAAGTGGAAAATGCCAGAAGGTGCGTTGTAAAGGCACGAGTGATGTTCCTGGACACCTATGTGTCATGTATGGGCGGGTTTCTTGTTCTGCCCCACTTCCTCAGCATCTGCGTGCAAAATTATCAGCACTTCTACTTTCCTATGCCTCAACGCAGATCTTACGCATTTTGTAATTGCTAGGTCTTTTGAAACAAAGTTTATTTTTAATAAAAGAAAAAAATTTCTTACCTGCAGCAATCAAAATGGTTTCTGGGAGTTTGCCCCACCGTAATTTAACAGACAGAAAGTAGAAGTGTATGGATGAAAAACAAATTCAATCCAAAAAATGTTTTAACACTGTATGGCTGAGAAATGACAGTCAACACATTTTTAAACATTTTTTCTCAGTTTTAGAGATCACAGAAATGTACTCCACACTAATGAGTAGGCTGAGAAATTTAGCCCAGTAAAATGTTATAACTATTTTTGAGTGTGTTATATAACACAGAAAATGACCTCAAAGCAGGTAATACTTGATAGATCAAAATATATTACATTTTTTTAGCCCTCACAAAAAAGAGCTGCAACTATAAATTTGCCAACGGGACTGCACAGACCTAATCCCTATCTACAGACTGGATTCAGTCACTCTCCCTGCTCCTGTGACTCTTTCTCCCTAGGCTAAATACATATTGTATATTATACAAATAGCAAAGCAAACGATTATCCCTTACAAGGGCTTTTAGTATTATGGCTCAGCTTCAGCATCTGTATCTGGGCTCTGACTTGTTATACTGTGTACACATGCCTAGACAAGCACTCTCTCCCTCCAATACAAAGTGTCACAGAGCTGTGCAATCGCGTCAGTGTGCCAAACCTTACGGCCAACCAATCACAGTAATGCCACAAATAAGATGGCTACAGCATTAGAGTGACTCGCATGCTGATTGCCTTCATAAGAGGCTCCAAAAATGCAGGGCGAGGATTCGAGTTTTACATCGCACACCGCCCATTGCTCACCGAGTAACGAGCACAGTGATACTCGAGTGATAACGGAGTATCACCAAGCACATTCACTCATCCCTAGCAATGATGTCAAGAGTATACTGCAAATAGTGTTATAAAAGAATAACATTTGTAATATGAGGTCTTGTGGATAAAAGCAATTTATCAACTAAGATATCAAGAATTGTTCTTAGAACAGATGGTGCACAGTCATGCAAATTGCAGATCAATACTATTGTGTCAAGCAGACGACCATTTGCAGTGTCATTGCTTTCCAATAAAACAAAAAAAAACTGCATTGGGCAAAAGAAATGTAAAAATTATTTCACAGAGCAGTGGAAAGCATCATCTACTTGGATGAGATATCTGTTGCACCGTGCTGATGGGAGGGTCATACTTTCATGCAAGCAGTATGAATCCATGTTCTCTTGTCAGGTATCAACATTTCTGCCTAGTGGAGGTGGAGTAATGGTGTGGAGAATATTGTTTGAGCACATCATGGGTCCCCTGATATCTGTGGATAGATGTCTGGACACTATGGCTTATCTAAGTATTGTGTCCAATCAAGTTCATCTCTTCATGTTAGCTGTTGACTCAACAGTAAAAGTACATTGGCCCATGTCACAAGGGTCATGTAATCATGAATTGCTTCCAGTATAACGGTTGCACAGTCCTATGTGTTGCACTGCGACCCTAAACACCAATGGTTCCTCAGGGTGTGTTTTAAAGGGAACCTGTCAGCAGAATTGTGCACAGTAACCTACACATAGTGTCAGGTTGGCGCCATTATACTGATTAAAATTATACCTTGGTTGATGAAATCCATCTTGTGGTTGTTGTTTAATCTTTATTTTCAGTATTTAGTTAATGATATGCTCGTGCCCCAGGGCAGGTATGGAGGGGGGTTCTTTATGTGGTGCTCTTATCAGGTATTCATAATGTAGACTGTTGACAGGTTACTGGTCCAACAGTGACCTGCCCCTTGCCCCATAATTTGCATAATGAATACCTGTACATACTGAAGAAATAAAAAACCCTTCTGCAGGCAGGTGCCAGTAATGGCACATGCGCTGCAGCATAATTGCATATTTAGTGTCCTGGTAATAACTGTTCTTGGTGTTATTTAGCAAGTACAAAAAATATCAATTTGAAAATGGAGCTGGTGGGTATACAGAGATCCGACAGTTGCTATTGCACAGACGCTGGTGGCACCATCTTGCTGGAGAATAAAAAAAAATTTCCTCCTCCAAGATGGCGCCGCCCGCATGTACTATATAGATAATCAACTTGGACGTCATAAAATAGCGGTTTAGTTACTGAGCCTATTTGGACTGATTGTTTTGTCCATTGTTTGAGAAAACTTTCTAGTTTATAAAGGACACAGGATTTTTTTTTACCAATATGACACCAGTTTCATTGTCAAGAAGGATTTCTGTTGTTGATGTTCGATGTCAAGAGTCTGAACATATGCATCCTACAGGAAGCCTGTGTACAGGCAGTGAGACATTGATTGCAAGATAATAAAACTGAGGGAAAACTACTGGAATTTATCTGTAAATCCTTATGCTTTGTTTTATAACCTTCCTTTCAATTGGCAGAACACTGGTATACACAGACTAGTGGTACCGCAATGGGTACGCCAGTGGCCCCGACATTTGCAAATATATTTTTGGGGCATTTTGAAAATTGATTATATGACCTTGGAATTAAAAAAAATAACACAATGTGCCAGTGGGGAGTGCTACTCAATTTTTTTATACTCTTGTAATTTTTGAGGATTCTATTGCTTTACAGGTGTGCACCACTATGCCCGGCATTCTCTTTTAACCAAAATTGCATACTCCAGTGGTATATAATTGCAGCAACGCTGCTTGCATTTATACAAGAAACCAGCAACTATGTGATAACTATTGCTGTCATTTGGGGTTTTAATGATCTTTTTTGTTCTTCTAAACTATTTTACAAGACTCCATCTGTCTGACTTTCACATTCTTTGTTTCAGGGTGAAGATCTGATCCATATTAATACTACAGGGACATATGTTAAGGATGATGAGCAGTGTAAAGTGGAGATTTCTACAGATAACTGCACAGGTGAGTAGTGACCATTAAATGCTCAGAAGTCACAGATTCTACTCAGTCAATAGCTTGTAGAATTACTTTATATGTTTAATGTTTTTAGTGTATGTTATACAGAGCTTTACGTGTGGATTTTACACTTTTAAGATTTAGTGTTTAAAAATAAAAAAACACTTGACTCTTTTTTGCCATAATTTCTTTTGAGCTCCTGTACAGTGGATACTTCTGTATTCACAGTCCTGTCCATTACGGGATACTGTCTGTGCTCAATGGATGCCTCTAAATATACTTTTGAAGATTGTTAGTGTTGTGAACCTCTGATTCAGAATGATATAGAAGGTAATGGGGGACTTAAGCGCTGCGGATAATGACCATCTGAAAAATAAAAGATGCAGCCATTAACCCCTTCATTCCCAAGCCTGTTTTCACCTTCCTGATCAGACCAAATTTTACAATTCTGACCCTTGTTACTTTATGTTGTACTAATTCTGGAACGCTTCATCGAATCACAATAATTGAGACAGTTTTTTTTATTAACACATTGCACGTTATGATGGTGTTAAATTTAGATCAATTTTTTTGCATTAATTCATGAATATATTGGAATTTTGGCAAAAATTTAGCAATTTTCAAACTTTTAATTTTTAGATTCTTAACTCCTTCTGGATATTTGCCATATACAGTGCCTACAAGTAGTATTCAACCCCCTGCAGATTTAGCTGGTTTGATAAGATGCAAATAAGTTAGAGCCTTCAAACTGCAAACGAGAGTAGGATTTATTAACAGAAGCATAGATCTTACAAAACAAAAAGTTATGTTGCTCAGTTGAATTTTAATAAATTTTAAACATAAAAGTGTGGGTCAATTATTATACAACCCCTATGTTTAATATTTCGTGGAATAACCCTTGTTTGCAATTACAGCTAATAATCGTCTTTTATAAGACCTGATCAGGCCGGCACAGGTCTGTGGAGTTATCTTGGCCCACTCCTCCATGCAGATCTTCTCCAAGTTATCTAGGTTCTTTGGGTGTCTCATGTGGACTTTAATCTTGAGCTCCTTCCACAAGTTTTCAATTGGGTTAAGGTCAGGAGACTGACTAGGCCACTCCAACACCTTGACTTTTTCCCTCTTGAACCAGGCCTTGGTTTTCTTGGCTGTGTGCTTTGGGTCGTTGTCTTGTTGGAAAATGAAATTACGACCCATCTTAAGATCCTTGATGGAGGAGCGGAGGTTCTTGGCCAAAATCTCCAGGTAGGCCGTGCTATCCATCCTCCCATGGATGCGGACCAGATGGCCAGGCCCCTTGGCTGAGAAACAGCCCCACAGCATGATGCTGCCACTACCATGCTTGACTGTAGGGATGGTATTTTTGGGGTCGTATGCAGTGCCATCCAGTCTCCAAACGTCACGTGTGTGGTTGGCACCAAAGATCTCGATCTTGGTCTCATCAGACCATAGAACCTTGAACCAGTCTGTCTCAGAGTCCTCCAAGTGATCATGAGCAAACTGTAGACGAGCCTTGACATGACGCTTTGAAAGTAAAGGTACCTTACGGGCTCGTCTGGAACGGAGACCATTGCGGTGGAGTACGTTACTTATGGTATTGACTGAAACCAATGTCCCCACTGCCATGAGATCTTCCCGGAGCTCCTTCCTTGTTGTCCTTGGGTTAGCCTTGACTCTTCGGACAAGCCTGGCCTCGGCACGGGAGGAAACTTTCAAAGGCTGTCCAGGCCGTGGAAGGCTAACAGTAGTTCCATAAGGCTTCCACTTACGGATGATGCTCCCAACAGTGGAGACAGGTAGGGCCAACTCCTTGGAAAGGGTTTTGTACCCCTTGCCAGCCTTGTGACCCTCCACGATCTTGTCTCTGATGGCCTTGGAATGCTCCTTTGTCTTTCCCATGTAGACCATGTATGAGTGCTGATCACAAGTTTGGGGAGGGTCTTAAATAGTCAGAAAAGGCTGGCAAAAGAGATCATTAATCCACACATGTGAAGCTCATTATTCTTGGTGCCTGAACTACTTCTTAATACTTTAGGGGACCAAACAGAATTCTTGTGGTTTGAGGGGTTGAATAATAAATGACACTCTGAATTAACTTTTAACGTTTTTTAAAAAAAAAATAAAAATTAAAACAAAAATTTTTGCTGCAGTGCATTTCCCACTTCCAGGCTGATCTACAGTACAAATGTCACAATGCCAAGTTAATTCCGCATGTGTCAACCAGCTAAATCTGCAGGGGGTTGAATACTACTTGTAGGCACTGTATATACTTCATGGTTGAGAAGTACTTATAATCATAGGAATATAGAATGTTAGAGTTGGAAGGGACCTCAACCCCTTGCTCAATGAAGGATTCATTAAACCATCTTAGACAAATGTCTGTCCAGCCTCTGTTTGAAGACTTCCATTGAAGGAGAACTCACCACCTCTTGTGGCAGCCTGTTCCACTGGTTGATCACCCTCACTGTCAAAAAATCTGAACAGAGGCCGACAGAGTCCAAAGTTAACTCTGCTGCCTCATTATAGTGAATGGACCCTTTGGTGCTTTCATCAGAATCAAGTCACTTGGATATTTAGATGGAAACCTCAAAGTTAGTACTCAACATAGAATGCAGGATAAATGTTATCCCAAACGTTCTGGAAAATGTTCCCAATAAAAGCTTAAACACGATCCACAAAAAAAGTCACAAATCAGGTCCTTCATTTGTTAATGGAAATATACAGGGGTTCTATGTTACTCGTAGCTCAAAGGCACTGGAAAAGCGCTATGGTTCCTCGCCCCCCAAAAGAAATCCAGCAAATTCTGCGCTCTCAAATCCAAATGCCTCCCTCCATTTGGCATCCACATTTTTGGCATTTCTGTAGCAATGAGAGCCAGCTTAATTTACGGGTGCGTGTCTCCAGAGGCATGAACTTGGCAATACCACGTACTGGGCACTACCACATTCTGGGCACTACAATGGCAGTTTGCAATTTTCGCTTGGCAACTGTTACTTGTTTCTGGAAAGCACCCATTGAGTCAAAATTGCCACTACTCCTGTGGATAACTTCCCAAAGGGCTATAATGTCATAAATGGGGTCTCTTGAACGGGGATTCTCCTCTTATCACTTAGGGGCTCTGTACATGGCGTCTGCAAACTATTCTAGGAAAAGCTGTGCTCCAGGAGGCAAATGGAGACAAAAAGACGCATGCTAAAAACAATTATTGTTTTAATTGGATATTAGATTGAAAGCGTGGTGTTGTGAATAGGGATTTTACTGCTATAGGCTGCATATATAAGTCTTAATTTTTCAGTCTCAATTATTGTGTATAGACAGATTTCTCCTTCACCTCATTGGGGGACACAGACTATGGGTGTTATGCTGCTGCCACTAGGAGGACACTAAGCAAAAACAAACAAGATTAGCTCCACCTCCGCAGTATACACCCTCTGCTGGCTCTAGCTTGAACCAATTCTTGCTTAGTGTCTGTAGGAGGCACTTGGGTCTGACTTCAGACCCAAACGTTGTTGTTTTCCTTTTTGATTTTTCTGTAAATTTTTATTTTTTAATTAACGGAGTGAAGGGGGCAACGGATCCTTTCAAGGGTCCGATCTCCCCTGAACCATCAACAGGCGAGCACGCGGAGTGTCCCTCCCCATATCCTCTCCTGCGACGACTGGGCCATGCTTGAGCTCACTTTAGGGGCGTCGGTTCCGTCACGGTCCCGTTCTCCCCACACTAGCAACCGGCGAGCACATGGAGAGTCGCCTCCATGTATCCTCTCCTGGAGCCAGGCCTGTAGCCGGACAACTTGTTCAACAATATACAGAGGCCCCCATCTATTGGCGTCCGTGCAGCTCCCACTGCATCACCACTGATTCAAAGCGGATGATGGAAGGAGGCGGACAATTCCTTCTCCACCTCCCTGTCAAAGGGATGGTGGGTTGAGGGTGGACTATGTGACAGCATCCCGCAGCAACATCCTGCAGCACCTAGCTCTGCTACATCTGTGGTGGTACATCCTGCAGCACCCAGCTCTGCTAAACCTGCGCTGGCACATCCTGCAGCACCCAGCTCCATTCTTATCTGCATTTGGCGTTGCCCTCCCCTCTCATCTAACCCTTTCAGGAGGCAAATAGCGCTCCGTCCCTCCTGAGTCTCGGAGTATAGCTAAGCAGTACTGTACAGCCAAATTTGGGGTATTTCTACATTCAGCAGAAATTGTGGGACAAATTTTGGTTCCATTCTTATACTTTCCCAGTGTGAAAATGTAAAATCTTGGGCTAAAACTAAATTTTGATGGTAAAAATGTAATTACTTCTTCATTGTCCAATGGAATAAAATTCTGTGACACACCTGTGGTGTCAATATGCTCACTGCACCCCTACAGTAGTTCATTAAGAGGTGTAGTTTGCAAAATGAGGTTAGTTTTGGGGGGATCTGCTGTTTTTGGCACCTGAGGGGAAGAGTCAGTGGTACCACCAGTAGACACTGATTGTGGATCCAGTCGTGTGGTCCACCTAGTCGAGTGCTTGGATGACATATGCCTGAGCATGCTGGTGGTGGTCAGGCTTGTAGCGGGCAAGCCCCTGCTGATCTTGGTACAGTACACGTAGCAAATGACCATTTTCTTGTCTTCCGCACTTTCTGTAAAAATGCGCCTGTCTGGGGAACACCTAACCTTTGGCCTGGGATCTTGCTGCGTGTCGGTGCTCTGGGGAATAGTTCCCCCCCCATTTCTGTAATGCCCTACTATCCCTTCTCCATCAACTCTCACTACTCTTTCCGGGGTACAGTGTGGCAAGCATCGTGTCACCGTGTCTTGACGTGATGTATCTGGTCAATCACAGTAGTGCCAGTAGCCAACATGGCTACGGCTTTACTGTGAGTGGCAGGCAATCTCCACATGTTTAGTGGCTGAAAAACAGTGAGGACTTATGCACCTGGACCTATGCACCTGGCATATGTGAACGAGTACCGACCGTGCCCAAGCACTCCTATGCTCGATGCAGTACTGAGCAGGCTCGCTCATTATTAGATACTAACATTAAGGGCTCATACTCACTTGCTGGAAAAAAAAACGGTCAGTTTTCAGGATGGTCCGATTATGTGCAATTGTCATGCGATTTGCATGCGATTTTTTATAGCACCATCTATTGCATTAGCGATTATCATGCCAAAATCGCATCAAATCGCAGCATGCTGCGATTTTTTTCTCACACCGATTTCGGCTGAGAAAAAAATCGCAAATGAGATGTCACCTATTGAATAACATTGGTCCGATTTGAATCCGATTTTTTATCGGCTGAAAATCATCCGTTTTCGGCTCAAGTGAGTATGAGCCCTAATGCTGACAAACTGATCAAAAAATTCCACCAATACTTTCCAGATAAGCCTGGTTTTAAGGGTCCAAAGGCCCCTCATAAGAGGGTGGGTACTGTGACATCTGTATCAGTGCCACTCTTCCTGCCTTTGCTTCTGTCACCAGGCAGCGCCACACTCTTGTTGCGATCGACACAAATAGACAGTTGTAGTTTTGTGACCTCTTGGACTCCTAGTTCCATCGAGGCTTGGAGATATAGACTATGTTGCCAACCGTCCATAAATTTATGGACAGTCTTTGAAAAGCAGGTACTTTTTTTGCTGTCCATTGTGTCCAGAAGAAAAAAGCACAATCCATGATTTTTTTTGTTCCAAAGCTTACCACTATGCATGTGCAAACGCTCCTCACTTTACTACAGCAAACTTGAGTGAGGAGAGTGGGCAGGACGGAGCCTGAGGAGGAATAATAGACATCAATCAGTGGTAAGCGCATGCTTACCGTGTGAACCCCCTTTTTTTTCCTCTGCCTGCCTCTGAACCAGAGACACCATTCCGGCATCTGGTGTGCAGCTACTGCTCTCTGACTGAGCTCCCTCCTGTAACGGGTCTGGTGGGTGGAACTACTGACGAGACAGGTCAGGTTGGTGGAACCGCAAAGCTTTATTATACAAGAGAGTTTAATTGTAAGAGAGCGGGTGGCACCCGGGAAAAGGGCAGGGAATCACGGCAGGGGATATAGGTAGTTTCTGGACAGGCAGGTTTGTCACAGCAAGTGACCAAGGAAGTCTCTGGGCAGGCAGGTTGTAACGGTAAGTAACCGAGGCAGTCTCTGGACAGGCAGGTTGTCACGGCAAGTGACCAAGGCAGTCTCTGGGACAGGCAGGTTGTCACGGCAAGTGACCAAGGCAGTCTCTGGGACAGGCAGGTTGTCACGGCAAGTGACCAGGCAGTCTCTGGGACAGGCAGGTTGTCACGGCAAGTGACCAAGGCAGTCTCTGGGACAGGCAGGTTGTCACGGCAAGTGACCAGGCAGTCTCTGGGACAGGCAGGTTGTCACGGCAAGTGACCAGGCAGTCTCTGGACAGGCAGGTTGTCACGGCAAGAGACCAGGCAGTCTCTAGACAGGCAGGTTGTCACGGCAAGTGACCAGGCAGTCTCTAGACAGGCAGGTATATACGACCTGATATGGTGGAGCCTCCAGATAGGCTGCAGTCGGATGGCAGATGATCGCTCCCAGGTGAGCAGGCAAGAGCCGTGGATCTCTGCAGATGATGTCCGAACTTCCGGATGGAGCTGCAGTCGGATGGCAGATGATCGCTCCCAGGTGAGCAGGCAAGAGCCGGGGATCTCTGCAGATGATGTCCGAACTTCCGAATGGAGCTGCAGTCGGATGGCAGATGATCGCTCCTAGGTGAGCAGGCAAGAGCCGGGGATCTCTGCAGATGACGTCCGAACCTCTGGATGGAACTGCAGACGGATGGCAGACAGGCAAGCCGACAGGTAACAGGCAGGTAACTGGAATCAGGAGCTGATGGCTGAAACAGAGTTAGACTGCACAGGAACAACATTGCTCGGGCACCTACATTAAGGAGGAAGCCCTTAATATAGGGTGGAGTCCTCCAGCATTGGCTGGAGACTGATTTGGAAAATGCGCGCGGCTCCTTTAAGAGCGGGGGAGGGTGCGGGCGCGCGCCCTAAGGCCAGTAGCAGGGAAGGAGCGCGCGGGACCAGCAGGGCGGAAGGAGGGTGCCGAGGATGCCAGAGGCGCAGAGGAGGCTGGGAGCACTGAGGACGCTGAGCGCAGGTGAGGAGAGCGACGTCCCTGTCTGGCAGCAGGCAGGGACGCGGGCGCTACAGTACCCCCCCCTCTAGGCCCCCCCTTCTTTAGGCCAGAAAGAAATTTAGCTAGGATAAGAGGGGCATGGATGTTCTCCCGAGGCTCCCAGGTTCTCTCCTCAGGACCAAACCCCTTCCAATCCACCAAAAAATAAGTCTTTCTTCCTACCCTTTTTGTGGCCAGAATGTTCTCTACCTCAAATTCATCATCAGCAGACACTGGAGCAGGAGGTGTACCTGTAGACTTAAAAAAAGAGTTAAGAACCACAGGTTTGAGGAGAGATACATGAAAAGAATTAGGAATTCTCAAATTGGCCGGGAGTTTCAATTTATAGGACACCGGATTGATCTGACTGATGATCTCAAAAGGACCGATGAACCGAGGACCTAACTTGTAGGACGGAATTTTGAGTCGAACATATTTGGACGAAAGCCAGACTTTGTCCCCAGGACGGAATTGAGGAGGATCCAGACGTTTTTTGTCAGCATGTCTTTTCATGCGCTCGGATGACTGAATGAGTGCGGACCGGGTACTCTCCCAGATGGAGGAGAATTCTCTAACCAGAGATTCCGCAGCTGGATTGTCCACAGAGATGGAAACAGGGACAGGGATCCGAGGGTGCTGACCGAAGACTACAAAAAACGGAGACTTGGTGGAAGATTCGCTCTCATGATTATTGTAGGAGAATTCGGCCCAAGGCAGGAGCTCCACCCAGTCAGAATGGTGGGCATTAACGAAATGTCGAAGATAACTGGTCAAATTCTGATTTATTCGTTCAACTTGTCCATTGGACTGTGGGTGGTAAGCGGAGGAAAAATCCAGGGTGACGTCTAGCAACTTACAAGTGGCTCTCCAGAAACGTGAGGTGAACTGTACCCCACGATCCGACACAATGTGACGAGGCAGACCATGAAGACGGAAGATGTGGCGGATAAAGTCTTTAGCCAACTCGGGTGCAGACGGAAGACCTGGCAGAGGAATGAAGTGAGCCATCTTGGAAAAGCGGTCAGTGACCACCCAAATAACTGTACAACCAGCAGAGACGGGAAGATCAGTAATGAAGTCCATGGCTATATGCTGCCAGGGGGCAGCGGGTACAGGAAGCGGAAGAAGACGGCCGGTAGGCAGGTGTCTCGGAACTTTGTTGCGGGCACAGGAAACACAGGCAGAAACAAAGTCTATTACGTCCTTGTGCAGGGTAGGCCACCAATAATGCCGGGTAATGAGTTGGAGGGTCTTTTTTTGACTAGCGTGGCCAGCAAGTTTAGACGAGTGACCCCAATGTAGGATTCTCTTCCGATCGGTTTCTGATACGAACGTCTTACCAGGAGGGAGACGATTTAGACTCACGGGAGCCACCTGCATCACTCTGGCGGGATCGATGATATGTTTAGGCTCATCTTCGAGATCCGACACCAGGAAAGACCGAGACAAGGCATCCGCCTTGACGTTTTTGTCAGCAGGGCGAAAATGCAAAAGAAAATCGAAGCGGGCAAAAAACAAGGACCACCGGGCTTGGCGAGGATTAAGTCTCTGTGCCTGCTGGAGGTATGCCAGATTTTTGTGGTCCGTGTAGATGATTACCGGATGAAGAGCCCCTTCGAGTAGGTAACGCCACTCCTCCAATGCCAACTTAATGGCCAATAACTCTCGATCTCCTATGGAGTAGTTGCGCTCGGAGGAGGAGAAGAGTTTGGAGAAGAAACCGCAGGATACCATCCTCCCGGATGGCGATTTTTGGGTAAGAACCGCTCCGGCTCCAGCAGAGGAAGCGTCCACCTCCAGAAAGAACTGCTTGTTGCCATCCGGGCGATGCAGCACTGGAGCGGAAGAGAAAGCCTGTTTCAGAGAAAGGAAGGCCTCCTCTGCTTCGGTCGTCCACTGTTTGGGGTTAGCATCCTTGCGAGTGAGCGCTGAGATTGGAGCAGTCCTGGAAGAGAAGTGCGGTATGAAGAGACGGTAATAGTTGGCAAATCCCAGGAACCGCTGAATGGCCTTCAACCCCTCCGGTCGGGGCCACTTCTCGATGGCAGACAATTTCTCCGGATCCATTCGTAGGCCTGTCTGAGAAATGATGTAGCCCAGAAACGGAAGCGATGTCTGCTCAAAGAGGCACTTCTCATATTTGGCGAAGAGGTGATTCTGCCTGAGCCTGAGCAGAACCTGACGAACATCCCTCCGGTGAGACTGAAGATCCGGAGAGAAGACCAAGATGTCGTCAAGGTACACCACAACGCAGGAGTAGAGGAGGTCCCGGAAGATGTCATTGACCAACTCCTGAAAGACTGCTGGAGCATTACAGAGACCAAAGGGCATCACCAAGTACTCGTAGTGGCCGTCCCGGGTGTTGAATGCCGTCTTCCATTCATCTCCTCGACGGATACGAACTAGGTTGTATGCTCCACGAAGATCTAGTTTGGTGAAGACTCTAGCCCCTCTAAGACGATCAAACAGTTCTGGAATGAGCGGAAGAGGGTACTTATTCTTCACCGTGATCGAATTTAGACCTCTGTAGTCAATACAGGGACGGAGAGATCCGTCTTTCTTTTTAACGAAGAAGAAACCTGCTCCCGCTGGGGAGGTAGATTTCCGGATGAATCCCTTTGCTAAGTTCTCCTCGATATATTCGGACATCGACCTGGTCTCAGCAGCAGACAACGGGTAAATACGCCCACGGGGAGGCGTAGTACCGGGCAACAGGTCAATCGGGCAATCATATGGTCTATGCGGGGGTAATGTCTCTGCTTCCTTTTTATTGAAGACATCAGCAAATGACCAATATGGAATCGGGAGTCCAGGTAGATTAGCAGGTGTAGGAGAAGAATAGACAGGATGAACAGGCACCAGACACGTTTTATGACAGTCCTGTCCCCAGCGAAGAACCTCTCCATTCTGCCAGTCGAGCACAGGTGCATGTTTTTGGAGCCAAGGCAGACCTAGTAAGAAAGCATGAGAGAGTCCGGGTAAAACATGAAACGAGATGCTCTCAGAATGCAACATTCCCACCTGCAGGGTTATGACTTCGGTGATAAGTCGGATGGGACGAGGTAGGAGGCCCCCATCCACAGCAGCAACAGATACAGGTTCAACAAGAGGTTTGGTGGGAATGTGATACTTCTCTACTAGAGCCTGTGACACGAGATTCCCAGCTGCTCCAGAATCAAGTTGGGCCATTTCGAAGTGGCGGTTCTTACCGATCAGAATTGAAACCGACAGCAGCAGGGATGAAGAGGATTTATTTTTGTCTAGATTGACCTCTCCGAGCGAACCTAGACACAGGCGTTTCCCGACTTCTCCGGACAGGTTTGGATCCAGTGCTCCTTACTGCCGCAGTAGAAGCAACTTTTCTCGGCACGGCGTGAGTCCTGACGGGCTTTGACCATCTTGGTCTGGTCGACCTGCATAGGCTCAGCAGTGTGCACCTGAGGAGAAACGGAAGAGGTTATAGATCTCTGACACGAGGGTGCAAGATGGGAAAATTCTTTTTTACGGGTGATCTCTTTGGCTCGTTCCTGGAACCGTAGATCAATTCGATTGGCAAGATTTATTAAATCATCTAGAGAGGTTGGAACGTCCCGACCGGCAAGTTCGTCTTTAATACGGCCGGACAGACCCTCCCAGAAGACCGAAATTAGAGCTTCATTGTCCCAAGCTAGTTCTGAGGCTAAAGTCCGGAACCGTATGGCATATTGACCAACGGTGAGACTCTCCTGACGGAGACGCAGCAGAGATGATGCAGAGGAAGTCTTCCGTCCAGGTTCGTCGAATACCTTCCGGAAGGCCGAGAGAAAAGCAGGCAGATCAGACACCAGAGGATCCTCTCTCTCCCAGAGAGGATTAAGCCAGGCCAGGGCCTCTCCGGTGAGATGGACATGATGAAGGCAACTTTGGCCCGGTCAGAGTTAAAGTGGTGTGCCAGGAGTTCAAAATGCAGGGTGCACAGATTAATGAAACCCCGAGCCAGAGCAGGATCGCCTCCAAACCTAGGAGGAGCTGACAGTCGGGGTCCGGGAATGGAAACCACGGAATTGGGAATCAGCGGGACTGACGGATTATGAGTCATGGCTCCAGCGATGGTTGCAGGTGATGAATTCAGAGTGTCCAGACGGGAATTGACTTTCCGCAGGTGACCCAGGATGGCCTCCTGTTGAGACCTCTGGCGAGACAGCTCATGACACAGTTCCGGGAGTGAAGGGGTTTGGGTGCCACCGGGTTCCATTGCCCGAGCAAACTGTAACGGGTCTGGTGGGTGGAACTACTGACGAGACAGGTCAGGTTGGTGGAACCACAAAGCTTTATTATACAAGAGAGTTTACTTGTAAGAGAGCGGGTGGCACCCGGGAAAAGGGCAGGGAATCACGGCAGGGGATATAGGTAGTTTCTGGACAGGCAGGTTTGTCACAGCAAGTGACCAAGGAAGTCTCTGGGCAGGCAGGTTGTAACGGTAAGTAACCGAGGCAGTCTCTGGACAGGCAGGTTGTCACGGCAAGTGACCAAGGCAGTCTCTGGGACAGGCAGGTTGTCACGGCAAGTGACCAAGGCAGTCTCTGGGACAGGCAGGTTGTCACGGCAAGTGACCAGGCAGTCTCTGGGACAGGCAGGTTGTCACGGCAAGTGACCAAGGCAGTCTCTGGGACAGGCAGGTTGTCACGGCAAGTGACCAGGCAGTCTCTGGGACAGGCAGGTTGTCACGGCAAGTGACCAGGCAGTCTCTGGACAGGCAGGTTGTCACGGCAAGAGACCAGGCAGTCTCTAGACAGGCAGGTTGTCACGGCAAGTGACCAGGCAGTCTCTAGACAGGCAGGTATATACGACCTGATATGGTGGAGCCTCCAGATAGGCTGCAGTCGGATGGCAGATGATCGCTCCCAGGTGAGCAGGCAAGAGCCGTGGATCTCTGCAGATGATGTCCGAACTTCCGGATGGAGCTGCAGTCGGATGGCAGATGATCGCTCCCAGGTGAGCAGGCAAGAGCCGGGGATCTCTGCAGATGATGTCCGAACTTCCGAATGGAGCTGCAGTCGGATGGCAGATGATCGCTCCTAGGTGAGCAGGCAAGAGCCGGGGATCTCTGCAGATGACGTCCGAACCTCTGGATGGAACTGCAGACGGATGGCAGACAGGCAAGCCGACAGGTAACAGGCAGGTAACTGGAATCAGGAGCTGATGGCTGAAACAGAGTTAGACTGCACAGGAACAACATTGCTCGGGCACCTACATTAAGGAGGAAGCCCTTAATATAGGGTGGAGTCCTCCAGCATTGGCTGGAGACTGATTTGGAAAATGCGCGCGGCTCCTTTAAGAGCGGGGGAGGGTGCGGGCGCGCGCCCTAAGGCCAGTAGCAGGGAAGGAGCGCGCGGGACCAGCAGGGCGGAAGGAGGGTGCCGAGGATGCCAGAGGCGCAGAGGAGGCTGGGAGCACTGAGGACGCTGAGCGCAGGTGAGGAGAGCGACGTCCCTGTCTGGCAGCAGGCAGGGACGCGGGCGCTACACCTCCTAGCCTAGTGCCAGCAGCTCCTTCGCAGCCTCTCCACGATTGATTGTGACCTGTCATTGTGGTTCCAATCGTTTGGTCCCATGACTCCCACCGTCAGACATCACTCTCTAGTAGTCTGCTGGTGCCATCTCTGTTGTCTACTGACTCTCCAGGAGGATCTGTCCCCCCTCCATGATTCCTCTTGCTGCTAGTTAGTAAGGCTGAATGCAGCAAATAGTATTAGTCAGTTGAAGGTGGGGAGTTGGAGAAGGAATGCAAAGCAAGGGTGCACCGCACAGTTACATAGCACCACAAATTATAATATATACTATTTTCCATACAGTTCCAGGGGAGCTATCATAGCATCACATTTATTATATGCTTCTGTGTATATGTTTTCAATACTGCTTCGGCGTGTAACACTGTGGTGTACTGTGCAATGTATATAGAATTGCTGGAGTCCAGAGGATTGCTATATACACAGCACCATAATATATACAAGGCCCGGAGAGACCTGCCTTCAGAAAATAGACTCTGCTCCATCCCATGTGACAGCCAGTTTCCAGAAATTGTGAGACATTTTGAAGTAAGCAGGTGACAAAAAGATGGGATTCCTACTTTTCTCTGCTGAAGCTAGTAAGCCTTCCTTTCGGAGGAGGAAGTTTAATGGGGGACATCCTCCAGGAGAAAGGAAGAGGTGGACGTTCAAGGGTAGAAAGGAGTCCGGGTATATGTTCAGCGGACCCTCTACATCTTCCAAAAAGCCCTCTGAATGACGTCAGGTCAGCAGTAGGGGGAATGCTCTCCTTCTTTCTCCCTGGCTGGGTGAACATCTCCCAGTCGCTGGATCTTAGGTATTATCAAGGAAAGTCTGAAGATAGACTTTGTCCATTCACCTCGCCAGACCTGCGTATAAACACCCTTCAGGAAATCACCAGGAGAACAGCTGGCCCTGGAGGCAGCGATCATGGGACTCTTACAAAAGCGTATTCCATAACTGTAGCGCTCCTATTGGACAGACAGAGGTATCTGAGACCATGTCTACAGACGTGCCTTGGTAGTGGGTCCTTCTGCCCTTACAGAGCGGAGTCGTGCTACGACCACCGCCACAGCAGCAATGCACAGGCAGGGCAGACGGCCTGGTGCCCCACAGCGCCCATGCTGCAAGACTGAGTCCCCATGACTCCAGACCGTGCCATCCCACCAGCACAAAACCACAGCAACAATGGCCGCCACACAGCACCCATACCAAATGAAAGGAGCACTGAAACTCACCTTCCTTCAGCTCTTCAGTGAGAGCAGAAATGGGCCCTTACTTTGCAGTCTCCTGCTAATTAAAATCACCTGACATTTGCCGTGACGTGGCAGTGGGCTTCTGTTCAGAATGTTAAACTAAGAACCTCATGTTCAGTTATATAAATTTTTGCCCAGCGGCATTAGATCAACGTATAATTTTTGGAGGTGCTGTTCATGCTTTTTTCTTTTTTTGGTTCAAAGGTGACAGCAACCCCACAAATATTACCCCACTTGCCATCGCTACAGTCCAAGTGGGAAGAGCCGGGTAAAGTGTCACAATTGACGCATCTTTGGATGTGTCAATTGTACTGCGGGCTGCTATTTTAAGGCTTGTGAGGGCCAAAATCCAGGAGCCTTGCCAGCCTGAGAATACTAAGCCACAGCTGTCTGCTTTACTCTGGCTGGTTAACAAATATAAGGGGACTCTTCGATATTTTTTTAAAATTATTATTTATTTATTAAAAAGGAGGAGACCTCACTGTGCTTTCCCCCACTTCCTGTGTCATGTACTTCTGGCTGTGTCACAAGATTCACAATTATGTAAATTAGTACACATACGTAGTAAGGTGCGTTCCCGCACTTAATACACGTGTGACTAGGAAGATAATGCGGTTTTACCGCATCTAATGATAGTGAATGGGTAATTTACGAAGCTACATAAATTGACATGCTGCGGTGTGGAAAGACGCACCGCATGTCCATCTCTGCGGGTGAGTCGCGGGCATCGGTGCACACATAATGGGCATGGGATTTCTTGAAATCCCATCCTCTATGCTGTAACAGCTGGATGCTGCAGGTTGGACATAGCGGATGTACGCAGCATCCAACCTGCAGCGTTTACTGACCGTGGGAACATACCCCAATATATCTGCAAATAGGAAATCACTTTTTTTTTTCTTCCCAGAAGTCAACTTTCAATTAGCTTTATTTCAAGTGACAAAAAAAGACACATGCAATGAAAAAATGCATAAAAAACGCATCAAAAACATGTAAAAAACGCATCAAAAACGCAAGTGACCTGACAGTGACCTTAGATGCAGATTTGATGCAGATTTCACCTGCGTCAAATCCTGAGCAAATACTGAACCATTCCTGATCATGTGCACATACCCTAAGTTCCAACTGCAGAAAAGGTTGAGGCTCTGCAAAGGAAGACACTAATGTCTGCTCAACTCTCGTGTGGCTTGCTGAAGACTTTGTGTCATGTAAGAAGCTTCATCACGTCATGTCGTACAACACAAAGAACAGTTTGTTGTACTTGAACTAAACCAAGATTTTGTTCATCAAGATCCTTGTCTGTGGCACACTAAAGGTAAGTTTCCACGGTCAGGAAACGCTGCGTGTTTGACGCTGTGTACAGCCGCAGCGTCAAAGACGCAGCGTCCAGATGTTACAGCAAAGTGGAGGGGATTTCATGAAATCCCGTCTCCACTATGCGTTAAAAGACGCAGGCTTCAGACCTGCGTAAACAGACATGCGGCGCATCTTTTCAGATCGCAGCATGTCTACTTATCTTGCGGAGACGCTCCATCGCCGCAAGGTAAATAACACAGTCCTATGTAGGGCTGCGGTGATTCCGGATGTGTTCAATGAACACATCCAGATTCACCATGCGTTCAGAAGGGGGCGGGTCTTTGGGCGGAGTGGGGTTTACGCTCCGTCAAAAGCACATTGGTTCCGGAACGTGGAACCACACCCTAATTCAAGTTACATCAATACAACCTTAAAAGTCGCCGGATTGAAAATATTGAATGATGCCGCTGAACACTCCATTACACTCATGAGTACATTCAGTTCATCACTGAGAACTCAAGAAGACCAGAAACAGTTTATTCTACAGTGTATGGAGAAGCATCATCATGACTATCCTGAACCAAATAAAACGTGTTTTGTTACAGAAAGGTGAAACCTTGAAACTACTGCAAAATTGTTCTTTTACTATGCTGCAAGATATTTATTATGAATAATTACACTGTGTTCCAAATTATTATGCAAATAATATTTTCTCAGATTTTCCCAAATTACCTATATGAATTGCAGTCATTGTAATTTTCCAGTCAAATAACTATCAGAGTACAATTGAATGGTTTTTGTACAAACTGCCTATGATAACAGTATATTTTTTAAAAAATAAAACACTCAAACTGCACTCAAAATGCATGTTCCAAATTATTATGCACAGCAGAGTTTTCAACCTTTTCATTTTAAAAAAGAACAAAAAATGATCATTTTTGAACTTATAAGCATTAGCAGGTTCTTACAAACTGAAATCAAACAGTTTTCAACTCAAAACTTTATTCTAGGTGATGTTAAATTTGCACATGGGACCCCTTGTTCGAAAGGAGCTTCTGAACTCTCTCGTCCATTGAATTTGTCAGGTTTTGGATGGTTTCTGCTTCAATTGTTTTGCATGAGGACAGAATACCCTCCCAGAGCTGTTGCTTAGATGTGAACTGCCTCCCGCCATCATAGACACTCCTTTTGATGATGCTCCAGAGGTTCTCAATGGGGTTGAGGTCAGGGGAGCATGGGGGCCAGACCATAAGTTTGTCCCCTTTTATGCCCATAGCAGCCAGAGATGCAGATGTGTTATGTGCAGCATGAGATGGTGCATTATCATGCATGAAAATGATCTTGCGGAATGCACGGTTCTTCTTCTTGAACCATGGCAGGTAGTGCTGTTTGAGAAACTCAACATACACTATGGAGTTCATCTTTACCCCTTCAGGGATCCTAAAGGGGCCGACAATCTCTCTCCCCATGATTCCAGCCCAAAACATTACTCCATCTCGTCCTTGTTTGCGCCGTAGCCGTGTTTGCATGGGGTGTCCATCAACCAGCCATCCTCCACTCCATCCATCTGGACCATCGAGCATTGCACGGCACTCATTGGTGAACAAAACAGATTTGAAGTCAGTCTTCATGTATTCTTTGGCCCACTGGAGCCATTTCTGCTTGTGTGCAGTGGATAGGAGGTCGACAGGATGGCTTACGCACAGCTGCAAACCTCTGAAGGACCCTACATCTTGTTGTTCGGGGGACGTTGGAGGCACCAGCAGCTTCAAAAACTTGTCTGCGGCTATGACAAGGTTTTTTTGCCGCTGCTCTTTTAACCTGACGTAATAGCCTATAGGAAAGAGTCCTCAATTTTCCCTTATCAGCACGCACACGAGTGTACTGTGAATCAGCTACATACTTCTTGATTGTGCGATGATCACGATGAAGTGTCTTGGCAATGTTGATTGTAGTCATGCCTTGACCTAAACACTCCACAATTTGTTGCTTCTCAGCAGCCGACACATCCTTTTTCTTTCCCATTTTGGCAGAAAATGTAGGCTGCTTAATAATGTGGGACAGCCTTTTTAAGTAGTCTTGCCTTTCATTGGACACACCTGTCAAACTAATTAGCACAGGTGTCTGCAATTGCTTACAGTGATATAAAGAGCCCTGACACACATCATCATCAATGAGTTCAACTGACAAACAAAAAAATTCTTACCTTATCACTCCTAAACAATTTTTGCATAATAATTTGGAACACAGTGTAGTTCTGTGATGATTGAGCCACTACTAAACTATGTTATAATAATAATAATTTTATTTCTATAGCGCCAACATATTCCGCAGCACTTTACATTTTAGAGGGGACTTATACAGATAATAGACATTACAACATAACAATAAACACATAGATCAAAACAGATGCCAAGAGGAATGAGGGCCCTTGTCGCAAGCTTACAATCTATGAGGAAAAGGGGAGACACGGAAGGTAGATGGTAACAATTGGATTTGTTGTTCAGACCAGCCATAGTGTAACAATTGGTGTTCATGTAATGCTGCATGAACAGGTTATCAGCTTAAGTATGTAAAAATACAGACACAGTGGGCTATTAAATGCATTAAGCATGTGAGAACATGACACGAGGAACCTGGTTATGGTAAAAAATTTTGAATGGGCAACACAGGGATAGTTAGGTTAATGTGTTAAGACGATAGGCCAGTCTGAACAAATGCATTTTTAGGGCACGCTTAAAACTGTGGAGATTGGGGATTAATCGTACTAACCTGGGTAGTGCATTTCATGTAGGGTGGTGCTGAGCCATGGAGTGTTTTGTGGGTGAGGGTAATAAGTTTGTACTGGATTCTGGAGTGGATGGGTAACCAGTGTAATGACTGGTCACAAGTAGAGGTATCAGTGTAACGATTGGTGAGGAATATGATCCTGGCTGCAGCATTCAAGACAGATTGGAGAGGGGAGAGTTTGGTAAGAGGCAGACCGATTAGTAGAGAGTTACAATAGTCCAGACGAGAATGAATAAGAGAAACAGTAAGAGTTTTTGCAGAGTCGAAAGTAAGAAAGGGTCGAATTCTAGAAATGTTTTTGAGGTGCAGAAAACTAGAGCGAGCCAGTGATCTGATGTGGGGAGTGAATAAAAGCTCAGAATCAAGTATTACCCCAAGACAGCGGGCATGTTGCTGGGGAGTAATGGTGAAACCACACAAGGAAATGGCAATGTTGGGCATAGGTACATTAGTAGAGGGAGGAAACAAGCAGTTCAGTTTTTGACAGGTTTAGTTTCAGATAGAGGGAGGACATGATGTTAGAGACAGCGGTAAGACAATCACTGGTGTTTTCTAAAAAGGCAGGCGTTATATCAGGAGAAGTGTATAATTGGGTGTCATCAGCATAGAGATGGTACTGGAAACCAAATCTACTGATTGTTTGACCAATAGGGGCAGTATACAAAGAGAAGAGCAGGGGGCCTAGAACCAATCCTTGAGGAACCCCAACAGTAAGGGGAAAATGAGAGGAGGAGGAGCCAGCAAAGATACAGTGAAGGAGCGGTCAGAGAGATAGGAGGAGAACCAAGAGAGAACGGTGTCCTTGAGGCCGATGGAGCAGAGCATAGTGAGGAGGAGATGATGATCCACAGTGTCGAATGCTGCAGAGAGATCCAAGAGAATTAGCATGGAGTAGTGACCATTAGATGTAGCTGTTAGTACACTGCTCAAAAAAATAAAGGGAACACTCAAATAACACATCCTAGATCTAAATGAATGAAATATTCTCATTGAATACTTTGTTATGTAGAAAGTTAAATGTGCTGTCAACATAATCACACAAAAATCATCAATGGAAATCAAATTTTTGAACCAATAGAGGCCTGGATTTAGAGACACCCCCAAAATTAAAGTGGAAACAAGTCCAAATGAAAATCAAACCAAGACAAAATTAAAGTGGAAACAAGTCAAAATGATGCTCAGTAGTGTGAGTGGCCTCCACTTGCCTGTATGACCTCCCTACAATGCCTGGACATGCTCCTGATGAAGTTGCAGATGTTCTCCCAGACCTGGACTATAGCATCCGTCAACTCCTGGACAGTCTGTGGTGCAACGTGAGTTTGGCTGGATGGAGCGAAACATTCTGTCCGAGATGTGCTCAATCGGATTCAGGTCTGGGGAACAGGCAGGCCAGTCCATAGCTTCAGTGCCTTCATCTTGCAGGAACTGCTGATACACTCTAGCCACATGAGGTCTGGCATTGTCCTGCAGGAGGAACCTAGGGCCAACTGCACCAGCATATGATCTCACGAGGGGTCTGAGGATCTCATCTCGGCACCTAATGTGTTGTGAACATGTTGGAAATGACTTCTGAGCTGAGGCTCCCTCTGGTGGTTGCTGATGGTATTGAAGCTGTATGGAATGACAAGACTTTATCACCTGGAAGGTAGGATTGGCAATCAGGGGAGACAGACTGGGCTGATATAAGTGAGCTGCCCTCCCATGATCCTCACCGGTGATTAGTTTCCTCCTCCTGGTCTAGTTTGGAAGTCAGCTGGTTTTCTGCTGTCTCCTGCGAACATTCAGATAAGTTACTTTCTGCTTTTTTCTGTGTTAGATTTTCTTTGTTTTTGCTGCCCTGCTTGGTGAAGTCAGCCAGGTCCTCAACAGGGGCCTGTGCTGGTCTCTGGTTCTCATTTGTTTCTGTTTATTTGCTCTGTTCCTGTTGTTTCAGTGCTGCTGGGTAGCGGCAAGTTCACACCAGAGATCTGATTAAGTGGGGGCGAGATCGTGTGGTCTCAGCATTTTTGGAATCAGAAGTGTTGGAATTTTTCCTAGGGTTTCGCTGGGTTGCAGACTCTTTCCTATCCGGTCCTGTCTAGATAGCTTTTGGCCCCAGCGTTTGCTTACTCTATTTTTTACCTGCGTTAGTATTTCATCTTGTCTAACTGCCATTATAGTGTGTGGGGCTGCCTATTCCTTTGGGGCTCTACTCCGGGGCAGTTAGCTTTCCTCTTTCTATCTTCAGGTGTAGCTTATCTCTCTGGCTGTGTCGAGGCGTCTAGGTAACCGTAGGTACGTCCCACGGCTGCTTCTAGTTGTGCGGTTAGTTTAGGGGTCTGCAACCTTTTAGTCCCCAACCTCTCTGGTGTTCGGCTGCCTTGACTGTTTTTTGCTCCTGTCCTCCTCAGCTACCAAATCATAACAGAATCACGGGCCAGACTGTAAATTCTATGGTACTCAAAAGAAGGAAAAAATAGTTAAAAAAAAAAAGGTAGTCAGAATTTTTTTTGTGTACTTTTTCCTCTTTATCTCAGGGGGCTGTAGGAGTTTTTCTGCAATGGAAATCAAGCATTTGTCTGATCGTGTGGAGCAGCTTGCTGCCGAAGTTCGGAGTATTTCTACCTATCTCACTCGGTTGCCTGCTGTAGAACGTAAGATCCCTATTCTGGATTTATTTTTTGGGGATCGGTCTAAATTTTTTAATTTTAACCCCTTCACCCCCAAGGGTGGTTTGCACGTTAATGACCGGGCCAATTTTTACAATTCTGACCACTGTCTCTTTATGAGGTTATAACTCTGGAACGCTTCAACGGATCTTCGCGATTCTGAGATTGTTTTCTCGTGACATACTGTAATTCACGTTAGTGGTAAAATTTCTTCGATATAACTTGCGTTTATTTTTGAAAAAAACGCAAATATGGCAAAAATTTTGCAATTTTCAAACTTTGAATTTTTATTACCTTAAAACAGAGAAATATGTCACACAAAATAGTTAAGAAATAACATTTCCCACACATGTCTACTTTATATCAGCACAATTTTGGAACCAAAATTTTTTTTTGTTAGGAAATTATAAGGGTTAAAAGTTGACCAGCGATTTCTCATTTTTACAAAAAAATTTACAAAGCCATTTTTGTAAGTTGTTGTACAATTTCTCCTGAGTACGCCAATATCCCATATGTGGGGGACAAAACCACTGTTTGGGCACACGGCAGAGCTGGTAAGGGAAGGAGCGCCGTTTGACTTTTTCAAACTAAAATTGGCTGGAATTGAGATTGAACGCCATGTCGCGTTTGGAGAGCCCCTGATGTGCCTAAACAGTGGAAACCCCCCACAAGTGACCCCATTTGGGAAACTAGACCCCCTAAGGAACTTATCTAGATCTGTTGTGAGCACTTTGAACCCCCAAGTGTTTCACAAAAGTTTATAATGCCTGGGTGTGAAGAAAAAAAAAAAAAAACAATTTTCCACAAAAATGATTTTTTAGTTCCAAATTTTTGATTTTTCCCAAGGAAATTGGAGCCCAAAAGTTGTTGTCCAATTTGTCCTGAGTACGCTGATACCCCATATGTGGGGGTGGGACACTGTTTGGGCGCACGGCAGGGCTTGGAAAGGAAGTAGTAACGTTTTGGAATGCAGACGTTGATGGGGGTCATGTTCCGTTTGCAGTGCCCCAGATGAGCCTAAACAGTGGAAACCCCCACAAGTGACCCCATTTTGGAAACTATACCCCCTAAGGAACTTATCTAGATCTTTGGTGAGCACTTTGAACCCCCAAGTGCTTCACACAAGTTTATAATGCCCAGGCATGAAAATAAAAAATCCTATTTTTTTCCCACAAAAATTATCTTTTAGTCACTAATTTTTTATTTTCCCATGGGTAACAGGAGAAATTGGACCACAAAAGTTGTTGTCCAATTTGTCCTGAGTACGCTGATACCCCATATGTGGGGGGGAACCACTGTTTGGGCGCAAGGCAGAGCTCGGAATGGAAGGAGCACTATTTGACTTTTTCCAACCAAAATTGGCTGGAATTGAGATTGGACGCCATGTTGCATTTGGAGAGCCCCTGATGTGCCTAAACAGTGGAAACCCCCCACAAGTGACCCCATTTGGGAAACTAGACCCCCTAAGGAACTTATCTAGATCTTTGGTGAGCAATTTGAACCCCCAAGTGCTCCACACAAGTTTATAACGTAGAGCCGTAAAATTAAAAAATCATATTTTTTTCCACAAAAATGATCTTTTCACCCCAATTTTTATTTTCCCAAGGGTAACAAGACTCCAAAAGGTATTGTGCAATTTGTCCTGAGTACGCTGATACCCCATATGTGGGGGTAAACCTCTGTTTGGGTGCATGGTAGAGTTTTGAAGGGAAGGAGCGCCGTTTGACTTTTTCAAAGCAGAATTGGCTGGACGCCATGTCATGTTTGGAGAGCTCCTGATCTGCCTAAACAGTGGAAACCCCCGACAAATGACACCATTTTGGAAACTAGACCCCTCAAGGAACTTATCTAGATGTGTGGTGAGCAATTTGTCCTGAGTACGCTGATACCCAATATGTGGGAGAAAACTACTGTATGGGCACACGTTGGGGCTCGGAAGGGAAGTAGTGACGGTTTGGATTGCAGACTTTGATGGAATGGTCTAGGGGCGTCATGTCGCATTTGGAGAGCCCCTGATGCGCCTAAACAGTGGAAACCCCTCACAAGTGACCCTATTTTGGAAAATAGACCCCACAAGGAACTTATCTAGATGTGTGGTGAGCGCCATGAAGCCCCAAGTGCTTCACAGAAGTTTATAACTTACAGCCGTAAAAACAAAAAAATCATTTTTTTTTTACAAAAATGTTATTTTCGCCCCCAGTTTTTTATTTTCCCAAGGGTAACAGAAGAAATAGGACAATTTGCACAATAACTCTTGGGGTCCAGAGTACGCTGATACCCCATATGTGGGGGTAAACTGCTGTTTGGGCGCATGGCAGAGCTCAGAAGTGAAGGAGGACCGTTTGACATTTTCAACGCAGAATTGGCTGGAATTGAGATCAGACGCCATGTCACATTTGGAGAGCCCCTGATGTGCCTAAACAGCGGAAACCCCCCAATTCTAACTCCAACCCTAACCCCAACACACCCCTAACCCTAGTCCCAACCCTAATCCCAACTCTAACTTTAGCGCCAACCCTAACCCTAACTTTAGCCGCAACCCTAACCCTAATGGGAAAATGGAAATAAATACATTTTTTTAATTTTATTATTTTTCCCTAACTAAGGGGTTGATAAAGGGGGTTTGATTTACTATTTATAGCGGGTTTTTTCATGATTGGCAGCTGTCACGCTAAAAGACGCTTTTTATTGCAAAAAATAGTTTTTGCATCACCACATTTTGAGAGCTATAATTTTTGCATATTTTGGCCCACAGAGTCATGTGAGGTCTTATTTTTTGCGGTACGAGTTGACGTTTTTATTGGTACCATTTTTGAGCACGTTACATTTATTGATCGCTTTTTACTTCGATTTTTGGGAGGTTAGAATGAACAAAAATCAACAATTCATGTATTTCTTTTGAGGGAGGCGTTTATACCGTTCCGCGTGTGGTAAAATTGATAAAGCAGTTTTATTCTTCGGGTCAGTACGATTACGGCAATACCTCATTTATATAATTTTTTTTATGTTTTGGTGCTTTTATAGAATAAAAACAATTTTATATAAAAAATTATTATTTTTGCATCGCTTTATTCTGCGAGCTATAACTTTTTTATTTTTTCGCTGATGATGCTGTATGGCGGCTCGTTTTTTGCGGGACAAGATGACTTTTCAGCGGTACCATGTTTATTTATATCGGTCTTTTTGATCGCGTGTTATTCCACTTTTTGTTCGGCGGTATGATGATAAAGCATTGATTTTTTGCTTTTTTTTTTAAGGGGTTCACTAAAGGGGTTAACTAGTGGGACAGTTTTATAGGGGGGGCCGTTACGGACGCGGCGATACCAAATATGTGTACTTTTATTGTTTTGTTTTTTTATTTACAGGAAAAAAAATTTTGGGGGAATATTTTTTTTTTCTTATTTTGGATTTTTTTTTTAAAACATCTTTATTTTTTTCACTTTTTTACATTGTCCCAGGGTGGGACATCACTGTAAAATGTCAGATCGCTGGTGTGACAGTGTGCACAGCACACCAGCGATCACTCTGGCACTGCTGCAGGCTTCTCAGTGCCTGAGGAAGCCGCCTCCCTGCAGGACCTGGCGGCCATCTTGGATCCGGGTCCTTGGAGGGAGGAAGTCTTCAGAACAGCGCGATCACATCGCGCTGTTCTGAGGGCCTCAGGGGAGCGCAGGGAGCCCCCTCCCTGCGCGATGCTCCCCTGTGCCCCTGGTACACCGCGATCATGTTTGATCGCGGTGTGCCAGGGGTTAATGTGACGGGAGCGGTCCGTGACCGCTCCTGACACACAGTCCCGGGTGTCAGCTGTGATAATCAGCTGACACCCGGCGGCGATAAGCTGCGCTCCCCCCGGGAGCGCAGCTGATCGCCTATGACGTACTATCCTGTCCATGGTCAGATTGGCACGGGTTACATGGACAGGATAGTACGTCTGATGCCAGAGAGGGGTTAAAAATAACTGTAAGTTGTTTTTTTTGCCCTGAAACCTAAGTCCTCGGGGAACGCAACACAGCAGGTTCAAATTGTCATCTCTGTTGCGCGGCGACCCTCAGGATTGGGCTTTTTCCCTGACACCTGGGGATCCTGTTTTGACTGATGTTGATGTGTTACTGTTAATGTTACTGATCAAGCTGAGAAAACCTTATTGGCATTGAATCAGGGTCAGGAAGCCGCAGAGCTATATTGTCAGAATTTCAGAAAGTGGGCAGTCCTTACTAAATGGAATGATGATGCCCTGGCAGCTCTTTTTCGGAAGGGTCTGGCAGAAACCGTAAAGGACGTTATGGTGGGATTTCCTGTTCCCTCTGGTCTCAATGACTCTATGTCATTAGCTATTCAAATTGATAGACATTTACGTGAGTGTAGAAATATGCGAGAGGTGGTGATGCCTTGTGAGCAAACCTCTGAGTCCATGCAGTGTGATGGAGTGGTTTCTGGGGCTCAGCGTCGAGAGTTTCGAAAGCGTAATAAGTTGTGCTTCTATTGTGGAGACGCTTCTCATACTATTTACGTATGCCCTAAGCGGGAAAGACGTTTTGCGCTTTCATTTGTTTTGTGTAATGTTCAGACTAAATTTCTTTTGACTGTCACCTTGATTTGCTCCATGTCCACATTTTCGGCTCAGGCTTTTGTTGATTCAGGAGCAGCTCTAAACCTGATGGATTTTGATTTTGCCAAACGTTGTGGTTTTCCCATGGTGCCCCTGCGGAGGTTTATTCCTTTGCTGGGTATTGATTCTAACCCTTTGGCGGAGAATAAACCCCAGTTTTCGACCCAGGTGATAATGCGGGTTGCTCCGGACCACCAAGAGAATTATACATTTTTGGTGTTACATAATTTACATGACATTATTGTATTTGGTTTTCCTTGGTTCCAGACTCATAATCCTGTCTTGGATTGGAAGTTTGTGTCTGTGGTCAGTTGGGGTTGTCAATGTGTTCGCAGTGACACTCCTGTTTTTTCTACCTCTTCCCAGTCTCAGGATGTCCCTGACTATTTGGCTGATTTTTCTGATGTGTTTAGTGAGAGTAAGTCTGCGTCCTTACCTCCTTATAGAAGTTATGATTGCACGATTGAGTTAGTACCCGGTTGTAAATTTCCCAAGGGTCGGCTCTTCAATTTATCGGTACCCGAGCATGATGCTATGCGATATTATATCAAAGAGTCTTTGGAGAAGGGTCATATCAGACCATCCTCTTCACCCTTGGGCGCCCACTTTTTCTTTGTGGCCAAAAAGGATGGTTCATTGAGGACATGTATTGACTATCGTCTCCTTAATAAGATCACTGTTAAATATCAATATCCGTTACCCCTGATTTCTGACTTATTTTCCAGAGTGAAAAGTGCTAGTTGGCTTACCAAGCTTGACCTCAGGGGGGCGTATAATCTTATTCGCATCAAGCACGGTGATGAATGGAAGATGGCGTTTAATAACCCTGATGTCACGCTGTATAGCAGATATATATATGTGATGTCAGTAATCTATATCAAAAGGGCAACATACTATATAACATGCGCATAGATATATGATAACATAGATTTACCTGACAGAATGTCCAGTGGGTCAAAACGGAATCCGTTATACGCTGTCTCCGGCTAGAGGGTGACCGGGGTCTAAGCTGACCCTAAACTGGGGTCCTAACTAATCCCTCAACCTGGAGGTACTGTTAAAGGTACAGAGGTCCAGGCCACCAGCGTAAACCCTGTCTCCTATCAATCCCTGCCAACTGTATTCTAGTCCTAAGAAGGACCCTGAATACCACCAAAGGGAATGAACAGGTAACGGTTAATGAACAGAAAGACATACAAGAAAGACAAGAAATAAAGTAAATAAAGTCTTACATACAACACTCACACACAGTAGGAACACCTAAGGTCTCAGAGATAAACTATAAGCTATAAGAGTAAAAACAACTAAGGAGCTCTTAGCTTAAGTATTCTCAGAACCGCTTCAGTCTGCTAGACTACATGAATGCTTTCACCGGCGTCTAACACCCAGACTGGCAGGAATATAAAGGAAACTAATTAGAACATAATCAAAAGCAGCCGGGCGAGGCTGGACCTAGTCTTAGCAAAGAGCTAGGTAAAATTAACTCTCTCATTACCAAACACAAAGAAACAGCAGCTCAGCTGTGAGAAGTCAGAATGTGCAATCGCGACGATCCTCGTGGCGATGCACCCATGACAGTACCCCCCTTCTACGAGGGGCCTCCGGACCCTCATGACCAGGTCTGTCCGGGTAAGTTGTGTGAAAGGTCCGAACCAATCGATCTGCGTTAGCATCAGACGCAGGGACCCACGTCCTCTCCTCAGGACCATACCCCCTCCAAAGAACTAAGTACTGAGGGGATCGGCGACTGTGACGTGAGTCAATGATTTTCGACCCATGAAATTCCACGTTATCATTGACTACCACTGAAGGAGGAGGTAGGGGTGACGGTATGACTGGTGCCACATACTTTTTAAGTAATGACTTGTGAAACACATTATGATTTTTAAACGTAGGAGGGAGGTCCAGACGAAATGCCACAGGATTAATTATGGAACTGATCCTGTACGGCCCAATGAATCTGGGACCCAACCTCCAGGAGGGAACTTTAAGTTTTATATTCCTGGTAGACAACCACACCAGATCGTTCACCTTCAGATCTCGACCAGAAACTCTCCCCTATCAGCCATCCGTTTGTAATGGTTCTCCGTAACCTTCAGTCTTAACCGATCTGGAACTATCAGTCTCCCTGGAAGTCCCACAGGGGCGTCCCCCTGAGCCCCAATACCTCCCCCTCAAGCTCAGAGCATACAGCTGACACTACAACTCCCTCCTGAGGAATAGGAACCGGATCATCCATCCTCCCGGTCCCTGGGAAAGTACGAGATAAGGCATCAGGAAGCAACTTTATTGAGCAGTCATATGCGCGATGAGGAGGTAACTCTTTACACCCTCCTCTGAGAACATCTCCCCAAAGTCCTCCAGAAAAGGAGGCAAAGTCCTAGGCACAACCGCACCGATGACCGTGCTCATGCAGTTATTCTTGCAAAATTCACCCCACTGGCTTATCTTTCTGGATTGCCAATCAATCACTGGGTTATGTTTAGCCAACCAAGGAAGTCCCAACACAATAGGAGTAGGTAGACCCTCCAACACATAACAAGACAATTGCTCTTTATGTATTGCCCCTACTCGAAGATCTATGTTATGAACAGCTTGTACCAAGCTACCTTGACCAAGAGGTCTAGAATCAATAGAGAGTATAGGGACCGGTTTGGCCAATACACTCAGTTGCATACCATGCACCTGGGCAAACCGAGCGTCCACCAGATTAGCCCCGGACCCACTATCAAGAAAAACAGAAATCCTCTCAGTTCTAGTACCAATCACCACCTCCGCAGGCACGAGAAACTGAGAGGGATTTGGGGACGAAATACACACACCCAGGTTAACTCCTTGGCTCAAAGAGGTCCGGGATGGACACCCCCCAACAAAATGTCCCTCTCTCCCGCAAAAGAAACACCTTCTAGTCTTGCGGTGCACCGCCGATTCCCTCCTACAAAATGATGTCCCTCCCAACTGCATGGGTTCCTCAGAACAGACCAGGGGAACCTCAGTAAAAGGGACTTTAGTAGTAGGTGGAGTCATCACGGGGGGCGGAGTTACCTCGCGTCTTCCCCGAAGTCGTCTATCAATGCGAATAGCGAGGGCCATAGCCGCCTCCAGTGATGGAGGAGAATCATACTGAGCCAACACATCTTTTAATTTGTCAGACAACCCTTGACAAAACTGGCTCCTAAGAGCTGGGTCATTCCACTGAGTATCTGTTGCCCATCTACGGAACTCAGAAGAATATTCCTCCGCTGGACGATTTCCTTGCCGTATTTTACGTAACCTTGTTTCAGCAAGGGAGACTCGATCCGGATCATCATATACCAGACCCAGGGCAGTAAAAAATCGATCCACTGACTGGAGATCTGGGGAGCCTGGAGGAATAGAGAACGCCCAAGATTGAGGGTCCCCTTGTAAGAGCGATATAACAATTCCCACCCTCTGCTCTTCACTCCCAGATGACCGAGGCCGCAGCCGAAAGTACAATTTACATGCCTCCCGGAAAGTAAAAAATTTGTCCCGCCCACCAGTGAACCTATCCGGGAGAGCAACCTTAGGTTCAGATCTGGTTTGCTCCGGGGGGGACAAAACCTTGGACTTAATGTCTGCAAATTCCATGGACAACCCCTGCAACTGCCGGGCCAGCTGGGCTACTGGATCCATGACAGCTGGGGAGAATCTTTAGTTTGGGCCGGTGAAAATGTCACGCTGTATAGCAGATATATATATGTGATGTCCGTAATCTATATCAAAAGGGCAACATACTATATAACATGCGCATAGATATATGATAACATAGATTTACCTGACAGAATGTCCAGTGGGTCAAAACGGAATCCGTTATACGCTGTCTCCGGCTAGAGGGTGACCGGGGTCTAAGCTGACCCTAAACTGGGGTCCTAACTAATCCCTCAACCTGGAGGTACTGTTAAAGGTACAGAGGTCCAGGCCACCAGCGTAAACCCTGTCTCCTATCAATCCCTGCCAACTGTATTCTAGTCCTAAGAAGGACCCTGAATACCACCAAAGGGAATGAACAGGTAACGGTTAATGAACAGAAAGACATACAAGAAAGACAAGAAATAAAGTAAATAAAGTCTTACATACAACACTCACACACAGTAGGAACACCTAAGGTCTCAGAGATAAACTATAAGCTATAAGAGTAAAAACAACTAAGGAGCTCTTAGCTTAAGTATTCTCAGAACCGCTTCAGTCTGCTAGACTACATGAATGCTTTCACCGGCGTCTAACACCCAGACTGGCAGGAATATAAAGGAAACTAATTAGAACATAATCAAAAGCAGCCGGGCGAGGCTGGACCTAGTCTTAGCAAAGAGCTAGGTAAAATTAACTCTCTCATTACCAAACACAAAGAAACAGCAGCTCAGCTGTGAGAAGTCAGAATGTGCAATCGCGACGATCCTCGTGGCGATGCACCCATGACACCTGAGGGGCATTTTGAGTACCTAGTGATGCCTTTTGGGCTCACTAATGCCCATTCCGTCTTCCAATCTTTCATGAACAATATTTTCCGGGATTTTGTGGATAAATTTCTGATCGTTTATTTGGACGATATCTTAATATTTTCCAGTGACTGGGATTCTCATGTGGAACATGTTCGGATGGTATTCCGGATTTTGAGAGAAAATGCCTTGTATGTTAAGGGATCAAAATGTCTCTTTGGCGTACAGAAGGTTTCATTTTTGGGATTCATTGTGTCTCTGTCTGCTATTGAAATGGACCCGGTCAAAGTTCAGGCTATTTGTGATTGGGTTCAACCCACTACATTTGAAGGCTCTTCAGAGATGTTTGGGTTTTGCTAATTTTTACCTTAAATTTATAGGTAATTTCTCTGGTATTGTGAAACCACTGACTGATTTGACCAAAAAGGGTTCTGATGTAGTGAATTGGTCTCCTGAGGCAGTTTCTGCGTTTCAGGAGCTTAAGCGGAGAGTCACTTCTGCTCCTGTTCTACAGCAACTTGATGTTTCTCTACCATTTCAGGTGGAGATAGATGCTTCTGAGATTGGTGCGGGAGCCGTTTTGTCCCAAAGGGATCCGGAGACCTCTAAGAGTAACCCTTGTGCCTTCTTCTCTGGAAAATTTTCCCCAGCTGAACGTAATTATGATGTGGGAAATCGGGAATTATTGGCTATGAAGTGGGCTTTTGAAGAGTGGAGACATTGGCTGGAAGGAGCCAAACATCAGGTGGTGGTCCTCAGGGACCATAAGAACCGGATCTTTCTCGAATCAGCCAAGCGACCTAATCCTAGACAGGCAAGGTGGGCCTCGTATTTCACGCGTTTTAATTTTGTAGTCTCCTTTCTCCCGGGCACTAAGAATGTTAAGGCGGATGCCCTCTCTAGGAATTTTTTTTGCGGATTCTCCTGATGTGACTGAGCCTGGTGTTATTCTGAAGGAGGGTGTGGTTCTTTCCGCTATCTCGCCCGATTTGAGATTGGCTCTGGAGGAATTTCAGGAGGATAAACCTGAACGCTGCCCTGTTGGGAAATTGTTTGTCCCAGACCAGTGGAGGAAGAATGTGATGTCTGGGATTCATTGCTCCGCGTTGGCTGGTCATCCCAGTATTTTTGGTACCAGAGATTTAGTGAGTCGGTCCTTTTGTTGGCCCACTTTATCTCGTGATGTCAGGAATTTTGTGCAGTCCTGTGGGACTTGTTCTCGTTCCAAACCCTGTTCTCGCTCTAGTGGATTGTTAATGCCATTGCCGGTGCCCAGGAGGCCATGGACCCATATCTCTATGGATTTTATCTCCGACCTCCCTGTCTCTCAGAGAATGACTGTCATTTGGGTGATCTGTGATAGATTCTCCAAGATGATCCATCTTGTGCCACTGCCAAAGTTACCATCCTCTTCCGAGTTGGTACCCTTGTTTTTTCAGCACGTGGTTCGTTTGCACGGCATTCCGGAGAACATTGTGTCTGACAGGGGAGTCCAATTTATTTCCAGATTTTGGAGGACATTTTGTTCTAAAATGGGAGTTCAGCTGTCTTTCTCCTCTGCGTTTCATCCTCAGACCAATGGGCAGACTGAGAGAACAAACCAGACCTTATAGACTTATTTGAGATGTTTTGTGTCTGCTGATCAGGATGAATGGGTCTCTTTTTTGCCTCTGGCTGAATTCGCTCTAAATAATAGGGCCAGTTCTGCCACTTTGATGTCCCCTTTTTTCTGCAATTTCGGGTTTCATCCTTGGTTTTCTTCGGGACATGTGGGGGCTTCTGTCTGTCCGGGTGTTGATTCTATGGTAGAGAGAATGCAGCAGATTTGGGATCAAGTAATGGATAAGTTGTCTCTCTCAGGAGAGGGCCCAGCGATTTGCCAACCGGCATAGGACTGATGGTCCTCGGCTTAAATTTTGGAGATGCAACCTTCATAGGAATATTTCTTGAGGACAAGCAAACCAAGTCACCCACTTTACACCAAGGTTCATTGGACCTTATAAGATCTTGGAAATTCTTAATCCCGTTTCCTTCCGTTTGGCTCTTCCAGGGACGTTTAAGATTCACAACGTCTTCCACAAATCTTTATTGAAAAGGTTTGTTGAGCCAGTGGTTCCTATGGCTGCGCCCCCTGAGCCTGTTTTGGTTGAGGGCAATCTGGAGTACGAAGTGGAGAAGATATTGGATTCTCGTCTGGCTAGACGGAGACTCCAGTACTTGGTTAAGTGGAAAGGTTATGGTCAGGAGGACAATTCTTGGGTGTTTGCTTCTGACATTCATGCTGGGAAATTGGTTCACACCTTTCACTGGGCTCACCCTGATCAGCCTGGTGGCACCGGTGAGGGTTCGGTGACCCCTCCTTAAGGGTTGGGTACTGTTGTGAACATGTTGGAAATGATTTCTGAGCTGAGGCTCCCTCTCGTGGTTGCTGATGGTATTGAAGCTGTATGGAATGACAAGACTTTATCACCTGGAAGCGAGGATTGGCAATCGGGAGACTGACTGGGCTTATATAAGTGAGCTGCCCTCCCATGATCCTCGCCGGTGATTAGTTTCCTCTTCCTGGTCTAGTTTGGAAGTCAGCTGGTTTTCTGCTGTCTCCTGCGAACATTCAGATAAGTTACTTTCTGCTTTTTTCTGTGTTAGATTTTCTTTGTTTTTGCTGCCCTGCTTGGTGTGGTCAGCCGGGTCCCCTACAGGGGCCTGTGCTGGTCTCTGGTTCTCATTTGTTTCTGTTCATTTGCTCTGTTCCTGTTTCAGTGCTGCTGGGTAGCAGCGTGTTCACACCAGAGATCTGATTAAGTGGGGACGAGATCGTGTGGTCTCAGCATTTTTGGAATCAGAAGTGTTGGAATTTTTCCTAGGGTTTTGCTGGGTTGCAGACAGTATTCTTTCCTATCTGGTCCTGTCTAGATAGCTTTTGGCCCCAGCGTTTGCTTACTCTATTTTCTACCTGCGTTAGTATTTCATCTTGTCTAACCGCCATTATATGTGTGGGGGCTGCCTATTCCTTTGGGGCTCTACTCCGGGGCAGTTAGCTTTCCTCTTTCTATCTTCAGGTGTAGCTAATCTCTCCGGCTGTGTCGAGGCGTCTAGGTCACCGCAGGTACGTCCCACGGCTGCTTCTAGTCGTGCGGTTAGTTTAGGGGTCTGCAACCTTTTAGTTCCCAACCACTCTGGTGTTCGACTGCCTTGGCTGTTTTTGCTCCTGTCCTCCTCAGTTACCAAATCATAACACTAATGGCAGTCAGGCTACCTCTGGAGAGCACATGGAGGGCTGTGCGGCCCTCCGAAGAAATGCCACCCCACACCATTACTGACCCACTGCCAAACCGGTCATGCTGGAGGATGTTGCAGGCAGCAGGTTCACACTCAGCACATGTGACAGACGTGACAGAGTCTGGAGACGCCGTGGAGAGCGATCTGCTGCCTGCAACATTCTTCAGCATGACCGGTCTGGCAATGGGTCAGTAATGGTGTGGGGTGGCATTTCTTTGGAAGGCCGCACAGCCCTCCATGTGCTCTCCAGAGGTAGCCTGACTGTCATTAGGTACCGAGATGAGATCCTCAGACTCCTTGTGAGACCATATGCTGGTGCGGTTGGCCCTGGGTTCCTCCTAATGCAGGACAATGCCAGAACTCATATAGCTAGAGTGTGTAGCAGTTCCTGCAAGATGAAGGCATTGAAGCTATGGACTGGCCTGTCTGTTCCCCAGATCTGAATCCAATTGAGCACATCTGGGACAGAATGTCTTGCTCTATCCACCAACGTCACGTTGTACCACAGACTGTCCAGGAGTTGACGGATGCTTTAATCCAGGTCTGGGAGGAGATCCCTCAGGAGAACATCCGCAACCTCATAAGGAGCATGCCCAGGCGTTGTAGGGAGGTCATACAGGCATGAGGAGGCCACACACAGTACTGAGCATAATTTTGACTTGTTTCCACTTTAATTTTGTCTTGTTTTGATTTTCATTTTGACTTGTTTCCACTTTCATTTTGGGGGTCTCTCCAAATCCTGGCCTCCATTGGTTCAAAAATTTGATTTCCATTGATGATTTTTGTGTGATTATGTTGACAGCACATTCAACTTTGTACACAACAAAGTATTCAATGAGAATATTTCATTCATTTAGATCAAGGATGTGTTATTTGGGTGTTCCCTTTATTTTTTTGAGCAGTGTAGATCATTAGAGACTTTAGTAAAGGCAGTTTCAGTAGAGTGTAAAGAATGGAAATCGGAGTGTAGAGGGTCGAGAAGAGAGTTATCTGAGAGATAGCGGATAAGACGGGTGTGGACCAGGCGTTCCAGGAGTTTAGAGATGAAGGGAAGATTAGAGACAGGTCTATAGTTAGCGGCACAGTTTTGGTCGAGGGATGGTTTTTTTAAGTAATGGATGTATGATGGCATGCTTAAATGAGGAGGGAAAAATACCAGAAGAGAGAGAGGTTGAATATTTTTGTTAGGTGAGTGGTGACAGCAGGGGAAAGGGACTGGAGGAGATGTGACGGAATGGGGTCACTGGTGCAATTGGTTGGGCGAGAAGATGAAAGGAGCCTGATTACTTCTTCTTCTGTGACTGGTTCAAAGTCAGAAAGTGAGCTAGATGCAGTGGGGGAGAGAGGACGATGCATGGTATGAGGGGATTGGGAGATATTTTCCTGTCAGCTATGGTCAATTTTTTCTTTGAAATAATTGGCCAGATTGTCAGCGTGGAGATCCGTGGTTGGGGCCTGCACTCTTGGGTTGAGTAGGGAATGAAAAGTGTCAGAGACATTTCGGGTTATTGGATAGTGAGGTGATGAGGGTGTTGAAATAGGTTTGTTTTGAGAGGTGAAGGGCAGTGTTGTATGTTTTAAGTATAAACTTATAATGGATGAAATCTTTGGGTAGATTGGATTTTCTCCACAGACGTTCGCCGTACCTGAAGCACCGCTGCAGGAAACGTGTTTGCAGCATGTGCCACGGTTGTCGCTATCTGTGCCATATTGTTCTATGTATAGGAGGTGCACTTTCATCCAGGGCACTTTTGCAGTGTTTCGTTGTAATGCTTCAGTGCAAAATCAGGACATGAGAGGGAGGAGATAGGGGCCAATGATGACTGCAAGTTCTTCATAAGTTTCTAGGTGTTAATGGCCTGTATGTTTCTATAAGTGTGGAAAGTCGGGGTGACCTGAGCGGGATGGCAGTTCTTGATAGAGAATGAAAGAAGGTTGTGGTTAGAGAGCAGGAGAGGGAGGTTTGTGAAATTATCCACTGAGCAAAGCCGGGAGAAGACCAAGTCAAGTGAGTTTCCGTCTTCATGCGTTGGAGAGTTAGTAAGCTAAGAAAGGCCGAAAGAGGAGGTTAGAGATAAAAGGTGAGTAGCAGATGGGGAGAGGGGAAGCGCAATGGGGATGTTGAAATCACCCATGATGAGGGTGGGGATGTCACAGGAGAGAAAGTCTGGAAGCCAGGTGGCAAAGTGATCCAGGAACTGATGGGAGGGGCACGGAGGACAATACACCACCACCACTCGCATGGAGAAGGGGATAAAGAGTCTGACAGCATGGACCTCAAAAGAAGGGAAGACAAGTGAGGGTACTTGAGGGATAACCCGAAAGGTACATTTGGGTGACAGGAGCAGACCAACGCCTCCACCTGCTCTGTTGTCCGATCTTGGGGTATGAGAGAAGTGTAGTCCACCATGTTGCAATGTTAGAAAATTTTGTGTATGTTACAATCACACCAAAGGGAATTTATTCCCAGGGGTGAGACCTAAAAATGTTCACAAAAAATGTTTTGACTGTCACCCTACTGTATATTGTAACAGGCTAGGAGCGTTGTAGGTGGCATGCCAGTGACATATTATAAATATATAAACCCAAAAACAAAAAAGACTTGCATATCACCCACCTCCTCTTCTCCAGATCAGAGGTCTGGGCGCTTTGGGCCATCATGCAATGAATTTTTGATAATTCGTCTGCATGCCCCAGTGATTTCCTTAGTCTATGTTATATGGTGAAATTAAAATTCTGCATCGAGAGAAACCACCTTGTCACCCTAGTATTTTTTTTCCTTATGTTTCATCTACGTCAGTGGTGCATGATGTGGGTCTGTACCACAGGACTGGCGTATAGCAAATGTGGTGCCAATATTCAAAAAGGGGGCAAAAACTGAACCTGGAAATTATAGGCCAGTGAGCTTAACATCTACTGTGGGTAAAATCCTGGAGGGTTTTTAAGGGATACTATATTGGAGTATCTGAAGCTGAATAACCTCATGACACAGTATCAGCATGGGTTTACGAGGGACCGTTCTTGTCAGACTAATCTGATAAGCTTTTATGAAGGGGTAAGTTCAGGACTGGACCAAGGGAATGCAGTGGACGTGGTGTTCACGGACTTCTCAAAAGCTTTTGATACAGTGCCACACAAAAGGTTGATACATAAAATGAGAACAATGGGGATAGGGGAAAATATGTGTAAGTGGGTTAAGAACTGGCTCATGGATAGAAAACAAAGGGTGGTTATTAATGGAGCACACTCGGACTGGGTCACGGTTAGCAGTGGGGTACCACAGGGGTCAGTATTGGGGCCGCTTCTCTTTAACATATTTATTAATGACCTTGTAGGGGGCATACAGAGTAGTATTTCAATATTTGCAGATGACACTAAACTCTGCAGGGTAATAAATACAGAGGAGGATAATTTTATATTACAGGAGGATTTATGTAAACTAGAAGCTTGGGCTGATAAATGGCAAATGAGCTTTAATGGGGATAAATGTAAGGTCATGCACTTGGGTAGAACAAATAAGATGTATAATTATGTGCTTAATTGTAAAACACTGGGCAAAACTGTCACTGAAAAAGACCTGGGTGTATTGGTGGACGACAAACTCACATTTAGTGGCCAATGTCAGGCAGCTGCTGCCAAGGCAAATAAAATAATGGGATGCATTAAAAGAGGCATAGATGCTCATGAGGAGAACATAATTTTACCTCTATACAAGTCACTGGTGCGACCACACTTAGAATACTGTGTGCAGTTCTGGTCTCCGGTGTATAAGAAAGACATAGCTGAACTGGAGCGGGTGCAGAGAAGAGCGACCAAGGTTATTAGAGAACTGGGGGGTCTGCAATACCAAGACAGGTTATTACACTTGGGGTTATTTAGTTTGGAAAAACGAAGGCTTAGGGGTGATCTTATTACAATGTATAAATATATGAGGGGACAGTACAAAGACCTTTCTAATGATCATTTTACTCTTAGACCTGTGATGGGGACAAGGGGCATCCTCTACGTCTGGAGGAAAGAAGGTTTAGCCATAATCACAGACGCAGATTCTTTACTGTAAGAGCAGTGAGACTATGGAACTCTCTGCTGTCTAATGTTGTAATGAGTGATTCCTTACTAAAATTTAAGAAGGGACTGGATGCCTTTCTTGAAAAGTATAACATTACAGGCTATATTCACTAGTTTCCTAGATACAGCGTTGATCCAGGGAGCTAGTCTGATTGCCGTATGTGGAGTCGGGAAGGAATTTTTTTCCCCAATGTGAAGCTTACTGTTTGCCACTTGGGTTTTTTTTGCCTTCCTCTGGATCAACATGTTAGGGCAGGTTAGGATATGGGTTGAACTAGATGGACTTAAAGTCTTCCTTCAACCTTAATAACTATGTTACTATGTTACAAGCGTAAATCTCCTACCCAAGAGGTAATACTTAAAGATTTTAGTGCCCACTTTACTGCTAAACATTCGCACTCTGCGATAGCATAGTTTTTTTTTTTCTACCTGAGTCAACTTCCTGCTCAAATATAGTACTGGATGTTCTTCTCTATTTATAGTTTGAGGCTAGACTGCTCCCAACCATGTGTCCAAGGTGTCTGTCTGGACCAAGCACTCCTTTTGAAAATCTGGTGTAACTAACACGGATGGCTCACACAGCGCTGACTTAAGGCACTGAAATGCTTGTTCCGCTTCAGGAGACCATGACACCATTACGGATTTCCCTCCTCTTGTCAGGTCCGTCAGTGGTGCTGCCCTTGAGGCAAAATTTGGTATGAACCTCCAATAGTAGTTTCTTAGTTACTGGCTTAGGCCAACTCTGTATGGCCTCAAGTTTATTAATTTGAAGTTTGATCAAGCCCCTGCCAATAATACAGATAATTGGCCTCCTCTAGCTCTAAGGCACATTTTTCTGGATTTATTGTGAGACCTGCCCCACTGATCACATCTAACACGGCTTGCACGTTACACAGATGGCTTATCCAGTTTGTACTGAAGACAACTACATCATGTAGTTAAGCTGCTGCTTAACGATTATGTGGCCTGAAAATTAAATCCATCAATCTCTGAAATTTTTTATTATATGAGCATTCTCATGCAGGTCAGAGAACTTTGTTTTGTTCCTCTGGGGGAATTGTTGTGCTTCTTGTCGTTGGGCCTTCAAAAGGGTATCCCCCAATTTCACCACCTGAACCAGTTGTGGTGACACACTATGCTTAAGACCAGTAGCACCCAAGGATTCCCTGTCTTTCCACGCCTTAATTAGATTCACATGATATAGCTGGTACAGTTTATTTGTCCCTTTTTACGTATCTTATAATTTACGTCTCTAACCTTCTCGATTACCTCCTATGGACCCTGTCACTTCCCCAAAAACTTGCTTTCAACTGCCAGCATCAAGACTCTATCTCCTTGTTTGAAGTTCCTGATTTTGGCCACACTATTATACACTCTGCTTTGAGCCTCTTGGCCCTCTGCATGTGCTCTCTGACAATAGGTACATTTTTTTCGATTCGGTCCTGCATCTACGCTACGTGTCCAATAACACTTCTATATGGGGTTGGCCTCAGCTTCCTATGTTTCTTTCGCTATGTCCAGCAAACCTCTTGGGTGTCTACCACACACTAACTCGAAAGGCGAGAAACAAGTAGAAGCCTGCGGTACTTCTCTTACGGAGAACATTAAGCATGGCAAAAGATAATCCCAATCATGTCCATCTTTTTCACTACCTTTTTTAACATGTGCTTCAGCGTCTTATACCAAGGTACGTATATGTGCTATCTTCAGCGTTTGGCACAGCTCCTTTATTACCTTTGACATGAAGGGTGTGAATTGGTCTGTAAGGATTTCCATTGGAATCCTCGTTTGAGAAAACAAAAAACAACTTATGGGCGATTCTTTTGAATTTGTTGTTTCTTAGGGGAACCGCTTCTGGATAGTGTGTGACATAATCTATTACGACAAGGATAAACTGGTGCCCCCGAGCTGATTTTAGAATTGGCCCACCAGATCTATCCCAATCCTCTCAATGAGTATTTCAATGATTGGGAGAGGAACTGGCAGGGTGCAAAAATGTGTCACAGGTGCAGTTATTTGGCATACTGGGCAGGACTTAAAATAATCCTTATTCGCCTTGTACATCACCAACCAGAAGAACCTCTGAAGAATTCTGTCCTGGGTTTTCTCAGTGACTAAGTGTCCCCCTAGAATATGACTATGAGCCATATCAAGCACCCTGCTCGAATAAGCCTTGGAGACCAGCAATTGCTCAATGATTTCCAGATCTTTCTTGTTCACTCTATGCAAGAGCTCATTATTCATAGCAAAGTGGAGAAACCATTGGTCAGCTTCTGGTTATTGGGAAACTACCTTAACGATGACGACAACATTCTCCCTTGCATATCTAAGGGTTTCATCATTCAATTGAGCGATACCAAACTTATCATGTTTCCTCTACCTCTAGTATCACTGAGGAATGAGGAAGAATTTTGTCTTCTCCAGCGAAGAACTGCAATGGAGAGTTCTCACCCTCTTTCATTGGGCCAGTACCAAAACTATCCTCAGTGTCCGTACCTTTCCCCCATTACTTCCAAGACAAGGAAAAATCACAGCCCAAAATTACGTTATGCATAAGGGTTTTAATACCCCCACTTTGTAGTCCAATAACCATATAATGTCTCTATTTTTGTGAGGGCCACAGATACATTCTGGTGTCATCGTGGATACATACCACGCTTATGAACCTGTCGGGTATATGACCCCTGGCATGAGGCTGTCATGTACTAGTGTTACAAGACTACCTGAGTCTAGTAGGGAGGTTACAGGATAACCATTGTGCCTTATTTTACATACGGTATTTGTGGCTCAGTTTCTAGTCCAGGTGTGGCCACACAGGAAGGAGCTGCAAACAGGGACTGGTGCCAACCTGCACCACATTCCATAGTCTCTGGGCTTAATGGGCATGGAACCATAACAGGACCAAACTCCCGACACCTCAAACACTTTACCAGCCCTATTTTTCAAAATAAGAGTCCCTACCAAGTCCAGGATTTTTCCTGAGACTCCCTTCCACAACTCCTTGGATGGTGGGACGTTTCTGACTAATAGTGGCTCGACCGACAGCTTCCTGTGGGTGATGGGTTGGGAGAAGTGTCCTGGAGATTTTCCTCCGTAGTATCAAGTCTTTCTACCAACTCAACTAGATGATCCGCAATCTGAGGATCTCCATGGCTATCCCATGCAGTTTACTGGGAAGCCCCCGGGAATAAAGGTCGACAACCACGCACTTCATGATCATGCATACATCGGGTTACAGCCATTTCTTTACCAGATGAAACAAATCAAACATTTGGGAACTGGAAGATCTGTCTGACCGGTATTTCCAGGCCCAGACTCGTTTAGCACCACGGCCATGACCCCTAGGCGAGCAAGAATCTCAGCAATCAGTTTAGCATGGCCTCCTACGTCTTGCTCACTAAGGTCATGGTAGGCTTTTTAAGACTATCAAGTAGAGCAAAAGTACATCCATCTACTCTTCCGTGGGGAGCTGCTCCATTTGGGCCACCCAGACAAAGATAGGGAAGTCTCCATATCATCTGCAATTGTTTTTTTGTAGGGAGCATTGTACCACCTCCCTGGCACTCCATGATATGGAGCAACTAGCAGGCCTTATCTCTGAGCATGCCACAACCACCTTTTAGTAATGCCATCTGCTCCAACATTAGGCAGTTGGTCTGCTCCAAGGCTCATTCCTGGGCCTGGACCAGAGTTTTAACAACTTTCTTCATAGTATGGGCTTGTGACTGCATAATAAACAGAGATTGCACCCAAGACATCAACCGGATATGCCCCGAACCCGCCGACTCCCCGAAATGCTTCTTCTGCGTCCAGTAATTTTTGTGAACCCGATTCACAGGAACAGCAGATTGCAACTCTCCCTGTCATGTGAAGCCTTTGTGTCATGCCATTGCCCTTAGCAACCTGCATGCCTGCATTCTCCACTATATTGTAATGCTCTAGGGTGTTGTAGGGCAGCATGGCAGTGACCTAGATGTACATAGTCTATATAAGGATAATGTGTGACTTTATTTTCAGCCAAAGTGTAGCAAACAACAAAGCAACCAAAAAACAACAGACTTCCCTGGCTAGGAACTACCTAATACATAATGCCTCTGACACGTGCTACCAGGGTTGAGTGCGGGCTTAGTTCTCCACCAACTCAGCATTTAGCACATTTAACCATTGAGCATCCCCTTCTCAAAAATACACCATATCAGTCTGGAGGCTGTCTCTTTCTGAAGCTGTTTTCCAGCCTTTTCTGTGTCTATAATGAGGCAACTTCATCCAGATGAGTTGGATAAGCCTCCAGCACTACCTGTACTGGAGCTGGAGTGGGAATGAGGAGTCCACCACCAAATCTCCTCATGACTTCAATAAAACCCGGCTGGACTACCATAAATAAAACGGCTCAGCACCTAAGCTGCTGCACCAATCAGTACTGCCCAGTTTTAATATCTAGTCCAGCTATACTTTTTGGGAGAGATATACACTCCATCCAGTGTCCTACCTTTCAGCCGCCTATATATAAATATATTTATGTATATGTAATGTGTATATATAATGTATATTTCTAAGTATATCCTCGTTTTTACATTTGGCAGCATGGCTACTGGGGAGCGTGGTCTGCATTAGGGGGGTGGCAAATGTTCATAAAAATTTTTGACTAACTCTGAATTTTGGTTCAGTTGTCCAGAAACAAATGTAATGATAGGTTGGCAGCTCTAAATACAGTTAACTTCTGTCAGGGTTCTCTTTGAGTTTCTTCTGAAAATATAACTAGAAATGATTGGTGACAAACAGTGAAACGTGGACCAAAGGAGACGATAGCTACAATAGAGAAGTAAACATTTGATGGAGTACAACCTGGTGGCCCAATACCATAAACTCAGCCACTATTTTGTTGTCTACGATCTTAGTCTGAATTCTATTACAGTTTATATGGAAATGTTATAAAGTATATAACAACACAAATATCAACCTAATTCAAATGCAGCATTATTTAAAAATATCTGTTTTATTCTTGGCAGATGACTGTACCAGGCATTCCGAGGGACATGTGATATTCTCAGATTTTTCAGCTGATAATCGTAGAAGCACACCAGATACATGTGAAGAACATGTAATTTTCCCAGATACACCTCAAGCTCATCTCAGAAAAAATCTGTCATCTGATACTTTTCAACAGATTCTCTCTTCTGTTTCATCAAAGACAAATATACAAAATGAAAGTCATAGAAGTGCTGTTAAAAATGAAGTAGCTGACATAGGGAAGAAAACATTTTTATGTTCAGAATGTGGCAAATATTACAGTAGTAAATCAAGCCTTGTTACACATCAGAGAATTCACACAGGGGAGAAGCCATATTCATGTTCGGAATGTGGTAAGTGTTTTACAGAAAAATCATATCTTGTTGTACATCAGAGAATTCACACAGGGGAAAAGCCATTTTCATGCTCAGAATGTGGGAAATGTTTTTACCGCAAAGCATTTCTTGTTAGCCATCTGAGAGTTCACACAGGAGATAAGCCATTTTCATGTTTAGTATGTGGGAAACGTTATGGTCAGAAAGGTAAACTGGTAATACATCAGAGAAATCACACAGGGGAAAAGCCATTTTCATGCTCAGAATGTGGGAAATGTTTTAACCGAAAATCAAATCTTGTTACACATATGAGAATTCACACAGGAGATAAGCCATTTTCATGTTCAGAATGTGGGAAATCTTATAGTATGAAAGCCAGCCTTGAAATACATCAGAGAGTTCACACAGGAGAGAAGCCATTTTCATGTTCAGAATGTGGGAAATGTTACAGTGAGAAAGGTAAACTTGTAATACATCAGAGAAGTCATACAGGGGAAAAGCCATTTTCATGCTCAGAATGTGGTAAATGTTTTAGCTTTAAAACAAATCTTGTTACCCATCTGAAAATTCACACAGGAGATAAGCCATTTTCATGTTCAGAATGTGGGAAATGTTTTACAGAAAAATCATATCTGGTTAAACATCAGAGAATTCATACAGGTGAAAAGCCCTTTTCATGCTCAGAATGTGGGAAATGTTATAATGAGAAAGGTAAACTTGTAATACATCAGAGAATTCACACAGGAGAGAAGCCATTTTCATGTTCAGAATGTGGGAAATGTTATAGTGAGAAAGGTAAACTTGTAATACATCAGAGAAGTCACACAGGGGAAAAGCCATTTCCATGCTCAGAATGTGGGAAATGTTTTAGCTTTAAACCAAATCTTCTTACACATCTGAAAATTCACACAGGAGATAAGCCATTTTTATGTTCAGAATGTGGGAAATGTTTTACAGAAAAATCATATCTGATTAAACATCAGAGAATTCATACAGGGGAACAATCATTTTCATGCTCAGAATGTGGGAAATGTTACAGTGAGAAAGGTAAACTTGAAATACATCAGAGAGTTCACAAAGGAGAGAAGCCATTTTCATGCTCCGAATGTGAAAAATGTTTTAAATACAAATCAGATCTTGGTAAACATCAGAAAATTCATTCAAATGAGAAGTTATTTTCATGCTCAGAATGTGGGAAATGTTTTAAAGAAAAATCATATGTGGTTAAACATCAAAGAATTCACACAGATGAGAGGCCATATTCATGTTCAAATTGTGGGAAATGTTTCAGACTTAAATCACATTTAGTCACACATCTGAGAATTCACACAGGGGAGAAACCATTTCCATGTTCAGAATGCGGGAAAGATTTTAGAACTAAATCAGAACTTTTTATCCATCAAAGAACTCACACAGGGGAGAAACCATTTCCATGTTCAAATTGTGGGAAATGTTTTAGTCGTAAATCAAAACTTGTCACACATCAGAAAATTCACACAGGGGAGAAACCATATTCATGTTCAGAATGTGGGAAATGTTATAGGGATAAATCGGAACTTTATATACATCAAAGAATTCACACAGGGGAGAAGCCATTTTCATGTTCAGAATGTGGGAAATGTTTTTATCGGAAATCAATTCTTGTCAGACATCAGAGAACTCACACAGGGAAGTAGCCTTTTAATTGTTTTATTGACAATATGTAATAGATAAACATACAAGTTATGTAAAGTCACTCATCTACAAAAGAAAGGGAAAGCAATTTAGTGCACTAAATGATTATTAGAAAATGTATACAATTACCAATGACCATTTGTTATTAAAAACTAATAAGTCTAAAATAATACACGTATATTTGAACAAAGTATGTATTTTATATTTGTATAACTACAGTATAAAAGAGTTGTCTGTTGATTTTCTTCCATTTTTTTTGACATTGACCATGGAGAGATGATGGTATACATGATCAGAACAGTTGCCAAGTTAGGGTATGGCTCCACGTTCAGGAAGACTGGCGTTTTGAACGGAGCGGAAAGTCCGCTCCGCCCAAAGCCCTGCCCCCTTTTGAACACGCGGTGAATCCGGATGTGTTCATTGAACACATCCGGAATCACCGCACCGCTACATAGGCCTGTGTTATTTACCTTGCGGCGACGGAGCGTCGCCCCAAGGTAAAAGACATGCTACGATCTGAAAAGACGTGCCGCATGTCAGTTTACGCAGGTCTGCCGCCTGCTTGTTTAAAACGAATAGTGTAGACGGGATTTCTTGAAATCCCCTCCACTATGCTGTAACATCTGGACGCTGCGTGTTTGACGCTGCGGCTGTACACAGCGTCAAACACGCAGCGTTTCCTTACAGTGGAAACATACCCTTAACCGTTCAATGCCCCGCTTGTCTCATTCAATTATGAATATAATACAATAATAATTTATAAAAAATAAAAATAAAGTATATTGTGGTACTGTATTAACCAGAAAAATCATTGAGCCTTTGTGCCCTGAAAGCTTGCAAATATAATTTTTCTGGTTAGCCAATAAAGATATCACTCATAAAATACTTTTTCCTTTTTTGGACATAAATGTATTTACATTGTTTTAACCCCTTTACCCCGAGGGTGGTTTGCACGTTAATGACCGGGCCAATTTTTACAATTCTGACCACTGTCCCTTTATGAGGTAATAACTCTGAAACGCTTCCATGGATCCCAGTGATTGAGATTGTTTTTTTTTCGTGACATATTGTACTTCATGATAGTGGTAAAATTTCTTTGATATGACTCGTGTTTATTTGTGAAAAAAACGGAAATTTGGCAAAAAATTTTGAAAATTTCGCAGTTTTTCAAATTTTAATTTTCATGCCCTTTAATCATAGAGATATGTCACACAAAATACTTACCGTATATACTCGAGTATAAGCTGACCCAAGTATAAGCCGACCCCCTAATTTTGCCACAAAAAACTGGGAAAACTTAATGACTCGAGTATAAACCTAGGGTGGAAAATGAGATTATGCCCCATATGCTGCCCCATGTATTATGCCCCACAAGATGCTCCATGTATTGTGCCCCATATGCTGCCCCATGTAATCTGCCCCACAAGATGCTCCATAGATTGTGCCCCATATGCTGCCCATGTATTGTACCCCATATGCTGCCCATGTATTGTGCCCCATAGATGCTCCATAGATTGTGCCCCCATAGATGCTCCATAGATTGTGCCCCCATAGATGCTCCTTAGATTGTGCCCCCATAGATGCTCCTTAGATTATGCCTCCATAGATTCCCCATGTATTATGCCCCCATAGATGCTCCATAGATTGTGCCCCCATAGATTATGCCCCATAGATGCTCCATAGATTATGCCCCCATAGATGCTCCACAGATTATGCCCCATAGATGCCCCATGTATTATGCCCCCATAGATGCTCCATAGATTATGTCCCCATAGATGCTCCTTAGATTATGCCCCCCTAGATGCTCCATGTATTATGCCCCCATAGATGCTCCATAGATTATGCCCCCATAGATGCCCCATGTATTATGCCCCATAGATGCTCCATAGATTATGCCCCCATAGGTGCTCCACAGATTATGCCCCCATAGATGCCCCATGTATTATGCCCCCATAGATGCTCCTTAGATTATGCCCCCATAGATGCTCCTTAGATTATGCCCCCATAGATGCTCCTTAGATTATGCCCCCATAGATGCTCCATGTATTATGCCCCATGTATTATGCGCCCATAGATGCTCCATAGATTATGCCCCCATAGATGCTCCATAGATTATGCCCCATGTATTATGCCCCATAGATGCTCCATAGATTATGCCCCCACAGATGCTCCTTAGATTATGCCCCCATAGATGCTCCACAGATTATGCCCCCATAGATGCCCCATGTATTATGCCCCATAGATGCTCCATAGATTATGCCCCCATAGATGCCCCATGTATTATGCCCCCATAGATGCGGCATTGAATAGGCCCCTTATGCTGCCGCAGCTGCTGCTGCAAAAAAAAAAATACTCACCTCTCGTCGCTGGGGCCAGGTACCGGTGTCCTGAGCAGGCGGGGACACTGGCATGCTATAGGGGACAGGTGCCGGTGTCACCGCTCGCTCAGGGCCCTGGCACCTGCGATATTTACTTGTCACCCGGTCCACTGCTGAGCGCCGCTGTCTTCCGGGTCCTTCAGCAGTGAATGATCAGGCAGATGACGCGGAGCGCAGTAACCATGCCATCGCGCCCTCTGCCTGAACATCGCAGCAAGAGGACCCGAGGACACAGCAGCGAGCAGCGGTGGAACGGGACAGGTAAATATCGCTTATACTCACCCTTCCGCCGGCGCGTCTCTGCCCTGCTCTTCTCCCGCGGTCTCCGGCGCCAGTGTTCAGCGGTCAGGTGGTACCGCTCATTAAAGTCATGAATATGTGCATATTCATGACTTTAATGAGCGGTACCACCTGACCATTGAACACTGGCGCCGGAGACCGTGGGAGAAGAGCAGGGGCTGCAGAGACCGCGCCGGCGGAGGGGTGAGTATATAGAACAGCTGCGCTCCGCCTCCCCCCTGTATATGACTCGAGTATAAGTCGAGAGTTTGACTTTCAGCCCTAAAAAATGGGCTGAAAATCTCGGCTATTTCCCACATGTCTACTTTACATCAGCACAATTTTGGAATCAAAATTTTTTTTTGTTAGGAAGTTATAAGGGTTAAAAGTTAAACAGTGGTTTATCATTTTTACAGCATCATTTTTTTTAGGTACCACATCACATTTGAAGTGACTTTGAGGGGTATATATGATAGAAAAAAACCAAAAGTGACACCATTCTAAAAACTGCACCCCTGAAGGTGCTCAAAACCACATTCAAGAAGATTATTAACCCTTCAAATGCTTCACAGGAATTTTTGGAATGTTTAAAAAAATGAACATTTAACTTTTTTTCACAAAAAAATTACTTCAGATCCAATTTTTTTCATTTTCCCAAGGGTAAGAGGAGAAATTGGACCCCAAAAGTTGTTGTGCAATTTGTCCTGAGTATGCAGATACCCCATATGTGCACGTAAACCACTGTTTGGGCGCATGGCAGAGCTCAGAAGGGAAGGAGCGCAGTTTTACCTTTTCAACGCAAAATTGGCTGGAATTGAGATCGGACGCCATGTCGCGTTTGGACAGCCCCTGATGTGCCTAATCAGTGGAAACCCCCACAAGTGACACCATTTTGTGTTATGTTTCGGTAGCTGGGGAGTGCAGGCAAAAAGGCAATACACCAGAGCAGTTGGAATCTATGAGATTGCAGTACCCTGACTAACCACCACAACTAGAGGCAGCCGTGGAGCGTTCCTACGTTGGTCCTAGACGCCTCGTCACAGCCTGAGAAACTAACTACACCTAAAGATAGAAATAGGAAAGCTATCTGCCCCGGAGCAGAACCCCAAAGATAATAGCAAGCCCCCAAACATGTAATGGCGGTTAGACAAGAAGAAATACTGACACAGACAGAAAATAGTATGAGCAAACGTTGGGGCCCAAACTAACTAAATAGAAAAGGATAGGAAGGGTACTTACTGCAATCCCAAAAAAAACCCTGAAAGCACCAACTCTACTAATTTCAAAAACACCTGAGATCACACGACCTCTACCACCTAAATTAGTTCTCTGGTGTAACAAAATCAAAACAGCAGCCACTGAAAAAACTGGAAAAAGCAAAAGTACAAACATCAGTGGCTGAACTAAACTGAGAGGGCAAAAGCCCCCGGAGGGGACCCAGAAGGCCCCCACAGAAGTGCAGGACAAAATGCAAAAATCAAGCACAAAAACAAAAAGAAGAAAATGTCTTATCTGTTAGCAGGAGATGCAGACACGACATAGCAGGCTACAAGGGAAACAGGAATCAAGGATTGAGACCCGAACAATTGATCACCGGCAACCCTGATGGGAAGGTGACTCCCTTATATAAGACCAGTCAGTAACACCTGATTCCCAGTCCTCACAATCTTCACTGAACAGACCAGTACCGCTTGTAACCACCAGAGGGAGCCTCTGCTCAGAACTCATCTCAAGCCCATTCACAACAATTTTGTAAACTAGACTCCCTGTGGAACTTATCTAGATGTGTGGTTAGCACTTCAAACCCCAAGATGTTTCACTAAAGTTTATAACGCCCGGCCGTGAAAATAATCATTTTTCCCACAAAAATGATCTTAGTCCCAAATTTTTAATTTTTCCAAGGGTAACAGGAGAAATTGCACCCCAAAATTTGTTGTCCAATTTGTCCTGAGTACGCTGATACCCTATATGTGGGAGAAAACTACTGTTTGGGCACACTTTGGGGCTCAGAAGGGAATGGTCTGTGGGCGTCATGGCGCGTTTGGAGAGCCCCTGATGTGCCTAAACAGTGGAAATGCCCCACAAGTGTCCCCATTTTGGAAACAAGACCGCTCAAGGAACTTATCTAGATATGCCTTAACAGTGGCAATGCCCAACAAGTGCCCTCTTTTTGGAACTAATCTACTGTTTCCTGGTATGTGAATTTTATAAGTGACCCCGGATCTCACCACAGCTCAGCCCGGCTGGGAACAGAGCCTAGTGACGGGAGGTAACCTCTATGATGTCACTCCCGGTTACTGATGCTGCATTCTCAGCAGCTCATTCACCAGTGGTTCTCAGTGTGGATGGTCGCATCTTGGCACCATCCTAGTTGAAAACTAATTTTTTTTTAAAACCAATAATTTTTATTGAATTTTCAGAAAATTTTTAACACACAGGGTCAAACAAAACCCATAAACACATACAATAAGGAAATACAGTAGGTACCTGTACACATTCTACGTATACTCATTAAAACATGACTTCTTCACCACCCCACTGTGAAGTGATATCACGGGAACTCCCGGGTTAAAGCATAATGTCATAATCCCAATAATGTAAGTTTCATAGGGCCAAATAAAGTTTTACATCATCAGTGGAAAGAGGCTGACCTCTGGCTATCCAGCCATGGATCCCATATACCCTGAATTCTCTTTTTGGCTGAGATGGAATGAGCCAACGCCAATTTATATTGGCAATGTATATTAACTTTCTCAATCACCTCTTTTATGGATGGCAAACTTGTCCCCCTCCACCTAGCCACCAGAGCTAACCTGGCTGCAATCAAAATATGTGAGAAAGAGCCTCTAAGCACCTGCGGTACTTTATGCCAATATGTAAAACTCCCATATTGGACTCCAAAACCAACTGTACCCCAAGGACCTCTCATATTAGATCGCCAATATCTACCCAAAATTGAGCTATTACCGGACATGACCACCACATATGATCTTTAATAACTTCAAAGCTATTTGTCTCCAATAGTCTATAGTAGCCACCATCGTCGGAAGGCGTGGAAGAAACAAAGTTTTCTTAATCGTCTCACTTTCTAGTGTAAGACGGTTTGAGCCCCTACAAGCATAAAATGCTTCAATCTGTACCACCTATCATTATCCATTAACCACCAGTATCTTGCCCCAACGAGGACTGCCGCCCTATGGTATGCAAGCAAGCTAGGGATTCCCATTCCTCCTGCGTCATACAAGTAGTACTGTACATCAACTTTCTGGCCACCCTCGGTCTTTTATGAGCACAAATAAAATTATTAGCCATTTTTTGAGGAGACGAGAGAAATCTAAGAGGAACTCTGGCATACACCTAAAATAATACACAATCCTAGGGAGCACCATTTAAAAAATATTGTTCCTGGCTATCCATGATGCTGGAATAGATTGAAATTTGTCTAATTCTAACTTGCTCTCTTTCAGGAGGATGGAGACGTTTCTCTCTATGAGCTGTTTAGAGTGTGTAAGAACTGCACCTAAATATGGGATCCCTTCTTCTACCCATTTAAAGGGTATTTACATTCCAATAATCCTCGAGTCGTAGAACCAAAACAGGAAAAACTAATGATTTGGTGGCATTAAGTTTATAGTACGATACTTTAGCGAATTCCTCTAACGTGGTGACTATGCACGAGATAATTACATCATCCGCGTACAGTCCAATTTTGTGAATTACCGGCCCAACTTTAATGCCCACTATATTTGGAGAAGCTGGTACTTTTTCAGCTAATGGCTCCATGCACAAAACAAAGATGATGGGAGACAGGGGGCAGTCCTGACGTTTTCCGTTAGTTGTTGCAAATGAGTTTGACAACAATCCTGACAATACCCTAGCATTGGGGTTGGAATACATGGCACAGATCGCCGATAAAATGGGGCCCACCAAACCAAACTTTGTCAATACACTCCTAAGCTATCCCAAGTGCACCTTGTTTAAGGCTTTTTCAACATCCAAAGACAGGAATGCACTGGGAGTCCACAGAGCTCCGCCACTCTGACTAAATTAATCATTTTGCGTGTCCCATCTTTTGTTTCCCGACCCGCCACAAAACCAACCTGATCTGGGGAAATGTTGGAATTATGTGATGTAATCTTAAAAATATTTTGGAGAAAATTTTTACATCGCAGTTTAGGAGTGCAATAGGCTTAAAGTTGCTAGGACACGTTGGAGATTTCCCTGGTTTTGGCAGAGTAGAGATCGTAGCTTCTAAGTTAGTTTTAGATATAGACTCTTTATCCTGCCATAATGTATACAAATGTTGAAGAAACGAGGTTAGAATCTTCTGGAACTAACCATAGTACGCATTTGGTAACCCATCCGGACCCAGAGCCTTATGACCTTTGGTGGACCTAATGTTGGTCCAAATTTCCTCTTTAGTAAAGGGCGTGTTAAGGAAATTCAATTTTTCCTGGGAAACCTTTGGTAAGTTAATGCTTTGCAAATACTGATCAATTACCACTGGGGAGTGCTGGGGCATATCAGGATCTTCCTCTAAGGCCAAGATCACACATGTTAGAAACTCGCCTGATTCTCTTGCAAGTCTCTTGCATGAATGCCAGCAATCGGACTGGAGCGTGTGGCTGCATAGAAATACATATTGCCGCACGCTCCGGTCCGAGTGCCGGCGGCAGTGCCGGGTGTTCATGCAAGAGACTCGCATGAGAATCATGCGAGTTTCTCTCATGTGTGATCCCGGTCTAAATTATAAATTTAGAGTATAATATCTAGTAAACTCATTCACAATCTCCATTGGGTTTCTGATATATTTCCCCTGGATCTTACCTCTCTTTTCTTGACCCTATGGGCTAAAACAGCATCGGCTCTGTCCCCAGTTGCGTAGAATTTGGTTTTAAGGTTATGTTCATCTAATTGCTTGAGATGGGAAATGAGGCTGTCTCTATATTTTTCTCTGTTGCGCTTCAAATAGGACGCTTGCTGTGAAAAAATCCCCCTTATAACTGCCTTATGCACTGACCACAGGGTATTCATTAGTTACTTCCCCATTATAATTTTCATGGAAATAATGTGTCAGTTCCGCTGACACTCTCCTTACTACCTGCTCATCCAGAAGGAGAGATGTGTTTAGCAGCCATCTGTTGGAAGGGTTAGCCTGGTGACGCAGAGCTAATTTCAGGGATACAGGGGCATGATCCAACCATGAAATCAGACCAATATTTGTTGAAATGCAGCTACCCAATGCCTTATTGTCCACTAGAATTATATCTATCCTACTATAAGTCCGATGAAGGAAGGAATAGAAAGTATAATCCTTTTCATCATTATGGGAATATCTCCAAAAATTGTGTAGATGGCATTCATTTATTAATGATTTCAACTCCCTCCAGAATCAGACTGTCCTATTGGAACAATCTACATCTCTGGCCACTGGAATATTGAAGTCTCCACATAAGATTCTCTCACCCCGGGCTAATTCAGATGTTTTCTGGAAAACATTACAGATGAAGGGATATTGTGCTTCATTTGGGGCATATAATACTACCAGAGTGTATACCTCTCCATTTGAGGAGCAAATTAATATAAAAAATCTGCCCACTGGGTCAGCATGCATGTGGAGATTCTTAAAAGCAGCCGTATTTTTGATCATTATACAGACCCCTGCTTTTTCACTCGTATTGTTAGCAAAAAATGTATGAGGGAATTGCGGATGATATATTCTGCAATTATCAGCCTCCAACAGATGCGTCTCCTGTAAACAAATAATTTCGGCCCATGACCTCTGCACTTCCCTCCATAACATAGAGCTTTTCACCGGGGAGTGCAATCCCGTACATTCAGGGATAAAATTTGAACACTCATGATATAACACAAAATTTCCTATGCCTATTCATCTGAAGCACAATTAACATTCCCCGCGTCTCCACCGTCCGGACCCGGTTATGTTTACATAAGCCAACCCGACATCTACAATGTGGTGTGAAGATGCATACCTCCCAACTTTTGAAGACGGGAAAGAGGGACAAAGGCGGCGGTGCGCGCAGCGGCAAATTTTAGGCCACGCCCCAGCCACACACATTTCACAACTAGTCACACCCATGTCCACACCCCAACCACACCCATTTAGCACTGGTGATCACACTGACTGGTACTGAGGGCACAGTGACTGGTACTGAGTAAAAGAAAGAAAGAACAGAGAGAGAAAAAAGAAAACAGAGAGAAAGAATGGAGAGAAAGAACAGAGAGAGAAAGAAAGAGGGGAAAGCAAGAAAGAACAGAGAGAAAAAAAGAAACAAAGAAAGGGGAAAGAAAGAACAGAGAGAGAAAAAAAAGGGGAAAGAAAGAACAGAGACGGAGAAAGAAAGAAAGAGGGGAAAGAAAGAACAGAGAGATAAAGAAAGACGGGAAAGAAAGAAAGAACAGAGAGAAAGAAAGACGGGAAAGAAAGAAAGAACAGAGAGGGAGAAAGAAAGAAAGGGGAAAGAAAGAACAGAGAGAAAAAGAAAGACGGGAAAGAAAGAAAGAACAGAGAGAAAGAAAGACGGGAAAGAAAGAACAGAGAGGGAGGGAGATAGAAAGAGGGGAAAGAAAGAAGAGAGAGAAAGAAAGAAAGACGGGAAAGAAAGAACAGAGAGAGAAAGAAAGAGGGGACAGAAAAAAAGAACAGAGAGAGAAAAAAGAAAGGGGAAAGAAAGAAGAGAGAGGGAGAGAGAAAAATAGGGAAAGAAAGACAGAGGGGGAAAGAAAGAAAGAAAGAAAGAAAGAGGGGAAAGAAAGAACAGAGAGAGAAAGAACAGAGAGGGAGAGAGAAAGAGGGGAAAGAAAGAACAGAGAGAGAAAGAATAGAGAAAGAAAGAGGGGAAAGAAAGAACAGAGCGAGAAAGAAAGAGGGGACAAAAAAAGAGCAAAGAGAGAAAAAAAAGGAAAGAAAGAACAGAGACGGAGAGAGAAAGAAAGAGGGGAAAGAAAAAACAGAGATAGAAAGAAAGAGGAGAAAGAACAGAGAAGGAAAAAGAATAGCGAGAAAGAAAGATGGGAAAGAAAGAACAGAGAGAGAAAGAAAGAGGGGAAAGAACAGAGAGAAAGAGAAAGAAAGAGGGGAAAGAAAGAACAGAGAGAAAGAAAAATAAATAAAGAAAGGGGAAAGAAAAAGAAAGAACAGAGAGATAGAAAGAGGGGAAAGAAAGAACAGAGAAAGAAAGAAAAAGAACAGAGAGAAAGAAAGATGGGAAAGAAAGAACAGAGAGAGAAATAAAGAGGGGAAAGAAAGAACAGAGAGAAATAAAGAAAGGAAAGAAAGAACAGATAGAAAGAAAGAACAGAGAGATAGAAAGAAAGAGGGGAAAGAAAGAACAAAGAGAAAGAAAGAAAAAGAACAGAGAAAAAGAAAGATAAGAAAGAAAGAACAGAGAGAGAGAAACAGAGAGAGAAAGAAATAAAGATTCTATAAAGATACTATAGCAGCCCGGCTCCCATTGGAGTGCCCACCTGAGCCTCCCGGTGCAGGACATATTATCCGCTCACATGGCCGACATCCCCGATTCCAAGGCGATCCCGCTGTCCGTGCTGTCGGAGGAGGACACGGTGATTGATCTGAAGTGCATCCATGGTTCCGTCACAATCTCCTCCCGAAATTACCTCATTTCCGGTCATCTTCCAGCACGTCTGTTGTGTTTCGGTACCTGAGGAGAATAAGCAAAAACGGCAATACACCAGAGACGCTGGAACCTATTGGATTGCAGTAACCTGAACTAACCACACAACTAGAGGTAGCCGTGGAGCGTTCCTACGTTGATCCTAGACACCTCGTCACAGCCTGAGAGATAACTACACCTAAAGGTAGAAAGATGAAAGCTATCTGCCCCGGAGCAGATCCCAAAGAAAATAGGAAGCCCCCAAACATGTAATGGCGGTTAGACAAGAAGAAGCACGGACACAGACAGAAAATAGAATGAGCAAACGCTGGGGCCCAATCTGTCTAGACAGAAAAGTACAGGAAAGGATACTCACTGCAATCCAAAAAAACCCCTAAAAAATACCAATTCTTCTGATTGCAAAAACACCTGAGATCATACGATCTCTACCACCTAAATCAGATCTCTGGTGTAACAAAACTAAGCCGCAGCCACTGAAAAAAAACAGGAAAAAGCAAATGAACAAATAACAGTGGCTTCAGATAAACTGAGAGGAGCATAAGCCCCCTGGAGGGGACCTGGCTGACCTCCACAGAAGTGCAGGGAACAATGCAAAAAGCAAGCACAAAAATAAAAGAAAATATCTTATCTGATAGCAGAAGATGCAGGCAAGACTCAGCAAACTTCCAAATGAACCAGGAACCACAATTGAGACAAGAACAATTGATCACCGGCAACCATCATGGGAGGGAACCTCCCTTATAACAGACCAGTCCGTGATCCCAGATTGCCATTCCTCGCTGAAAGATTCAGTACTGTCTGTAACCACCAGATGGAGCCTCTGCTCAGAAACCATTTCTAGCACATTCATAACAGTACCCCCCCCTTATGGAGGGGTCACCGAACCCTCACTTGTGCAACCAGGCCGATCAGGATGAGCTCGGTGATAGGCACGGATCAGTCTCCTAGCATGGATGTCCGAAGCAAGCACCCAAGAATTGTCCTCCTGACCATAACCTCTCCACTTAACCAAATACTGGAGTTTCTGTCTTGAAAAACGAGAATCCAATATTTTCTCAACCACATACTCCAGATTGCCCTCAACCAAAACAGGGTCAGGAGGCGCAGCCATAGGAACCACTGGCTCGACAAACCTCTTCAATAAGGACTTGTGGAACACGTTATGGATCTTAAATGTCCCTGGAAGAAGCAAACGGAAGGAAACAGGATTAATAATCTCCATGATCTTATAAGGTCCAATGAACCTAGGCTTAAACTTTGGAGATGCAACCCTAATAGGGATATTTCTTGAGGACAACCAAACCAAGTCCCCCACTTTAAACCGAGGACCATCAGTCCTATGCCGGTTGGCAAACCGTTGGGCCTTCTCCTGAGAGAGAGACAACCTCTCCACTACCTGGTCCCAAATCTGCTGCATTCGCTCCACAACAGAGTCAACACCCGGACAGACAGAAGCCTCCACCTGTACCGAAGAAAATCGAGGGTGAAACACAAAATTGCAGAAAAATGGAGACATCAAGGTGGCAGAGCTAGCCCTATTATTAAGAGCAAACTCAGCCAAAGGCAAAAAAGAGACCCAGTCATCTTGATCAGCAGACAAAAAACATCTCAAATAAGTCTCCAAGGTCTGGTTAGTTCTCTCGGTTTGTCCATTGGTCTGAGGATGAAAAGCAGAGGAGAAAGATAATTGAACACCAAGTTTAGAACAAAATGTCCTCCAAAATCTGGAAACAAACTGGACTCCTCTGTCAGACACAATGTTCTCCGGAATGCCATGTAACCGAACCACGTGCTGAAGGAACAAAGGCACCAATTCGGAGGAGGAAGGTAACTTAGGTAATGGCACAAGATGTATCATCTGGGAAAACCTATCACAGATTACCCAGATAACGTCATTCTCTGAGAAACAGGGAGGTCGGAAATAAAAACCATAGAGATATGGGTCCATGGCCTCTTGGCACAGGTAATGGCATTAACAAACCACTATAGCGAGAGCAAGGCTTGGAGCGAGAGCAAGTCCCACAGGACTGCACAAATTCCCTGACGTCACGAGACAAAGTAGGCCACCAAAAGGACCGACTCACCAAGTCTCTGGTACCAAAAATCCCGGGATGACCAGCCAACGCGGAACAATGAATCTCAGACATCATACTCTTCTTCCACTGGTCTGGGACAAACAATTTTCCAATAGGGCAGCGCTCAGGTTTATCCTCCTGACACCCTTCCAGAGCCAGTCTCAAATTGGGCGAGATGGCGGAAAGAACTACACCCTCTTTCAAAATAACAGTAGGATCAGATAACTCAGGAGAGTCCGCAAAGAAACTCCTCGAGAGGGCATCCGCCTTAACATTCTTAGTGCCAGGAAGAAAAGAAACCACAAAATTAAAACGTGTGAAAAACAAGGCCCACCTGGCCTGTCTAGGATTAAGTTGCTTGGCTGATTCGAGATAAACCAGATTCTTATGGTCTGTGAGGACCACCACCTGATGTTTGGCCACTTCCAGCCAATGTCTCCACTCTTCAAAGGCCCACTTCATGGCCAATAACTCCCGATTACCCACGTCATAATTACGTTCAGTTGGAGAAAATTTTCGAGAGAAAAAGGCACAAGGGTTACTCTTAGAGGTCTCTGGATCTCTTTGGGACAAAACGGCACCTGCCCCAATTTCAGAGGCATCAACCTCCACCTGAAATGGTAGAGAAACATCAGGCTGCCGTAGAACAGGAGCAGAAGTGAATCTCTGCTTAAGTTCCTGAAACGCAGAGACTGCCTCAGGAGGCCAATTCACCACATCAGAACCCTTTTTGGTCAAATCAGTCAATGGTTTAACAATACCGGAGAAATTCCCAATAAATTTACGATAACAATTGGCAAAACCCAAAAATCTCTGAAGAGCCTTTAATGAAGTAGGTTGGACCCAATCACAGATGGCCTGAACCTTGACCGGGTCCATTTCAATAACAGACGGAGACAAAATGAATCCCAGAAATGAGACCTTCTGTACGCCAAAAAGACACTTTGATCCCTTCACATACAGTGCATTCTCTCTCAAAATCTGGAACACAGTCCGAACATGTTTCACATGAGAGTCCAAGTCATTGGAAAAAATCAAGATATCATCCAAATAAACAATCAGAAATTTATCCACAAAATCCCTGAAAATATCATTCATGAAGGATTGGAAGACGGAAGGAGCATTAGTGAGCCCAAAGGGCATCACTAGGTACTCAAAATGCCCCTCTGGGGTATTAAACGCCGTCTTCCATTCATCCCCGTGCTTAATACGAATAAGGTTATATGCCCCCTGAGGTCAAGCTTGGTAAACCAACTAGCATTTTTCACCCTGGAAAACAGGTCAGAAATCAAGGGTAACGGATATTGATACTTCACAGTGATCTTATTCAAGAGACGATAATCAATACACGGCCTCAATGAAGCATCCTTTTTGGCCACAAAGAAAAAACCGGCACCCAAGGGTGAAGAGGATGGTCTGATATGACCCTTCTCCAATGACTCCTTGATATAAGATCGCATAGCATCGTGTTCAAGTACAGACAAGTTAAAAAGGCGACCTTTAGGAAATTTACCACCAGGCACTAATTCAATAGCACAATCATAGCTCCTGTGAGGGGGCAAGGATGCAGATTTACTTTCACTAAATACATCCGAAAAATCAGTCAAAAAGTCAGGAACATCCTGAGACTGGGGAGAGGCAGAAAAAACAGGAGTGTCGGCATTAACACATTGGCAGCCCCAACTGGTCACAGACACAGATTTCCAATCCAAAACAGGATTATGAGACTGTAACCAAGGGAAACCTAGTACAATAATGTCATGCAGATTATACAGCACCAGAAATTTGCAACTCTCCTGATGATCTGGTTCAACCCTCATTATCACCTGAGTAGAAAACTGGGGTTTATTCTCCGCCAAAGGGGTAGAATCAATGCCCAGTAGGGGAATAGAATTCCGCAGGGGTATCATGGGAAACCCACAACGTTTGGCAAAGTCAAAATCCATCAGGTTAATAGCTGCTCCTGAATCAACAAAAGCCTGAGCAGAAAATGTGGAGAGGGAGCAAATCAGGGTAACAGTCAACAGAAATTTAGTCTGAACACTACCCAAGACAACTGAGCGTGCAAAACGTCTTCCCCGCTTAGGGCAGACTGAAATAGCATGAGAGGCGTCACCACAGTAAAAACATAACCCATTGTGCTTTCGAAACTCATGACGCTGTGCCCCAGAAGTCACTCCATCACACTGCATGGGCTCAGAAACTGGCTCACAAGGCAACACTATCTCACGCATACCTCTGCGCTCACGAAAAACGTCTGTCAATTTGAATAGCCAATGACATAGAATCATTGAGACCAGAGGGAGCAGGGAATCCCACCATAACATCCTTTACATCCTCTGACAGCCCCTTCCGAAAAAGGGCTGCCAAAGCATCATCATTCCATTTGGTCAGGACTGCCCACTTTAGGAATTTCTGACAGTACAACTCAGCGTCTTCAAGACCCTGATTTAATGCCAACAAGGTTTTTTCAGCTTGATCAGTGACATTAGGTTTATCGTACAATAACCCCAGAGCCAGAAAAAATGCATCAATATCATTCAAAACAGGATCCCCAGGTGTCAGGGAAAAAGCCCAATCCTGAGGATCGCCGCGCAGGAGAGAGATGACAATTTGAACCTGCTGTGCTGTGTTCCCTGAGGACTTAGGCTTTAAGGCAAAAAACAACTTACAGTTATTTTTGAAATTCAGAAATTTAGCCCGATCCCCCAAAAACAAATCTGGCATGGGAATCCTAGGTTCCACAACCGGCAACCTAGCAAGATAGGTAGCAATACTCCGAACCTCAGTGGCAAGCTGATCCACATGGACAGACAACTGTGCAAGCTCCATTGAGAGAAAAAAAAATCCTCCTCAGCACCCAGAGAAAAAGAGGGAAAAAATGCAACAATCAGGGAAAAAAATATATATCTGACAACTCTGACAACTTTTTTTTTTCTTTCCACACTATTTTTACCTTATGTGAGTACCATATAATTTCCAGTTTGGGCCGGTGATACTGTTGTGTTTCGGTAGCTGAGGAGAATAAGCAAAAATGGCAATACACCAGAGAGGCTGGAACCTATTGGATTGCAGTAACCTGAACTAACCACACAACTAGAGGTAGCCATGGAGCGTTCCTACGTTGATCCTAGACGTCTCGTCACAGCCTGAGAGATAACTACACCTAAAGACAGAAAGATGAAAGCTATCTGCCCCGGAGCAGATCCCCAAAGAAAATAGGAAGCCCCCAAACATGTAATGGCGGTTAGACAAGAAGAAGCACGGACACAGACAGAAAATAGAATGAGCAAACACTGGGGCCCAATCTGTCTAGACAGAAAAGTACAGGAAAGGATACTCACTGCAATCAAAAAAAACCCCTAAAAAAACGCCAACTCTTCTGATTGCAAAAACACCTGAGATCATACGATCTCTACCACCTAAATCAGATCTCTTGTGTAATAAAACTAAGCCGCAGCCACTGAAAAAACAGGAAAAAGTAAATGAACAAATAACAGTGGCTTCAGATAAACAGAGAGGAGCACAAGCCCCCTGGAGGGGACCTGGCTGACCTCCACAGAAGTGCAGGGAACAATGCAAAAAGCAAGCACAAAAATAAAAGCAGAAAATATCTTATCTGATAGCAGAAGATGCAGGCAAGACTCAGCAAACTTCCAAATGAACCAGGAACCACAATTGAGACAAGAACAATTGATCACCGGCAACCATCATGGGAGGGAACCTCCCTTAAATCAGACCAGTCCGTGATCCCAGATTGCCATTCCTCGCTGAAAGGTTCAGTACTGTCTGTAACCACCAGAGGGAGCCTCTGCTCGGAAACCATTTCTAGCACATTCATAACACACGTCACTTTTGTGGAACATCACGTGCGAATTTTAAAGTGCTCCACGGGGCTCCGGCATGTACTCCAGTGTCCACGGGAAAAGCTCCCAGCCGGGACAGCGGGGCAGACACTCAAAATCGGGAGGGTCCAGCTGAATTCGGGACAGTTGGGAGGTATGAATGCTCCCCACCATACACCTTATACACGCACGGCTCTGCACACCTCATACACACATGGTTCCGCTTTGTATGCCTCGTACACACACGGCTCCGCTCCGTCCACCTCGCACACTCAAGGCTCCACTCAGTATACACATGGCTCCACTCCGTACACCTTGTACACATGCAGCCACGCTTTATGCACCTTGTACACACATGACTCCACTCCGTAAACCTTGTACACAAATGCGCCTTTGCAGCATACACCTCGTACACACGTGGTTCTGCTCCGTACACCTCGTACACATGCGGCTCCGCTACATACACACAAGGCTCCACTTCGTACACACACGGCTCTGCTCCGCTCTGTACACACACAGCTCAAGCACGGAGCCCTGTGTGTACAGAGCTGAGCGGCTCAGCTCCGTACAGTTCGCACACACAGGGCTCCGTTTCGTACACACAGCACTGCTACATCCAATTCATACACACGGCTCCGCTCCATAAACCTCGTACATGTGCGGCTCAGCTCCATACACCTCGTACACGCGCGGCTCCGTGCACCTCGTACACGCGCGGCTCGGTTCCATCCAACTCGTACACACACGGCTCTGCTACATCCAACTCGTACACACGGCTCTGCTACATCCAACTCATACACACAAGGCTCCACTCCGTACACCTCGTACACACACGGCTCCGCTCCGTAAACCTCGTACACGCGTCTCCGCTCCGTACACCTTGTACACACACGGCTCCGCTCCGTACACCTAGTACACACACGGCTCAGCTCCGTACACCTCATACACACACAGCACTGCTACATCCACACTGTAAATCCCTCCTGACCCCACACATAAACTTACCCTCATCTAGCACCATGACAACCAGCACAGCTGAGTCCTTCACACATACAGAGGAGCCTGACCATGTGACACCTGACTACTGACCTCCTGTGACTTCATCACAGGTCCTGTGCACACAGAAGAGGACAGCTAGCAACGTCATTGCTGAATGTGAATGGCTGAGGTGGAGAGACAGGGAGGGCGAGGATGGGGTGCATGAGGGGGCGTGGCGGCTTCTCTCACTGCAGAAAACATAGCGTCCTGAGCGGGACAGCGGGTGGGTTAGAATCGGGACTGTCCCTCTCAATCCGGGACGGTTGAGAGGTATGAAGATGTCAAGTATACAAGTACCAAAGTATAGATCATACAAAGAACAGCATAAATAAACACGAAAAACAAAAAGCAGGATGCAAAAATTCAGTTGCATCCTACAAACATCAGTTGTAATCCGCAGACACAATAACTACATGAGGCAAGTGAACTCTTCCAGCTCCACCTTCTTTCTCAGTGAAGTTGCTCACAGTCCTGGATCACAAAGATAGTAACCCTGCACAAGGCTCCCGAGAAACTGACCATGTCCCTCCCTCCATGTCAGGCCAGAAACCACTCCTGGGCAATATTTTTCCCTTGTGATTGCTGCTTACTAGGAACAAAAGGAATTTTCCAACTGGTAAGTTTATCCTTCACTTGTTTAGGGGAATGGAAGGCCATCATATGAAATCAGCAGCTTTACTGGATTAAACCCCAATCTATTCCTTGTACCAACATCCCAAAGGGCTTTACACACGTGTGCAAACACTCTCCTTTTAGTCAAAGTCACAGCAGATAAGTCTGGGAAAACTTGGAGACTCTGCAGCTCCTCAGGCAACACTGGACTCTTTCTCATCTTTTGCATGAATATATCCTTGGTGGTAAAAAGAACTGCAGTCTTGCCAATGTATCTCTAGGAAGATCCTGATCCACATGTCTCAGCTTAGATATTCTGTGAACTCTGTCTACCGTCAAACCTCTGATGGGTAATTCAGGAAGAACAGCCTGAAGATATTTTTGAAGAAAGGCAGGTAACTATCAGTGACCCCCTCCGGTATACCCCTTATACGGATGTTATTCCTACAGGATCTGAATTCAAGGTCATACACTTTTATCACTGACCCGTGACAATTCCTCTATGAGCGCCTCATTTTCACTCATTAGAGCATTAAACAATGTATCCCGCTGTACCCGCACCTCCCCACAGCCCAGCGAAGATCGCAAGGACCCCGAGGGAGATGCCGGCACCATTTTACCTGCTGTCCCCACGAGCTTTCCCCGGCAAAGAAGTCAGGCAATCTTGACGGGGACCCACGCTTCTGGGCTCGGCCGCGTGTCATCATGTGCCCCAGGCAGTGTAGAAGCTGATGCCGCTTATGTGGAGGAGCAGGGAAGTCTGTAAAAGTCGATTTGAGCTGGTTTAGGTCCGGTGTCTCAGGAGCTCTTCAGCTATGCAGCCTCCATGTTCAACTTGCAGGCTACGCCCCCGAAAACTAATGTTTTTATGTTTGGCAGCTGTCACACACTAAAAGACGCTTTTAATTGAAAAAAAATAGTCTTTGCATCACCACATTTTGAGAGCTATAATTTTTACATATTTTGGCCCACAGAGTCATGTGAGGTCTTGATTTTTGCAGGACGAGTTGATGTTTTTATTGGTTCTATTTTCGGGCACATGACATTTTTTGATCGCTTTTTATTTCAATTTTTGGGAGGCAGAATGAACAAAAACCAGCAATTCATGAATTTCTTTTGGGGGGGCATTTATACCGTTCTGCGTGTGGTAAAATTGATAAAGTGGTTTTATTCTTCGGGTCAGTACGATTATGGCGATACCTCATTTATATCATTTTTTTAATGTTTTGTTGCTTTTATACAATAAAAACTATTTTTATAGCAGCATCTGCATGCTATAGAAGCTGTCAGCGCTGCACTTAATGCACTGACCTGAGAGACTTTCTGATCATGCACTGCGCAATGACAGGGAAATTTCTCAGCCCTGGTGACCTGGATGTTGTCATGACGATATCGGGTCATCATGGCAGCGAACGGGACCCCGCATCACGCCACGGGGTCTCCGATCCAAAGGCAGAGGGGCTGTCAACCCTCTGCCTGCTCCCAGAATGCTGCGATCATGTTCAATTACAGCATTTTTGGGGTTAAGCAGTCTGTGACTGCTCCTGGGACTTAGTGCCGGGTGTCAGCTGAATCAGCTGACAACTGGCCGCGATCGGCCGCACACCATCTATGTGTGCGGCGGATTGCTATGACGTACTATCCCGATTATGGTCAGACAGGCCCAAGGCACATGGACAGGATAGTACATCTGATGTCAGAGAGGGGTTAATATCGTGCTAATCAACTGTACCGAACAATAAATAAAGGTTTAAATTTGTGCTTTTTGATTGCTTTTATATTTGTTATAAGTTTGGAGATTTTGTAGGAATTTGATTTTCATGATGATGTCCTGCAGTTTGGTTTAATCATTCTTCATTCTTTTATATTTGTTTTCCAGGAAGGTTATATTCCTTTCTCAACATTGAAATTACTACACCAAGAGGGAAAAAGTCGTAAAGTTATGCAAATTGAGGGAGTAGCAGGTGTCACTTAAATCTGAAAATGATAAAATGTTCAATCATCTAGTTCCAATCTGTAGCTCGTGGAAGGGACATAAAAGCCAGATTGAAAGCAATTTTTTTGGACTTGTCTCCCATCAAGCACATTTGACACTTCACTAGTTGTCAATTGAAAATGTAGCTTCCAGCAGCAGACACTGATAATTTGCCCCAAATTCATTCAGTGTAGAACATTCCTCACCATTAATAACCTCATTTATAGTAGCCAAGACATGTAAGTGCATGTATTTATGTGCATGACGCATATACTTGATACTAAATATATTGAAATGCATGGAAAATGTTTATTTTTTTATCATAGCACAACAAACAGCCAAACTGTGGTAAACAACTAGTCTAAAACAAAGAGATCCATATATAAATCTTAAATATTTATTAAAATACTACATAAAATTAAAAAAAGGCATAGATTCACAATACACAAAATACCCAGTAGGGGGAACTCCAACACATACCCTACCAAAAGAAGTAAAAGGCTGATGTACGACTTGCAGAGATGGCATAAGATAAAGTAGAGGTTTGGTAAGCACAGTGCAGCAATTAGGTAGTCAAATTACCGTATGTTTCGGACTATAAGACGCACCGGACCATAAGACGCACCCCAAATTTTCAGAAGGAAAATTGGGAAAAAAAATAATGTGTCAAATGGGGGTCCGTCTTACAGTCCGAATTTAGCTTACCAGCTAACGGATCAGCACAGGTAGAGGAGTGGTCACTGGGGTCGTTTGGTGCGGTAGTGGTGCTCTGTGGGGTGGCTGTGTTCTGTGGGGTGGCTGTGTTCTGTAGGGTGGCTGTGTTCTGTGGGGTGGCTGTGTTCTGTGGGGTGGCTGTGTTCTGTGGGGTGGCTGTGTTCTGTGGGGTGTTTGGGCACTGTGGGGTGGCCAGGGTGGCCATATACTCACAAATCCGGTGGCGGCGGTCCCAATTCATCCTCCCTGTGCAGTGGTGGTGTCGGAGCAGCAGCGGGCCTCTGTGCAGCGTGGGGGGCCCCGCCGGCGTTCCGTCCCAGCCGGAAAGCCCCCCGCAGCTGCGAGTGGCCCCTCCGGTGGCGGTCCCAATTCATCCTCCCTGTGCGGTGGTGGTGTCGGGGCAGTAAGCGGGCCTCTGTGCAGCGTGGGGGGCTCAGCCGGCGTTTAGTTCCTGCCGGAAAGCCCCCTGCAGCTGCGACGCGGTGCCGTCCGGAAAGAAGTCCTCCGGAAAGATGGCCGCCGCTTGCTGAAGTTCAAATCTCGACAACGAGATCTCGGAAGACGAGATCTCGTTGGCGAGATTTGAACTTCAGCAAGCGGCGGCCATCTTTTTTTGTCCTGGGTGTCACTGTACTTATATACAGCAGTATTTAGCCAAAAAAAAATACAGGCCACACATTTTTCGGTGTGGTATCTCCGTGACAGCTTATATCTGTGCGTGCTCAAAGTTTGGCCAGTTTACGGAAGTTTTCTTTTTTTGTCCTGGGTGTCACAGTACTTATATACAGCAGTATGTTGCATTAATTTAAAAAACAGGCCACATTTTACAGTGGGGTCTATCTCTGACACGCCTCATAAATCCGTGTGCCAAAAATTGAGCCATTTTAGGCCTAAATTTTTTTTTTGAGTGGTCTGTCACTCTCATTATATCCAGCACCTGTTTTGGATCCACCAAAAGAAAACAAAACATATTTTACAGTGTGGTATATCTCATGCATCCGTGTGATAAAAATTTGTGGATTTTAGGCAGGTACTCCAGTGTTTTCCTGTCTGTTACTCAAGTTATATATAGCACTATGTTACATTATTTTAAAAAACAGGTCACAGTGTGGTCTATCCCTGACACGCCTCATACATCCGTGTGCCAAAAATTGAGGCATTTTAGGCCTAAATTCCCTTTTTGAGCAGTCTGTCACTCTCGTTATATCCAGCACTCTTTTGCATCCACAAAAAATTTTTTTTTTACAGTGGGGTATGTCGGTAAAAATATTTCTGTTTCAAGTTGTTATGGCAGCTTCATGACTGTGTTAAATGCTCCAACTACTACCACCATCATCATCTTCAGCCTAGAGGCAGTCACTGTGCAGATAGAAAGTCTGAGTAGCAGAGGGTGAACGATTAGGCGGTGTTGTACTCTGTCTCTGTATTACAAAGGCTAAATCTTCTTGATGAAATCATGCCTGAAAGAGCCATAGCAAGATAACGTTGAAGATCACGGGACAGGACTCGCAACTACTGAAGCCTGGTGTTCCTGTGCAGGATTCTGACAAGCCCTCATCTACTAATACTGAATTACGACGGTGGACGGTGACGTTTAAAAGTAGCCCATGCATTTTCTATAACTGAAGCTAGAGATTTTGACATTTCGGATGCATTTCCAGAGATGTCAATTGGAGAGTGCGGTGGTCAGAGATGTGACTTCTACACCACCACACGAGCTGCCGCCTCTCCACCACCCGAGGTGCCGCACCCACCACCTTCTGTCTCTTTCCCATTCTCCCGCAGAATGAAAGTCTTCAAGGACAAGGTCCTCTCCCCTCTGTAACAGTCTGTCATTGTAATTTTTTTTGGGTAAACAATATCTATTACTATGTATGTAACCCCTAGTCATATACAGCACCGTGGAATTAATGGCGCTATATAAATAACTAAATAATAATAATAAATATAATACTATATGGGTGTTTCCACTAGACAATCCATCAAACATGTTATTGAAGGAATTTTTGTTTTTGCTGACAAATCTGTTCAGTTGGGCACAAACTATGTCAACTTGGTAGCTATACCCTAGTGGGTGTTGGCACAGTGTCATGTTGACTACAGTCCCCAGATGTTATGTAGGTCCCTAATCTCACCTCTACTTCAGAAGCATGATGACTTAATAGGAAAAGCATGTGGTATTGGTGTAGCGGTTGTTTTCTTGACAAAGAAACTCAATAACATCAATGAGGTGGTTAGACGCACACGGAATGGAGAAATAGTAAAGATGACAATTGACACCATTAAAACTCACAAACATTTCCTGGATCCATACATTCCAAGAAAATTCAAAAATGTTTGTGCACGCCCTCATGATCTCCCGCCTCGACTATTTCCACCTTTTACTCTCTAGCCTCCCCTCTAGCACTCTTGCACCACTCAAATCAAAGAAGCAGTGATATCACCCGAAGACACTGTTCATGGAGCCTGGTGTTCAACCAACAAAGTCGGGTGCTTTGCTGCCATGTGCCTGATCATGCTGGTGGTGGTAAGGCTGGTAGTTTTACTACCCCTGCTGATGCGGCCATGGCTGGTGTTGCAAATGTCCTTTTTGGGGTTATCGGCAGAGTCTTTAAAAAACAAGACTGGTAGGGGACATTCATTGTCTCCCTCTCCCACACCACCTCTTCACTTCAACACCTGTTTTTCGGTGTTCCCCAAGGCTCTGTTTTAGGACCCCCTACTCTTCTCCATCTACACCTTCAGCCTGGGACAGCTGATGTAATGGCACGGTTTGCAATATCACTACGCCGATCTACCTATCTGTACCTGACATCACCTCCTTACTGACCAAAATCATACGTCTTCCCGCTATATCATCCTTCTTTTCTGCTCACTTTCAAAATGTGTACATGGACAAATGAGAATACATCATCTTTCAAGCATCTCACGCTGAGTACTGTAACGCTGGTATTGTCTGTACTTTGTTTTCCAGCGTTACTCTGCATGTCTTTTGCATTAACCCTTTTGCTCCTTTCCCCTAACCAGCTGGGATACTGTTGTCTGTTACCTGTATGGATGCTGCTCAGTTCCCAGCTCTGCTGCGTGGCCGTACTTGCGTGAGTGTCTCCGCTGCGTTGCATGACCACCCGCATGTGCGGTCCCTGACCTGCTGCAGAAGCCATCCGTAGGTTCCAAAGTCCTCTGCAATGGTGCATGATTTACTACGTGTGTGGCAGCAGCTTCTGTCAGGCGCCTGGCCTGCTGTGAAGACCATCCGTAGGTTGCAAAGTCCTCTGCAATGGTGCATGATTTACTACGTGTGTGGCAGCAGCCACTGTCAGTTGTTCCTCTGTAATGAGTTGTCTGGCTCTGCATAGGGGGCGCGGCCCACACCTGTCCTGCTTTTATGAGGATTGGGTGTGTACTAGAATTACTGCTCCAGCCTATCGCTGTGAAGCAGTTCATATATAAAGTTCCCCAGCCCTGATGGGCATTGCCAGAGCTTTACATTGAATCCACATTGAATTTCTGAACCTAGCCGTATGTGGTTGTGTGTTCAGCTCCTGCTCTGAGTTTGATCAGCTCTGGAGAGCTGATTCCCCTTGTCCTGTCTTGTGTTTCTGCCTGGGGCTGAGTACCCAGATCGCCGTTCCTGGAGGCTGCATATCCAGGCCTGTTCCTGTTGTATCTTGTTTCCTGAACCCCTGATCCTGGATCGCATCCGTGTTCCTGTCTGTGTTCCTGACTCCCTGAGATCCAATCCGTGGTCCAGTGGGTCCACATTCTCTTACCATCTGGGACTCATGCCTCACGTCGTCGTGGACTGGCGGCGTGGGAGCATTGGCTAGTTAGGCAAGCTATGCCATGTCCCGACGCCCCGCAGCCGTGGGAAGCGTTACAAGTACACCTGAGAGCTGTGTATGCCTCATTCGGTACCACTTTTGTAAGAAGTAAACTTTGCCCTAGAGAAAATGATTTTCCAGACATTCACTGCCTTTTTTGCACAATTTTTGCAGCTGTGATCTTCATCTTATTTGTTTGGATGTGGTAAATTTCTAAGTCGTCATCAATACCATCATCGTCCATATGTTGTACGTGGTTATGTACGTTTTGTGCCATTCCTTTAACTGTGTTCGTTACACTAGGAGAATTTTAGACTGGAACATTAGGATATTATTCGTAATATGTATGGGTGAAGATAAAGAAGCTTGTGCCCCGGGGTGTTTATAGTTACGGACGATGCACTCCTCTTTAAACTTAGTTTTTCACGAGCATCCATTAGTTTGTTAGGTTTTCCTCCTACATTGATCTGCTTTCTCTAATTCAGCATTTCACGAACATGTTGCACTTTTCTCTTTAAATAGACATATGTGTCTTTGGCAACATATTTTGGACGGGCATTTCTTAGGCAGAGTCTCACACGCGCATCCGTTACACCGATCTTCAAAGGGCATGAAACCGATTCTGGTAATTGATGGTGGCTAAACGACGAATCATTGTTGGCTGTATCCTGGATCTCATACCTCCCATAACCACTCCTGTTATTAATCATGTACTTTCCCATTTCTGTCATCAACATGCCCCTTTTCCAGATCACTTCATCTGATTCGTCCGCCATATTGTTACTAAAAACATGCACCTTCCCAGCAGCAACTGTGTAGGGAACCACATTACAGTTTTGCAAGGTGTTTATGATGCCCCTAAAAAAAATGTACACACTATGTTGATATCTAACCCAGGAGGAAATGTTTGCCAGGCCATACACTTAGTGTATGGAGACCCGCTCCTTTAAATTGGGCATAGTTTTAAAGGTCTTCCTCCACGTTTCATCATTCGCCACCACTAGATCACCAGCGTTAACTAGTTCCGTGCTGCTACAACCAGTGTCAAAATCTTAACAAGGGTGGAGATTTTTGCTGGGCGTTAAATACTTTGTGACAGTGTCACTGGTTTTATATGTGAGGGGAGGTATGTGTCACACAGGATGCTCTCCTGTGTGAACTAAGACCTGCTTTATTTATCTGCCAGCATGTTATATGCTGGTAGGTTTACTCTGTTAAAGGGTGTGGCTGAGCAATCTATAAAAGCTCAGTCCTGTTTTTTTTTCTCTGGTGTGGTCTGGAGAGGAAAGTCTCCAGACAGGATAGTGTAAGCTGCAGAGCTTTCCACAAGGACTTTAGCAGTGCAGTTTATGCTACCGAGAGCGGGCGGAACCCACTCATCTATGGACTGAGTTATTGTTTGTTTTTTTTATGCTTTTCCCGTTTAACCCAGAGGGGTCATGTTTACTTTTCCTGCGAAACCTGCATGAGTTTATGGCTGATAATAAACCAGCAGAAAGAAAACCCAGAGAACGTGTGTCCTGAGTCTGCCTTCAGGAGAGCCGAGCGAGTCGTCTTGCCACAGTTGGTGTGAGAGTGCGTGCAGGATTCCAGGAACACGTGTACCTGCCACAAAGACCGGTGGATGTCCTGGGTGAAGGCTACCAGACAGCTAGAGAAGTCCGCCAGCATGGAGGAGCTCGTTAAGCACCTGGTCCAGGCCCAGCAGAGCATACAGCAGCAACACCTACAGAGCCAGCAGAGCATACAGCAGGCCCAGCAGAGCATGCAGCAGCAGCACCAGGAGACGACCAAACTGTTGCTTCAACAGATCCAGTTGCAGCAAAAGTCGCAGCAGCAGCACCAGCAGGAGGCGCAACAGCAGATACAGCTTTTGGCAGAAGCCATCCAGAGCCGGGCGGCCACCCCAACCCCAGGGCCGACTGATGATTCTCACGTCAGGAAGGCGGTAAGGCGGGCCATGCAGAAGATGACCCCTGGGGATGATGTAGAAGCATTTCTGACTGTTTTTGAGAGGGTGGCTGATCGGGAGAGACTTCCACCAGCACAGTGGGCAGAGGTTCTGGCGCCATATTTATCGGGTGAACCCCAAAAAGCGTATTTTGACTTGGCGCTGCAAGAAGCTAAGGAGTATCCCAAACTAAAGACAGAGATCTTAGCACGTCTGGGAGTAAATATGGCAGTAAGAGCCCAGCGAGTTCATCACTGGGCGTATGCTAGCAACAAACCCCCTCGTTCGCAGATGTTTGACCTATTGCATCTTGTTCAGAAGTGGCTACAACCGGAGTCCTCCACTCCGGCCCAGATGGTTGAGCGGGTGGTGATTGATAGATTCATGCATTCCCTTCCCAAGTCAGTACAGACCTGGGTTGCCCAGGGTGATCCCAGAATGCAGATGACTTTATCGGCCTGGTAGAGAGGTACCAGGTAGTTGAGAGATCTCTTGGGAAACCGGATGCAGTCATTTCTCCCTACTGGGATACCCAAAAGGGGGTGGGTTCACCACGGAAGGGGTCTAGAGCCACCACTGGGGGGCGTCCCACTCCTATTGAAGGGGCCTTTAGAACAGTTGGGAAAGATATAGTTTGCTGGCGATGTCACAACCCTGGACATGTAGCCGCCAAGTGTCAAATATCCCCTGAGCCCATGGACTGCAGCCTAGGCAGACGGGTCTCCTATTATGCCTATCCAGCCTGTAGCGTGGACTGTCGACCCGGCAAGGGACCGCAGGCGTGTGCAGTATCCATTAATGGAATAAAAGTGCTTGGGCTGTTGGACTCCGGGAGTCTGGTGACCTTGATCAGAGCATCCCTTCCCCACCAGTTGATCCCTTCCAAAACCCTGGGTGTTCGGTGAATCCATGGTGACGCCAAGGACTATCCCGTGGCCACAGTAACAGTGGGGACAGACTGTGGTGCCCAGTCCCATGAAGTCGGGGTGGTAAAGGACCTGATACATTCCGTCATATTGGGCCGTGATTTTTCCTTATTCTGGGACTTGTGGGGGAAGGGAACTGGACTAAGTAGCATGGGGAAAAGCGAGATCCTTGAAGAAGAACCCCCGACAGAGTCTCAGAGAGTGGAGTTCCCACTGTGCGTCCTTGTCGGTGATGAGGGTGAGACGGTGACCGAGGAGGCCGACCTACCTGCGTTAGGTATGTCCAGAGAGAACTTTGGGACTGCTCAAGTTCGAGACCTGACCTTAAAAGGGCGTTCAACCAGGTTACTGTATGTAATGGGGTTGCCCAAGAGCCGGGGGCCGACACCAGATTCCCCCACTTTGCAGTACAGGGGGAGTTGCTATATCGGGTGGCCAAACTGAGGGGCGGTGAGATAGTGGAAAAGCTGTTAGTGCCGGGGCCATACAGACGGCGGGTGCTAAACATGGCCCATTCACATGTTCTGGGGGGACACCTAGGGTCGAGAAAACTCAGGAGAGGATACTGAGGAGGTTTTATTGGCCAGGGTGTTATCGAGAAATTCAAAACTTTTGTAGGTCCTTCCCCACCTGCCAAATAACCGCTCCCTCCTCCCACTTCCGTAGCCCCTTAGTTCCACTACCTGTGATAGAGGTTCCCTTTGAGAGGATTGCCATGGACCTCGTGGGCCCCATAGTCAAATCAGCTCGGGGCCACCAATATATCCTGGTCGTCATGGACTATGCGACTCGGTATCCAGAAGCGGTTCCCCTAAGGAACATGTCCAGTAAAAGTATAGCCCGAGAGTTGGTCCATATTTTGCTCGGACAGGTCTACCAAAAGAGATTCTAACAGACCAAGGAACCCCCTTCATGAGCAAGGTGATGAAGGAGCTTTGCAGAGTCCTTCAGATAACTCAGCTGCGGACCTCGGTTTATCATCCACAAACGGACGGCCTAGTGGAACGCTTCAACAAGACCTTAAAGGCGATGCTCAAGAAGGTCGTTGAAAAGGATGGGAGAGACTGGGACTACCTGCTCCCATTTTTGCTTTTCTCGGTCAGAGAAGTTCCTCAAGCCTCCACGGGCTTCTCTCCATTTGAGCTCCTATATGGGCGGCATCCAAGAGGTCTCCTAGACATCGCCAAGGAAACTTGGGAGGCTGAAGTCACGCCACACGAGTATCATCGAACAGTCGCCCAGTTACAGGAGAATGTCAAGGTGATGCCATCGTAAGAACATCTCCCCCAGGCCCAGGAACCAGGCGAGAGTCAAATAACCAGTCGGGAGACTAAGGGACAGTTCCAGCCCGGAGACCGTGTTTTGGTGCTGATCCCTACAGTCGAGAGCAAGTTCCTCGCCAAATGGCAAGGTCCATACGAGGTGGTGGAGAAAGTCAGCGAGGATAATTATAAAGTCCACCAGCCTGGCCGAAGGAAGGCACATCAAATATATCATATAAACTTGCTCAAGCCGTGGCGGGACCGTGAACCTGTGGAAACTCCTTGCCTGGGAGCCGCACCAGAAGGCAAGGTGGAGGAGGTCACTATTGCAGAGACTCTATCACCGGCCCAGAAGCAACAGTGTCGAGAATTGCTACAGCAGAATCGGGACCTGTTCTCAGAGTTGCCAGGGCATACACAAGTGATAGAGCATGACGTGCTGACAGAACCGCATGTACGAGTGAATTTGAAGCCGTATCGGATTCCGGAAGCACGCCGGGAGGTGATCTCGGCTGAGGTGAAGAGGATGTTAGACCTCGGGGTAATAGAGGAGTCGAAGAGTGGGTGGTCGAGCCCAATCGTCCTCGTGCCGAAACCCAATGGAGAGTGGAGGTTTTGTAATGACTACCGTCGGCTAAATGAGGTATCCAAGTGTGACGCGTACCCGATGCCCCGCGTCGACGAACTCATCGAGAGGCTTGGACCGGCGAGGTACATCACCACTCTTGACCTGACGAAGGGCTACTGGCAGATCCCCATGTCCCAGATGGCTAAAGAGAAGACGGCTTTCTCAACACCGGATGGCTGTTTTCAATACACGCGGATGCCGTTCGGACTTCAGCGGGCCCCAGCCACTTTCCAGAGGGCTATGGATCGGATCCTAGCCCCACATAAAAAGTATGCCGCAGCCTACCTCGACGACATTGTGGTCTTTAGCTCAGACTGGGCTAGTCACCTACCTAAACTACAGGCCGTTTTGGACGCGCTAAGGAAAGCAGGATTTACCATAAATCCGAGAAAGTGTGCCATCGGAAAAGAGGAGGCCAAGTACCTGGGCTATGTTGTTGGGAGAGGCGAAATAAAGCCGCAGATCAAGAAAGTGGAGGCAATTCAAACCTGGCCGCAACCGCTCTCAAAGAAGCAGGTGAAAGCATTCCTGGGAATGGTGGGATACTACCGGCGGTTTATCCCGAATTTTGCCACGATTGCCGCCCCACTAACAGATCTTCTAAAAGGCACCAAATCAACCATGGTGAAATGGACGGAAGAAACAGAGACCGCGTTTCAAAAGCTGAAGCTAACACTGTGCAAGCAGCCTGTCCTGGTCGCGCCAGACTTTAAGAAAGAATTTGTGGTCCAGACTGACGCATCAGAGGTTGGTCTAAGGGCCGTACTCTCCCAAGAAATAAATGGGGAAGAACATCCCATTCTCTATCTAAGCCGAAAGCTGTCCTCCTGCGAGAAGAACTACGCCATAGTAGAGAAAGAGTGTTTAGCCATAAAATGGGCCGTGGATACACTGAAATATTACCTACTAGGCCGGAAGTTTAAATTAGTATCAGACCATGCCCCGTTGAGATGGTTGAGGGAAAAGAGGGGAAAAAATGCTAGGGTAACTAGATGGTTCCTAGAGCTTCAAGAATTTAACTTTCACATGGAGCATAGGCCACAGGGAAGTTACATGGGAATGCAGATGTCCTCTCTAGGATTCCTGTCTGGTGTCAGAAGGTGCCCAAACCCCCGGCTTTGGGCAGAGGGGGGAATATGTGACAGTGTCACTGGTTTTATATGTGAGGGGAGGTATGTGTCACACAGGATGCTCTCCTGTGTGAACTAAGACCTGCTTTATTTATCTGCCAGCATGTTATATGCTGGTAGGTTTACTCTGTTAAAGGGTGTGGCTGAGCAATCTATAAAAGCTCAGTCCTGTTTTTTTTTCTCTAGTGTGGTCTGGAGAGGAAAGTCTCCAGACAGGATAGTGTAAGCTGCAGAGCTTTCCACAAGGACTTTAGCAGTGCAGTTTATGCTACCGAGAGCGGGCGGAACCCACTCATCTATGGACTGAGTTATTGGTTTTTTTTTAATGTTTTTCCCGTTTAACCCAGAGGGGTCATGTTTACTTTTCCTGCGAAACCTGCATGAGTTTATGGCTGATAATAAACCAGCAGAAAGAAAACCCAGAGAACGTGTGTCCTGAGTCTGCCTTCAGGAGAGCCGAGCGAGTCGTCTTGCCACAACTTGTTATTGAAAAGGTTTAGCTGTACCCCACAGGGGAAAATGTTTGTCAGCCCAATACACTTAGGCTACTTTCACACATCAGACTTTTTGTGTCAGGCATAATCCGTCCTATGCCTGACAGGACGGATCCGGCGCTGATTTTGAAAAAACTGATGCAACTGATCAGTTTTATTGCCGGATCCGTCCTGACCTTTTCAACCCGGAAAGAGAAAATTTCTTTGTGGAAAATGCAGGTATGGATGTCCGGACCGAGGAGAGAGAGAGAGAGAGAGAGAGAGAGAGACATCTTGGATTCCGGATCAGTTTTTTGACGGAATTGACAAAACACTGGTCCGGTTCCATAGGCTTGCATTGTTTCCGGCCGCCTGAAGCGCCGATTCAGGCACTATCAGGCGGCTCCGGAAAAAAAAAAAAAAAGTTGCAGTCAGCGTCTTGTCCGGCCGCCGGAATGTACATTTCCGACGGATCCGGCCAAAAACGGATGCAACGCAATGACATCAGGCGCGATCCGGCGCTAATGAAAGTCAATGGTAAAAAAAACGCATCCGGTACCGGATGCGTTTTTTTAAAAACACGCCGGATCGCGCCTGACGTCAAAAGACTGATGTGTGAAAGCAGCCTTAGTGTATGGCCATTACAAGTCTAGGAGACCTTCTCCTTTTTAATGGGACTTTTTTGTTAAGAGGCCTTCCTACATGTTTCTTCCAAGGGGGGATTGGGGTTATTGGGTGCATATGACTTGGTAGCAGGGCAAGCCTTGCAGTCAATGCATAAGAAAACAGAATGGGATTCCAAAATGAATAATGTGAAGTGGATTTTTCTGCGCCCTTCCAGTATATGCGTTCAAAGGCTTATTGGGGTACATATGACTTGGTAGCAGGGCAGGACTTGCAGTCAATGCATGAGAAAAGGGAATGTGAGTACAAAATGAATAATGTGAAGTGGATTTTAAGAGGCCCTCCTACATGTTTCTTCCAAGGAGGGATTGGGGGGCATATGACTTGGTATCAGGGCAGGTCTTGCAGTCAATGCATAAGAAAAGGGAATGGGAGTACAAAATGAATAATGTAAAGTGGATTTTCCTGTGCCCATCCAGTATGTGGGTTCAATGGCTTATTGGGGTGCATATGACTTGGTAGCAGGTCAGGCCTTTCAGTCAATGCAACAATCAACCTGGAAAGGATGTACATTTACAAAATCCGTTTTGGTATGTTTTTTGGTGCACCGGTAAAAATGGCATGAATTTCTGACATTGTTTAAAGCTGTGAACTAGGAGTCAGGAATGCTTTCAGGGGCTATCCCCATGATGTCCCCGTGTCATTTGAGCAGTGTTTCCATGATTTTCAGACATTTTTAGACCTTAAAAGGACCCGCGGGGGGATCGCGTTAAAAATGCTTGGGTCTCCCATAGACTTACATTGGACTCGTTGTACTGTCCGAGTATTCCAATTTGCTCGACCCGAGCAACGAGCACCCGAGCATTTTAGTGCTCGCCCATCACTAATTTTCGTTTCATTAGTTTTTATTAGAAGTTTTTCATATTATAACAAACATACAAACCAAAAGTAATAACATCATCATTTCAATAAGCTGATATATCAAGTATTGTTCTGACTTAAATATCAAAAGAAAAAGAAAGGGAACAACCAATCTTAAGCAGTAGCCATTAAGTCATAGATGTGGCATAATCAAAGCAATATCATCTCAATCTACAGTACATTGGTCACTACTCAGTATTGAATGATGAAATAAAAATGTAAAGAAAGTAACAAAATTATACTCTAATGGAGCATGGAGCATAGTCGGAATGGTAACAGAGTAGGAGGTCATATATTTGCTTTGTTGTTGCAATTATACCAGGTGAAGGCTATGGGGTAAATGTGAACCATCCCTTATGTATCCTTACCGACTGAATGAGCTTTGTTGCCATCTCATCCAATTTCCATGGATTTTCTCTATTGTACCGTCCCCTAGCCCACATCTGTTCATACATACATGTGTGATTAATTGTGGTATATAACTCTTTAACCCCTTCACCCCCAAGGGTGGTTTGCACGTTAATGACCGGGCCAATTTTTACAATTCTGACCACTGTCTCTTTATGAGGTTATAACTCTGGAAAGCTTCAACGGATCTTCGTGATTCTGAGATTGTTTTCTCGTGACATATTGTACTTCACGTTAGAAGTATAATTTCTTCGATATAACTTGCGTTTATTTTTGAAAAAAACACAAATTTGGCGAAAATTTTGAAAATTTTGCAATTTTCAAACTTTTAATTTTTTTTCCCTTAAAACAGAGAAATATGTCACACAAAATAGTTAAGAAATAACATTTCCCACATGTCTACTTTACATCAGCACAATTTTGGAACCAAAATTTTTTTTTGTTCGGAAATTATAAGGGTTAAAAGTTGACCAGTGATTTCTCATTTTTACAACAAAATTTACAAAGCCATTTTTTTAGGGACCACCTCACATTTGAAGTCACTTTGATGGGTCTATATAGCAGAAAATACCAAAAAGTGACACCATTCTAAAAACTGCACCCCTCAAGGTACTCAAAACCACATTCAAGAAGTTTATTAACCCTTCAGGTGCTTCACAGGAGCTGAAGCAACGTGGAAGGAAAAAATTAATATTTAACTTTTTAGCCACAAAAATGATCTTTTACAAACTTTTTTTTTATTTTGACAAGGGTAAAAGGAGAAAATGGGCAGATAAAGTTGTTGTGCAATTTCTCCTGAGTACGCCAATACCCTATATGTGGGGGAAAACCACTGTTTGGGCACACGGCAGAGCTCGTAAGGCAAGGAGCGCCGTTTGACTTTTTCAAACTAAAATTGGCTGGAGTTGAGATTGGACGCCATGTCGTGTTTGGAGAGCCACTGATGCGCCTAAACAGTGGAAACCCCCCACAAGTGACACCATTTTGGAAACTAGACCCCCTAAGGAACTTATCTAGATCTGTTGTGAGCACTTTGAGCCCCAAAGTGTTTCACAAAAGTTTATAATGCCTGGGTGTGAAAAAAAAAAAAAACAATTTTCCACAAAAATGATTTTTTAGTCCCAAATTTTTGATTTTTCCCAAGGAAATTGGACCCCAAAAGTTGTTGTCCAATTTGTCCTGAGTACGCTGATACCCCATATGTGGGGGGGGGAAACTGTTTGGGCGCACGGCAGGGCTTGGAAAGGAAGCAGTAACGTTTTGGAATGCAAACATTGATGGGTGTCATGTTCCGTTTGTAGTGCCCCAGATGAGCCTAAACAGTGGAAACCCCCACAAGTGACCCCATTTTGGAAGCTAGACCCCCCAAGGAACTTATCTAGATCTTTGGTGAGCACTTTGAACCCCCAAGTGCTTCACACAAGTTTATAATGCCCGGGCATGAAAATAAAAAATCCTATTTTTTTCCCACAAAAATTATCTCTTAGTCACTAATTTTTTATTTTCCCATAGGTAACAGGAGAAATTGGACCTCAAAAGTTGTTGTCCAATTTGTCCTGAGTACGTTGATACCCCATATGTGGGGGGGAACCACTGTTTGGGCGCATGGCAGAGCTCGGAATGGAAGTAGCACCATTTGACTGTTTCCAACCAAAATTGGCTGGAATTGAGATTGGACGCCATGTTGCATTTGGAGAGTCCCTGATGTGCCTAAACAGTGGAAACCCCCCACAAGTGACCCCATTTGGGAAACTAGACCCCCTAAGGAACTTATCTAGATCTTTGGTGAGCAATTTGAACCCCCAAGTGCTTCACACAAGTTTATAACGTAGAGCCGTAAAATTAAAAAATCATATTTTTTCCACAAAATTGATCTTTTCACCCCAATTTTTATTTTCCCAAGGGTAACAAGACTCCAAAAGTTATTGTGCAATTTGTCCTGAGTACGCTGATACCCCATATGTGGGGGTAAACCACTGTTTGGGTGCATGGCAGAGTTTGGAAGGGAAGGAGCGCCGTTTGACTTTTTCAACGCAGAATTGGCTGGATGCCATGTCGTGTTTGGAGAGCTCCTGATCTGCCTAAACAGTGGAAACCCCCCACAAATGACACCATTTTGGAAACTAGACCCCTCAAGGAACTTATCTAGATGTGTGGTGAGCACTTTGAACCCCAAAGTGCTTCACAGAAGTTTATAACGTACAGCCGTAAAATAAAAAATCTTTTTTTTTTTACAAAAATGATTTTTTCGCCCCCAATATTTTATTTTCACAAGGGTAACAGGAGAAATTGGACCCCAAAAGTTGTTGTCCAATTTGTCCTGAGTACGCTGATACCCAACATGTGTGAGAAAACGACTGTATGGGTGCACGTCTGGGCTCGGAAGGGAAGTAGTGACGTTTTGGATTGCAGACTTTGATGGAATGGTCTGGGGGCGTCATGTCGCATTTGGAGAGCCTCTGATGCGCCTAAACAGTGGAAACCCCCCACAAGTGACCCCATTTTGGAAAATAGACCCCACAAGGAACTTATCTAGAAGTGTGGTGAGCGCTATGAAGCCCCAAGTGCTTCACAGAAAATTTATAACATACAGCCGTAAAAACAAAAAAATCATTTTTTTTTTCAAAAATGATTTTGTCGCCCCCAGTTTTTTATTTTCCCAAGGGTAACAGAAGAAATAGGACAAATTGCACAATAACTCTTGGGGTACAGAGTACGCTGATACCCCATATGCGGGGTAAACTACTGTTTGGGCGCATGGCAGAGCTCAGAAGTGAAGGAGCACCGTTTGACTTTTTCAACGCAGAATTGGCGGGAATTGAGATCAGACGCCATGTCACATTTGGAGAGCCCTGATGTGCCTAAACAGCAGAAACCCCCAATTCTAACTCCAACCCTAATCCCAACACACCCCTAACCCTAGTCCCAACCCTAACCACAAACCTAACCCTAACACACCCCTAACCCTAATCCCAAGCATAACCCTAATACTAACTTTAGCGCCAATCCTAACCCTAACTTTAGCCGCAACACTAACCCTAATGGGAAAATGGAAATAAATACATTTTTTTAATTTTATTATTTTTCCCTAACTAAGGGGGAGATAAAGGGGGGTTTGATTTACTATTTATAGCGGGTTTTTGTGATTGGCAGCTGTCACGCTAAAAGACGCTTTTTATTGCAAAAAGTAGTTTTTTGCATCACCACATTTTGAGAGCTATAATTTTTGCATATTTTGGCCCACAGAGTCATGTGAGGTCTTATTTTTTGCGGGACGAGGTGATGTTTTTATTGGTATCATTTTTGAGCACGTGACATTTTTTGATCGCTTTTTATTTCGATTTTTGGGAGGTTAGAATGAACAAAAATCAGCAATTCATGAATTTCTTTTGGGGAGGCGTTTATACCGTTCCGTGTGTGGTAAAATTGATAAAGCAGTTTTATTCTTCGGGTCAGTACGATTATGGCGATACCTCATTTATATCATTTTTTTATGTTTTGGCGCTTTTATAGAATAAAAACAATTTTATATAAAAAATCATTATTTTTGCATCGCTTCATTCTGCGAGCTATAACTTTTTTATTTTTTCGCTGATGATGCTGTATGATGGCTCGTTTTTTGCGGGATAAGATGACGTTTTCAGCGGTACCATGTTTATTTATATCTGTCTTTTTGATCGTGTGTTATTCCACTTTTTGTTCGGCGGTATGATGATAAAGCATTGATTTTTTGCTTAGTTTTTTTTTTTTTAAGGGGTTCACTAAAGGGGTTAACTAGTGGGACAGTTTTATAGGGGGGGTCGTTACGGACGCGGCGATACCAAATATGTGTACTTTTATTGTTTTTTTTTATTTATTTACAGGAAGAAATGAATTTATTGGGGAATATATATATTTTTTTTTGATGATTTCTTTTACCACTTTTTATTTTTTTTACTTTGTCCCAGGGTGGGACATCACAGTATTTTAGCAGATCGCTGGTGTGACAGTGTGCACAGCACTCTGTCACACCAGCGATCGCTCTGGCATCGCTGCAGGCTTCCTCTGCGCCTGCTCTCAGCAGGCACTGAGGAAGCCGCCTCCCTGCAGGACCCCGGCGCCATCTTGGATCCAGGGACCTGGAGGGAGGACGGACCCTCGGAACAGCGCGACACATCGCGCTGCTCTGAGGGTCTCAGGGGGGCGCCAGGGAGCCCCCTGCCTGCGCGATCCTCCCGTGCCCCGGGCACACCGCGATCATGTTTGATCGCGGTGTGCTAGGGGTTAATGTGCCGGGAGCGGTCCGTGACCGCTCCTGACACATAGTGCTGGGTGTCAGCTGTGATATACAGCTGACACCCGGCGGCGATCAGCTACGCTCCCCCCGGGAGCGCAGCTGATCGCCTATGACGTACTATTCCGTCCATGGGAATTAGGTCCAGGGTCACATGGACGGAATAGTACGTCTGATGGCAGAGAGGGGTTAATGTTTGGGATAGTATCCGATTTCCAGTGACGAGTAAGCAGTAATTTGGCATGTATAAGTATAATACATATCAGTGTTCTATCCCCTGGGGGTATGCTTGGATTGTAGTATAGTTGATATCATGTGGAACACCCTGTTCCAATAATGCTTTACTTTAGGACATCCCCATAGTATATGGAGCAACATCCCACGTTCCCCACAATTTCGCCAGCACAGTGGTGAGGACTCTGGGAATATTTGGTGTAGACGCGATGGAACAAAATACCATCTCAGTACTGTTTTCATAAATGATTCTATGTGTGTGCTACTTCTTAGTGATTTGTGCGCTATTCTCATAGATTTAATCTATTCTTCTGAAGTAATATCCATTCCCAGGTCTCTCTCCCTCTGCCCTAGCGGATAAGATTTTTTGAACACTGATACCTCTTCAATCATCGCATAAATCCTTCTTAGACCTTTCAACTTATTCATATAAACAGCAAATATTCTAGGATTACAGCTCATCGAACTCCAAGAGAGCTTCCTAAGAAGGTGGTTCATTTGAAGATATGAGAAGACATCATTGTCTCTTAGAGAGTATTTAGATTTTAGGGCTGCAAATGGCATCAGATTTTCCCCAGAATACAATTGATCTATGAAAATTACCCCACTACGTAACCAAGCTATGACATTTAGATTTGGGATAGCGGTGGAAAGGACTTCCACAGGGATGATGTTCCTAGGTAATCTAGTGCCCTTTCCCGAGCGTTTATGGAATATCTGCCAACTATAAACCGCCGCTTTGGTAAGCGGTAGTAATTTAGCCGGCAGAGGGAGACCTATCAAAGACGCTGCTAGTATACAGTCATGGCCAAAAGTTTTGAGAATGACACAAATATTATATTTTCACATGATCTGCTGCCCTCTGGTTTTTATGTGTGTTTTGACAGATGTTTTTATCACAGACAGAAATATAATTGCAAACATATGAGTAACAAAAGCTTATATTGACAGTTAGAATGAGTTAATGCAGCAAGTCAATATTTGCAGTGTTGACCCTTCTTCTTCAGGACCTCTGCAATTCTCCCTGGCATGCTTTCAATCAACTTCTGAACCAAATCCTGACTGATAGCAGTCCATTCTTGCACAATCAATGCTTTCATTTTGTCAGAATTTTTAGGTTTTTGTTTGTCCACCCGTCTCTTGATGATTGACCACAAGTTCTCAATGGGATTAAGATCTGGGGAGTTTCCAGGCCATGGACCCAAAATCTCTATGTTTTGTTCCCTAAGCCATTTAGTTATCACCTTTGCTTTATGGCAAGGTGCTCCATCATGCTGGAAAAGGCATTGTTGATCGCCAAACTGCTCTTGGAGGGTTGGGAGAAGTTGGTCTTGGAGGACATTCTGGTACCATTCTTTATTCATGGCTGTGTTTTTAGGCAAGACTGTGAGAGAGCCGATTCCCTTGGCTGAGAAGCAACCCCACACATGAATGGTTTCAGGATGCTTAACAGTTGGCATGAGACAAGACTGGTGGTAGCACTCACCTTGTCTTCTCCGAATGAGGCGTTTTCCTGATGTCCCAAACAATTGAAAAGGGGATTCATCAGAGAAAATAACTTTACCCCAGTCCTCAGCAGTCCACTGCCTGTACCTTTTGCAGAATATCAGTCTGTCCATGATGTTTTTTCTGGAGAGAAGTGGCTTCTTTGCTGCCCTCCTTGAGACCAGGCCTTGCCCCAAGAGTCTCCACCTCACAGTGCGTGCAGATGCACTCACACCTGCCTGCTGCCATTCCTGAGCAAGCTCTGCACTGCTGGTAGCCCGATCCCGCAGCTGAAACACTTTTAAGAGACGGTCCTGGCGCTTGCTGGTCTTTCTTGGGCGCCCTGGAGCCTTTTTGGCAACAATGGAACCTCTCTCCTTGAAGTTCTTGATGATGCGATAGATTGTTGACTGAGGTGCAATCTTTCTAGCTGCAATACTCTTCCCTACTAGGCCATTTTTGTGCATTACAATGATGACTGCATGTGTTTCTTTAGAGATAACCATGGTTAACAGAAGAGAAACAATGATACCAAGCACCAGCCTCCTTTTAAAGTGTCCAGTGGTGTCATTCTTACTTAATCATGACAGATTGATCTCCAGCCATGTCCTCATCAACACCCACACCTGTGTTAATGGAGCAATCACTGAAAAGAGGTTAGCTGGTCCTTTTAAGGCAGGGCTGCAATGATGTTGAAATGTGTTTTGGGGGATAAAGTTCATTTTCTAGCCCAATATTGACTTTGCAAGTAATTGCTGTTAAGCTGATCACTCTTTATAACATTCTGGAGTATATGCAAATTGCCATTAGAAAAAGTGAAGCAGTAGACTTTGTAAAAATTAATATTTGTGTCATTCTCAAAACTTTTGGCCATGACTGTAGCTCTGTATGACAATGGGTACATCTGAGATTCTTCCATATGGACCCAATGTGTTTGTGATTGTCCAAGCCAACCTAATGCCAATGTAGAGATCTGAGATGCTATATAATGGTTAGGGATGTCTGGCACTCCCAAACCACCCATCCATTTATCTCTAGATAAAATATGACTGGCTATCCTGGGCTTGTGTCCCGCCCAGATATATGTCGACATCAAACTCTTAATGGCTCTGAAAAAGGTCTGTGGAAGTATTATGGGTAACGTCCTGAACAGGTAGAGAAGTTTTGGCAGAAGCATCTTAAAAGTTGCAATCCTGCCCAACCAAGAAACTTCAACCTTAGCAAGTCTTTGAGTTTCGGACTTTAAATTAGCAAGCAAGGGTTCATAATTAGAAGAATACAAGAAAGAGTGGGATGATGTGACCATAATCCCCAGATCTTTCAAACCCTTTGTTTGCCAGTCCAGAGCATACCTATGTTTCAACAAAGACACTGTCTCCATGGATAAATTAAGTGGCAAAGCCTGCGTTTTTTGTGCATTAAGCTTGTAATACGATACTTTCCCAAAATACAGAATTACCTCCATTGCATGTTCTAATGAGTCTATTGGTTGCGATTAGGTCAGTATTACATCATCGGCAAAAAGGGAAATAACATGTGTTCTGTTCCCTATTTGTATCCCTGTAATTGAGCACTGAGTTCTTCACACCTGGGCTAAAGGTTCGATTGAGAGTACAAAAATCAAAGGTGACAAAGGGCAGCCCTGGCGCGTCCCATTGCTGATTAGAAAATTGTCTGATAGGGCCCCATTAGAAAAGATCATCGCTGATGGTTGAGAGTATAACGCCTGTATCCCTGAGAAGATGTCTCCAGTGAAGCCTATCTTCCTCAGAACTGAGAAAACAAAATCCCAATGAATGCGGTCAAATGCCTTCTCGGCATCTAACGCTACAAGCAGCGCCTCTGACTTCTTGGCTTCTATGTAGTGTGTTATGTTAAGGATGCGTCTGGTGTTGTCTGCCGCGTATCTATTTTTAATGAATCCCACCTGATCGATTTCTATCAGATCGGGCAGTAAATGGGCTATTCTGTTTGCTATGACTTTTGCATATATTTTAAGGTCGGTATTAAGTAGTGATATGGGTCGAAAATTTTGGAGTTCATCGGATTGTTTTCCAGGTATTGGAAGGGTAACAATGAGAGCCTCTTGATTTTCTTTGGGAAAAGATCCCTTTTGGAAGGCATCCTGGAAAAAGGGTAGGAGGTGGGGAGTGAAGATGCCTTCGAATTTTATATAGTAGGCATTAGTAAGGCCATCTGGTCCTGGTGATTTACCTTTAGGTAGGGATTTTATAGTTTGAGCTATTTCAGTAAAAGTGATCGGAATATTAAGGGTCGTTAACCCCTTCATGACCCAGCCTATTTTGACCTTAAAGACCTTGCCATTTTTTGCAATTCTGACCAGTTTCCCTTTATGAGGTAATAACTCAGGAACGCTTCAAAGGATCCTAGCGATTCTGAGATTGTTTTTTCGTGACATATTGGGCTTCATGTTAGTGGTAAATTTAGGTCAATAATTTTTGCGTTTATTTGTGAAAAAAATGGAAATTTGGCGAAAATTTTGAAAATTTTGTAATTTTCAAATTTTTATTCTGTTAAACCAGAGAGTTATGTGACACAAAATAGTTAATAAATATCATTTCCCACATGTCTACTTTACATCAGCACAATTTTGGGAACATTTTTTTTTGTTAGGAAGTTATAAGGGTTAAAAGTTGACAAGCGATTTCTCATTTTTACAGCAAAATTTACAAAACCATTTTTTTTAGGGACCACCTCACATTTGAAGTCACTTTGAGGGGTCTGTATGGCAGAAAATACCCAAAAGTGACACCTTTATAAAAACTGCACCCCTCAAGCTACTCAAAACTGAATTCAAGAAGATTATTAACCCTTCAGGTGCTTCACAGGAATTAAAGCAACGTGGAAGGAAAAAATGGACATTTTAATTTTTCCAACAAAATTTTTCTTTTAGCATCAATTTTTTCATTTTTACATGGGCAACAGGATAAAATGGATCCTAAAATTTGTTGGGCAATTTCTCCTGAGTACACAGATACCTCATATGTGGTCATAAACCACTGTTTGGGCGCACTGCAGGGCTCAGAAGAGAAGGAGCGCCATTTGACTTTTTGAATGGAAAATATGCTGGAATATTTAGCGGTTGCCATGTTGCATTTGGAGAGACCCTGTGTGCCTAAACATTGGAGCTCCCCCACAAGTGACCCCATTTTGGAAACTAGACCCCCTAAGGAACTTATCTAGATGCATAGTGATCACTTTGAACCCCCAGGTGCTTCACAAATTGATCTGTAAAAAAAAGAAAGTACTTTTTTTTCACAAAATTTTTTTTTAGCCTCAGTTTTTACATTTTCACATGGGCAACAGTATAAATTGGATCCTAAAATTTGTTGAGCAATTTCTCCTGAGTACACAGATACCTCATATGTGGTCATAAACCATTGTTTGGGCGCACGGCAGGGCTCAGAAGGGAAGGAGCACCATTTGACTTTTTGAATGGAAAATATGCTGGAATATTTAGCGCTTGCCATGTCGCATTTGGAGAGTCCCTGTGTGCCTAAACATTAGAGCTCCCCCACAAGTGACCCCATTTTGGAAACTAGACCCCCTAAGGAACTTATCTAGATGCATAGTGAGCACTTTGAACCCAAAGGTGCTTCACAAATTGATCCGTAAAAAAAAAAGTACTTTTTTTTCACAAAAATTTTCTTTTAGCCTCAGTTTTTTCATTTTCACTTGGGCAACAGTATAAATTGGATCCTAAAATTTGTTGGCCAATTTCTCCTGAGTACACAGATACCTCATATGTGGTCATAAACCACTGTTTGGGTGCACGGCAGGGCTCAGAAGGGAAGGAGCGCCATTTGACTTTTTGAATGGAAAATATGCTGGAATGTTTAGTGGTTGCCATGTCGCATTTGGAGAGTCTCTGTGTGCCTAAACATTGGAGCTCCCCCACAAGTGACCCCATTTTGGAAACTAGACCCCCTAAGGAACTTATCTAGATGCATAGTGAGCACTTTGAACCCCCAGGTGCTTCACAAATTGATCCGTAAAAAAAAGAAAGTACTTTTTTTTCACAAAATTTTTCTTTTAGCCTGTTTTTTTCATTTTCACATGGGCAACAGTATAAATTGGATCCTAAAATTTGTTGGGCAATTTCTCCTGAGTACACAGATACCTCATATGTGGTCATAAACCACTGTTTGGGCGCACGGCAGGGCTCAGAAGGGAAGGAGCGCCATTTGACTTTTTGAATGGAAAATATGCTGGAATATTTAGCGGTTGCCATGTCGCATTTGGAGAGTTCCTGTGTGCCTAAACATTGGAGCTCCCCCACAAGTGACCCCACTTTGGAAACTAGACCCCCTAAGGAACTTATCTAGATGCATAGTGAGCACTTTGAACCCCCAGGTGCTTCACAAATTGATCCGTAAAAAAAAGTACTTTTTTTTCACAAAAATTTTCTTTTAGCCTCAATTTTTTTCATTTTCACATGGGCAACAGTATAAATTGGATCCTAAAATTTGTTGGGCAATTTCTCCTGAGTACACAGATACCTCATATGTGGTCATAAACCACTGTTTGGGCGCATGGCAGGGCTCAGAAGGGAAGGAGCGCCATTTGACATTTTGAATGGAAAATATGCTGGAATATTTAGCGGTTGCCATGTCGCATTTGGAGAGTTCCTGTGTGCCTAAACATTGGAGCTCCCCCACAAGTGACCCCATTTTGGAAACTAGACCCCCTAAGGAACTTATCTAGATGCATAGTGAGCACTTTGAACCCCCAGGTGCTTCACAAATTGATCCGTAAAAAAAAGAAAGTACTTTTTTTTCACAAAAATTTTCTTTTAGCCTCAGTTTTTTTCATTTTCACATGGGCAACAGTATAAATTGGATCATAAAATTTGTTGGGCAATTTCTCCTGAGTACACAGATACCTCATATGTGGTCATAAACCACTGTTTGGGCGCACGGCAGGGCTCAGAAGGGAAGGAGCGCCATTTGACTTTTTGAATGGAAAATATGCTGGAATATTTAGCGGTTGCCATGTCGCATTTGGAGAGTTCCTGTGTGCCTAAACATTGGAGCTCCCCCACAAGTGACCCCATTTTGGAAACTAGACGCCCTAAGGAACTTATCTAGATGCATAGTGAGCACTTTGAACCCCCAGGTGCTTCACAGAAGTTTATAACCCAGAGCCGTGAAAATAAAAAAATCATTTTTTTTCTCAAAAAATGATTTTTTAGCCCACTATTTTTTATTTTCACAATGGTTACAGGAGAAATTGGACCCCAAAAGTTGTTGTCCAGTTTGTCCTGAGTATGCTAGTACCCCATATGTGGGGGGGAACCACTGTTTGGGCACACGTCAGGGCTCGGAAGGGATGTAGTGACCCTTTGAAATGCCGACTTGATGGAATGGTCTGCGGGCATCTTGTTATGTTTGCAGAGCCCCTGATGTGCCTAAACAGTAGAAACTCCCCACATGTGACCCCATTTTGGAAACTAGACCCCGCAAAGAACTTATCTAGATGTGTGGTGAGCACTTTGAATCCCCAAGGGCTACACAGAAGTTTATAACGCCCGAGCATGAAAATAAAAAAATCATATTTTTTCCAAAATCAGGATCTTTTAGTCCCCAATTTTTTTATTTTCCCAAGGGTAACATGAGAAATTAGACCCCAAAAGTTGTTGTCCAATTTGTCTTGAGTATGCTGATATCCCATATGTGGGAGAAAACTACTGTATGGGCACACATCGGGGCTCGGATGGGAAGTAGTGATGTTTTGAAATGCCCACTTGATGGAATGGTCTTCGGGCGTCATGTTACGTTTGCAGAGTCCCTGATGTGCTTAAACAGTAGAAACTCCCCACAAGTGACCCCATTTTGGAAACTAGATCCCCCAAGGAACTCCTATAGATGTGTGGTAAGCACTTTGAATCTCCACGTCCTTCACAGAAGTTTATAACGCAGAGCCGTGAAAATATAAAATCATTTTTTTTTCCACAAAAATAATTTTTTAGTCCCCAATTTTTTTCCCAATGTTAACAGGAGAAATTAGAACCCCCAAAGTTGTTGTGCAATTTTTCCCGAGTACGCGGATACCCCATATGTGGGGATAAACCACTGTTTGGGCATACGTCGGGGCTTGGAATAAAGGGAGCACTGTTTGACTTTTTGAACGCAAAATTTGCAGGAATCAATGGTAGCGCCATGTCGCGTATGGAGACCCCCTGATGTGCCTAAATAGTGGAAACCCCTCAATTCTAACTCCAACCCTAACCCCAACACACCCCTAACCCCAACCCTAACCCCTACACACACCTAACCCTAATACAAACCCTAACCCCAACACACCCCTAACCCCAACTCTAACCATAAACCTAACCACAAGCCTAACCCTAATTCCAACCCTAACCCTAATTCCAACCCTAACCCTAATTCCAACCCTAACCCAAATTCCAACCCTAACCCTAATTCTAACCTTAACCCTAATGCTAACCCTAACCCTAGTTCTAACCCTAAGGCTGGGTTCATATTGCGTTTTACCAGCCCGTTCAACATGTAGCGTTGACCGGCTGGTAACGGTATAGCATAACGCGATTGCGTTGTGCTATACCCGCTAGCGCAGATGAATCAGCAGATGATTCATCTGTGCTAGCGGTGACGGAGCCCAGACACTGCAGCCCGTGTCCGAGGCTCCGTCACTGAATGCATAAAGATGCATGCGTTGCGATGCGCACACAAATGGGGTGAATGGCAGCGTTAACGGACTGCGTTACACCGCGTTATACCGCGGTGAAACGCAGTCCATCTAACGGACTGCCATAATGCAATATGAACCCAGCCTAACCCTGAGGCCCTGTGCACACGTTGCGGATTCACTTGCGGATTTTTCTTAAATCCGCAGGTAAAATGACCTGCGTTTTACCTGCGAATTTAGCGCGGATTTGCTGCGGTTTTACACCTATAATGGAATAAGTGTAAAACCGCTGCAGAATCCGCACAAAGAATTGACATGCTGCGGATTTAAAACCGCAGCAAATCCGCATGTGCACAGCATTTTTTTAACCATTTATTTGCATTGTACTGTACATGGTTTCTGGATCTGCTGTGGATCTGCAGCACCAAATCCGCTGCGGATCCGCAGCAAAATCTCCGCTGCGGATCTGCAGCAAAATCCGCCGCGGATCAGCAGCAAAATCCGCCGCGGATCAGCAGCAAAATCCGCCGCGGATCCGCAGCAAAATCCGCCGCGGATCCGCAGCAAAATCCGCCGCGGATCAGCAGCAAAATCAGCCGCGGACCAGCAGCAAAATCCGCGGCGGATCAGCAGCAATATCCGCTGCGGATCCGCAGCAAAATCAGCCGCGGATCCGCAGCAAAATAGGCCGCGGAACCGCAGCAAAATAAGCCGTGGATCAGCAATATCCGCCGCGGATCCGCAGCAAAATCAGCCGCGGATCCGCAGCAAAATCAGCCGCGGATCAGCAGCAAAATCAGCCGCGGATCCCCAGCAAAATCCGCCGCGGATCCCCAGCAAAATCAGCCACGGATCCGCAGCAAAATCAGCTGCGGATCAGCAGCAAAATCCGCTAGGAAAAAAAAAAATTCTTTATTTTATTATTTGTCCCTACCTATGACAGGGGGGGGGGTTTCATTTACTTTTTTTTATTTTGATCACTGTGACAGTTTATCACAGTGATCAAAATAAATTTTTGAACACTGGAGGGCGCACTGCGCATGCGCCGGCCGGCGCACTGCGCATGCGCCCGCCATTTTCCAAGATGGCGGCGCCCATGAAGAATCCCGGGCATCCGCCGGGACGGATCCAGGGACGTCGGTGGACCGGGAGAGGTGAGTAGGGGGGGTCGGATGGTGAGGGGGGGATCGGAAGGTGGGGGCAGCAGATCGCAGGAGCAGGGGAGCAGATAGTGACGGCGGTGACCGGTCACTGCCATCTTTCGGTGGCGGCGGCCGATCACCGCCGTGACTCGATGTGGGGGGGTCAGATCGCGGTCTCCAGCCATGGCCGATGCTATTGCAGCATCGGCCATGGCTGGATTGTAATATTTCACCAGTTTCCTTGGTGAAATATTACAAATCGCTCTGATTGGCTGTTTCACTTTTAACATCCAATCAGAGCGATCGTAACCACGTGGGGGTTAAGCCACCCCCACTGTGGTGATGCGCAAGGGGTCCTGTGCCTGCGGGTCGAGTGACCTTTCAGTGATTTCGGTCACCCGACCCGCAGGAACATGATTTATAGCATGACGCCTATGTTGGCGTGATGGGTCGGGATGGCACAGGTTTTCATGACGCCAACGTAGGCGTCATGGGTCGGGAAGGGGTTAATTGTTGTTCCGAAATTTCGGGCAGGTGGATAGTATCCAAGAAGGATTGTATATCCTTATTTGAGGGCTGATAAGTAAATGGGTCTTGTTTTAAGTTATATAGCTCCCTGTAATAATCTTTGAACCTGTTAGCTATTTGCCTTGGATCAGTGATTTTGCCTTTCCGCTGTTTGTCCCATATATATGGGATTCTCCCATTTATATCTTTAGATTTGAGTCGTGACGCTAGTACTTTGCCCGCTTTGTTATTTTGTGAGTAGTATGCTGCTTTAGTTTTCTTTAGTCGTTTTTCATAATCCATAAGCAAACACTCTCTAAGTTGTCTTAAATTCTTAAGTTTCTCTGACAAAGTATGAGACGGTGATGAGCTGTTTTGTAATTCAATAGATTTAATATCAGCTGTCAGCGATGTTATTAATTTTGTCCTGTTCTTTACCATATGGCCTAGTTTTATGAAAGTGCCTCTTATGAAGGCCTTATGGGTGTTCCAAATGAGACCTGTGGGCTACTATTGAGTTGAAAATATTCCTCTAGGTCTTTGCCTGTTGTTTTATTGTATTCTGGATGAGTTAATAAAAATTTGTTGCATCTCCAGAGGAATGTTGGAGAAAAATTATTCTTTTCAGCTATTGTCAGGGAAATGGCCGCGTGATCTGACCAAGTGATGGTTTCTATGGATGCTCCAGCTCCAGCCTTTAAAAGTTCTCTATCTATAATAAACATGTCTATCCTAGAATAGCTGTCATGTATGTTAGAGTAAAAGGAAAAGTCTCTTTCAGAGCTGTGCAGTGCTCTCCAAGCATCAAAACAGATCATTTTGCCGCAAAGCTTTCCCTAAAGCCATATGTCTGTGCGAGGTTCTGTGTGATGTGTCCATGTGCGGGTCAGCAATTATATTGAAATCACCACAAATCATAAGTCTCCCTTGTTTAACTGCGTTCGTTAATCTTAAAATTTTCCTGAAAAATTTAATTTGCCCCTGATTCGGAGCATAGACATTAGCTATTGTGTAAGGTTCATTATTCAGCATACAAATAAGAATAAGGTACCTCCCTTTAGGGTCTGTAATGGTCTGAATGACATTTACTGCAATAGTATGTTTTATAGCAATTAGGACCCCCCTTGACTGGTGATGTGAGTGTATGATAGTAGGATACGTTCTATGACAAATTCTATATGCATCCCTCTGCAGCAAGTGAGTTTCTTGAGCACAAAACACATCCGCTGACAGAGAAGTGGCTTCCTTCCACATTTGGGCCCTTTTTTGTGGCATGTTTAACCCTTTTACGTTCATAGATATTATTTTAATCCCCATTTATCATGTGTGGTGGTGCTATAAGTTCACTTACCCCCCCTGGTAGTGTGGATGATACTTTTGTGGATCTCTGACACTCCATCATTAGGATCTCTGTACCTTTGTAGCTCCTACTCCAATTCCTAAATAAAACTAAGTTAAACAAGCAATCAAACATAAACGAATAAACCATTCTTTGAATAAGAACAGAACAAGTGGATATGACAAACGTCTGATCCATTTTTGGGGTCAACAGTTTATATTGTTGCCGGGAGGTGATTCTTTCATGAATCCGGGTCTATCCCGCTTAAGAGAAAGATGTTCAGCGGTTCCTACGTTTATGACTGCCTGCTTTTTTCCAGTCATCTGCAATCTGTGTAGGGGACCTCTGAGGTAAAGCCAGAGGAGCAGATGTAGTTATGCCCCATTCTTGAAGAACCTTAACACCTTCTTCTGCTGTAGATACTGTATGAGTAGCATTTTTGTAGAATATGATGAGACGTATAGGAAAGCCCCATCTGTATAGAATCTTATTTTCCCGCAGAGCAGTTGTAATAGGGATAAATTGTCTTCTAAGATGCAAAGTCAGCGGAGAGAGGTCTGCATATACAGAAATCATATGGAACGGATAAGGGAGTTTTCCCATTTTCCGTGTTGTAGTCATGACATTTTCTTTAGTTTCGTAAAAGTGTATTTTTGCCAGTACGTCCCTGGGTACGGATTCGTCCAAATGCCGCGGGCGTGGAAGTCTATGAGCCCGATCAATGGTCAGATCCACAGGGGTACTATCAGGTAGAAGGGCTTTTATTATATCCCGAATATATTGTTTGAGCTTTTGAGAGGGAACATTTTCGGGTATACCCCTAAACTTAAGGTTATTACGGCGAGATCTATCTTCAAGATCCGTCATTTTTTTTTTATCATTTGGACTTCCTCTACCAATTTGTAGTGAGCGTCTATCAAATCATTGTGGGAGGATGTAAACTGGCCCATTTTGTGTTCAATATGATCCACCCTGGTTTCCAGACTTGATAGTGTGTATGATTTGCATCATGGTGAGCTGCATAGATTGGTTAAGTGCTTGCAACATTTGTTTTAGGGTGCATTCAGTGACTGGGGTATCTGATGCTGGCAAAGAATCCAGAAAGTCATTAGCAATAACATGCGAATCTGCAGGTACAGGACTATCACCCACCTCTGTGGACTGTACTGTTTCCTTATTCAGTTGGAGCTGCTGGCGTCCGGCACTCTGAGGGTTAAGCTGAGAGTAATCCTGCTTCTTCTGCCAGGGCCCTCAGCTTTATCTGCATGCAGGATCTTCTGTTCTGCTGTTGGGCTTCTCATACTGCCTTCTGATAAGGGAGAGGGACAGGGAGAGGCATGGCTGCTGTGTGTCCCTGCCAAGGAGGTAGGAGCTTCTACCCTCTGTCTGCTCTGTGGAAGCTCAGCGCCATCTTGGAGCCTTGGTCTCTGTTTTACAGGGCTCTGTGTCTGCTGTGAGTCAGTAATGTCCATCTTTGTCTGCTCTCTGAATCTCCTCTAGCTCCCCTATGTCACAGTGTGGCTGCTGCTGGGGAGAGGTGCCATCCCTGCTGCTCAGAGACTGTGGGGAGGAGGGGCTGCTCTGCTGAGAATCAGCCCTGCTTGCATGCTGTGTGAGGGGGTCAGCGCCATGTTTGGAGATTGCAGCTCTTTCCCTGATCTGGAAAAGTACATTTCCATGGCTTGTTTGGGCTGTGGGATTTTGCTTTTACCTCTTTTAAGCATCCTGGAGGCTTCACCCTTACACAGAGCAGTGTAGGTACCGTGATGTAGCTGTATTCAGTCGCTTTTAGCAGGATAGACAAGGAGCTGTGCAACTACACGTCCATTCCTCCTGGCAGCCAAGCCACGCCCCCCGCCCATCACTAATTTTGATCCATTCTTCCTAGAAAAACTCTTCCAGTTCTGTCAGATTCCTGGGTTGTCTTTCAAGCACTGCTCTTTTGAGCTCTAGTCACAGATTTTCAGTGATGTTCAGGTCAGGGAACTGAGAGGGCCATTGTAAAACTTTCAGCTTGCTCCTTTTGAGGTAGTCCATTGTGGATTTAGACACTGTTTGGGATCATTATCCATTTGTAGAAGCCATCCTCTTTTCAAATTCGGCTTTTACAGATAGTGTTATGTTTGCATCAAGAATTTGTTGAAATTTCATTGAATTCATTCTTCCTTCTACCTGTGAAATGTTATCCCTGCCATTGGCTGCAACACAAACACAAAACATGATTGATCGACCCCCATGCTTAATGCTTGGTGAGATGTTCTTTTCCTGAAATTCTTTGCCCTTTTTTCTCCACAAATACGTTTTGATCATTGTAGCCAAGAGTTCTATTTTCTTTTTTGTAATATTCCTTTATTAAGGAATGGGAGAGGTGACAGTACAGGCGAGGAACACATTGCTGAATAGTATCCAATTATTGGTCACACTGTAAGTCACAAACTTTAAAGGTTTAACATACAGCTTTAGACTTATGAACTTTACAACAGCAACAAAAAAAAGAAAAAGAAACAAAAAGAAACTCCGTATTGGTACAAGTTTAGAAACAAGCTGGTGATTACTTATGTCGTCCTTAGTAGGCAGCCAATGGAGGAGCCTCGATGTTTGATGCTGAAATGTGAACAGCAGGGATCGTAGGTAGCTTTAGGGTCGTTGTGTGTTTATGGCAATTAGGTTGTGGGCGGGGATTTTGGTTCGCTATGGGAACCAGCTAAGGTGTTGATGGTAGGTTAAGGGCCTAAGTTTGGTTATGTTTTTGTCTCCATGTACCCCATGCCTTTAGGAATGAGGGATGTGACTGAGTCTCCCAGGTTGAGAGTTCCTCTAGTCTGTATATGAGCTTGATTTTATCAGTCCACTCGGTAAGGGATGGTGGTAACGGCTTTTTCCAGTGGGTTGATATTAGGTGTTTAGCTGCGCCTAGCATCAGAGCCAAAGGTTCGTGTCTCTTGAGTTTACAGTCTACTACGGGGCAAAACTTCCTTAGGGGCGAGATTTCTGGTTATTAACTTTAGGTCTATCAGTGTTTTATTGACCCCTGACCAAAATTCTTGTAGAAGTGGGCAAGTCCAGTATACGTGTGACGTGTTGCCTACCCCCGAGTTGCATCTCCAGCATGTTTTTGACTCTATCAAGCTTAGATGATGTAGGATCTCATGAGTTCTATACCATCTGCCAAGAGTTCTATTTTAACCTTATCGGTCCACAGAACTTGTTTCCAACATTCATCAGCCTTGTTTAAATGCTCTTTTGCATACTGCTAATGCTGAATTTTATGGTGAGAATGCAGGACAGGTTTTGTTCTGATCACTCTCCCATAAAGGCCATAGTTGTGCAGGTATCTCTGAAGAGCAGAACAATGTACTACAACTCCAAAGTCTGCTAAATCTTTCTGAAGGTCTTGTGCAGTCAAGCAGGGGTTCTGAGATGCCACTCTAGCAATCCTACGAGCAGCACACACTGAAATTTTGCTTAGTCTTCGACACCTTATCTTGACCTCCACTGTTCCTGGTAACTGCCATTTCTTAAATACATTTCAAACTGAGGAAAAAGCAACTTGAAAATGCTTTGCTCTAAATTCTTATAGCCTTCTCCTGATTTGTGAGCCTCCACCATTTTTAGAGTGCTAGGCATATCCTTTAAAGAACGCATGGCTGCTGTTTTTTGGCTCAAGTTTAGAGGGGGCTGGGTTCTTATAAAGCTGAGAAATTTGCATCACCCGACCTTTCCTAACTATGATAGTGAACAAGCCATAACTCCAATAGGCTAATTGAGATCTGAAACTTTGGTCAAAGTTATCTGAGCACATAAATCTCCAAGTGTGCCCAAATTTTAGCATTGACCCATTTTCCTTTTTCTAATTTTTGAGATGTAAAAGATGAAAATTTTTTTATTTATATATATATATATATATATATATATATATATATATATATATACAGTACAGACTAAAAGTTTGGACACACCTTCTCATTCAACGATTTTTCTGTATTTTCATGACTATGAAAATTGTAGAATCACAATGAAGGCATCAAAACTATGAATTAACACATGTGGAATTATACATTACACTTTACAAAAAAGTGTGAAACAACTGAAAATATGTCTTATATTCTAGGTTCTTCAAAGTAGCCACCTTTTGTTTTGATTACTGCTTTGCACGCTGAAAAGGTGAACGGATGGACTCTGCATGCCTGGTTCCCACCGTGAAGAATGGAGGAGGTGGTGTGATGGTGTGGGGGTGCTTTGCTGGTGACACTGTTGGGGATTTATTAAAAATTGAAGGCATACTGAACCAGCATGGCTACCACAGCAAAGTGCAGCAGCATGCTATTCCATCCGGTTTGCGTTTAGTTGGACCGTCATTTATTTTTCAACAGGACAATGACCCCAAACACACCTCCAGGCTGTGTAAGGGCTATTTGAACAAGAAGGAGAGTGATGGGGTGCTACGCCAGATGACCTGGCTTCCACAGTCACCAGACCTGAACTCAATCGAGATGGTTTGGGGTGAGCTGGACCGCTCACCGCTTCAATTTTGAATAAATCCCCAACAGTGTCACCAGCAAAGCACCCCCACACCATCACACCACCTCCTCCATGCTTCACGGTGGGAACCAGGCATGTAGAGTCCATCCGTTTACCTTTTCTGCGTGCAAAGCAGTAATCAAAGCAAAAGGTGGCTACTTTGAAGAACCTAGAATATAAGACATATTTTCAGTTGTTTCACACTTTGTTGTAAAGTGTAATGTATAATTCCACATGTGTTAATTCATAGTTTTGATGCCTTCAGTGTGATTCTACAATTTTCATAGTCATGAAAATACAGAAAAATCTTTGAATGAGGTGTGTCCAATCTTTTGGTCTGTACTGTATATATACAGTATATATACTTCTCAAAAAAAATAAAGGGAACTCTCAAATAACACATCCTAGATCTGATTGAATTGAATACTTTGTTCTGTACAAAGTTGAATGTGCTAACAAAATCACACAAAAATCATAAATGGAAATGAAATGTATTAACCAATGGAGGCCTGGATTTGGAGTCACAAACAAAATTAAAGTAGAATGTAATGTCCTTAAAACAAGTCAAAATGATGCTCAGTAGTGTGTGTGGCCTCCACGTGCCTGTATGACCTCCCTACAATGCCTGGGCATGTGAGAAAAAGCAATAATAGAGTGCATGCGAAATATATATTATAAAAATTAAAATTATCTAATAGTAGTGAAAAAAGTGTTAAGGTGAAAATTGATTAACAAATAAATTTGAAAACAGGAACAAAAAACAATAATGGTATACAGTATCATTAGAACACCATATAATACAATGCTTCAGTATAGTCAAGATATGCATAGATAAAGGTGAATACTCATATAAAAAGATAGATACAAAAATCTGCAATGATAAATGATGAAGGTTGGTCACGTACCAAAAGCATTCACCACTGGTGCGTGGAGACTGTTCAGGATCATTTCTAGCCATCAAAGATGAAATTCAAGAGGTGACATACAAAGATGACTGTAAATCCATCTAAGACGATCAAACATACGGTAAAGATAATGTAAGACAATAGATGACTGGTCATAATTAGCTAAAATAAAAAAAAATGTGTAAAATAATTAAAAGCATGTGAAATGGAAATAGCAGTCAGATGATCAGAGAAAGGATGCATAGTTTAGGGTTTCATTGAGACCCAGAGACTGAAGTCAGCTCAATGTCCAAATCCACCTTGCCTCTTTTTGAGCAAGTAATCGGCTATTGTTGTCTCGACAAAATTCAGAGAAGACATGATAAATACCAATGGTCCTCAAGCCTTATAGGTCACAGGAACGGGTTATTTTAAAGTTTCTTTTGATCGGTTTGAGATGTTCTAGGGATTCTTCTTTTGCAGCAGAAATGATGTCTCTCACATGTTCCCTGATTCGTAGTTATTATTTACTATTATAGCGCCATTATTTACTATTATAGCGCCATTTATTCCATGAAGCTTTACATGCGAGGAGGGGTATACATAATAAAAACTAGAACAGTAATCTTAACAATACAAGTCACCGACTGTTACAGGAGGAGAGAACCCTGCCCGCGAGGGCTCACAATCTACAAGGGATTAATATAAAGCTGGAAGGAAAGTAAAAGCGCAATAGGGTCTTATCTGGGTATTAAGAGATACCTCTAATCAGATTTTACTCACCAGATAGAGCCCAAACACAGGCTCATAGAAATATTAGCTGCTACAGATCCACCTGTCTCCTCCTGACCAGCCAGAGTAAAAAAAAAATGGATAAAAAGGTGGATTAACTCAGCGCTGCTTGAAAGATAGAAGTCCAAATGGATATTCAGATGAAAAAGTGGCTTTATTCAACGAGTTTCAGAGTACTATGACTCTTTCATCAGGAAACCACAAAAGTATTCCTGATGAAGGAGTCATAGTACTCTGAAACGCGTTGAATAAAGCCACTTTTTCATCTGAATATCCATTTGGACTTCTATCTTTCAAGCAGTGCAAAGTTAAGCCACCTTTTTATCCATTTTTTTTAATCTACAAGTGATGGGTGAGGATACAGTAGGTGAGGGTAGAGCTGTTCGTGCAGTGGTTTGGTGGTTACTGCAGGTTGTACGCTTGTCAGAAGAGGTGGCTCTTCAGGTTCCTTTTGAACATTTCCATGGTAGGTGAGAGTCTGATATGTTGTGGAAGAGAGTTCCAGAGTAGGGGTGATGCGCAGAAGAAATCTTGTATTCGATTGTGGGAAGAGGAGATAAGAGGGAAGTAGAGATGATCTTGTGAGGATCAGAGGTTACGTGCAGGCAAGTACCGAGAAACGAGGTCACAGATGTATGGATGATACAAAATTGTTGTGCAATAAGTTCAATATATATCTTAGAGCATGGGCAGTTGACATGGTAGATCGCTGCTTTAGTAGTGCAAGTAATAGTTTGGGTAATTTTAAAGGATTTATTGTTAGATGAAAGGAATTCAGTAGCATGATCTACACTAGGGAAGGATATACACTTGCCGCAAGGTGAGTACCCCCATCGTTGTATAGGTTTTGGTATATGGGTAGGGAACAAGGTAGATTGGTTATTAACTGGATAAAGACTTTTAACTAAATGGTCCTGTAGATTACGTGAGCGGCAAGCTGTAATGGTAGGCTGATCAGGTAAATACACCATGTTCCAAATTATTATGCAAATTGGTTTTAAGTGTCATAGCGCTTTTTGTTTTTTTTTGTAAATGAAACCCATTGATGGTATTTTGTCTCAGGGTTCTTTGGATCACTGAAATCAATCTCAGATACCTGTGATAATTAGTTTGCCATGTGAGCACAATAAAAGGAAAACTGGATGTTCCACACTATTAAGCAGGCCAGAGTTTTCAAGTAACATGGGAAAGAAAAAGGATCTCTCTGCTGCTGAAAAGCATCAAATAGTGCAATGCCTTGGTCAAGGGATGAAAACATTAGATATTTCCCGAAAGCTTAAGTGTGATCGTCGTACTGTTAAGAGATTTGTGGCTGATTCTGAGCACAGACGTGTTCGTACTGATAAAGGTAGAATGAGGAAGGTTTCTGCCAGGCAAGTTCATCGGATTAAGAGAGCAGATGCTACAAAGCCATTACAAACCAGCAAACAGATATTTGAAGCTGCTGGTGCCTTTGGAGTCCCTCGAACCTCAAGGTGTAGGATTCTTCAAAGGCCTGTGTCTGGGAAAGCCGTGTCTGCTGTGACTGTGGATATCAGATGTCCGTTTAATACCTTATGTGATGACAGTGGTTGTGACTTCTCACAACCATTCCAGGTGAGCGCATTCCCTTAAAATTTTACTCTGGAGTGTTACCACAGGTAAACACTATTGTTTTTTTTTTTTTCTTTTTTCCTTTCCTCTTCTCCTTCCAGCACTTCTGCCTTAAAAGATCTGGAAGATGGAGGCCCGCATAAAGGAACTTTGCGGAGTGACTGATACAATCCTTTCAGATGTACAGACTTTAAAAACCCGTTTTGCAAGCCTACAGGACCTCACTAATCATAATTTGCAAGTGTTTGGACAGACTACCCAGGAATTGCTAGCCAGGATTGAGGCTCTAGAGGAACGAGCCCAGGCTCCTGCCATAACCCCAAGTTCTGGGATCCCCAAATTACCTCCTTTTCGTTTTGGCGGTGAACGTGAGAAATTCAGGGGATTTATTAATCAATGCAATTTATTTTTCTCTGCACATGCTTCACAATTTCCCACTGAACGATCCAAAGTGCTTACTATAATCATGTTGCTTACCAATAAGGCTTTGATGTGGGCAAACCCTCTGATTGAGACTGAGGATGATTGTTTGAATCACCTTGATGCTTTTATTTCAGCCATGGGGCAGGTGTTTGATGACCCCAATTGAGGTGCAACAGCTGAAGCAGCCATGTTAACTTTGCGCCAAGGTAAGCGTTCAGTAGCCGAATATGCCCTGGATTTCAGGAGATGGGCTCTTGATACCACTTGGGACACTTCCGCTAAAAAATCTATTTTTCGGAAAGGGTTGTCTCCACTGATTAAGGATGAACTTGCTCGTGCCGACCTTCCCACTGCGTTAGGTGACTTTATTAACTATTGTATCCGTATTGATGCTCGTCTGACTGAACGCAGACAAGAGAGATGGTTCGAAAATAATCGCACTAACCTTTTACTACCTCCCTCCTCAGCTAAGGAACCTTTGAGTAGGATCACAAGGGAACCAGAACCTGAACCCATGCCCAAAGACGGGTTAGTGATGCACGCAAAGAACATTGTATAAAGGAAAATCTATGTTTCTACTGTGGTAAGTCAGGGCACTTCATTATAAACTGCCCCAGCCGTTCTCGTAAGACTACTGCAGCAGTCATTCACTGTGAGTGTTGCGAGAGGAGCTCTGTCATGTCCGAGCCTCAGGCTCCAGAGAGATCTGCAGCAAGAGATCTTGATTTCTCGGACTTAAACTCTGTTAGTTCTGGGGACGATGACGGTATAAACGCTGCAATTTTTCAAGTTTCCTCAGCGGTGTCCCAGCTGAGTTGTAAAAGAAACAATTCTCATTGCTTCCTTTCCATCAAACTCTGGGTTGACTCAGTCTGGGTGTCTAGCTCTGCTATGATCGACTCAGGAGCAAGTGGAAATTTTATGGATATCTCCTTTGCTCTGAAACAGGGGATACGTTCAGTGAAGAAGGCTACTCCAGTACAGATGGAGACTGTGGATGGCTCTCTACTGACTTCTGGACCAGTGGATCAAGAAACAGAGCCTTTGAGGGTCCTTATGGGTAAAGATCATCAGGAGAAAATGTCTTTTATGCTTATCTCTTCTCCCCACTTTCCCATTATTCTAGGGCTACCATGGCTGCAGGCGCAGAATCCTACGATTAACTGGGAGACCAAGGAATTACACTTTCCGGAGAAACAGATGAGTCAAGGAGTTTCAGCTTGCTCTGTTCCTAAAGGAACCATGTCAGTCCCTGAACTACCAGCTGTATACCAGGACTATGTGGATTTATGTGACAAGAAGAACGCTGATCAGCTTCCTCCTCACCGTCCATATGATTGTCCAATTGAATTATTGCCTGGAGCCGAGATACCTTTTGGTAAGATCTACCCCCTAGCGGGGCCCGAGCTAAAAGCTTTGAAGGATTATATAGACGAAAATTTAGCCAAGGGCTTCATACGCCCCTCTTCATCTCCCGCAGGTGCACCCATCTTCTTTGTGAAGAAGAAAGATGGATCTCTGAGACCCTGCATAGACTATAGGGAACTCAATAAGGTTACTATTAGAAACCGTTATCCATTGCCTTTAATCCCTGAATTGTTGGAGAGAGTGCGGCATGCCAAAATTTTCTCTAAACTGGATCTCCGTGGGGCCTATAACTTGGTCCGTATTAGACCTGGGGATGAATGGAAGACTGCTTTCAGGTCACGCTATGGACACTTTGAATATCTAGTTATGCCTTTTGGTCTGAGTACCGCCCCAGCCACTTTCCAACACTTCGTGAATGATATCTTCAGGGATCTCCTAGATACATTTGTGGTGATTTATCTGGATGATATTCTAATTTTTTCTAACTCCACAGAGGAACATCATGGACATGTGAGAATGGTCTTAGAACGCCTAAGACAAAACCATCTCTACATCAAACTTGAAAAATGTGAATTCCATAGGACCGAAATTCAATTTCTGGGGTATGTACTATCTACGCAAGGGATTAGTATGGATGGAAGCATTACCCAAGCCATCAAGGATTGGCCAATTCCTAGAAATGTGAAGGAGGTGCAGCGTTTCATTGGGTTTGCCAACTTCTATAGACGTTTCATTAAGAATTTTTCTGAGGTAGTGTCACCTATCACCCAACTTACCCGGAAACAGTCTAGGTTCTCCTGGACCCCGCAAGCTCAGGAAGCATTTTCCTGTTTAAAGGATAAATTTACCACCGCACCTATCTTAGTACATCCCAACCCCGAGCTTGCCTTCATAATAGAGGTGGATGCTTCAGACTGTGCCGTTGGAGCTATACTCTCTCAGAGAACAGGTGAGAAGAATGTCTTGCATCCCTGTGCCTTCTTTTCCCAGCAGTTGTCTTCGGCTGAGAGGAACTACGATGTGGGCAATAGAGAATTGTTGGCCATTATTGCCGCCTTCAAGGAATGGAGACACCTTCTTCAGGGAGCTGCACAGCAAATAGTCGTCCTGACAGACCATCGTAACCTTGAATTTATCAGGTCGGCTAAGTGCCTGACTCCTCGCCAGGCTCGCTGGAATCTTTTCCTAAACCAATTTAATTTTGTCATTTCTTATAGACCAGGATCGCGCAATGGAAAGGCTGATGCACTCTCTAGGATTCATTCAGCAGAGACACGTCCACTTACTCCTCCTAAGACTATTCTTCCTGACTCTAGATTCCTGGGAGTGATTCATAATCAAGACCTACTTAAGGACATCAAGGAAGCATACCATGCGGATTCTTTGTTGGCTCAACCCCCAAGGGACGTAAGTCTTGTCTTTAAGAATGGTGTGTGGATTCAGGGACAACGTCTGTATATACCTGAAACAGTCAGATTGAGAGTATTGCAACTCATCCACGATTCCAAGATAGCCGGGCATAGGGGAATTCTAAAGACACAAGAATTTCTTTCTCGTTTCTTTTGGTGGCCCACTTACAGGAAAGATGTCTTAAACTTTGTCACTTCATGTGAAGTCTGTGCAAGATGCAAAACACCTCGCTCCTCACCAACTGGTCTGTTGCAACCTCTTCCCACCCCGTCCCTCATGTGGGATCCATTTCTATGGACTTCATTGTGGAGTTACCAACCTCTCAAGGGAAGAACACCATTCTAGTGGTGGTTGACCGTCTAACAAAGGCAGCTCATTTTATCCCTTGTGTCGGCTTACCCACTGCAAAACAGACATCAGACTTGATGATTAAGAATGTGTTTCGCTTACATGGAGTACCGGATGAGGTCATTTCGGATCGAGGGGTGCAATTCACTTCAAGGTTTTGGCAAAATTTCTGTGCAGCATTGGACATTAAAGTAAACCTTTCTTCTGCTTTTCATCCCCAGACTAATGGACAGACAGAACGAACCAATCAGACCCTGGAGCAGTATCTCCGCTGTTTTATCTGCCACCTACAGGATGATTGGGTGGATCTACTTCCACTGGCTGAGTTCTCTTATAACAACTCTCAGAGCGCCTCCACTGAGCAGTCTCCTTTTTACTCCAATCTAGGTTATCATCCTAACATTCTTCCTCGATTTCCCATAGATACGCCCTTGCCGGCAGTGGCTGAAAGAATCACTTCTTTACAAAAGAATATGGATCTTCTAAAGGAAAATCTAGAATTGGCTCAGGAAAGGTACAAGAAAGCAGCAGATAAATTTCGTAAACCTGCACCAGCTTTCAAGGTAGGAGATTTGGTCTGGCTGTCAACCAGAAATCTTAAATTAAAGATTCCATCGTCTAAATTGGGACATAAGTACATTGGACCTTATAAGATCAATAAGATTATAAGTGCTGTTGCTTGTCGTCTTCAACTGCCCAGAACTATGAGAATCCACCCTGTCTTTCATGTATCCCTACTAAAGGCTGCAACACCCAATACGTTTCCTGGACGTTCTTCTCCTTGTCCTGACCCAGTGCTGGTCGATGGTCAGGAAGAATTTATGGTGGAAAGGATTCTAGATTCCAGGTTGTACAGAAATCAGTTGCAATATTTGATTAAATGGCAGGGCTACCCAGTGGAGGACAACTCATGGGAACCAGTCAATAATGTAAATGCTCCTCGCCTGCTCCGCCAGTTTCATCAGAGGTACCCTGACAAGCCTGGTCTGAGGTCATCCGGAGGTTGTCCCTAAGGGGGAGTAATGTAAGGTTCTTTGTCTCTGTTGACATGTTCCTTGAAACTCAGTTTTCCGTCGGCCATTTTGCTTTCTGTCTTTCTGCAGCTCTTGCCCTCAGTTAATATGGAGTTTCCAGTTTTCATGTTCCCGCCCTGATTCTTCCCTCTTGCTTCTTAAGCAGCCTCAGCTGAACAATCAGTGCTCCTGAATCAAGCCTCAGTCAGTCTGTGACCTGACTCCTGGAAGCCTTGGACTTGTACTCCAGCTATTCCCTACTGAGGAACCTTGGAACACTTTTGGACTCTGGAAACCTGCTGTTTGGTGAATCCATGTTTGCAGAGGAATTACGGTACAGAGAAGAGATCCTGAACCTGCTTTGGAGATTTATTGTAGTGCTTGAAGTTACTCTGGCCTGCTGTGTCTCCTGTCGCTGTTCCTGCAAACTGTGTGAACTTTTCAGCATGCTTGTATGAAGTAATACAAGTCATTTCATTTCAACCTATGTCTCCTGTGTTTTCCTCGCACCCAAGCACAAGACGCTATAGGAACTGTACACTACACATGACACTGACAACTTTCTTCCATGGTATAAAAAGCAGAATCGTGCCTTCAGGAGCAAAATCATCTTCATGCATGACAATGCATATCTCATGCTGCAAAGAATACCTCTGAGTCATTGGCTGCTATGGGCATAAAAGGAGATAAACTCATGGTGTGGCCACCATCTTCCCCTGACCTCAACACTATAGAAAGCCTTTGGAGTATCGTCAAGCAAAATATCTATGAGGGTGGGATGCAGTTCACATCAAAACAGCAGCTCTGGGAGGCTATTCTGACTTCATGCAAAGAAATACAAGCAGAAACTCTCCAAAAACTCACAAGTTCAATGGATGCAAGAATTGTGAAGGTGATATCAAAGAAGGGTTCACTTGGCCTGTTATGATGTTTTGGAGTTAAATAGCTTTTTTGTTCAGTGAATGTGACCTCCTAATGCTGCAAATTCCACAAATGAGCATTTTCAGTTCTTTATAACATATCAAATGTTTAGAAATTCTACTGTGCCTAATAATTTGGAACAGTGCATTTTGAGTTTGTATTCATTTTGGAGATTATACTGTTATCATTGGGAGGTTTCTTCAATAAAATTTGATGTATACTCTAACGGGTGATGACTTTTATTAGACTGACAGCCATTTGCACCGACCACTTAGGAAAATCAGAATCGGCACCTCAGCACTCGTCATCTCAGCACTCGTCACCTCAGAGCTCGTCATCTCAGTGACCTTCACCTCGGCACTCGTCATCTCAGTAACCTTCACCTCGGCACCTCAGCATTCGTCACCTCAGTGACCTTCAACTCGGCACCTGTCACCTCAGTGACCTTCACCTCGGCACCTCAGCACTCGTCATCTCAGTAACCTTCACCTCGGCACCTCAGCACTCGTCATCTCAGTGACCTTCACCTCGGTGACTTTCACCTCGGCACCTCAGCGACATGGTGACCTCAGCACTCGTCTTCTCAGCGACCTTGACCTCAGCACTCGTCTTCTCAGCGACCTTAACTTCGGCACCTCAGCACTCGTCACCTCAGCGACTTTCACCTCGGCACCTCAGCACTGGTCATCTCAGCGACCTTCACCTCGGCACCTTAGCGCTCGTCATCTCAGTGACCTTCACCTCGGCACCTCAGCACTCGTCATCTCAGTAACCTTCACCTCAGCACTCGTCATCTCAGTAACCTTCACCTCGGCACCTCAGCACTCGTCACCTCAGCGCTCGTCATCTCAGTGACCTTCACCTCGGCACCTGTCACCTCAGTACTCGTCATCTCAGTAACCTTCACCTCGGCACCTCAGCACTCGTCATCTCAGCGACCTTCACCTCGTCACCTCAGCGCTCGTCATCTCAGTGACTTTCATCTCGGCACCTGTCACCTCAGTACTCTTCATCTCAGCGACCTTCACTTCGGCACCTCAGCACTCGTCATCTCAGCGACCTTCACCTCATCACCTCAGCGCTCGTCATCTCAGCGACCTTCACTTCGGCACCTGAGCGCTCGTCATCTCAGTGACCTTCACCTCGACACCTCAGCACTCGTCACCTCAGTGACCTTCACCTCGGCACCTCAGCACTCGTCACCTCAGCGACTTTAACTTCGGCACCTCAGCACTCATCTCAGCGACCTTCACCTCATCACCTCAGCGCTCGTCATCTCAGCGACCTTCACTTCGGCACCTCAGCGCTCGTCATCTCAGCGACCTTCACTTCGGCACCTCAGCGCTCGTCATCTCAGTGACTGCTTCACCTCGGCACCTCAGCGACTTTAACTTCGGCACCTCAGCACTCATCTCAGCGACCTTCACTTCGGCACCTCAGCACTCGTCACCTCAGCGATCTTCACCTCGGCACCTCAGCGACCTTCACTTCGGCACCTCAGCACTCGTCACCTCAGCGACCTTCACTTCGACACCTCAGCACTCGTCATCTCAGCGACCTTCACCTCATCACCTCAGCGCTCGTCATCTCAGCGACCTTCACTTCAGCACCTCAGCGCTCGTCATCTCAGCGACCTTCACTTCGGCACCTCAGCGCTCGTCATCTCAGTGACCTTCACCTCGGCACCTCAGCACTCGTCACCTCAGCGACTTTAACTTCGGCACCTCAGCACTCATCTCAGCGACCTTCACTTCGGCACCTCAGCACTCGTCACCTCAGCGATCTTCACCTCGGCACCTCAGCGACCTTCACTTCGACACCTCAGCGACCTTCACCTCAGCACCTGTCACCTCAGCGACCTTCACTTCGACACCTCAGCGCTCGTCACCTCAGCGACCTTCACCTCGGCACCTCAGCGACCTTCACTTCGGCACCTCAGCGACCTTCACTTCAGCACCTCAGCGCTCGTCATCTCAGTGACCTTCACCTCGGCACCTCAGCACTCGTCACCTCAGCGCTCGTCACCTCAGCACTCGTCATCTCAGCGACCTTCACTTCGGCACCTCAGCACTCGTCATCTCAGCGACCTTCACTTCGGCACCTCAGCGTTCGTCATCTCAGTGACCTTCACCTCGGCACCTCAGCACTCGTCACCTCAGCGACCTTCACCTCGGCACCTCAGCACTCGTCATCTCAGCGACCTTCACTTCGGCACCTCAGCACTCGTCATCTCAGCGACCTTCACCTCGTCACCTCAGCGCTCGTCATCTCAGTGACCTTCACCTCGGCACCTCAGCACTCGTCACCTCAGCGCTCGTCACCTCAGCACTCGTCATCTCAGCGACCTTCACTTCGGCACCTCAGCACTCGTCACCTCAGCGACCTTCACCTCGGCAACTCAGCACTCGTCATCTCAGCGACCTTCACTTCGGCACCTCAGCACTCGTCATCTCAGCGACCTTCACCTCGGCACCTCAGCGCTCGTCATATCAGTGACCTTCACCTCAGCGCTCGTCATCTCAGCGACCTTCACTTCGGCACCTTAGCACTCGTCATCTCAGCGACCTTCACTTCGGCACCTCAGCACTCGTCATCTCAGCACTCGCCACCTCAGCGACCTTCACCTCGGCACCTCAGCACTCGTCATCTCAGCACCTCAGCACTCGTCACCTCAGCGACCTTCACTTCGGCACCTCAGCACTCGTCACCTCAGCACTCGTCATCTCAGCGACCTTCACCTCGGCACCTCAGCACTCGTCATCTCAGCGACCTTCACCTGCACTCGTCACCTCAGCGCTCGTCACCTCAGCACTCGTCATCTCAGCGACCTTCACTTCGGCACCTCAGCACTCGTCATCTCAGCGACCTTCACTTCGGCACCTCAGCGTTCGTCATCTCAGTGACCTTCACCTCGGCACCTCAGCACTCGTCACGTCAGCGACCTTCACCTCGGCACCTCAGCACTCGTCATCTCAGCGACCTTCACCTCGTCACCTCAGCGCTCGTCATCTCAGCGACCTTCACTTCGGCACCTCAGCGCTCGTCATCTCAGTGACCTTCACCTCGGCACCTCAGCACTCGTCATCTCAGCGACCTTCACTTCAGCACCTCAGCACTCGTCATCTCAGCGACCTTCACTTCGGCACCTCAGCGCTCGTCATCTCAGCGACCTTCACCTCAGCGCTCGTCACCTCAGCGACCTTCACTTCGGCACCTCAGCACTCGTCATCTCAGCGACCTTCACCTCGGCACTCGTCATCTCAGCACTCGTCATCTCAGCGACTTTCACTTCGGCACCTCAGCACTCGTCACCTCAGCACTCGTCATCTCAGCGACCTTCACCTCGGCAACTCAGCACTCGTCATCTCAGCGACCTTCACTTCGGCACCTCAGCACTCGTCATCTCAGCGACCTTCACCTCGGCAACCTCACGCGTCATCTCAGCGACCTTCACTTTGGCACCTCAGCACTCGTCATCTCAGCACTTCGCCACCTCAGCACTCGTCATCTCAGCACTCGTCACCTCAGCGCTCGTCACCTCAGCGCTCGTCACCTCAGCGACCTTCACCTCGGCACCTCAGCACTCGTCACCTCAGCATCTCATCTCAGCGACCTTCACCTCGGCACCTCAGTGCTCGTCATCTCAGCGACCTTCACCTTGGTACCTCAGCACTCGTCATCTCAGCGACCTTCACCTCGCACCTCAGCGCTCGTCATCTCAGCGACCTTCACTTCGGCACCTCAGCGCTCGTCACCTCAGCGACCTTCACTTCGGCACCTCAGCACTCGTCATCTCAGCACTCGTCACCTCAGCGTCTCGTCACCTCAGCGACCTTCACCTCGGCAACTCAGCACTCGTCATCTCAGCGACCTTCACTTCGGCACCTCAGCACTCGTCATCTCAGCGACCTTCACCTCGGCACCTCAGCGCTTGTCACCTCAGCGCTCGTCACCTCAGCGACCTTCACTTCGGCACCTCAGCACTCGTCATCTCACACTCGTCACCTCAGCGCTCGTCACCTCAGCGACCTTCACCTCGGCACTCAGCACTCGTCATCTCAGCGACCTTCACTTCGGCACCTCAGCACTCGTCATCTCAGCGACCTTCACCTCGCACCTCAGCGCTTGTCACCTCAGCCTCGTCATCTCAGCGACCTTCACTTCGGCACCTCAGCACTCGTCACCTCAGCACTCGTCATCTCAGCGACCTTCACCTCGGCAACTCAGCACTCGTCATCTCAGCGACCTTCACTTCGGCACCTCAGCACTCGTCAATCTCAGCGACCTTCACCTCGGCACCTCAGCGCTTGTCACCTCAGCGCTCGTCATCTCAGCGACCTTCACTTCGGCACCTCAGCACTCGTCATCTCAGCGACCTTCACTTCGGCACCTCAGCACTCGTCATCTCAGCCTCGCCACCTCAGCGACCTTCACCTCGGCACCTCAGCACTCGTCATCTCAGCACTCGTCACCTCAGCGCTCGTCACCTCAGCGACCTTCACCTCGGCACCGTCATCTCAGCGACCTTCACTCGGCACCTCAGCACTCGTCACCTCAGCACTCGTCATCTCAGCGACCTTCACTTCGGCACCTCAGCACTCGTCATCTCAGCGACCTTCACTTCGGCACCTCAGCGACCTTCACCTCAGCGCTCGTCATCTCAGCGACCTTCACTTCGGCACCTCAGCGCTCGTCACCTCAGCGACCTTCACTTCGGCACCTCAGCACTCGTCATCTCAGCGACCTTCACCTCGGCACTCGTCACCTCAGCACTCGTCATCTCAGCACCTCAGCACTCGTCACCTCAGCACTCGTCATCTCAGCGACCTTCACCTCGGCAACTCAGCACTCGTCATCTCAGCGACCTTCACTTCGGCACCTCAGCACTCGTCATCTCAGCGACCTTCACCTCAGCGCTCGTCATCTCAGCGACCTTCACTTTGGCACCTCAGCACTCGTCATCTCAGCGACCTTCACTTCGGCACCTCAGCACTCGTCATCTCAGCACTCGCCACCTCAGCGACCTTCACCTCAGCACTCGTCATCTCAGCACTCGTCACCTCAGCGACCTTCACCTCGGCACCTCAGCACTCGTCATCTCAGCACCTCAGCACTCGTCATCTCAGCACTCGCCACCTCAGCACTCGTCACCTCAGCGACCTTCACCTCGGCACCTCAGCACTCGTCATCTCAGCACCTCAGCACTCGTCACCTCAGCGCTCGTCACCTCGGCACTCGTCATCTCAGCGACCTTCACCTCGGCAACTCAGCACTCGTCATCTCAGCGACCTTCACTTCGGCACCTCAGCACTCGTCATCTCAGCGACCTTCACCTCGGCACCTCAGCGCGTCATCTCAGCGACCTTCACTTTGGCACCTCAGCACTCGTCATCTCAGCACTCGCCACCTCAGCACTCGTCACCTCAGCACTCGTCACCTCAGCGACCTTCACCTCGGCACCTCAGCACTCGTCACCTCAGCACTCATCTCAGCGACCTTCACCTCGGCACCTCAGTGCTCGTCATCTCAGCGACCTTCACCTCGGTACCTCAGCACTCGTCATCTCAGCGACCTTCACCTCAGCGCTCGTCATCTCAGCGACCTTCACCTCGGCACCTCAGCACTCGTCACCTCAGCACTCGTCATCTCAGCACTCGTCACCTCAGCGCTCGTCACCTCAGCGACCTTCACCTCGGCACCTCAGCACTCGTCACCTCAGCACTCATCTCAGCGACCTTCACCTCGGCACCTCAGTGCTCGTCATCTCAGCGACCTTCACCTCGGTACCTCAGCACTCGTCATCTCAGCGACCTTCACCTCGGCACCTCAGCGCTCGTCATCTCAGCGACCTTCACTTCGGCACCTCAGCGCTCGTCATCTCAGCGACCTTCACTTCGGCACCTCAGCACTCGTCATCTCAGCACTCGTCACCTCAGCGCTCGTCACCTCAGCACTCGGCACCTCAGCACTCGTCACCTCAGCGACCTTCACCTCGGCACCTCAGTGCTCGTCATCTCAGCGACCTTCACCTCGGTACCTCAGCACTCGTCATCTCAGCGACCTTCACCTCGGCACCTCAGCGCTCGTCATCTCAGCGACCTTCACTTCGGCACCTCAGCACTCGTCACCTCAGCGACCTTCACTTCGGCACCTCAGCACTCGTCATCTCAGCACTCGTCACCTCAGCGCTCGTCACCTCAGCGCTCGTCACCTCAGCACTCGTCACCTCAGCGACCTTCACCTCGGCACCTCTGTGCTTGACACTAAAGAGTCTAGACCACAGAGGAAACACGAAAATCTCTATCAACACTAGATATGTAACGGTAAATGCTAGACTGTATGGGCTCCTGCCCGGTGTGACGTCATGTCGGTCACGTGTTGTGGGCGTGTACTGAGGAGGCGTGTTCTAGTTTAGCAAGGCACGAAGCAGCAAGCCAGGACGTCATTACACGCTGTGGCTCATAGAGATTAGTAGGTGCTACCCTGTGGTGGCATTTTGGGGGTGAGGGTTCCGGGGGGACCCGAAATTTAGGGTTCAGGGTTTGTATTAGAGTATGTTTTAGCGTGCGACCCTCCTGTGGTGGAAGTTGGGGGTAATGAAATAGCACGCCAGTACCAGAGGGCTTTGGGGGGACCTCGGTGGTGGGACTTGGGGGTGACTTGCATGTGGTTGGGAACCTGCTGCTGGGGGGACCCCTCAGGTGTGTGACCTGAGTGGGGGGTAACCTGCTGCTGGCTGTGGTAGGATTTGAGGGTGATCTGCTGCTATGGGTGTGGACCCCTTTTAATGGGGGGTGACCTACTTGTGGTGGGATTTGGGGGTGCGACCTGCATTAGGCTATTTGTGGGAGTCCTATGGTGGGTTTTGGGGTGGTATTTTGGTGGGCCACCTGCTGCTGACTATTGGTGTAACCTCTGTGGTGTGATCTGCTTATGGGGGATGCCTTTTAGTGGTGGGTGACCTGCTGCTGGTTATTGGGGGACACCTGTGATGGGAATTGTGGGTGACCTGCTTGTGGTGGGGTTTGGGGGGCCACCTGCTGCTGGTTATTGGGGGCCCCTGTGGTGGGATTTGTGGGTGACCTGCTTGTGGGATTTGTGGGTGACCTGCTTGTGGGATTTGGGGGTGACCTGCTCACGGGGGACGCCTTTTAGTGTGTGGCGACCTGCTGCTGGTTATTGGCGGGACACCTGTGGTGGGATTTGTGGGTGACCTGCTCAGGTGGGACCCCTTTTAGTGGTGGGTGACCTGCTTGTGGTGTTTTTGGGGCGCAACCTGCTGTTGGCTATTGGGGGAACCCCTGTTGTAGGATTTGAGGGTGACCTGTTGTGTGTGGGTGGGTACCCCTTTTAATGGCTATTGGGGGACCCCTGTGGTTTGATTTGTGGGTGAACTGCTCAGGTGGGACCCCTTTTAGTGGTGGGTGACCTGCTTGTGGTTGGTTTTTGGGGCGCAACCTGCTGCTGGCTATTGGGGGACCCCTGTGGTAGGATTTGAGGGCGACCTGCTTGTGGAGTGTGAGGGTGATCTGCTGCAGGCTTTTGGGAGGGGGGAGGTTAGGGAACCCTGTGGTGGGGTGTTTTGGTGACCTGCTCAGGTTGGACCCCTTTTAGTGGGGGGGTGACCTGCTTGTGGGGTTTGGAGGGGTGACCTGCTGCTGGCTATTTGATGTACCCCTGTGGTAGGGTTTGAGTGACCTGCTGCTTATGGGTTGGGACCCCTTTTAATGGGGGGGCACCTTCTGCTGGCTATTGGGGGGGCCCATGTGGTAGGGTTTGATCGTCGCCTTCTGCTTATGGGTGGGGACCCCTTTTAATGGTGGGTGACCTGCTTTTGTTTTCTGGGGGGCACCTGCTGCTGGTTAATGGGGGGGACCACTCTGGAAGATTTGAGGGCAACCTGCTTGGGTTTGAGGGTGACCTGCTGCAGGCTTTTGGGAGGGGGGGGAGGTTGGGTAACCCTGTGGTGGGGTTTTTTGGTGATCTGCTCAGGTGGAACCCCTTTTTGTGGGGGCGACCTGCTTGTGGTGTTTGGAGGGGTGACCTGCTGGTTATTGGGGGGACCCCTGTGGTAGGATTTGAGGGCAACCTGCTTGTGGGGTTTGTGGTGGATGACCTGCTGCTGGCTATTCGGGGTGGGGGGAACCCTGTGGTGGGGTTTGGGAGGTTACCTGCTTGTGGTGGGATTTGGGTGGGCCACCTGCTGCTGGCTATTGAGGGGACCCTTTTTAGTAGGGGGCGACCTGCTGCTGGTTATTGTGGTGACCCCTGTGGTGTGATTTGAGGGTGACCTGCTTGTGGCTTTTGGGGTGAACTGCTGCTCATGGCGTTGACCCCTTTTAGTGTGTGGCAACCTTCTGCTGGCTATTGGACCACTGTGGTGGGATTTCAGGGGGACCTGGTGTTGGCTGCAGGGGCATCACATTGTTTTTAGGATTTTGGGGGGTGACATGGTGCTGGCTAAGGGGAACCACTGTGGGGTTGGGGGTTTGACCTTGTGTTGACTGCGTATGGACCACCCTGCTTGGTGTGGTTTGGGGGGTGAACCCTGTGCTGGCTGTGAGGGTACCCTATGCGGGTGGATTTTGGGGAGGGTGACCTTGTACTGGATGTTGGGGACCTCTGGTGGGTTATGAGGGGTTACTATCTTCCCAAGGAGCACTTGTGTGGTGGGCATGTTGAATGATGGTGGACTTTTGATTTGGGAGGGGGGTTTAATGCTGATAACTGCTTTCTTGGTACCCCTAAACTTCACCCATACATTCGATGTCTGTAAACTTGTTTGTCAAATGTGGGTGGAGGTGTGGTACCAATTCTGAATATAATAGATACATTTTTAAAAAGACCAAAATTTGTAAGCTGCAGCATTGTTGTAAGATACAGCATTTTTTTTATGTGTAAATGGGGAATTTCTTACAGCAGTTCTGCTTTTTACACATGACATCTGTGGAAGGTCCATTTCTAGTTGAATTTCATTAAAATTACTTTTTCATGCTCTTTATTACACTTTGAGATTCCACTCAAGCCTTGCACTACTTCACTCACTACTGAAGCATCAGAATTTTTTTACATTGCTATGCAGATCTCCCCATATAAAGGTCTGCAGCTATGACAACTAGAAGGTTACCATACATTGGACAGTGGTAGTCGGTACTATGATCTTCATGGGTCTTTCAGCTTTCTAGACTTAGAATTTCTTAATTGTTTATTTGAAACAAAACAACGTATGTTGGAGTATAAGCTGAGTTTTTCAGCAAATTTTTTTTTTTTTGCATGAAAGTGCCCCTCTCGGCTTAGACTCGAGTCACCCCCACCATTCTGTTTTCCCCTCTCCCCTGATCTGTCTCTCTTCCCTGTTTTTTTTTTTACCTCATCCTTCACAGCAGCGGCAGAGCAGTGCATCTATTGAGTCCCGGAGGTAGCTGCGTGCCAGTGACATATGGAGCAAGCAGTAGCCGTACGTCAGGTGGAGGTTGCGGGCGGACTGGGTTTTCAGTGCTGCACGCTTCAGTGTGTGCAGCGAAAATAGATGCCATCCACAACCTCCACTTACCGGATGGCTAACGCTTGCCTACACGACTGCTACTGCTGCTTCATATGTTACCGGCATGCCCACACCTCCGGGACGTCATACATGACAGGATGGCGCTGCTGTGAAGAAGTGGGTGAGAAGCACCCCCTTGGGAGACTCGTGGACCTACGGGGAGAGAGTAGACTTGCGGACCCAGTAGCTGCTGTATCCCCGCCGGCGTATACTTGTGTCAATAAGTTTTCCTGGTTTTTGAGGTACAATTAGGTATCTTGGCTAATACTAGAGTATATACTGTGTGTGGATATATAGCTCTGGGAAAAATTAAGACATCACTGCACAGTTTTTTAAAAATCAGTTTCTCTACATGTCTGACAGCCATTCCATTCCAGTGTCAGTTGAATTACAACCAGAATACACCTCATTCTACTTAATGTGCTTCTGATTAGGTGATCTCCTGAAACAAATCTTATTTCTTTATCGCTTCATTGGGGGACACAGTTACTATGGGTGTATGATGCTGTCACTAGGAGGCTCACACTATGCAAATAAGGCAAAAGCGGACTCCTCACCAGCAGTATACACCCACCGACAGGCACAAAGCAACTCAGTTTTTTGATTAGTGTCTGTAGGAGGCGGACCTGGATCTAACACCAGATCCGCAGTCTTTTTTTCCCTCACAGGTTTTGTGTTGTGTTAACGTTTTCCCTTTGTTTTCCAGGCTGGCGTCAGTGGTGATGATCTGCCACCGGAGAGGTAGGAATGATCTTCCGTGTAGGATGGAGGAGGTCAGCGTCCAACAAGTGAGGGACTGTTTCACTTTGGGCGGAAGGGACACTGGGCGGTCTAGGGACACTGGCTTCTTGTCCCATGACGACAAGAGGGCAAGCTGGAGGGGACGTGTGTGCAACTACGCGTATGGTACTGCCTCCATGGAGGTGACCATCTTCCCCAGGACTCTGAGGCCGAAACGTAGGGGAAGAGGGGTTGGTCGCTTTAGGGCTTTGATCCCCTGTCTGAGAGAGTAGTAGTTCTCCGTGGGGGAAGACTCGAGTCCGAATGGTGTCGAGTTCCATGCCCAGAAAGAGAAGGGTTGGGTTGGTATCAGGGTTGATTTCTCCCGGTTGATGAGCCATCCGAGGCAGGATAAGGTGCTCAGGGTGATCTGGAGGCTTTGGTTGCAGTCCTGGCGTGACGGACCTTTGACTAGGAGATCGTCGAGGTAGGGGATTATGAGGATCCTCTTGGATCGAAGGATGGCCATAACCGCTGCCATGACCTTTGTGAAGACTCTGGGGGCGGAAGCCAGGCCGAACGAGAGAGCTGTGAACTGGTAATGGTGTTCCTGCACCGCAAAGCGGAGGTACTTTTGGTGTTTGATGCAGACAGGAATATGTAGGTAAGCATCCTGTATGTCCACGGAGCAAAGAAATTCCCCCGGCTCCATGGAGGTGATTACCGAGCGCAAGGACTCCATTTTGAAGTGGCGGATCCGAAGATGGCGGTTCAGCCATTTGAGGTCTAGGATCGGGCTAAGGGAGCCGTCCTTTTTCGGGACTACAAAGAGGTTTGAGTAGAACCCGGAGAACCGTTCGTTCGTGATGGGGACGATCACTTCTGCTTCTAGCCGGGAGGCGACTGCGCAGAGAAACCCTGGGAGATGTGAGGGCTGCTTTGGTGAGAGGCGAAGAAGCGTCTCTGGGCGGGAAGAAAACTCTATTTTGTATCCGGACGTGATGATCTTCCTTACCCAGGCGTCGTCAACAACTGACAGCCAGGTTTCCTTGAACAAAAGGAGTCTCCCCCCCACACCCCCACCCTGGAAGGGTTCCCAGGTGGGGTTGACCCGTCATTTAGGGGAAATCTATGATTCCTGTTACTGGTTGACTTAGGGGGGCGGCTCTTGTTTCTCCAGTGGGGGGTAGACTTGAAGGAAGGTTTCCTTCTGTCTCCATGGAAAGGAGGTCATTCCTGTTGAGTGGAGCCGCCTGAGGCGGTGAACGGATGGAAGGGGCAAAAGGGCTGTTGTCCCTTCCTGTTGTAGGGCCGTTTTGGTCTGTATTGGGGCAAAGAGTTACCCTTGCCCTCCGTTGCGTCAGAGATGATCTGGTCCAGTTTGGACCCGAAGAGCCTAGAACCCTGGAAGGGGAGGCTAGTTAAGGACTTTTTGAAGCTGGGTCCGCGTTCCACGCCTTTAGCCAAAGGACCCGGCGAATTGCGAGAATGTTGCTGTTTGCCCTTGCGGAGCAGGCGGCGGCATCCAAGGAGGCCTGCTTGAGAGATCTGGTCCGCTAAGTCGGAAAGTTCCTCTGTTGGGACCTCCGACGGGATGCCCCGTTTGAGAATTTTGTCCCAGGCCGATACGGGTTTTGCCACCCTGGTGGAGGCGAAGTTGGGATAGAGTGATGCGCCTGATGACTCAAAGGCAGATTTTGTCAGGGCTTCGATCTGTCTGTCCGTGGCGTCCTTGAATGCCGCAGCGTCAGGGATGGACAGGACCGTATGGGCGGACAAGCGGGAGATAGGTGGGTCCACCTTGGAGGACTCGGTGTCACGCTGTCTAATGATATGTGTACGATGTCAGTTAACTATTCTTACAGAAACAACACTCTATACAACATATAGTTTAGCAACATCAGCATGTAAATATAGAATAGATTTACCTGACACGATATCCGTTGAACTCAGGGTTAATCTTGAGGACTTGATACGCTGTCACAGGAAAGAGGAGGACCGGGGTCTAACCTGACCCTAAAACTGGGGTCCTAACTAATCCCTCACCTTGGAGGTACTGATAATGGTTCAGAGGTCCAAGTCTCCAGCCTAACCCTGTCTCCTATCAGTCCCTGAACCCTGTAATCAGTCCTAAGAAGGACCCTGATTACCACCAAAGGGATATGGGCTGATCTCTGCTAACTATACAGATTAGACATAAAAGACAGACTGGAGAAAACACAGACTCGCATACACACTCAAACACAGAAGGAACATAAATGGTCTGGGATATAAAACTCTAAGCAAATTGAGCTTAAAACAACTAAGGAGCTCTTTAACTTAAGTCTATCCAGATTCAATCCTATCTGTGGTCTGCATGAAGAATTTCACTGGCAACTCCCCAAGCAGACAACCAGGGATTTAAAGGAAACCAATCAACAAATAATCAATTGCAGCCGGGAGAAACTGCACCCAGTCCCAGAACCGAGCACAGACAGAATTAACTCCCTCACTGCCAAACACAAAGAAACAGCAACTCAGCTGTGAGAAGTCAGAATGTGCAACCGCGACGATCTTCGTGGCGATGCACACATGACAGTACCCCCCCTTCTACGAGGGGCCTCCGGACCCTCAGGGCCAGGTCTGCCCGGGTGAGTTCTGTGGAAGGTCCGAACCAAACGATCTGCGTTAATGTCAGACGCAGGAACCCACGTCCTCTCCTCTGGACCATACCCCTTCCAATGCACCAAGTACTGAAGGGACCGGCGATTCAGACGTGAGTCAATGATCTTTGACACTTGAAACTCCAAGTTACCATTGACCACCACTGGAGGAGGAGGTAGAGGTGACGGTATGACTGGTGCCACGTACCTCTTAAGTAATGACTTGTGGAACACATTGTGGATTTTAAACGTAGGAGGGAGGTCCAGACGAAATGCCACAGGATTAATTATGGAACTGATCCTGTACGGCCCGATGAATCTGGGACCCAGTTTCCAGGAGGGAACTTTAAGTTTTATATTCCTGGTAGACAACCATACCAGATCGTTCACATTCAGATCTGGACCAGAAACTCTCCTCCTATCAGCCATACGTTTATAACGGTTCCCCATAGAACTCAGATTATTCAATACACCTCTCCACACTGAAGCAAGTGACGACGAGAAACGCTCCTCCTCAGGAACCCCAGAAGGGCCCCCCCCATTGAAAGTACAAAACTGGGGATGAAAA
>JARQOD010000003.1:61136538-61189854 GCA_033576555.1 Oophaga sylvatica
CAAACTTTGACAAAGTATCTCACACAAACCTTTTGAAAAAATGACTAAGTATGGAATGGACAAGGCAACTGTTAGGTGGAATTCATAACTGGCTTAGTGATCGGACTCAAAGAGTGGTCGTAAATGGCTGCACATCCAGTTGGAAAAAATGTCTCAAGTGGGGTACCAAAAGGGGCTCTGTTTTGGGCCCTGTATTGTTCAACTCTTTATCAATGATTTAGATGAAGGAATTGAGGGTAAACTGATCAAATTTGCTGATGACACAAAGCTAGGAGGGGTAGCTAATACTAGAGAAGAGAGAGAGAGGTTCAAAAAGAATAAATAAACTGGAGCAGTGGGCAGCAACTAACAGAATGGTTTTTAACAGGGAAAAAAAGCAAAGTACTACATCTGGGCAATAAAAATGAAAATAGCTATACAAAATGGGGGAATAGGGCTAATAACAGCACATTGAAAAAAAATTGGGTATACTAATTGATCACAGACTGAACATGAGTCAACAGTAGTGTTTGAGTGATACGGGCTCGATATCTAAAAATATCGGATCGGAATGGTATCGCCGATATCACTAAAATCGGCGATATCCGATTCCGATCCCGGGAAGTCCCATGTAAGTCTATGGGAACAAAATATCGCAACTAAAAAAACTTTATTTCCTTGTAAACACTAAATAACACACATAGAATTCATATATATAATATATAATAAAACATGTCATTGTGACATATATATATACATATATGTATAGTTATACACTTCTACATAGTAAAATATCCTCTGATTCAATTGCCAGGTAAAGCCGCTTCTGTGAAAAGACAAAGCACCCGACATGAAATGACACTTGGTGTACATAGGGTTAACCATGTCTTTTCATGTCGTTTGCAATCTGATTTGCACAAACAATTACATCGTCTATTGGGTATGGCCACACTAAACAACATCGCTAACGGGTCGCAAAAAAAACGTCACATTTAGCGATCCCGTTAGCGATGTTGTAGTGTGCGGCATCTACCAGCGACGAGCTCCCTGCTGAGATCCTGCTGTGATCTCGCTCTTCGCTGGAATCGTTCCGGCCCCTATTTTATCGCCGGCGCTCCCACTGGGTAAGTATAATCGCTAGTGTAGCACCTTTTCTTAGCGATTTAGCGGTACTTTTGTACCGCTAAAGTCGTTAAGGAGATCGCTAACCGCGATAGCGTCCTTAACGACATCGCTAATTAGGTAGTACTAGCGATATAGAAACCATCCCGCTAGCGATCTCATAGTATGCGACGCTAATGAGATCGCTAGCGGGATTGTGTAGTGTGGCAGTACCTTATGTGTGCAAAATTTCACACCTGTAGGGTTAATTAAAGGTGTAAATTCGTTGTAAAAAAAACTGACTTTTTGCTACGAATTTACACCTTTAATTAACCCCTGCAGGTGTGAAATTTTGCACACATAGACTGATGTAATTGTTTGTGCAAAATCAGATAGCAAAGGACATGAAAAGACATGGTTAACCCTATGTACACCAAGTGTCTTTTCATGTCGGGTTCTGCATTTTCACAAAAGCCGTCAATTGAATTAGCGGCTATTATACTATGTAGAAGTGTATGAACTATAAATATAAATATATATATCTGTGTCACAAATTCAATGAATGTATATATATATATATATGAGGTGTAAAATTGTTTAAAAAAAATGCGTGGGCTCCCGCCCTAATTTTTCGCAACCAGACAGACAAAGCCAGCGAATGGGGGCAGATAATAATAGCCCAGAGAGGGACCATTATTTTTGGCCCCCCCGGCTACTAAACATCTGCCCCCAGACACCCCAGAAAGACAAATCTATAATTAGATTCGCCCTTTCTGGCACTTTCCCCCGTCTATTCCCTTGCCCTGCAGCGGTGGCGAATGGGTTTTAATATGGTTAAAGCCACATTGCAATTGAAAGGTGACCTTAAGCCAGGTTAATAATTGAGAGCTGTCAATTAGACAAGTATCAATTATTAATCCTATTGCATAAATAAAAATAAAACACACACACTTTAATTAAAAATCATTTTAATGAAATAAAGACACATGTTTTTTACCATCTTTTATTTGACTGCAAAAACCATTTTCCTGTAAATAAAAATAAAATAAAAAAGCAAAATTATTCTTACCTATCCCATGCACAGTCAGGTCCCACGGTGTAATCCTTCAGAAAGGGTTAATGTTTACTGCAGGGACCGCAGCTAATGCTGCAGCCTCACAAACCCCCAAATGAATGAGTTCCTCTCCTGGCTGACAGGAGAGGAAGTGGAAAGCTTAATTGATTGCTTTCCACTTTCACTTCAGGTCAGCCAGGGACACAATCAGTGACGTCAGAGGGAACTGATTAACAAAAATAGGGGTTCCCTTCGAATAAAAAATGGCGTCGGGTCCCCCCATTTTTGTTAACCACCTGATGAAGCAGACTGCTGAGCAGTGGCGTACCGTGAATGAAGCAGACCAAGCAGCTGCTATGGGGCCCGGACAGGTGAGGGGGCCCTCGACGTCGGGTACTGTGCTGACACAGTACTACCAGGGGGTCGGCGGGGGGAGGGGAGCGCAGCTCTTCTATAAACTCACCCCTCCTGGTGCGGTCTCTGCAGCCCCTGCTCTTCTCCCACGGTCTCCGACGCCTGTGTTCAGCGGTCAGGTGGTACCGCTCATTACAGTCATGAATACGCACATATTTCATGACTTTAATGAGCTGTCCCGCGTGACCGCTGAACACTGGCGGCGGAGACCGTGGGAGAAGAGCAGGGGCTGCACAGACCGCGCCGGCAGAAGGGTGTATAAAGGGATATTTACCTGTCCCGTTCCACCGTTGCTCGCGTCCTCTTGCTGCAATGTTCAGGTCAGAGGGCGCGATGACGTCGTTAGTGCGCCCGCGCCCCTCTGCCTCATCATTCACTGCTGGAGGACCCCGAAGACAGCGGCACTCAGCAGTGGAGAGAGGACAGGTAAATATCTCAGGTGCCGGGGCCCTGAGCGAGCGGTGACATCGGCACCTGGTGTCACCCCCTGCTCAGGACACCGGCACCTAGCTGTCATGGGTGCATCGCCACGAAGATCGTCGCGATTGCACATTCTGACTTCTCGCAGCTGAGTTGCTGTTTTCTTTGTGTTTGGTAATGAGGGAGTTAATTTTTACCTAGCTCTTTGCTAAGACTAGGTCCAGCCTAGGCTGCTTTTGATTATGTTCTAATTAGATTCCTTCATATCCCTGCCAGTCTGCTTGTTAGATGCCGGTGAAAGCATTCATGTAGTCTAGCAGACTGGATCGGTTCTGAGAATACTTAAGCTAAGAGCTCCTTAGTTGTTTTTACTCTTACAGCTTATAGTTTATCTCTGAGACCTTAGTGTTCCTACTGTGTGTGAGTGTTGTATGTAAACTTTATTTACTTTATTTCTTGTCTTTCTTGTATGTCTTTGTGTTCATTAACCGTTACCTGTTCATTCCCTTTGGTGGTAATCAGGGTCCTTCTTAGGACTAGATTACAGTTGGCAGGGATTGATAGAGACAGGGTTTACGCTGGTGGCCTGGACCTCTGTACCTTTAACAGTACCTCCAGGTAGAGGATTAGTTAGGACCCCAGTTTAGGGTCAGCATAGACCCCGGTCACCCTCTAGCCGGAGACAGTGTATAACGGATTCCGTATTGACCCACTGACATTGTCAGGTAATTCTATGTTATCATATATCTATGCGCATGTTATATAGGATGTTGCCCTTTTGATATAGATTACTGACATCACATATATAATATCTGCTATACAGCGTGACATTTTCACCGGCCCATACTAAAGATTCTCCCCAGCTGTCATGGATCCAGTAGCCCAGCTGGCCCGGCAGTTGCAGGGGTTGTCCATGGAGTTTGCAGACATTAAGTCCAAGGTTTTGTCCCCCCCGGAGCAAACCAGATCTGAACCTAAGGTTGCTCTCCCGGACAGGTTCACTGGTGGGCGGGACAAATTTTTTACTTTCCGGGAGGCATGTAAATTGTACTTTCGGCTGCGGCCTCGGTCATCTGGGAGTGAAGAGCAGAGGGTGGGAATTGTACTGCCACACTAAACAATCCCGCTAGCGATCACGATAACGACGCATACTAATGCGATCGCTAGCGGGATTGTTTCTATATCGCTAAGTGCGGCCACATTTAGCGATATAGTTAACGACGCTATCGCCGTTAGCGATCTTCTTAACGACTTTAGCGGTACAAAAGTACCGCTAAATCGCTAAGAAAAGGTGCCACACTAGCGATATATACTTACCCAGCGGGAGCGCCGACGAGAAATAGGGTCCGGAACGATTCCACGACGAGCGAGATCACAGCAGAAGCTCGTCGCTGGCAGCTGCCGCACTGAACAACATCGCTAACGGGATCGCTAAATAGTGACGTTTTTTAGCGATCCCGTTAGCGATATTGTTCAGTGTGGCATACCCTATACAGACTGCAGATAGGATTTGTTCTGAGAAGACTTAAGCTAAGAGCTCTTTTGTTGTTTCTCCTCACCTTGCTTATAGTTTATCTCCTAGACCTTTGGTGTTCCCTCTGTGTTTTAATGTTGTATGCAAGACAGTATTTACTTTATCCCCGTCTGTCTCGTTTGTCTATACTGTTTGTTAACCTTTACCTGTCCATTCCCTATGGTGGTAATCAGGGTCCTTCTAAGGACTAGATTACAGTGGTCAGGGATTTATAGGAGACAGGTTTACGCTGGTGGCCTGGACCTCTGTACCATTAACAGTACCTCCAGGTAGAGGGACTAGTCAGACCCCAGTTTAGGGTCAGCATAGACCCCGGTCCACCTCTAGCCAGAGACAGCGTGAAAAGGATTCAGTATTGACCCACAGGATATTATGTCAGGTAATACTATGCTATATATACATGTTAATGTTACCTATTTATATGTTATATAGAATGTTGTCCCACTTGATAGATTACTGACATTATACATTTATACATCTGCTAGACAGCGTGACATTTTCACCGGCCAAACTATAGATTCTCCCCAGCTACCATGGATCCAGTAGCCCACTTGCTCTGCAGTTGCAGAAATTGTCCATGGAGTTTACGGACATTAAGTCCAAGGTTTTGTCCCCCCCGGAGCAAACCAGATCTGAACCTAAGGTTGCTCTCCCGGACAGGTTCACTGGTGGGCGGGACAAATTTTTTTACCTTCCGGGAGGCATGTAAATTGTACTTTCGGCTACGGCCTCGGTCATCGGGGAGTGAGGAGCAGAGGGTGGGAATTGTCATCTCGCTCTTACAAGGGGACCCTCAATCCTGGGCGTTCTCTCTTCCTCCGGCTCCCCGGCCCTCCAGTCAGTAGATCGATTTTTTGCTGCCCTGGGGCTGGTGTATGATGACCCGGATCGGGTCTCCCTTGCTGAAACGAAGTTACGTAGGATACAGCAGGGAGATTGTCCGGCGGAGGAATTTTCTTCTGAGTTCCGTAGATGGGCCACAGATACTCAGTGGAATGACCCAGCTCTTAGGAGCCAGTTTTGTCAAGGGTTATCTGACAAATTAAAAGATGTTTTGGCTCAGTATGATTCTCCTCCGTCACTGGAGGCTGCTATGGCCCTTGCTATTCGTATTGATAGACGGCTTCGGGGAGGTGCGAGGTAACTCCGCCCCCTGTTATTACTCCACCCACTACTAAAGTCCCTTATATGGAGGTTCCCCTGGTCTGTTCTGAGGAACCTATGCAGTTGGGTGGGACATCATTTTGTAGGAGGGAATCGGCGGTGCGCCGCAAGACAAGAAGGTGTTTCTTCTGCGGGAGAGAGGGACATTTTGTTGGGGGGTGTCCCTCCCGTGCCTCATTGAGCAAAAAAGTCACCGAAAAACTGTTAATCCCAGGTTGTGTGGTGGACGACAACCTGGGAGTAGGTATTTCGTCCCCAGGTCCGTCTCAATTTCTCGTGCCTGCGGAGGTGGTGGTCGGTGCGAGAGTTGAGAGGATTTCTGTTCTTCTTGATAGTGGGTCTGGGGCTAATATGGTGGACGCTCGGTTTGCCCAGGTGCAAGGTATGCAACTGAGTGTATTGGCCAAACGGATCCCTATACTTTCTATTGACGCCAGACCTCTCGGTCAAGGTAGCTTTGTACAAGCTTTCATAACATAGACCTTCGAGTAGGGGCAATACATAAAGAACAGTTGTCTTGTTATGTGTTGGAGGGTCTTCCTACTCCTATTGTGTTGGGACTTCCCTGGTTGGCTAAACATAACCCAGTGATTGATTGGCAATCCAGAAAGATAAGCCAGTGGGGTGAATTTTGCAAGAATAACTGCATGAACACGGTCATCGGTGCGGTCGTGCCTAGGACTTTGCCTCCTTTTCTGGAGGACTTTGGGGAGATGTTCTCAGAGGAGGGGTGTCAAAAGTTACCTCCTCATCGCACGTATGACTGCTCAATAAAATTGCTTCCTGATGCCTTATCTCGTAGTTTCCCAGGGGCCGGAAAGACGGATGACCCGGTTCCTATCCTTCAGGAAGGAGTGGTGGTGTCGGCTGTGTGCTCTGAGCTTGAGGAGGAGGTGTTGGAGGCTCAGGGGGACGCCCCTGTAGGACCTCCAGGGAAACTGTTTGTTCCTAATCAGTTAAGACAAAAAGTTATCGAGGCACATCATAGTTCTGCTTTAGCAGGACATCCAGGGAGTAAAGCAACTGTGGATCTCCTTTCTCGCCGGTTTTGGTGGCCTAACTTAAATAAAGAGGTAATAACTTTTGTCGCGTCCTGTGGAGTTTGTGCTCGCTCTAAGACCCCACATACCCGTCCATCTGGGGTTCCTGAGGAGGAACGATTCTCGTCGTCACTTGCTTCAGTTTGGAGAGGAGTGCTGAATGGTCTGAGTGCTATGGGGAACTGTTTCAAGCGGAGGTCTGATAGGAGGAGAGTGTCTGGTCCGGACCTAGGTGTGAACGATCTGGTGTGGTTGTCTACCAAGAATATAAAACGCAAAGTTCCCTCCTGGAAACTGGGTCCCAGGTTCATCGGTCCATACAGGATCAGTTCTATAATTAATCCTGTGGCATTTCGTCTGGACCTCCCTCCTACGTTTAAAATCCATAATGTATTCCACAAATCGTTGCTTAAGAGGTACGAGGCGCCAGTTATACAGTCACTTCTACCTCCTCCTCCAGTGGTGGTCAATGGTAACTTAGAATTTCAAGTGTTGAAGATCATTGACTCACGTCTGAATCGCCGGTCCCTTCAGTATTTGGTTCATTGGAAGGGATATGGTCCTGAGGAGAGGACGTGGGTCTCTGCGTCTGAGATTAACGCAGATCGATTGGTTCGGACCTTCCACACGACTTACCCGGACAGACCTGGCCCTGAGGGTCCGGAGGCCCCTCGTAGAAGGGGGGGTACTGTCATGGGTGCATCGCCACGAAGATTGTCGCGATTGCACATTCTGACTTCTCGCAGCTGAGTTGCTGTTTCTTTGTGTTTGGTAATGAGGGAGTTAATTTTACCTAGCTCTTTGCTAAGACTAGGTCCAGCCTCGCCCGGCTGCTTTTGATTATGTTCTAATTAGCTTCCTTTATATAGCTGCCAGTCTGCTGGTTAGATGCCGGTGAAAGCATTCATACAGACTGCAGATAGGATCGGTTCTGAGAAGACTTAAGCTAAGAGCTCTTTTGTTGTTTCTCCTCACCTTGCTTATAGTTTATCTCCTAGACCTTTGGTGTTCCCTCTGTGTTTTAATGTTGTATGCAAGACAGTATTTACTTTACCCCTGTCTATCTCATTTGTCTATACTGCTTGTTAACCTTTACCTGTCCATTCCCTATGGTGGTAATCAGGGTCCTTCTAAGGACTAGATTACAGTGGTCAGGGATTTATAGGAGACAGGGTTTACGCTGGTGGCCTGGACCTCTGTACCATTAACAGTACCTCCAGGTAGAGGGACTAGTCAGGACCCCAGTTTAGGGTCAGCATAGACCCCGGTCCACCTCTAGCCAGAGACAGCGTGAAAAGGATACAGTATTGACCCACAGGATATTATGTCAGGTAATACTATGCTATATATACATGTTAATGTTACCTATTTATATGTTATATAGAATGTTGTCCCACTTGATAGATTACTGACATTATATATTTATACATCTGCTAGACAGCGTGACACTGGCCCCCAGCGACGAAAGGTGAGTATGTCTTTTTTTTTTTTGTGTTGGTTGCAGCAGCTGCGGCAGCATAAGGGCCTATACTATGGAGCATCTATGGGGGCACAATCTATGGGGGCATAATACATTTTTTTGTTTAATGTGTCCCCTCACTGTGCTGGCACTTTACATTTACAATGGCTCTGGTTTTTTTTTTTTTGGGGGGGCCCATTCAGACTTTTGCTATGGGGCCCCATGATTTCTATGTACGCCCCTGCTGCTGAGGCATGGTATTTAAGGCTGTTAAGGAGCCAAGATCCATGGACCTTGCCAGCAGCGTCGGACTGGAGTACCTTGGGCCCACCAGAGAAAAAATATTCTTGGAGCCCACCATCATACTTCCCAACCTTTGAAGAAGGGAAAGAGGGACAAAGGCTGTGGCACGCTGTGCCTGCTGCAGCAAATTTTAGGCCATGCCACGTTGCACCACAGACTGTCCAGGAGTTGGTGGATGCTTTAGTCCAGGTGTGGGAGGAGATCCCTCAGGAGACCATCCGTCGCGCTCATCAGGAGCATGCCCAGAAGTTGTAGGGAGGTCATACAGCATACCTCCCAAATTTTGAAGACAGGAAAGAGGGTTAAAGGCTGCGCGCCGCTGCAAATTTTAAGCCACGCCCCGACCACACCCATTTCACAGCTAATCACACCCATATCCTCGCCCCAACCGTACCCATGCCGATACAGCTGACCCTCCGATGACGGTTGGGGGGCCCACTGCTGCACCGGGCCCCCCCAACGCCTGTTCAAGCCCCATAGCTTCTGGGCGGCAGAGTAGGAAGATCGATTCTCCCTGCTCTGCCGCAGAATGTAACTGTATCGGCGTGCTGTGCACGCCAATACAGTTACTGTAGCGTAGCTCCGGGTGGGTCCCCTCAGAGCGCGGGGCCCGGGGCCACCGCCCCCTCTGCCCCGCGACCTATCCTTTCAAATCAGGGCCCACCACGCAGGAGCTGGGGCCCACCGGAGGTTTCTCTGGTGTCCCGGTGGCTCAGTCCGACCCTGCTTGCCAGCCTGATAATACCAGGCCACAGCAGTCTGCTTATCTTTGCTGGTTAACAAAAATAGGGGATCCCCTCGAAAAAAATTGGCGTGGGGTCCCCCCTATTTTTGTTAACCAGCCAGATGAAGCAGAACGCTGAGGCCTGGATTTTCAGGCTGTTAAGGAGCCAAGATCCATGGACCTTGCCAGCCTGATAATACCAGGCCACAGCAGTCTGCATATCTTGGCTGATTAACAAAAATAGGGGATCCCCTCGAAAAAAATTGGCGTGGGGTCCCCCCTATTTTTGTTAACCAGCCAGATGAAGCAGACCGCTGAGGTCTGGTTTTTCAGGCTGGTAAGGATCCAATATCCATGGACCTTGCAAGCCTGATAATACCAGGCCACAGCAGTCTGCTTAGCTTGGCTGGTTAACAAAAATAGGGGATCCCCTCGAAAAAAAAAACGGCGTAGGGTCCCCCTATTTTTGTTAACCAGCCAAGTAAAATGCAGACTGCTGCGGCCTGGTATTAAAAGACTGTCAAGGCCCATGGATTTTGGCCCTCAACAGCCTGATAATACCAGGCTACAGCAGCCCCACATTTGGCGCATCAAAAGATGTGCCAATTGTGGCACTTTACCCGGCTCTTCCCACTGCCCTGTAGCGGTGGCAAGTGGGGTAATAAGGGGTTAATGTCACCGTTGATTGCACGGTGACAATAAGCCCGGTTAATAATGGAGAGGTGTCAATAAGACACCGATCCATTATTAATCCCAAAGTTATTAAATGTATAAAAAAAAGACAAAGCAAGAAAAAAGTCTCTTAATGAAATAAAAGAGACAACACAGTTTTCATTAATTTTATTATACACTCATCCCTGCGACGCCATCGATCTCCTGTAAAAAAAGAAAAAAAACAAACCAACAGTATACCACCTGTCCGACGCAGTCCATAGTAACGACAGTCCCACGACGATCCAGCTCTGCTACATCGCAATGACAGGCAGAGCCTGTCATCGCAACGCAGCACAGCTGATTACCTGCTTCCCCGGCGGTGACGTCATCGGACTGACTGCTTTACGGCCGGGATTACCCAGCAGTCACTGCAGTTATCGCGAGAAACTGCATGTGACCGCCGGGAAAGATGATGGCGGCCATCAAGCAGTCCAGGCCGTGACCGCCGGAGATCTTCTGCCAGGTAAGTGCCGCTGACTCCTGACAGACCCGACCGACGGACACTGACAGTGACAGTGACAATCCCGATTCCGGTATCCGATAAGACGAAAATATCGGAACTAAGTATCGAAAGGCCGATAGAGCTAATATCGGCCGATACCCGATACTTGCGGTATCGTATCGCTCAACACTAGTCAACAGTGTGATGCAGCAGCAAAAAAGGCAAATACAATTCTAGGATGTATCAACAGAAGCATACAGTCTAGATCACGTGAGGTCATTATTGCCCTCTACTCCTCTTTGGTCAGACCTATCTGGAATACTGTGTCCAGTTTTGGGCACCACATTTTAAAAAAGACATCAACAAACTGGAGCAAGTTCAAAGGAGAGCCACCAGAATGGTGACCGTTCTGCAAACCATGTCCTATGAGGAACGGTTGCAGGATTTGGGAATGTTTAGCTTGCAAAAAAGAAGACTGAGAGGAGACTCAATAGCTGTCTACAAATATCTCAAGGGCTGTCACATTGTAGAAGGATCATCTTTATTCTCATTTGCACAAGGAAAGACTAGAAGCAATGGGATGAAACTGAATGGGAGGAGACACAGATTAGATATTAGAAAAAACTTTTTGACAGTTAGCGTGATCAAGGAGTGGAACAGGCTGCCACGAGAGGTGGTAAGTTCTCCTTCAATGGAAGTCTTCAAACAGAGGCTGGACAGACATCTGTCTGGGATGATTTAGAGAATCCTGCTTTGAGCAGGGGGTTGGACCAGATGGCCCAGGAGGTCCCTTCCAACTCTACCATTCTATGATTCTATGTTCAGCCCAGCTCTGCCTATCGAGTCTAAGATGGCTTGTACCTTAGCGAGGTGGCTCTCCCAATCGGAACTGAAAATTACCACATCATCCAGGTAGGCAGCTGCATAGGCTTGATGCGGGCGCAGGACCAGGTCCATAAGCCTTTGAAAGGTAGCCGGGGCTCCATGCAACTTGACCTTAGTACCGGGCTCGGTCTCGATATGGTGTTTCACGAGAGAAGTCCGGTCGGGCAAGTCTGAAAACCTCTGCTGATTTTTCTGCAGAAACTCCCGTACTTCCTGTTTTTGGTGTACGGACAATGTCTCACCAACTGTCACAGGAGGTAGAGGTGGTTTTAGCCCTTTCTCTACTTCACCCGAGGCCAATAATGACTCTCTGTCCCTCCATGGCTTGATCAAGTTGATATGATAGACCTGGTAGGGCTTCGGTCTCCCGGGTTGGTGTACTTTGTAGGTGACCTTGCTCACTTTCTGTACTATCTCGTAGGGGCCATGCCATTTGGCCAAAAACTTACTTTCCACCGTGGGAATTAGGATCAGGACCCGATCTCCGGGGTTGAAAGTCCTAACTTTTGCTGACTGATTATATATTCTGCTTTGAGCTGCTTGGGCTCTCTGCAGGTGATCCTTAACCAATGGCATAACCTTAGTGACCCTATACAGCAGGTTATTGTTCATGGCAAAATGGGGAAACCGTTTATCAGAGCCGGGCTCTTGTGGGATCTCATTCAGAACAGTTATACTTTCCCTGGCATTTTTAAGAGTGGGGTCTCGCAACTGCTCACTCCCAAAATGGTCACGGGACACAGGTAAGTCAGGGACATTCTGTTCCAGAGAACCACTATCCTCTTTCCCCAACATCACCTGCAAAGGAAATTCATCATTATCATCACATAAATTCAACAACACATTAGCACTGTGTTCCGCCCCTATGGACCGCACAACCTCAGTAGGAGCTTCATCACACTGTCCGGTAGAACCTTTTTTTTTCCAGAGACCCCAAAACGGGAAAGTCACGACCCAATATGACTGGGTGCATCAGGTTCTTGACTACCCCCACTTCATACGAGACCTCCCCGAGTTTGGTGACCAAGTCCACGGAAATCACCGGGTAGACTTTGGCGTCTCCATGGATGCACCCTACGCTCAGGTGTTTATTGGGGATGAAGCCCCTATCAACCAGGCTGGCATGTACCAGAATCACTCGACTCCCTGAGTCTAGGAGGGCTTGTACTGGGCAGCCATTTATAACCACCTGGGACACCTGTGGGCCAGTCTCCTCGGCTGGGGTGGCCACGCACACGGGTTCCGCGAGGAAAGAGAGGGACCTTCCAGCATCACAGTCCATAGGCTCCCCCACTAGTGGACAGTTGGCTGAAATATGACCCCGTTCACGGCATCTCCAACACTGTCTCAGGTCTAGGGGTTCAGACGGGGAGACCTTTCTAGGCCTGGGGACTTCCGACAGAGAAGCATCAGCCATTGCCTCACACATGTCCCCTCGGGGCTGAGCCAGTCTATCAGCAGTCCCCCTGACCCCAACAGCTGGAACTCTCTTACCGGGAGGTGTTGGAGGCCGGGAACTCCGAAATGACGACCGCTCGGACGGCTGGGCACAGAGGTAGTCTTTGGTGGCAAAGTACCTCTCTATCAGGCTGACCAGTTGATTGGCGTCTTTGGGTCTCCCTGTCCGACCTAGTGCTGCACCTCAGGAGGAAGGGCCCAGATGTACCGGTCCATCACAACTTTTTCGACCATTTGGGCAGGGGTGCTGACGTCAGGCTCCAGCCACTTCTTTACCAGATAAATCAGGTCATACATTTGTGAGCGAGCAGGCTTATCCCAACTGTATCTCCAGTTATGGACTCTCCTGGCACAGACTGCAACCGTAACACCCAGCCGGGCAAGAATCTCTGCTTTCAGCTTGGCATAGTCTCTGCTATCCTGCTCGCTAAGGTCAAAATAGGCCTTTTGGGGTCAGATAGGGTGCGACCACCATGGCCCATTCAGATGGTGGCAGATTCTCCTTCTCTGCCAGTCTTTCAAATATAGCGAGATATGCCTCCACATCGTCATGAGGCGTCATCTTTTGCAGGGTCTGTTTTAACCGCCTTCTTTACAGCGGACAACGCAGGTGACCTTGCGTCATCACTCTGGGATGAGGTGCTGAGAGCCTGGCGTAGTGCTGCAATCTGCTCCATTAGCAATCGGTTAGTCTCCTGCTGTTGCACACTAGCTTGCGCCATATGTCTAAGCAGCTCCTTCATGCTGTCAGACTTGTCTGTCCCGGCAACGGCAGCCTTTACCCAGGACATGCACACTCCAAAGTCTTTTCTACAGCAAGTTCAGCTTTTTTTTTTTTTTTTCTGTGCAGACACTATTAGGACTACTTGTGTGTATATGAGTTGGTGACTCTAGGTTTAGCACCTGTTCACACTGAATCTATGTTTGGATGTGCCGGTCAGTTTTTTGATAACTATTAGGACTACTGTCTCTTTAAGGCTGCTTTGACAGATTTTTTTTTTTTATTTGCTGCTGTTTTAGCCACTGTGCTGCCCGCATTCGAGCACCAATTGTAGACAGTTCAGGGGGTTTAGCTCCGGGATCGCCATCTCGGGTAGACGGAGTGGCATAGAAAAGTTCAAGCACAGACAGCAGTACTGGTATAAACTGGCCGCAACCAGTTTTATTGAAAGTCCACAGCAATAAACATAAATCAAACCATAAAACAAAATCCTAAGCCTGGCAGGCTGCTAACTAGACAGTCAGTTCCCTCACTACCGTGGTCTAGACTCTAGCAGCCTGGCCACAACAACACAAATTTATAATTACCAGAGATTGGCTTGCAGGAGACTCCAGCAGCGTCTGAAGCCAGATTCAGACTGAGAGCCCTGTCTGTGTAACTCTACCACCTATTTCTGGCTGCTTAATTAGACAGCTGAGTGCACTCAGGTTGAGCTGCAAGCCTGTACTGGATGGGGAGTGGAGTGAACGTCGTACTGCCATCCTACCTTCACTCCTATATTCCTTATGCGACCCAGCTAAGAAACCTGGGCGAGATATACACCCCGTCCAGTACGCACCCCTTCACTGTCTCACTATATATATATCTATATATATATATATATATATATATATATATATATATACCAGTGACACACATATATACAGGAGCATCTCACAAAATTAGAATATCAAATATCATCAAAAAGTTAATTATTTCAGTTCTTCAATACAAAAAGTGAAACTCATATAATATAGAGCATCATTACACACAGAGTGATCTATTTCACGTGATTATTTCTGTAAATGTTGATGGTTATGGCTTACAGCCAATGAAAAACCGAAAAGTCATGATCTCAGTAAATTAGAATACTTTATAACACCAGCTTGAAAAATTATTTTAAAATCCGACATGTTGGCTTACTCAAATATATGTTCAGTAAATGCACTGAATACTTGGTCGGGGCTCCTTTTGTATCAATTACTGCATCAATGCGGCGTGGCATGGAGGTGATCAGCCTGTGGCACTGCTGATGTGTTATGGAAGCCCAGGTTGCTTTGATAGCAGCATTCAGCTCATCTGCATTATTGGGTCTGGTGTCTCTCATCTTCCTCTTGACAATACCCCATAGATTCTCTATGTGGTTAAGGTCAGGGGAGTTTGCTGGCCAATCAAGCATAGTGATACTGCTGTTTTTAAACCAGGTATTGGTACTTTTGGCAGTGTGGACAGGTGCCAAGTCCTGCTGGAGAATGAAATTTCCATCTCCAAAAAGCTTGTTGGCAGAGGGAAGCATGAAGTGCTCTAAAATTTCCTGGTAGATGGCTGGGCTGACTTTGGTCTTGATAAAACACAGAGAACCTACACCAGCAGATGACATGGCTCCCCAAACCATCATTGATTGTGGAAACTTCACACTGAAGTTCAGGAACTCACCAGAGCCAGCTAAACATGCTGAAGGTAAGCAATATAACTGGCACTGCACACAGGTTGCAACACAGAAATATAGCAGACTGGACACAGGAATGAGGCAGGGAAAATTAACCCCTGACATGACCAGACCAGGAATGGAGAGACAAAACAAAAACCCGACCTGGATCATGACACTGCCGTACAGTAATGTTTCCACCACAGCCCCCAATATACAGTATGAAAGGCACTACATACCCCCACACAGTATGATGTACATCTCAGACCCCTATATGAAGTATGATGTCCACCAAAGCCCACTGTACAGTATGAGGACCCCACAGCTCCCATACAGCATGATGTCCCCCATAATCATCCCATACTGTATGATGGTCTTAATGCCCCCAACATAGTACTGTATAATGTACCCCATAGACCAGTGATGGTGAACGTTTTAGAGACAGAATGCCCAAACGGCAGCACAAAACCCACCTATTTATTACAAAAAGCCAACACATTTAACCTGGGGCTGAGGCAGACATCACAGAAGACTTGCAAAATACACGCACTCACACATTGCCTGCCCTCTGCCCTCTGCAAAATGCACACACACTGCCCCTCTGCAAAATACAGACACTGCACCTCTCCAAAATACACACAAACACACTGCCCCTTTGCAAAATGCACACACACTGCCCCTCTGCAAAATACAGACACTGCACCTCTCCAAAATACACACAAACACTTTGCCCCTATGCAAAATAGACACAAACAAACACACACTGCTGCTCTGCAATATACACACACACTGCCCCTTTTCAAAATACACACACACAAACACTGCCCCTCTGCATAATATATACACATATACACACTGTCCCACTGAATGAATCAGACCCCCATCCCCACATACTGCCTCACTGTTCAGCTCCTCCTGGAGTTCTTACCAGTGCCCGTGCAGGCTCTGCTACTTCTCTGCAGCCGCGGTGCAGGTAGCAGTGTGATGAGGTCAGTAACACATACCTCCCAACTGTCCCGGATTTAGCGGGACAGTCCCGATTCTGACCCCCCCGTCCCGCTGTCCCTGTCCTGCTGAGGACACTATGTGTCCCGCAGTGATGAGCCGCCACGCCCCCCATACACCCTTTCCTTGCCCTCCGTCTCTACAGCCTTAGGCTACTTTCACACTTCAGGCTTTTTGTATCAGGTGCGATCCGGCGTGTTTTTAAAAAAAACGCATCCGGTACCGGATGCGTTTTTTTACCATTGACTTACATTAGCGCCAGATCGCGCCTGATGTCACTGCGTTGCATCCGTTTTTGGCCGGATCCGTCGGAAATGTACATTCCGGCGGCCGAACAAGACGCTGGCTGCAACGTTTTGTTTTTTTCCGGAGCCGCCTGATAGTGCCTGAATCGGCACTTCAGGCGGCCGGAAACAATGCAAATCTATGGAGCCGGACCAGTATTTTGACAAATCCGTGTGTGTACGAGGTGTACGGAGCGGAGCCGTGTGTGTACGAGGTGTACGGAGCAGAGCAGTGTGTACGAGATGTGCGGAGCCGTGTACAGAGCGGAGCTGTGTGTGTACGGAGCGGAGCCGTGTGTGTACAAGGTGTACGGAGCGGAGCCGTGTGTGTACGAGGTGTACGGAGCGGAGCCGTGTGTGTACGAGGTGTACGGAGCAGAGCCGTGTGTGTACGAGATGTGCGGAGCCGTGTACAGAGCGGAGCTGTGTGTGTACGGAGCGGAGCCGTGTGTGTACAAGGTGTACGGAGCGGAGCCGTGTGTGTACGAGGTGTACGGAGCGGAGCCGTGTGTGTACGAGGTGTACGGAGCGGAGCCGTGTGTGTACGAGGGGTACGGAGCGGAGCCGTGTGTACGAGGTATACAGAGCGGAACCGTGTGTGTACGAGGTGTACGGAGCGGAGCCGTGTGTGTACGAGGTATACGGAGCGGAGCCGTGTGTGTACGAGGTATACGGAGCGGAGCCGTGTGTGTACGAGGTGTACGGAGCGAGCCGTGTGTACGAGGTGTACGGAGCGGAGCCGTGTGTGTACGAGGTGTACGGAGTGGAGCCGTTTGTGTACGAGGTGGTTGTAGCAGTGATGTAGTGTACGAGGTGTACAGAGCAGAGCCGTGTGTGTACGAGGTGGATGTAGCAGTGCTGTAGTGTGTACGAGGTGTACGGAGAAGAGCCGTGTGTGTACGAGTTGGATGTAGCGGAGCCGTGCATGTACGAGTTGGATGGAGCGGAGCCGCGCGTGTACGAGGTGCACGGAGCTAAGGCTACTTTCACACTTGCGTTTTTTTTTGCGCAGCGCATCGTGTGCACATGAAACGCAATAAAAAACGCATGCAAACACTTATAAACGCTGCGATATTTAGTCGCATCAGCATGCGCATTACGAGCAAAAAACGCAGTGTTTGTATGCGATTTCAAGCGTTTTTACATGCGTTTGCGTTTTTTCGGCGCATGGGTTGTCTACGTGTCACATTTCTATCAGATGTGCCAATTGTGGCACTTTACCCGGCTCTTCCCACTGCCCTGTAGCGGTGGCAAGTGGGGTAATAAGGGGTTAATGTCACCGTTGATTGCACGGTGACAATAAGCCCGGTTAATAATGGAGAGGAGTCAATAAGACACCGATCCATTATTAATCCCAAAGTTATTAAATGTATAAAAAAAAGACAAAGCAAGAAAAAAGTCTTTTAATGAAATAAAAGAGACAACACAGTTTTCATTAATTTTATTATACACTCATTCCTGCGACGTCATCGATCTCCTGTAAAAAAAGAAAAAAAACAAACCAACAGTATACCACCTGTCCGACGCAGTCCATAGTAACGACAGTCCCACGACGATCCAGCTCTGCTACATCGCAATGACAGGCAGAGCCTGTCATCGCAACGCAGCACAGCTGATTACCTGCTTCCCCGGCGGTGACGTCATCGGACTGACTGCTTTACGGCCGGGATTACCCAGCAGTCACTGCAGTTATCGCGAGAAACTGCATGTGACCGCCGGGGAAAGATGATGGCGGCCATCAAGCAGTCCAGGCCGTGACCGCCGGAGATCTTCTGCCAGGTAAGTGCCGCTGACTCCTGACAGACCCGACCGACGGACACTGACAGTGACAGTGACAATCCCGATTCCGGTATCCGATAAGACGAAAATATCGGAACTAAGTATCGAAAGGCCGATAGAGCTAATATCGGCCGATACCCGATACTTGCGGTATCGTATCGCTCAACACTAGTCAACAGTGTGATGCAGCAGCAAAAAAGGCAAATACAATTCTAGGATGTATCAACAGAAGCATACAGTCTAGATCACGTGAGGTCATTATTGCTCTCTACTCCTCTTTGGTCAGACCTATCTGGAATACTGTGTCCAGTTTTGGGCACCACATTTTAAAAAAGACATCAACAAACTGGAGCAAGTTCAAAGGAGAGCCACCAGAATGGTGACCGGTCTGCCAACCATGTCCTATGAGGAACGGTTGCAGGATTTGGGAATGTTTAGCTTGCAAAAAAGAAGACTGAGAGGAGACTTAATAGCTGTCTACAAATATCTCAAGGGCTGTCACATTGTAGAAGGATCATCTTTATTCTCATTTGCACAAGGAAAGACTAGAAGCAATGGGATGAAACTGAATGGGAGGAGACACAGATTAGATATTAGAAAAAACTTTTTGACAGTTAGGGTGATCAAGGAGTGGAACAGGCTGCCACGAGAGGTGGTAAGTTCTCCTTCAATGGAAGTCTTCAAACAGAGGCTGGACAGACATCTGTCTGGGATGATTTAGAGAATCCTGCTTTGAGCAGGGGGTTGGACCAGATGGCCCAGGAGGTCCCTTCCAACTCTACCATTCTATGATTCTATGTTCAGCCCAGCTCTGCCTATCGAGTCTAAGATGGCTTGTACCTTAGCGAGGTGGCTCTCCCAATCGGAACTGAAAATTACCACATCATCCAGGTAGGCAGCTGCATAGGCTTGATGCGGGCGCAGGATCAGGTCCATAAGCCTTTGAAAGGTAGCCGGGGCTCCATGCAACTTAACCTTAGTACCGGGCTCGGTCTCGATATGGTGTTTCACGAGAGAAGTCCGGTCGGGCAAGTCTGAAAACCTCTGCTGATTTTTCTGCAGAAACTCCCGTACTTCCTGTTTTTGGTGTACGGACAATGTCTCACCAACTGTCACAGGAGGTAGAGGTGGTTTTAGCCCTTTCTCTACTTCACCCGAGGCCAATAATGACTCTCTGTCCCTCCACGGCTTGATCAAGTTGATATGATAGACCTGGTAGGGCTTCGGTCTCCCGGGTTGGTGTACTTTGTAGGTGACCTTGCTCACTTTCTGTACTATCTCGTAGGGGCCATGCCATTTGGCCAAAAACTTACTTTCCACCGTGGGAATTAGGATCAGGACCCGATCTCCGGGGTTGAAAGTCCTAACTTTTGCTGACTGATTATATATTCTGCTTTGAGCTGCTTGGGCTCTCTGCAGGTGATCCTTAACCAATGGCATAACCTTAGTGACCCTATATAGCAGGTTATTGTACATGGCAAAATGGGGAAACCGTTTATCAGAGCCGGGCTCTTGTGGGATCTCATTCAGAACAGTTATACTTTCCCTGGCATTTTTAAGAGTGGGGTCTCGCAACTGCTCACTCCCAAAATGGTCACGGGACACAGGTAAGTCAGGGACATTCTGTTCCAGAGAACCACTATCCTCTTTCCCCAACATCACCTGCAAAGGAAATTCATCATTATCATTATCATCACACAAATTCAACAACACATTAGCATTGTGTTCCGCCCCTATGGACCGGGCAACCTCAGTAGGAGCTTCATCACACTGTCCAGTAGAACCGTTTTTTCCCCAAAGACCCCAAAACAGGGGAAAGTCACGACCCAATATGACTGGGTGCATCAGATTCTTCACTACCCCCACTTCATACGAGACCTCCCCGAGTTTGGTGACGAAGTCCACGGAAGTCACTGGGTAGACTTTGGCGTCTCCATGGATGCACCCTACGCTCAGGTGTTTATTGGGGATGAAGCCCCTATCAACCAGGCTGGCATGTACCAGAGTCACTCGACTCCCTGAGTCTAGGAGGGCTTGTACTGGGCAGCCATTTATAACCACCTGGGACACCTGTGGGCCAGTCTCCTCGGCTGGGGTGGCCACGCACACGGGTTCCGCGAGGAAAGAGAGGGACCTTCCAGCATCACAGTCCATAGGCTCCCCCACTAGTGGACAGTTGGCTGAAATATGACCCCGTTCACGGCATCTCCAACACTGTCTCAGGTCTAGGGGTTCAGACGGGGAGACCTTTCTAGGCCTGGGGACTTCCGACAGGGAAGCATCAGCCATTGCCTCACACATGTCCCCTCGGGGCTGAGCCAGTCTATCAGCAGTCCCCCTGACCCCAACAGCTGGAACTCTCTTACCGGGAGGTGTTGGAGGCCGGGAACTCCAAAATGACGACCGCTCGGACGGCTGGGCACAGAGGTAGTCTTTGGTGGCAAAGTACCTCTCTATCAGGCTGACCAGTTGATTGGCGTCTTTGGGGTCTCCCTGTCCGACCTAGTGCTGCACCTCAGGAGGAAGGGCCCAGATGTACCGGTCCATCACAACTTTTTCGACCATTTGGGCAGGGGTGCTGACGTCAGGCTCCAGCCACTTCTTTACCAGATAAATCAGGTCATACATTTGTGAGCGAGCAGGCTTATCCCAACTGTATCTCCAGTTATGGCTCTGCTACTTCTCTGCAGCCGCGGTGCAGGTAGCAGTGTGATGAGGTCAGTAACACATACCTCCCAACTGTCCCGGATTTAGCGGGACAGTCCCGATTCTGACCCCCCCGTCCCGCTGTCCCTGTCCCGCTGAGGACACTATGTGTCCCGCAGTGATGAGCCGCCACGCCCCCCATACACCCTTTCCTTGCCCTCCGTCTCTACAGCCTTAGGCTACTTTCACACTTCAGGCTTTTTGTATCAGGTGCGATCCGGCGTGTTTTTAAAAAAAACGCATCCGGTACCGGATGCGTTTTTTTTACCATTGACTTACATTAGCGCCAGATCGCGCCTGATGTCACTGCGTTGCATCCGTTTTTTGGCCGGATCCGTCGGAAATGTACATTCCGGCGGCCGGACAAGACGCTGGCTGCAACGTTTTGTTTTTTTCCGGAGCCACCTGATAGTGCCTGAATCGGCACTTCAGGCGGCCGGAAACAATGCAAATCTATGGAGCCGGACCAGTATTTTGACAAATCCGTGTGTGTACGAGGTGTACGGAGCGGAGCCGTGTGTACGAGGTGTACGGAGCAGAGCCGTGTGTGTACGAGGTGTGCGGAGCCGTGTACAGAGCGGAGCTGTGTGTGTACGGAGCGGAACCGTGTGTGTACAAGGTGTACGGAGCGGAGCCGTGTGTGTACGAGGTGTACGGAGCGGAGCCGTGTGTGTTCGAGGTGTACGGAGCGGAGCCGTGTGTGTACGAGGTGTACGGAGCGGAGCCGTGTGTACGAGGTATACGGAGCGGAACCGTGTGAGTACGAGGTGTACGGAGCAGAGCCGTGTGTGTACGAGGTATACGGAGCGGCGCCGTGTGTGTATGAGGTATACGGAGCGGAGCCGTGTGTGTACGAGGTGTACGGAGCGAGCCGTGTGTACGAGGTGTACGGAGCGGAGCCGTGTGTGTACGAGGTGTACGGAGCGGAGCCGTTTGTGTACGAGGTGGTTGTAGCAGTGATGTAGTGTACGAGGTGTACAGAGCAGAGCCGTGTGTGTACGAGGTGGATATAGCAGTGCTGTAGTGTGTACGAGGTGTACGGAGAAGAGCCGTGTGTGTACGAGTTGGATGTAGCGGAGCCGTGCATGTACGAGTTGGATGGAGCGGAGTCGCGCGTGTACGAGGTGCACGGAGCTAAGGCTACTTTCACACTTGCGTTTTTTTTTGCGCAGCGCATCGTGTGCACATGAAACGCATTAAAAAACGCATGCAAACACTTATAAACGCTGCGATATTTAGTCGCATCAGCGTGCGCATTACGAGCAAAAAACGCAGTGTTTGTATGCGATTTCAAGCGTTTTTGCATGCGTTTGCGTTTTTTCGGCGCATGGGTTGTCTACGTGTCACATTTCTATCAACTCTGTCTCTATCATCTGTATCATCTCTGTCTCTATCATCTGTATCAACTCTGTCTCTATCATCTCTGTCTCTATCATCTCTGTCTCTATCATCTGTCTCTATCATCTCTGTCTCTATCATCTGTATCAACTCTGTCTCTATCATCTCTGTCTCTATCATCTGTCTCTATCATCTGTCTCTATCATCTCTGTCTCTATCATCTGTCTCTATCATCTGTCTGTATCAACTCTGTCTGTATCATCTCTGTCTTTATCATCTGTCTCTATCATCTCTGTCTCTATCATCTCTGTCTCTATCATCTCTGTCTTTATCACCTTTTTATCTACACTCCTCACAATGTTGCTTGTGTAGGGGGTTGTTTAAACAAGTGTTTAGACATTATTTACTCCAAAATCGCTGACGAGCGCAAAGCCATGCGCACGTCAGTGCACCCATAGACTGCAATGTTATTTTATTGCGCATAGCATGCGCACACGTGCACACGCGTTTTTTTAAAGCGGTTGGGCGGAAAAAAAATGCAACATATAGCGTCTAGTGCCTATGAGCGCACACCTGGAAAATGCGCAGCGCACACCAAACGCAGATGAACGCGTGCAAGCGCTAGACCCTGTGCCCGCCATGTTAATGATAGGGGAACATTGCGCATGCGTCCGATAGCGCACGATGCGCTGCGCAAAAAACGCAAGTGTGAAAGTAGCCTAAGCCGCACGGAGCGGAGCCGCGCGTGTACGAGGTGCACGGAGCGGAGCCGCGCATGTACGAGGTGCACGGAGCGGAGCCGCGCATGTACGAGGTACACAGTGCGGAGCCGCGCGTGTACGAGGTGGATGTTGCAGTGCTGTAGTGTGTACGAGGTGCACGAAGTGGAGCCGCACGTGTACGAGGTGGATGTAGGAGTGCTGTAGTGTGTATGAAGTTTACGGAGCTGAGCCGCGCCGTGCGTGTACGAGGTTTACGGAGCGGAGCCGTGTGAACGAGGTGGATGTAGCAGTGCTGTGTGTACGAAACTGAGCCCTGTGTGTGTGAAGTGTACGGAGCTGAGCCGCTCAGCTCCGTACACACAGGGCTGAGCCGCTCAGCTCCATACACACAGGGCTCCGTGCTTGAGCCGTGTGTGTACAGAGCGGAGCAAAGCCGTGTGTGTATGGAGTGGAGCCTTGTGTGTATGTAGCGGAGCCGCGTGTGTACGAGATGTACAGAGCAGAACTGCGTGTGTACGAGGTGTATGCTGCAAAGCCGCATGTGTACAAGGTTTACGGAGTGGTCGTATGTGTATAAGGTGTACAAAAAGTGGCTGCGTGTGTACAAGGTGTACGGAGTGGAGCCTTGTGTATACTGAGTGGAGCCTTGTGTGTGCGAGGTGGACGGAGCTGAGCCGTGTGTGTACGAGGCATACAAAGCAGAACCGTGTGTGTATGAGGTGTGCAGAGCCGTGCGTGTACAAGGTGTATGGTGGGAAGCATTCATACCTCCCAACCGTCCTGAATTCAGCGGGACACTCCCGATTTTGGGAGTCTGCCACGCTGTCCCGGCCGGGAGCTTTTCCCGTGGACACAGGAGTACATTCCGGAGCCCCGAGGAGCACTTTAAAACTCGCACGTGATGTTCCACCAGAAGTGACGTGCTGGAAGATGACCGGAAATGAGGTAATTTCGGGAGGAGATTGTGACGGAACCATGGAGGCACTTCAGGGAATGCTTCAGATCCATCACCGTGTCCTCGCCTTGGAATCGGGGATGTCGGCCATTTGAGCAGATCATGATATGTCCTGCACCGGGAGGCTCAGGTGGGCACTACAATGGGAGCCGGGCTGCTATAGTATCTTTATAGAATCTTTATTTCTTTCTCTCTCTGTTTCTTTCTCTCTGTTCTTTCTTACCCATCTTTCTTTCTCTCTGTTCTTTTTCTTTCTTTCTCTCTGTTCTTTGTTTCCCCTCTTTCTTTCTATCTCTGTTCTTTCTTTCCTTTCTTTCTCTCTGTGTAAGGTTCTATGTATATATTCCTGAAACTCAGTTTGTTCGTCAGCCATTTTACTTTCTGTCTTGCTGCAGCTATCTTGCCCTCAGTCAAAATGGAGTTTCCAGCTTGCATGTTCCCGCCCTGATTCTCTCCTTTGCTTCTTAAGCAGCCACAGCTGAGCAATCAGTGCTTCAGAATCTAGCCTGCAGTGAACCTGTGACTTGACTCCTGTAAGCCTTGGACCTTGTACTCCAGCTATTCCTACTGAGGAACTCTGAAGCACTTGTGGACTCTGAACCCTGCTCTTTGAAAGACCCACGTTTGCATGGACTTACGGTAACAGAGAAGAAGATTCTGAATCTGTATTGGAGAGTGATTGCTGAGCTTGGATTACTCTGGCCTGCTGTGTCTCCTGTTTCTGTGTCTGCAAACTGTGTGACTATTTCTGCCAACTTGTATGAAGTAATACAGGACTTTTCTATATCAAACCTGTGACTCCTGTGTTTTCATCGCACCCAAGCACAAGACGCTATATGAACTGTACTACATACATTACAAGATTCTGAAGCCAAAACGTTAGTGTCTGCTGGATCTGGAAGGCTGTGTCTGCTGTACTGTGGATATCAGACGTCCGGTTGTACTTTCTGTGATGACAGTGGTTGTGACTTCTCACAACCATTCCAGGTGAGCAATTCCCTTAAGTTTTTTCTTTTTGCAGTGTTACCACAGGTAAACACTATTGTTTTTTTTGTTTGTTTTTTTTTCTCTTTCTTTTCTCTTTTTTGTCTGCTGTAACTCTGGATATCAGATGTCTGGTTGAAACTTTCTGTGATGATAGTGGTTGTGACTTCTCACAACCATTTCAGGTGAGCAGTTCCCTTAATTTTTTTTTTCTCTCTGCAGTGTTGCCACAGGTGAACACTATTGTTTTTTTTTTCTCTCTTTCTTCCAGTAATCCTGTCTTAAAAGATCTGGGAAATGGAGGCCCGCATAAAGGAACTTTGCGGAGTGACTGATAATATCCTTGCAGATTTGCAGAATATAAAGACCCGTTTTACAAATCTACAGGACCTCAATAATCACAATTTGCAAGTGGTTGGACAGACTACCCAGGATTTGCGAGCCAGGATTGAGGTTCTAGAGGGGCGAGTCCAGGCTCCTGCCGTAGCCCCGAGTGCTGGGATTCCCAAGTTGCCCCCTTTTCGTTTTGGCGGTGAACGTGAGAAATTCAGGGGATTTATTAATCAATGCAATCTTTTTTTTTCTGCACATGCTTCACAATTTCCCACTGAACGATCTAAGGTGCTTACTATAATTATGTTGCTTACCAACAAGGCTTTAATGTGGGCAAACCCTCTGATTGAGACTGAGGATGATTGTTTGAATCACCTTGATGATTTTATTTCAGCCATGGGGCAGGTGTTTGATGACCCCAATCGAGGTGCAACAGCTGAAGCAGCCATGTTAGCTTTGCGCCAAGGTAAGCACTCGGTAGCTGAATATGCCTTGGATTTCAGGAGATGGGCCCTTGATACCACCTGGGACAGTTCCGCCAAAAAATCTATTTTTCGAAAGGGGTTATCTCCACTGATTAAGGATGAACTTGCTCGTGCCGACCCTCCCACTGCGTTAGGTGACTTTATTAACTACTGCATCCGTATTGATACTCGTCTGACTGAACGCAGGCAAGAGAGATGGTTCGAAAGCAATCGTACTAACCTTTTCCTACCTTCCTCTCCAGCTAAGGAACCTTTGAGTAGGATTACACGGGAACCTGAACCTGAACCCATGCAGGTAGACTCTTTACAACGACGGGTTAGTGATGCACGCAAGGAACATCGTTTTAAGGAGAATCTATGTTTCTATTGTGGTAAGTCAGGGCACTTCATTATAAAACTGCCCCAGCCGTTCTCGTAAGACTACTGCAGCACTCATTCATTGTGAGTGTTGCGAGAGGGGATCTGTCAGATCCGAGCCTCAGGCTCCAGAGAGATCTGCAGCAACAGATCTTGATTTCTCGGACTTAAACTCCGTTACCTCTGAGGACGTTGACTGTGTAAACGCTGCCATTTTTCAAGTTTCCTCAGCGGTGTCCCAGCTGAGTTGTAAGAAAAACAATTCTCATTGCTTTCTTTCCATCAAACTCTGGGTTGACTCAGCTTGGGTGTCTAGCTCTGCTATGATCGACTCAGGGGCAAGTGGAAATTTTATGGATGTCTCCTTTGCTCTGAAACAGGGAATACGTTCAGTGAAGAAGGCTACTCCAGTACAGATGGAAACTGTGGATGGCTCCCTGCTGACCTCTGGACCAGTGGATCAGGAAACAGAGCCTTTGAGGGTTCTTATGGGTAAAGATCATCAAGAGAAACTGTCCTTTATGCTTATCTCTTCTCCCCACTTTCCCATTATTCTAGGGCTACCATGGCTGCAGGCTCAGAATCCTACCATTAACTGGGAGACCAAGGAATTACACTTTCCAGAGAAACAGATGAGTCCAAAAGTTTCAGCTTGCTCTGTTCCTAAAGGAATCATGTCAGTCCCTGAACTACCAGCTGTATACCAGGACTATGTGGATTTATGTGACAAGAAGAACGCTGACCAGCTTCCTCCTCACCGTCCATATGATTGTCCAATTGAATTATTGCCTGGAGCAGAGATACCTTTTGGTAAGATCTACCCCCTGGCGGGGCCCGAGCTAAAGGCTTTAAAGGATTACATAGATGAAAATCTAGCCAAGGGCTTCATACGCCCCTCTTCATCTCCTGCAGGTGCACCCATCTTCTTTGTAAAGAAGAAAGATGGATCTCTGAGACCATGCGTAGACTATAGGGAACTCAATAAGGTTACTATTAGAAACCGTTATCCATTGCCTTTAATCCCTGAGTTATTGGAGAGAGTGCGACATGCCAAAATTTTTTCTAAACTAGATCTTCGTGGGGCCTATAACTTAGTCCGTATTAGACCTGGGGATGAATGGAAGACTGCATTCAGGTCACGCTATGGACACTTTGAATATCTAGTTATGCCTTTTGGTCTGAGTACCGCCCCAGCCACTTTCCAACACTTGGTGAATGACATCTTCAGGGATCTCCTAGATACATTCGTGGTAATTTATTTGGATGATATTCTAATTTTTTCTAACTCCACAGAGGAACATCATGGACATGTGAGAATGGTCTTGGAACGTCTAAGACAAAATCATCTTTACATCAAACTTGAAAAGTGTGAATTCCATAGGACCGAAATTCAATTTCTGGGGTATGTACTGTCTACACAAGGAATTAGTATGGATGGAAGCAAAACCCAAGCCATCAAGGATTGGCCAAGTCCTAGAAATGTGAAGGAGGTACAGCGCTTCATCGGGTTTGCCAACTTCTATAGACGTTTCATTAGAAATTTCTCTGAGGTAGTGTCACCTATCACTCAACTTACCCGGAAAGAGTCTAGGTTTTCCTGGACTCCCCAAGCCCAGGAAGCATTTTCCCGTCTAAAAGATAAATTTACCACTGCACCTATCCTAGTACATCCCAACCCCGAGCTTGCCTTCATAATAGAGGTGGATGCTTCAGACTGTGACGTTGGAGCTATACTCTCTCAGAGAACAGGTGAGAAGAATGTCTTGCATCCCTGTGCCTTCTTTTCCCAGCAGTTGTCTTCGGCTGAGAGGAACTACGATGTGGGCAATAGAGAGTTGTTGGCCATTATTGCCGCCTTCAAAGAATGGAGACACCTTCTTCAGGGAGCTGCACAGCAAATAGTCGTCCTGACAGACCATCGTAACCTTGAGTTTATCAGGTCGGCTAAGTGCCTGACTCCTCGCCAGGCTCGCTGGAATATTTTCTTAAACCAATTTAATTTTATCATCTCTTATAGACCAGGATCGCGCAATGGAAAGGCTGATGCACTCTCTAGGATTTACTCAGCAGAGACACGTCCAATTACTCCTCCTAAGACTATTCTTCCTGACTCTAGATTCCTAGGAGTAATTCATAATCAAGACCTACTTAAGGACATCAAGGAAGCATACCATGCGGATTCCTTTTTGGCACAACCCCCAAGGGACGTAAGTCTTGTCTTTAAGAATGGTGTGTGGATTCAGGGACAACGTCTGTATATTCCTGAAACAGTCAGATTAAGAGTATTGCAACTCATTCACGATTCCAAGATAGCTGGGCATAGAGGAATTCTAAAGACACAGGAATTTCTTTCTCGTTTCTTTTGGTGGCCCACTTGCAGGAAGGATGTTTTGAATTATGTCACTTCATGTGAGGTCTGTGCAAGATGCAAAACACCTCGCTCCTCACCAACTGGTCTGTTACAGCCTCTTCCCACCCCGTCCCGCCCGTGGGGATCCATTTCTATGGACTTCATTGTGGAGTTACCAACCTCTCAGGGGAAGAACACCATTCTAGTGGTGGTTGACCGTCTAACAAAGGCAGCTCATTTTATCCCTTGTGTCGGCTTACCCACTGCAAAACAGACATCAGATTTGATGATTAAAGATGTGTTTCGCTTACATGGAGTACCGGATGAGGTTATTTCGGATCGAGGGGTGCAATTCACTTCTAGGTTTTGGCAAAATTTCTGTGCAGCATTGGACATTAAAGTAAACCTTTCTTCTGCTTTTCATCCCCAGACTAATGGACAGACCGAACGAACCAATCAAACCCTGGAGCAGTATCTCCGCTGCTTTATCTGCCACCTACAGGATGATTGGGTGGATCTACTTCCATTAGCTGAGTTCTCGTATAACAACTCTCAGAGTGCCTCCACTAAACAGTCTCCTTTTTACTCTAATCTAGGTTATCATCCTAACATTCTACCACGATTTCCCATAGAAACGCCTTTACCAGCAGCGGCTGAAAGAATCACGTCTTTACAGAAGAATATGGATCTTCTAAAGGAAAATCTGGAATCGGCTCAAGAAAGGTACAAGAAAGCAGCAGATAAATTTCGTAAACCTGCACCAGCTTTCAAGGTAGGAGACTTGGTCTGGCTGTCAACCAGAAATCTTAAGTTAAGGATTCCATCGTCTAAGTTGGGACATAAGTACATTGGACCCTATAAAATCAGTAAAATTATAAGTGCCGTTGCTTGTCGTCTTCAACTGCCCAGAACTATGAGAATCCACCCTGTCTTTCATGTATCCCTACTAAAGGCTGCGACACCCAATACGTTTCCTGGACGTTCCTCTCCTTGCCCTGACCCAGTGCTAGTCGATGGTCAGGAAGAATTTGTGGTGGAAAGGATTTTAGATTCCAGGTTGTATAGAAATCAGTTACAATATCTGATTAAATGGCAGGGCTACCCAGTGGAGGACAACTCATGGGAACCGGTCAATAACGTTAATGCTCCTCGCTTGCTCCGTCAGTTTCATCAGAGGTACCCACACAAGCCTGGTCTGAGGTCATCCGGAGGTTGTCCTTAAGGGGGGAGTAATGTAAGGTTCTATGTATATATTCCTGAAACTCAGTTTGTTCGTCAGCCATTTTACTTTCTGTCTTGCTGCAGCTATCTTGCCCTCAGTCAAAATGGAGTTTCCAGCTTGCATGTTCCCGCCCTGATTCTCTCCTTTGCTTCTTAAGCAGCCACAGCTGAGCAATCAGTGCTTCAGAATCTAGCCTGCAGTGAACCTGTGACTTGACTCCTGTAAGCCTTGGACCTTGTACTCCAGCTATTCCTACTGAGGAACTCTGAAGCACTTGTGGACTCTGAACCCTGCTCTTTGAAAGACCCACGTTTGCATGGACTTACGGTAACAGAGAAGAAGATTCTGAATCTGTATTGGAGAGTGATTGCTGAGCTTGGATTACTCTGGCCTGCTGTGTCTCCTGTTTCTGTGTCTGCAAACTGTGTGACTATTTCTGCCAACTTGTATGAATACAGGACTTTTCTATATCAAACCTGTGACTCCATCGCACCCAAGCACAAGACGCTATATGAACTGTACTACATACATTACACTCTGTTTCTTTCTTTTTCTCTATCTCTCTGTTCTTTCTTTCCCCTCTTTTTTTTTCTCGCTCTCTGTTCTTTTCCCTCTCTTTCTTTCTTCCTTTCTCTCTGTTCTTTTTTTCTTTCTCTCTCTCTGTTCTTTCTTTCTTTCCTTCCCCTCTTTCTTTCTCTCTGTTCTTTCTTTCCCCTTTCTTTTTCTCTTTCTTTCTTTCTCCTCTTTCTTTCTCTTTCTCTCTGTTCTTTCTTTCCCCTCTTTCTTTCTCTCTCTGTTCTTTTTCTTTCTTTCTCTCTGTTCTTTCTTTCTCTCTCTGTTCTTTCTTTCTTTCCCCTCTTTCTCTTTCTTTCTTTGTTCTTTCTCTCTGTTCTTTCTTCCTCTCTCTGTTCTTTCTTTGTTCTTTCTCTCTGTTCTTTCTTCCTCTCTCTCTCTGTTCTTTCTTTCCCATCTTTCTCTCTATCTCTGTTCTTTCTTTCTTTCCCTTCTTTCTCTCTCTCCCTCTGTTGTTTCTTTACCCTTTCTTTTTTTCTGTCCCCTCTTTCTTTCTCTCTCTGTTTCTTTTTCTCTATTTCTCTGTTCTTTCTTTCCCCTTTCTTTCTCTCTCTGTTCTTTCCCCTCTTTCTTTCTCTGTTCTTTTTTTCTTTCTCTCTGTTCTTTCTTTCTTTCCCCTCTTTCTTTCTCTCTCTATTCTTTCTTTCTTTATTTTTCTCTGTTCTTTCTTTCTGTTCTTTCTTACCCCTCTTTCTCTCTCCCTCTCTGTTCTTTCTTTCTCTCTCTGTTCTGTCTTTCCTTTCTTTCTCTGTTCTTTCTCTCTGTTCTTTCTTTCCCCTCTTTCTTTTTTCTTCTCTGTTCTTTTTTTCTGTCCCCTTTCTCTGTTCTTTCTTTCTTTCTCTGTTCTTTCTTTCCCGTCTTTCTTTCTTTCTCTGTTCTTTTTCTCCTCTTTCTTTCTCCCTCCCTCTCTGTTCTTTCTTTCCCCTCTTTCTTTCTCCGTCTCTGTTCTTTCTTTCCCCTTTCTTTGTTTATTTCTTTCTCTCTGTTCTTTCTTGCTTTCCCCTCTTTCTTTCTCTCTCTCCTTTCTCTGTTTTCTTTTTTCTCTCTCTGTTCTTTCTTTTACTCAGTACCAGTGTGCCCACAGTACCAGTCACTGTGCCCTCAGTACCAGTCAGTGTGATCACCAGTGCTGAATGGGTGTGCTTGGGGCGTGGACATGGGTGTGACTAGTTGTGAAATGGGTGTGGTCGGGGCGTGGCCGCGCCGCAACCTTTGTCCCTCTTTCCCATCTTCAAAAGTTGGGAGGTATGGTAACATGATGATGTCGTCACACTGCTGCACATCGTATTCGGGGCTGAAAGGCGCTCCTCTGCCCCGGCACAGCACTGTTCAAATGTCCTTGCGTCTTTAGACGTGAATACATTTGAGCAAGAGAAGGGAGCGGGTGTGTGCACGGTGGCAGGCCTGGCATGCGTGCCATAGGTTCGCCACCACTGCCATAGACCTTCAGACAGCATAATGTCCACCACAGCCACCCCAGATCTAGTCATATCTGACTGTAGTGAGACAGCAAGAATGGATTTCCTGTACAGAGGATCCTTATATAATGTACTGTGTGCCCAGAAATCATTAACCTCTGTACAGCAACTCTGATCTAGTCATCTCTGTAGTGAGACAGCTAGAATGAAGTTACTGCAGGGACTTTCATTATTGGCAGACAGTTACACAAGATTACAGCCCCAATTCATGGAGAACAGAATTTTGTATTGCAGTCTTAAAGCGGATATCCGGAACTTTATGGAAAAAACAAAAATGTGCCTAAGCATTAACAGGTAGGTAGTTGCTACTTACCTCACTATTGGGTCTAACGCCGTTCTTTCCCGGCACAGAGTGGTCACTGTGTGACTTCCAACATCATTCTGACTGACAGCTGGCTCTCCCAGTTAGGCAGCTGTCAGTCAGAATGACGTTGGCAGTTCTGCACTGTCAACAGAGCAGAGCGGAAAAGAACGCTCTGTCGACGTGATGTCGGCAAAGGCAGCTTAAACCCCGGCAGGAGCGGTCTGTCATCGCTCTGTGTTGGGGAAGAACGACGCCGTGCACAACAAGAAGGTACAGTTAGGTCCATATATATTTGGACAGAGACAACATTTAAGTAATTTTGGTTCTAGACATTACCACAATGAATTTTAAACAAAACAATTCAGATGCAGTTGAAGTTCAGACTTTCAGCTTTCATTTGAGGGTCTCCACATTAAAATTGGATGAAGGGTTTAGGAGTTTCAGCTCCTTAACATGTGCCACCCTGTTTTTAAAGGGACCAAAAGTAATTGGACATATTAAATAATTGTAAATAAAATGTTCATTTCTAGTACTTGGTTGAAAACACTTTGTTGGAAATGACTGCCTGAAGTCTTGAACTCATGGACATCACCAGACGCTGTGTTTCCTCCTTTTTGATGCTCTGCCAGGCCTTTACTGCGGTGGTTTTCAGTTGCTGTTTGTTTGTGGGCCTTTCTGTCTGAAGTTTAGTCTTTAACAAGTGAAATGCATGCTAAATTGGGTTGAGATCAGGTGACTGACTTGGCCTTTCAAGAATATTCCACTTCTTTGCTTTAATAAACTACTGGGTTGCTTTGGCTTTATGTTTTGGGTCATTGTCCATCTGTAGTATGAAACGACGACCAATCAGTTTGGCTGCATTTGGCTGGATCTGAGCACACAGTATGGCTCTGAATACCTCAGAATTCATTCGGCTGCTTCTGTCCTGTGTCACATCATCAATAAACACTAGTGACCCAGTGCCACTGGCAGCAATGCATGCCCAAGCCATCACACTGCTTCCACCATGTTTTACAGATGATGTGGTATGCTTTAGATCATGAGCTGTACCACACCTTCACCATACTTTTCTCTTTTCATCATTCTGGTAGAGGTTCATCTTGGTTTCAACTGTCCAAAGAATGATCTTCCAGAACTGTGCTGGCTTTTTTAGATGTTTTTTAGCAAAGTCCAGCCTAGCCTTTTTATTCTTGATGCTTATGAGTGGCTTGCACCGTGCAGTGAACCCTCTGTATTTACTTTCATGAAGTCTTCTCTTTATGGTAGATTTGGATATTGATAAGCCTACCTCCTGGAGAGTGTTGTTCACTTGGTTGCCTGTTGTGAAGGGGTTTCTCTTCACCATGGAAAGTATTCTGCAATTATCCACCACTGTTGTCTTCCGTGGGCGCCCAAGTCTTTTTGCATTGATGAGTTCACCAATGCTTTTTCTTTCTTTCTCAGGATGTACCAAACTGTAGATTTTGCCACTCCTAATGTTGTAGCAATTTCTCGGATGGGTTTTTTCTGTTTTTGCAGCTTAAGGATGGCTTGTTTCACCTGCATGGAGAGCTCCTTTGACCGCATGTTTCCTTCACCGCAAAACCTTACAAATGCAAACACCACATCTCAAATTAACTCCAGCACTTTTATCTGCTTAATTGAGAATGACATAACGAAGGGATTGCCCACACCTGTCCATGAAATAGCCTTGGAGTTAATTGTCTAATTACTTTTGGTCCCTTTAAAAACAGGGTGGCACATGTTAAGGAGCTGAAACTCCTAAACCCTTCATCCAATTTTAATGTGGATACCCTCAAATCAAAGCTGAAAGTCTGAACTTCAACTGCATTTGAATTGTTTTCTTTAAAATTCATTGTGGTAATGTCTAGAACCAAAATTACATAAATGTCTCTGTCCAAATATATATGGACCTAACTGTAAGTAGCCCACCTGTTAGTGCTTAGGCACATTTTTGGTTTTTCATAAAGTCTCAGATATCCCCTTTAAAGTGAACCTGTCAGCAGGATTGTGCTCAATAACCTACAGAGTCAGGTTGGCGCCGTTATACTGATTATAATAATACCTGGGTTGATGAAATCCATCGTGTGGTTGTTGTTTAATCTTTATTTGTAATTTTCAGTTGATGAGATTCTTGTCCTTCAGGGCGGCCTGTAGGGGGGGTCTTTATGTGGTTCTCTGATTACATATTCATCCTTACGTGCTTATGACAGGTCATGATCATTCAGTGACCTGCCCCCAATTTTACATACTGCATATCATATTGTGTGGCTACAAAAAAAATTAACATGGCGGCGGTGCCTGTGCTGTAGCATGATACAATGGCTAATATGCATTTATGATTTAGTAATATAGTATCGTGGGGAAAAAAAATCTTCAGCAAAATGGCGATGGTGCTTGCGTGGTAGCACCTATCGTGTTCCCATAGATGCTACTGCACAAGCGCCGCCATTGACATCATTTTGCTGGAGAAAAAAAAATTGGATCCATCAAAAGGAATCCCATCCCTCCCTGCATTTCCCCTGGCTCACTTTCCACATTTGATCCCATCACAGAAGAAGTCTCCAGACTCCTCTCTTCCTCTAGTCCGACTACATGCACTACCGACCCCATTCCCTCACTTCTCCTCCAGTCTCTCTCTCCAGTTGTCACAACTCACCTAACTACAATCTTTAATCTCTCCCTCTCCTCTGGCATTTTCCCATCCTCCTTTAAACACTCCATCATTACTCCATTACTAAAGAAACCCACTCTCGACCCTTCCTGCACAAACAACTACAGACCAGTCTCCAATCTCCCTTTCATCTCTAAACTTTTGGAGCGCCTAGTGTACTCCCGCCTTACCCGTTACCTCTCCACTCACTCCCTCCTAGACCCTTCACAGTTCGGCTTCCGCCCCCTACATTCAACTGAAACTGCACTCATCAAAGTGACCAATGACCTTCTGACTGCAAAATGTAATGGTGACCACTCTCTGCTCATTCTTCTCTACCTTTCTGCAGCCTTCGACACGGTTGACCACCGTCTCCTACTGTCTAGCCTCCAGTCACTAGGCATTAAGGACACTGCTCTCTCCTGGTTCTCTTCCTATCTTTCTGACAGCTCCTTCACTGTTTTGTTCTCTGGCTCCATGTCATCTCCTCTTCCTCTTGCTGTCGGGGTACCTCAGGGCTCAGTCCTTGGCCCCCTTCTCTTCTCTCTCTACATGGCCCCAATTGGACAGATCATCAGCAGATTTGGCTTTCAGTACCATCTTTATGCTGATGACACACAACTTTACACGTCATTATCCCCGCTGTACTACAGAACGCCAGTGACTGTCTGTCCGCAGTCTCCAACATCATGTCCGCTCTCTATCTGAAACTCAGCCTCTCCAAAACTGAACGTCTTCTGCTCCCGCTGTCTACTAACCTCCCAAAATTTGAAATTTCCATCTCTGTGGGCGGCACCATAATAACACCCCGGCAGCAGGCTCGCTGTCTGGGTGTTATGTTTGACACCAATCTCTCCTTCACCTCCCATATACAATCTCTTGCCCGCTCTTGCCGCTTACACCTAAAGAACATCTCTAGAATCCGCCCTTTTCTCACCATGCAAACAACAAAAACCCTCACTGTAGCATTGATCCACTCCCACCTGGATTACTGCAATGCTCTATTAGGCCTCTATCACACATCCGTTTTTTTGTGTCAGGCATGATCCGTCGAACACCTGAAGGGACGGATCCGGCACTGAAATAAAAAAACTGATGCAACGGATCCGTTTTTTTGCTGGATCCGACCTGAACTTTTGAACCCGGAAAAAGAGGGTTTTGGATGTCCGGAGACACTGGAAAATGTAGTAGTAGTAGTAGTAGTAGCAGCAGCAGCAGCAGTAGTAGTAGTTGAATCCGGATCAGACTTTTGACGGATTGCACAAAAGTCTGATCCGGTTCCATTGATTTCTATTGTTTCCGGCTGCCTGATGCGCCGCTTCAGGCACTATCAGGCGGCTCCGGTAAACAAAAAAAAGTTACATGCACCGTTTTGTCCGGCCGCCGGAATGTACATTTCTGCCGGATCCGGACAAAAATGGATACAACGCAATGACATCAGGCACGATCCGGCGCTAATGAAAGTCAATGGTAAAAAAACGCATCCGGTACCGGATCCATTTTTTTAGCAACACGCCGGATCATGCCTGAAGTCAAAAAACAGATGTGTGAAAGAGGCCTTACTTGGCATCCCTGTTATTCAACTATCCCCTCTCCAGTCCGTACTGAATACAGCAGCCAGGGTCATCCATCTGGCTAATCGGTACTCGGATGCGTCTGCTCTTCGCCAGTCCTTACATTGGCTGCCCATTCATTATAGGATCCAATTCAAAGTACTTGTTCTCACCCACAAAGCTCTCCACAGTGCGGCACCCCGCTACATCTCCTCCCTCATTTCTGTCTATCGGCCTAACCGACCGCTGCGCTCTGCAAACGACTTTCGACTAACCTCTGCACTAATCCGTACCTCCCACTCCCGACTCCAAAACTTCTCCCGCGCTGCACCAATACTCTGGAAAGCTCTAACCCAAGAAATTAGGACTATCCACAATATGCATGGTTTCAGGCGCTCCTCAAAACACATTTGTTCAGAGCGGCCTATCAAGATCACTAAAGTCATTCTAGGTGTAAGTGTTCGTGTGTAGCCCATTCACTATCTCCATCCATCCCTCACTCCCTCAAGATGGCTGGACCATCATTGTAAATGCACCATTGTATATACACACCTGTACTTTGTATCTCCCCCACCTCATTGTAGATTGCAAGCTCTCACGAGCAGGGTCATCTTATTTTGCTTTAATTATTGTATTGTTAACGTTGTTACTTATGACTTGTGTTTTGAAACTGTTAAACTGTAAAGCGCTGCAGAATATGTTGGCGCTATCTAAATAAAGATTATTATTATTATTATTATTAAATGGTGCTGTCAAAATTAGTTTTTGTATTATCATTTTTCATAATATAAAAAAATTACAAACAGCTCTGATTGTTCAGTTTGGCTAAAATTCTTCCTGTATGTACACAATTCTCGGCCAGCACCATCCGTTTGATGAGCGGGTGGAGATTTTCAGGAAGAGTCGTGACAGTGAAGGAGCACAACCGATAGAATCATCATAATTTACATCATGAAAGTGGCGAAAATTACATCAGAAATGTTTTCCAGTTACCCCGGACATCTCTGTAATCATTTATTTCACTTCTGTGTTGTATATTAACAAGACTGTCGTTTGCGCTCTTTTATGATGTCTGTCGGCTGTGCTTTTTTGTGATGACTTTTGGTTGTGCTCTTGTATGATGACTGTCTGTTGGGCTGTTTATGATGACTGTCGGTAGTGCTCTTTTATGATGACTGTCAGTTGCGATCTTTTACAATTACTGTCGGTTGCGCTCTTTTATGATGACTGTTAGTTGTGTTTCTTTTACGATGACTGTCGATTGAGCTCTTTTATGGTAACTCTGACGGTTGCACTCTTTTATAATGACTGTCGGTTGCACTCTATTATGATGACTGTCGGTTACGCTCTTTTAAGATGACTGTTGGTTGTGCTCTTTTATGATGACTCTGTCGATTGCGCTCTTTTATGGTGACTCTGACGGTTGCATTCTTTTATAATCATTGTGAGCCCCAATGGGGACAGTGTTGATGATGTCTGTAAAGTGCTGTGGAATTAATAGCGCAATATCAATGAATAAATATTATTCTTAATATTAGGTTACAATACCAGGATCTGAGGATTTTCTGTTTCGAGGTCAAGCGCTCTCTGATGTGATGTTGCTGCCTGTCTCGCTGTCTTCCTCTTTTGACACTGCAGTGTGGTGGACAAGAAAACATTAACTGGTTAACAGCGAGGAGTCTGGTGTCTGTGTACTAACTGAACTAGAAACTCTCCCCACACCATGTCCAGCAGACATTGGAGGATTACTAGATGGATTTTATTATTCTATGTGAGACAGTGAAGGGGTGCGTACTGGACGGGGTGTATATCTCTCCTAGGTTTCTTAGCTGGGTCGCATAAGGAATATAGGAGTGAAGGTAGGAGGGCAGTATGACGTTCACTCCACTCCCTATCCAGTACAGGTTTGCGGCCCAACCCTGACTGCACTCAGCTGTCAAATCAAGCAGCCAGAAGTAGGTGGCTGAGTTACACAGATGGAGCTCTCAGTCTGGATCTGACTTCAGACGCTGTTGGAGTTTCCTGGAAGCCAAGCTCTGGTAAATACCTATTATAACTCTGTGTTGTTGTGGCCAGGCTGTTAGAGTCTAGACCACGGGTAGTGAGGTAACTATTCGTGTCTAGTTAGAAGCCTGACAGGCTTAGGATTTTGGTTTATGATTTGTTTTATGTTTGTTGCTGTGGACTTTAATAAAACTGGTTGCGGCCAGTTTGCACCAGTACTGCTGTCTGTGCTTTTCTATGCCACTTCATCTACCCGAGACGGCGAACCCGGGGCTAAACCCCCTGAACAATCTACAATTGGTGCTCGAATGCGGGCAGCACAGTGGCTAAAGCAGCAGCAAAGGAAAAGTCTGTCAAAGCAGCCTTAAAGAGACAGTAGCCCTAATAGTGTCTGCACAAAAAAAAAAAAAAAGCTGAACTTGCTGTGGAAAAGACTTTGGAGTGTGCATGGTGCATGTCCTGGGTAAAGGCTGCCGTTACAGACAAGTCTGACAGCATGGAGGCGCTGCTTAAACATATGGTGCAAGCTAGTGTGCAACAGCAGGAGACTAACCGATTGCTAATGGAGCAGGTTGCAGCACTATGCCAGGCTCTCAGCACCTCGTCCCAGAGTGATGACGCAAGGTCACCTGCGTTGTCCGCTGTAAAGGCGGTAAAACAGACCCTGCAGAAAATGACGCCTCATGATGATGTGGAGGCATATCTCGCTATATTTGAAAGACTGGCAGAGAAGAATCTGCCACCATCTGAATGGGCCATGGTGGTCGCATCCTATCTGACTGGGGAACCTCAAAAGGCCTATTTTGACCTTAGCGAGCAGGACAGCAGAGACTATGCCAAGCTAAAAGCAGAGATTCTTGCCCGCCTGGGGGTTACGGTTGCAGTCCGTGCCAGGAGAGTCCATAACTGGAGATACAGTTGGGATAAGCCTGCTCGCTCACAAATGTATGACCTGATTTATCTGGTAAAGAAGTGGCTGGAGCCTGACGTCAACAACCCTGCCCAAATGGTCGAAAAAGTTGTGATGGACAGGTACATCTGGGCCCTTCCTCCTGAGGTGCAGCACTGGGTCGGACAGGGAGACCCCAAAGACGCCAATCAACTGGTCAGCCTGATAGAGAGGTAATTCGCCACCAGACTACCTCCGTGCCCAGCCGTCTGAGCGGTCATCATTTCGGAGTTCCCGACCTCCGACACCTCCCGGTAAGAGAGCTCCAGCTGTTGGGGTCAGGGGAACTGCTGATAGACCGGCTCAGCCCCAAGGGGACATGTGTGAGGCAATGGCTGATGCTTCCCTGTTGGAAGTCCCCAGGCCTAGAAAGGTCTCCACGTCTGAACCACCAGACCTGAGACAGTGTTGGAGATGCCGTGAAAGGGGTCATATGTAATGTATGGTGTACAGTTCATATAGCGTCTTGTGCTTGGGTGCGAGGAAAACACATGAGACACAGGTTTGATATAGAAGGACTTGTATTACTTCATACAAGTGGCAAAAAGGGTCACACAGTTTGCAGGTACAGAAGCAGGAGACACAGCAGGCCAGAGTAACTTAAGCTCAGCAATAACTCTCCACAACAGGTTCAGGATCTCTTCTCTGTTACCGTAATTCCATGCAAACGTGGATTTATCAAATAGCAGGTTTCCAGAGTCCACAAGTGTTCCAAAGTTCCTCAGTAGGAAATAGCTGGAGTACAAGGTCTAAGGTTTCCAGGAGTCAGGTCACAGGCTCACTGCAGGCTTGATTCTGAAGCACTGATTGCTCAGCTGAGGCTGCTTAAGAAGCAAGAGGGAGAGAATCAGGGTGGGAACATGAAAGCTGGAAACTCCATATTGACTGAGGGCAAGATAGCTGCAGCAAGACAGAAAGCAAAATGGCCGACGGAAAAACTGAGTTTCAAGAAACATGTACAAAGAACCTTACATTACTCCCCCCTTAGGGACAACCTCCGGATGACCTCAGACCAGGCTTGTCTGGGTACCTCTGATGAAACTGGCGGAGCAAGCGAGGAGCATTAACGTTATTGACTGGTTCCCATGAGTTGTCCTCCACTGGGTAGCCCTGCCATTTAATCAAATATTGTAACTGATTTCTGTACAACCTGGAATCTAGAATCCTTTCCACCACAAATTCTTCCTGACGATCGACCAGCACTGGGTCAGGGCAAGGAGAAGAACGTCCAGGAAATGTATTGGGTGTTGCAGCCTTTAGTAGGGATACATGAAAGACAGGGTGGATTCTCATAGTTCTGGGCAGTTGAAGACGACAAGCAACGGCACTTATAATTTTACTGATTTTATAGGGTCCAATGTACTTATGTCCCAACTTAGACGATGGAATCCTTAACTTAAGATTTCTGGTTGACAGCCAGACCAAGTCTCCTACCTTGAAAGCTGGTGCAGGTTTACGAAATTTATCTGCTGCTTTCTTGTACCTTTCCTGAGCCAATTCCAGATTTTCCTTTAGAAGATCCATATTCTTTTGTAAAGACGTGATTCTTTCAGCCACTGCTGGCAAGGGCGTTTCTATGGGAAATCGAGGAAGAATGTTAGGATGATAACCAAAATTGGAGTAAAAAGGAGACTGCTTAGTGGAGGCGCTCTGAGAGTTGTTATAAGAGAACTCAGCCAGTGGAAGTAGATCCACCCAATCATCCTGTAGGTGGCAGATAAAGCAGCGGAGATACTGCTCCAGGGTCTGATTGGTTCGTTCTGTCTGTCCATTAGTCTGGGGATGAAAAGCAGAAGAAAGGTTTACTTTAATGTCCAATGCGGCACAGAAATTTTGCCAAAACCTTGAAGTGAATTGCACCCCTCGATCCGAAATGACCTCATCCGGTACTCCATGTAAGCGAAACACATTCTTAATCATCAAATCTGATGTCTGTTTTGCAGTGGGTAAGCCGACACAAGGGATAAAATGAGCTGCCTTTGTTAAACGATCAACCACCACTAGAATGGTGTTCTTCCCTTGAGAGGTTGGTAACTCCACAATGAAGTCCATAGAAATGGATCCCCACGGGCGGGACGGGGTGGGAAGGGGTTGCAACAGACCAGTTGGTGAGGAGCGAGGTGTTTTGCATCTTGCACAGACTTCACATGAAGTGACATAGTTTAAAACATCTTTCCTGTAAGTGGGCCACCAAAAGAAACGATAAAGAAATTCCTGTGTCTTTAGAATTCCTCTATGCCCAGCTATCTTGGAATCGTGGATGAGTTGCAATACTCTCAATCTGACTGTTTCAGGTATATACAGACGTTGTCCCTGAATCCACACACCATTTTTAAAGACAAGACTTACGTCCCTTGGGGGTTGTGCCAACAAGGAATCCGCATGGTATGCTTCCTTGATGTCCTTAAGTAGGTCTTGATTATGAATCACTCCCAGGAATCTAGAGTCAGGAAGAATAGTCTTAGGAGGAGTAAGTGGACGGGTCTCTGCTGAATGAATCCTAGAGAGTGCATCAGCCTTTCCATTGCGCGATCCTGGCCTATAAGAAATTACAAAATTAAATTGGTTTAGGAAAAGATTCCAGCGAGCCTGGCGAGGAGTCAGGCACTTAGCCGACCTGATAAATTCAAGGTTACGATGGTCTGTCAGGACGACTATTTGCTGTGCAGCTCCCTGAAGAAGGTGTCTCCATTCTTTGAAGGCGGCAATAATGGCCAACAACTCTCTATTGCCCACATCGTAGTTCCTCTCAGCCGAACACAACTGATGGGAAAAGAAGGCACAGGGATGCAAGACATTCTTCTCACCTGTTCTCTGAGAGAGTATAGCTCCAACGGCACAGTCTGAAGCATCCACCTCTATTATGAAGGCAAGTTCGGGGTTGGGATGTACTAAGATAGGTGCGGTGGTAAATTTATCCTTTAGATGGGAAAATGCTTCCTGGGCTTGGGGGGTCCAGGAGAACCTAGACTCTTTCCGGGTAAGTTGGGTGATAGGTGACACTACCTCAGAGAAATTCCTAATGAAACGTCTATAGAAGTTGGCAAACCCGATGAAGCGCTGCACCTCCTTCACATTTCTAGGAATTGGCCAATCCTTGATGGCTTGGGTCTTGCTTCCATCCATACTAATCCCTTGTGTAGACAGTACATACCCCAGAAATTGAATTTCGGTCCTATGGAATTCACACTTTTCAAGTTTGATGTAAAGATGGTTTTGTCTTAGACGTTCTAAGACCATTCTCACATGTCCATGATGTTCCTCTGTGGCGTTAGAAAAAATTAGAATATCATCCAGATAAATCACCACGAATGTATCTAGGAGATCCCTGAAGATGTCATTCACCAAGTGTTGGAAAGTGGCTGGGGCGATACTCAGACCAAAAGGCATAACTAGATATTCAAAGTGTCCATAGCGTGACCTGAATGCAGTCTTCCATTCATCCCCAGGTCTAATACGGACCAAGTTATAGGCCCCACGGAGATCCAGTTTAGAGAAAATTTTGGCATGCCGCACTCTCTCCAATAACTCAGGGATTAAAGGCAATGGATAACGGTTTCTAATAGTAACCTTATTGAGTTCCCTATAGTCTACGCAGGGTCTCAGAGATCCATCTTTCTTCTTCACAAAGAAGATGGGTGCACCTGCAGGAGATGAAGAGGGGCGTATGAAGCCCTTGGCTAGATTTTCGTCTATGTAATCCTTTAAAGCCTTTAGCTCGGGCCCCGCCAGGGGGTAGATCTTACCAAAAGGTATCTCTGCTCCAGGCAATAATTCAATTGGACAATCATATGGACGGTGAGGGGGAAGCTGGTCAGCGTTCTTCTTGTCACATAAATCCACATAGTCCTGGTATACAGCTGGTAGTTCAGGGACTGACATGGTTCCTTTAGGAACAGAGCAAGCTGGAACTTCTGGACTCATCTGTTTCTCTGGAAAGTGTAATTCCTTGGTCTCCCAGTTAATGGTAGGGTTCTGAGCCTGCAGCCATGGTAGCCCTAGAATAATGGGAAAGTGGGGAGAAGAGATAAGCATAAAGGACAGTTTCTCTTGATGATCTTTACCCATAAGGACCCTCAAAGGCTCCGTTTCCTGATCCACTGGTCCAGAGGTCAGCAGGGAGCCATCCACAGTCTCCATCTGTACTGGAGTAGTCTTCTTCACTGAACGTATCCCCTGTTTCAGAGCAAAGGAGATATCCATAAAATTTCCACTTGCCCCTGAGTCGATCATAGCAGAGCTAGACACCCAGACTGAGTCAACCCAGAGTTTGATGGAAAGGAAGCAATGAGAATTGTTTTCTTACAACTCAGCTGGGACACCGCTGAGGAAACTTGAAAAATTGCAGCGTTTACACATTCATCGTCCTCAGAAGTGACGGAGTTTAAGTCAGAGAAATCAATATCTGTTGCTGCAGATCTCTCTGGAGCCTGAGGCTCGGATCTGACAGATCTCCTCTCGCAACACTCACAGTGAATGACTGCTGCAGTAGTCTTACGAGAACGGCTGGGGCAGTTTATAATGAAGTGCCCTGACTTACCACAGTAGAAACATAGATTTTCCTTTAAACGATGTTCTTTGCGTGCATCACTAACCCGTCTTTGTAAAGAGTCCACCTGCATGGGTTCAGGTTCAGGTTCCCGTGTGATCCTACTCAAAGGTTCCTTAGCTGGGGAGGAAGGTAGGAAAAGGTTAGTGCGATTACTTTCGAACCATCTCTCTTGCCTGCGTTCAGTCAGACGAGCATCAATACGGATGCAGTAGTTAATAAAGTCACCTAACGCAGTGGGAGGGTCGGCACGAGCAAGTTCATCCTTAATCAGTGGAGACAACCCTTTTCGAAAAATAGATTTTTGGCGGAACTGTCCCAAGTGGTATCGAGGGCCCATCTCCTGAAATCCAAGGCATATTCGGCTACTGAGTGCTTACCTTGGCGCAAAGTTAACATGGCTGCTTCAGCTGTTGCACCTCGATTGGGGTCATCAAACACCTGCCCCATGGCTGAAATGAAAGCATCAAGATGATCCAAACATTCATCCTCAGTCTCAATCAGAGGGTTTGCCCACATCAAAGCCTTGTTGGTAAGCAACATGATTATAGTAAGCACTTTAGATCGTTCAGTGGGAAATTGTGAAGCATGTGAAGAAAAAAAAAGACTGCATTGGTTAATAAATCCCCTGAATTTCTCACGTTCACCGCCAAAATGAAAAGGGGGTAACTTGGGAATCCCAGAACTCGGGGTTATGGCAGGAGCCTGGACTCGTTCCTCTAGAACCTCAATCCTGGCTCATAAATCCTGGGTAGTTTGTCCAAACACTTGCAAATTGTGATTAGTGAGGTCCTGTAGGTTTGCAAAACGGGTCTTTATAGTCTGTATATCTGCAAGGATTGTATCAGTCACTCCGCAAAGCTCCTTTATGCGAGCCTCCATCTTCCAGATCTTTTAAGACAGGAGTACTGGAAGGAGAAGAGAAAAAAAACAAAAAAAACAATAGTGTTTACCTGTGGTAACACTGCAGAGTAAAATTAAGGGAATGTGCTCACCTGGAATGGTTGTGAGAAGTCACAACCACTGTCATCACAGAAAGTATAACGGACATCTGATATCCACAGTCACAGCAGACACAGCCTTCCCAGACCCAGCAGACACTAACGTTTGGCTTCAGAATCTTGTAATGTATGGTGTACAGTTCATATAGCGTCTTGTGCTTGGGTGCGAGGAAAACACATGAGACACAGGTTTGATATAGAAGGACTTGTATTACTTCATACAAGTGGCAAAAAGGGTCACACAGTTTGCAGGTACAGAAGCAGGAGACACAGCAGGCCAGAGTAACTTAAGCTCAGCAATAACTCTCCACAACAGGTTCAGGATCTCTTCTCTGTTACCGTAATTCCATGCAAACGTGGATTTATCAAATAGCAGGTTTCCAGAGTCCACAAGTGTTCCAAAGTTCCTCAGTAGGAAATAGCTGGAGTACAAGGTCTAAGGTTTCCAGGAGTCAGGTCACAGGCTCACTGCAGGCTTGATTCTGAAGCACTGATTGCTCAGCTGAGGCTGCTTAAGAAGCAAGAGGGAGAGAATCAGGGCGGGAACATGAAAGCTGGAAACTCCATATTGACTGAGGGCAAGATAGCTGCAGCAAGACAGAAAGCAAAATGGCCGACGGAAAAACTGAGTTTCAAGAAACATGTACAAAGAACCTTACATCATATTTCAGCCAACTGTTCACTAGCGGGGGAACCTATGGACTGTGATGCTGGAAGGTCCCTCTCTTTCCTCGCGGAACCCGTGTGCGTGGCCACCCCAGCCGAGAGACTGGCCCACAGGTGTCCCAGGTGGTTATAAATGGCTGCCCAGTACAAGCCCTCCTAGACTCAGGGAGTCGAGTGACTCTGGTACATGCCAGCCTGGTTGATAGGGACTTCATCCCCAATAAACACCTGAGCATGGGGTGCATCCATGGAGACGCCAAAGTCTACCCGGTGATTTCCGTGGACTTGGTCACAAAACTCGGGGAGGTCTCGTATGAAGTGGGGGGTAGTCAAGAACCTGATGCACCCAGTCATATTGGGTCGTGACTTTCCCGTTTTGGGGTCTCTGGAAAAAAAAAGGTTCTACGGACAGTGTGATGAAGCTCCTACTGAGGTTGTGCGGTCCATAGGGGCGGAACACAGTGCTAATGTGTTGTTGAATTTATGTGATGATAATGATGAATTTCCTTTGCAGGTGATGTTGGGGAAAGAGGATAGTGGTTCTCTGGACCAGAATGTCCCTGACCTCCCTGTGTCCCGTGACCATGTTGGGAGTAAGCAGTTGCGAGACCCACTCTTAAAAATGCCAGGAAAGTATAACTGTTCGAATGAGATCCCACAAGAGCCCGGCTCTGATAAACGATTTCCCCATGTTGCCATTAACAACCTGCTATATAGGGCCACTAAGGTTGTGCCATTGGTTAAGGATCACCTGCAGAGAGCCCAAACAGCTCAAAGCAGAATATATAATCGGTCAGTAAAAGTTAGGACTTTCAAGCCTGGAGGGACAGAGAGTCATTGCTGGCCTCGGGTAAATTAGAAAGGGTTAAGACCACCTATACCTCCGGGGATAGTCGGTGAGACGTTGTCAGTACACCAAAAACAAGAAGTACGGGAATTTCTGCAGAAAAATCAGCAGAGGTTTTCAGACTTGCCCGGCCGGACTTCTCTAGTGAAGCACCATTTCTCAGTAGAGCATAGGCCTGGGAAGTTACAGGGTAATGCTGATGCCTTGTCCAGAGTTCACTGTCTCTTTGGAGTTGTTTACCAGCCCTCCGGTCTGGAGAAGAGGGGGGGGATATGTGAGACAGTGAAGGGGTGCGTACTGGACGGGGTGTATATCTCGCCCAGGTTTCTTAGCTGGGTCGCATAAGGAATATAGGAGTGAAGGTAGGATGGCAGTATGACGTTCACTCCACTCGCCATCCAGTACAGGTTTGCAGCGCAACCCTGACTGCACTCAGCTGTCTAATCAAGCAGCCAGAAGTAGGGGCTGAGTTACACAGATGGAGCTCTCAGTCTGGATCTGACTTCAGACGCTGTTGGAGTCTCCTGGAAGCCAAGCTCTGGTAAATACCTATTATAACTCTGTGTTGTTGTGGCCAGGCTGTTAGAGTCTAGACCACGGGTAGTGAGGTAACTATTCGTGCTAGTTAGAAGCCTGACAGGCTTAGGATTTTGGTTTATTTATTTTTTTGTTTGTTTGCTGTGGACTTTAATAAAACTGGTTGCGGGCAGTTTTGCACCAGTGCTGCTGTCTGTGCTTTTCTATGCACTTCGTTACCCGAGACGGCGATCCCGGAGCTAAACCCCTGAACAGTCTACATCTATTACTGCCCAGTCTCTGACTAAGCCTTATTCATATGTCTGGGTTTAAACAGATACTTACATATAAATCTGGACAATTTATCTTATAGATCTCCCGGTATATTATTTATTATAGATCTATAATATATAATGATACAAGGAGACCTATAGTATAAAATGTCCAGAATTATATGTAATAAATAGACGTACAATCTATTAAATATAATTCCAGGGTGATCTATAATATATAATGCTCAGGTAGTAGATTTTATAATAATGTACAGTCCAGGCAAATCTATACTATATACAGTAATGTCCAGAGGCAGAGATATATATTTAGGGTACAAATCCGCATCTCTTGGCAGAAAACGCAGGTGCGTATTGATGCGTTTTTTACATGCGGATTTGTATGCCTTTTTGTAAGCTAAATAAAGTTATTTAACAAAAAAAAGATTTGTGCGCTCATACTCCCCAGCTCTCATTCTCCCCCTGCGCTCATTACTCCCCAGGGCTCATTCTTCCCCCTGCGCTCATTCTCCCCTGCGCTCATTGTTCCCCAGAACTTTCCTCCCAGCGCTCATTACACCCCCTGCTCTCATTCCTCCCCCTGTGCTCATTCTCCACCTGCATCTCATTTCTCCCCAGCGCTCATTCCTCTCGCCCCACAGCGCTCATTCCCCCCCACCCGACCACAGCGCTCATTCCCCCACCCCACAGCGCTCATTCACCCCACCCCGGCCCACAGCACTCAATCCTCCCCCCCGGCCCACAGCGCTCATTCCTCCCCCCAGGCCCACAGCGCTCATTCCCCCCCCCCGGCCCACAGCGTCATTCCTCCCCCCCGGCCCACAGCGCTCATTCCTCCACCCGGCCCACAGCACTCACCCCTGGCCACAGCGCTCACCCCCCCAGCCCACAGCGCTCACCCCTCCAGCCCTCACCCCACCAGCACACAGCGCTCACCCCCCCAGCCCACAGCGCTCACCCCCAGCGCTCACCCCCCAGCCCACAGCGCTCACCCCCCCCATCAATCATAGATATACTCACCTCCTCCTGCTGCAGCTCCGAAGGTCCAGCGCCGACATCCTGTTCCTGTATGAGCGTGCAGTCACACTTGGGTACCGCTCAATAAGCTCATGAATATGGACCCACGCCTATGAGAGTGGAGTGGCGACCATATTCATGAGCTTAATGAGCGGTGCCAGGAGTGACCGCTCGCTCAGTACAGGAATAAGATATCGGCGCTGGACGTGGACTGCAGCAGGAGGAGGAGAGAATGGAGATGGGGGGTGATGTAAGCAAGGGAGGGCCGACCCCCCCCAGACCAAAAAAAAAAAAAAAAATTCTTGCTCAGGTGCCGCCCCCCCCGCAGAGTCCCGCCCTAGGCATGTGCCTAGTGGCAAATACGGCCCTGACTGTCAGAGGCGCTCTGTTTAGGTGACTGTTGGAGGCGCTCTGTTATGGTGACTGTCGATGGTGCTCTGTTATGATGACTGTCGATTGCGCTCTTTTATGATGACTGTCGATTGCGCTCTTTTATGATGACTGTTGGTGGCGCTCTGTTATGATGACTGTTGGTGGCGCTCTGTTATGATGACTGTCGGTTGCGCTCTTTTACATCTCTTCGTTGAAGCTCCGCCTACTCCTCACGAGTCACTGCTGCGGACAGAACTGGTCACAGACGGGAGCATCACATTCTGGTGACAATGAACAATCAGCGCTGAAGGTAACTATTATATTACAAAAAGCGACAAGAAAAATTATTAATCATGAATAAAAATGAATTTTGCCCAAATCCATAAAATATAGAGCAGTGTAAAAAATATTCCTGCCTTACCTGTGATGTCTGCGCCATTAAAACTTCAGCAATTCCATAAAAAAATTAAAAACCCGGATGAGGGAACTAAAATTCCGTGCTGTCAGTGCTGAGCGGTCTTCATCGGAGGGGATTATCTGATGACCTCACTTGCAGCACCTCCGATCTATCACCTCAGCACTGACCTGTGTACAGAGGAGGCTCCGGGAGGTCCTCAAATAATCACCTCAGATCTAGATATATGGCTGCTCTGTGCGCACAGGACCTGTGATGAGGTCACAGTCATGTGATCAGTCCATGGAGGGGAGGAGCCAGGCTCCATTTTACTCCATGTGAGAGAAGCCGTCTGCGCTGGGACAGGTAATGAGCAGGGCTGATTTTAGGGCTCATATCACATGCATGGGCGTACCCATGAGGCAGGGGCACACAATGAAAGAGAGCGGAGAGAGCAGCACAATGCGGCTCCCTCTGCCACAGCCTGCAGTGCCTGTCTGTGTGCGCAGTGCATGAGCTGCTGTCTCACCAGAGGAGCTCCTTCCTTCCTGGCTGCAGCAGCTGTAGTTTCACTTTCTGCCCTGCAGGCTCTGGTTGTCTCAGCCACACTGGGTCTAGTGCCCTCTGTGTGCAGACACTGGACACTTCCTGCTCCTTCCTCAGCCACTGCCTGCAAGCTTCATGGTAAGAGGGAATGGAATTTATTAAATTCATTTGCCAGGCATGTCATGGTCACTGTGGGGGAATGTGAGAGGATGGGGTACAGTGGGGGAGGGGTACAGGGCACTGGGGTGAATGTAAGAGGATGGGGTATTGTGGGGGCTAGGGCACTGGGGGGGGTTAATGTGAGAGGATGGGGTATTGTGGGGGAGGGTTACAGGGCACTGGGGTGAATGTAAGAGTATGGGGTATTGTGGGGGCTAAGGCACTGGGGGGGTTAATGTGAGAGGATGGGGTATTGTGGGGGCTAGGGCACGGGGGGGGTTAATGTGAGAGGATGGGGTATTGGTGGGGGCTAGGGCACTGGGGGGTTAATGTGAGAGGGGGGTATGTGGGGGCTGAAGTGGGGAGGGGCAACAGGGCACAGAGAGTGAATGTGAGAGGATGGGGATAGTGGGGGAGGGGATACAGGGCACTGGTTAGTGAATGTGAGAGGATGGGGATATTGTGGGGGCTGGCGCACAGGGGTTGATGTGAGAGGATGGGTATTGTGAGGGGGGTGGACAGTCACTGGGGTTGAATGTAAGAGGATGGGGGTATTGTGAGGCTAGGGCACTGGGGTTTACTGTGAGAGGATGTTAGTATTGTGGGGGACTGAAGTGGGGAGGGGCAACAGAGCACTGAGGGGTGCATGTGAGAGGATGGGGGTATTGTGGGGTCAGTGGGACAGAACACTAAGGGGTGCATGTGAGACGATTGGTTGTGTGGGGTGTGGGGGGGACAGGGGAGGGTAGGGGGCTTTTTTTTTTACTTGTGAGCTCCTTAATACTTTAATAATAGATTAATATTTCAGCATTATTATAACAAGGGCATAGTACAGGCGGCCGTATAACTCATGCGAGGATCAACTGCAATCCTCGGACTTGCTGGTACCGCTCCTGAATGAGCGCGACTGCCATGTTAATATATGGTATATACAGCGTAGTGTCGCATACACTGCTGTATTATACAATATACAACAGTTCTAATGCTCCATACCTAATATCAGGATAATGTACAGTGTATATGATGTACCTGTATAAGATGCGACATTGGCTTGCCCCCCCCCAGTTTTGATCCTGGGTACGCCCATGCTCACATTGCGAGAAGCTCGGACGTCACTTCCATGTATTTCTATGCAGCTGAACGCTTCGATCCGAGTGCCGGCGGCAGTGTCGGGTATTGATGTGCGAGACTTGTCCGAGTTTCTCGCATGCGAGTATGAGTCCTAGGCAAAGCGGGGCCCTGGCAAAAGTTTAAACTGGGGCCCCAAATGCTCTCAAATTGCACCATCGCACAGAAACTTTTCGGTTGTATTTACATGCGCTGAGTTCAGGCCACTAAACGATTGACAATATAGAGTCGTTTGACACTTGTTTCCCGGCCTCTTTCCAACGGCTGAGGAAGAATGATGGGGACAGAACAAGCACTATTAGATCAATCTGTCCCCCATACAGTATCATGTTTATCAGCAGCACATCTGTAGTTTTCACAGGGCGAGTGCTCTGGAACAATCAATGAATAGGCAGAATTTGCATGTTTAGTATAATGCACCCCATAGTCCTCCACATTGTATAATACACCCATAGTCCTCCACATTGTATAATGCACCCCATAGTCCTCCACATAGTATATACACCCCATAGTCCTCCACATAGTATAATGTGCACCACAGTACTCCATATTGTATAATGCACACCACATAGTCCCATACAATATAAGTGTCCAATAGTCCTCCTATAGATAACACACTCCTCATAGTCTGCCATATGTATAATACAATCCTCATAGTCCTCCATATATTAAAATACACTCCTCATCCTCATATAGTATAATGCACTCCTCTATCCTCCATATAGTATAACGCACTCCCCATATTTCTCCATGTGGTTTCAATTTATTTCCATAGCATAAAGCACCCCCTAGTTCTTATATAGATAAAGTTTCCCCCTAAAAATCGAAACAGTATAAGCAGGGACCCGATAATTTTTTCTAAAGCCCTCCCTAGTTTAATAAGTAGATGCGCACCCCCAAAATATAATTTGCCCTTTATAGAGCATAAGCAGCCCCCCCGTTTGAGTATAATGCAGCCCCCCATAGAATATAAAGGCCCCCCAAGGGTAAAGCAGCCCCCCTGAATATAATTTTCCCCCCCATATAGAGAAAGCAACCCCTCATAGAAAAAAAAGATGTTCCCCCCCAAAATGTATAATGCGACCCCCCCAGAATAAATTTCCCCCCCCATATGTAGAATGCAACCCCCTTGAATTAATGCAGACCCCATCGGTTAAACAGCCCACCCCGCCCTAGAAAAAATAAAGCAATCCCCCCATAGAATTATACAGCCCACCCCCTGAGTTAAAAGAACCCCCCCTCCCCAAAAAATATAAAAAAGTAGCCCCCTATAAAAATAAAGCAGTCCCCTCGAATATAATTCAGCCCACCCCCTCTCATTAAAATAATGAGCCCCCCTATAGAAAATTTTACAGCCCACCTCGCCATAGATTTAGTGTAACCCCCCCCCTCCCCCCTAGAATATAACCAACCCCCAGTCCGTACTCCTCACTGATGATTTAAACAAAAAACAAAATACTCACCCCTCCCCATTCCCCCCGTCCCGCTGCAAGGGGCACCGGAGTGAGTGATAAGTGCTATCATGCACCGCGTGTCAGACAAGGAGAGGGGGATGATGTGGAGGGGTCGGGGCTATTGCGGAGGCCCCCGACTCCCGGGCCCATAGCAATCGCGTGGTGTCACTTAGAGGGGCCATGGTGGGGGCTGGGGCCCCTTGGCAGTCCCTAGTCGCCTGAAAAAATGAAAAAAGCTAAGAAAAAAAGAGAAATAAGCCCCTGGGGGGTGTTTAAAAAAGGGAAACAATATATGGGTCAAATCAAAAATAAATCAAATATTTAATTGCCCAGAGTTTATGTTTTTTAAAAAGTGATTGAGTGAGAATTGATGTTGTGTGGAAAAAAAATAAATAGAATATTATATATATAAAATTTAAAATGTGCATTTGTTGTGCCCGTGTGTAATAAAAAAGTGGGGAGTACTTGAGCAGTGAACAATGTGAAAAGAAAAATATGTAGGAGACAAAAAAATAAAATTTAAAAAGTGTTCAAAATACAAACAATAGCGGGTAAAGAAACACACCTTTGCGAGTGTGATATGTTTGGGACCCAACAAAAGGAGTTTTCCTGTCCCCCCGGTGATTCCCCAGCAAGGAAGCAGAAATGATCCAAAGGGTTCCGTGCCCCTGCAGGTGTGGCTAAACCAGCACTGTTAAATGCAATGATATCGCAGTGTGCGGAGTATGCATTTCAGAGTAAATTCTTGATATCAGTTTTTTTCCCATTAGTTGGCAGTTGGTGCCCCGTGGACCAAGGTGTCCATAGTTTTGACTGGCCAAAGGTATGTCCTTTCCCAAGCAGGAAACCCGGCAAAAAGTGAACCCCCCCCATGTGTTTACGTGGGATGGGTTTTTTGGGGTGCAATGCAGTTTTTTTTTCTCCAAACATAACACTTTCTTTAAAATCAAAAAGCTCCTTTTTCTTTCCCAAATCTTAAAACATTGTTTAACTTTGGCTTGCAATAGCCTATAGTTATGGGTTTAGGGCGCATATTTGAAAGGGTTTTCCCTTTCCAAACAGAAAATTGCTATTTAGTTTCCTCTGTGGGTATGAAAATTAAATTAAGAAATGTGGCGAGGCCCTTTAGTTTTCCCAGATGTTTCCTTGGGTTTCTTTTTTGGCCCCCCAACTGTTATATGCCTCTTTTTATTGAGTTTGTTGTTCATATAAGGGTAGTGAAAGGAACACGTACGTAAGACCAA
>JARQOD010000003.1:61189954-61471222 GCA_033576555.1 Oophaga sylvatica
CCCTCACCCCACCAGCACACAGCGCTCACCCCCAGCCCACAGCGCTCACCCCCCCAGCGCTCACCCCCCCAGCCCACAGCGCTCACCCCCCCCATCATCATAGATATACTCACCTCCTCCTGCTGCAGCTCCGAAGGTCCAGCGCCGACATCCTGTTCCTGTATGAGCGTGCAGTCACACTTGGGTACCGCTCAATAAGCTCATGAATATGGACGCCACGCCTATGAGAGTGGAGTGGCGACCATATTCATGAGCTTAATGAGCGGTGCCAGGAGTGACCGCTCGCTCAGTACAGGAATAAGATATCGGCGCTGGACGGTGGAGCTGCAGCAGGAGGAGGAGAGTATGATGATGGGGGGTGAGGGAAGCAAGGGGAGGGCCGACCCCCCCCAGACCAAAAAAAAAAAAAAAAATTCTTGCTCAGGTGCCGCCCCCCCGCAGAGTCCCGCCCTAGGCATGTGCCTAGTGGCAAATACGGCCCTGACTGTCAGAGGCGCTCTGTTATGGTGACTGTTGGAGGCGCTCTGTTATGGTGACTGTCGATGGTGCTCTGTTATGATGACTGTCGATTGCGCTCTTTTATGATGACTGTCGATTGCGCTCTTTTATGATGACTGTTGGTGGCGCTCTGTTATGATGACTGTTGGTGGCGCTCTGTTATGATGACTGTCGGTTGCGCTCTTTTACATCTCTTCCGTTGAAGCTCCGCCTACTCCTCACGATGTCACTGCTGCGGACAGAACTGGTCACAGACGGGAGACATCACATTCTGGTGACAATGAACAATCAGCGCTGAAGGTAACTATTTATATTACAAAAAGCGACAAGAAAAATTATTAATCATGAATAAAAATGAATTTTGCCCAAATCCATAAAATATAGAGCAGTGTAAAAAATATTCCTGCCTTACCTGTGATGTCTGCGCCATTAAAACCTTCAGCAATTCCATAAAAAAATTAAAAACCCGGATGAGGGAACTAAAATTCCGTGCTGTCAGTGCTGAGCGGTCTTCATCGGAGGGGATTATCTGATGACCTCACTTGCAGCACCTCCGATCTATCACCTCAGCACTGACCTGTGTACAGAGGAGGCTCCGGGGAGGTCCTCAAATAATCACCTCAGATCTAGATATATGGCTGCTCTGTGCGCACAGGACCTGTGATGAGGTCACAGTCATGTGATCAGTCCATGGAGGGGAGGAGCCAGGCTCCATTTTACTCCATGTGAGAGAAGCCGTCTGCGCTGGTGACAGGTAATGAGCAGGGCTGATTTTAGGGCTCATACTCACATGCATGGGCGTACCCATGAGGCAGGGGCACACAATGAAAGAGAGCGGAGAGAGCAGCACAATGTCGGCTCCCTCTGCCACAGCCTGCAGTGCCTGTCTGTGTGCGCAGTGCATGGAGCTGCTGTCTCACCAGAGGAGCTCCTTCCTTCCTGGCTGCAGCAGCTGTAGTTTCACTTTCTGCCCTGCAGGCTCTGGTTGTCTCAGCCACACTGGGTCCTAGTGCCCTCTGTGTGCAGACACTGGACACTTCCTGCTCCTTCCTCAGCCACTGCCTGCAAGCTTCATGGTAAGAGGGAATGGAATTTATTAAATTCATTCTGCTCAGGCATGTCATGGTCACTGTGGGGGAATGTGAGAGGATGGGGGTACAGTGGGGGAGGGGTACAGGGCACTGGGGTGAATGTAAGAGGATGGGGGTATTGTGGGGGCTAGGGCACTGGGGGGGGTTAATGTGAGAGGATGGGGTATTGTGGGGGAGGGTTACAGGGCACTGGGGTGAATGTAAGAGTATGGGGTATTGTGGGGGCTAAGGCACTGGGGGGGTTAATGTGAGAGGATGGGGTATTGTGGGGGCTAGGGCACTGGGGGGGTTAATGTGAGAGGATGGGGTATTGTGGGGGCTAGGGCACTGGGGGGTTAATGTGAGAGGATGGGGGTATTGTGGGGGCTGAAGTGGGGAGGGGCAACAGGGCACAGAGAGTGAATGTGAGAGGATGGGGTATTGTGGGGGAGGGGATACAGGGCACTGGTTAGTGAATGTGAGAGGATGGGGATATTGTGGGGGCTGGCGCACAGGGGTTGATGTGAGAGGATGGGGTATTGTGAGGGAGGGTGGACAGGTCACTGGGGTTGAATGTAAGAGGATGGGGGTATTGTGAGGCTAGGGCACTGGGGGTTTACTGTGAGAGGATGTTAGTATTGTGGGGGACTGAAGTGGGGAGGGGCAACAGAGCACTGAGGGGTGCATGTGAGAGGATGGGGGTATTGTGGGGTCAGTGGGACAGAACACTAAGGGGTGCATGTGAGACGATTGGTTGTTGGGGTGTGGGTGGGGGACAGGGGAGGTAGGGGGCTTTTTTTTTTTACTTGTGAGCTCCTTAATACTTTAATAATAGATTAATATTTCAGCATTATTATAACAAGGGCATAGACAGGCGGCCGTATAACTCATGCGAGGATCACACTGCAATCCTCGGACTTGCTGGTACCGCTCCTGACATGAGCGCGACTGCCATGTATAATATATGGTATATACAGCGTAGTGTCGCATACACTGCTGTATTATACAATATACAACAGTTCTAATGCTCCATACCTAATATGCAGGATAATGTACAGTGTATATGATGTAACCTGTATAAGATGCGACATTGGCTTGCCCCCCCCCCAGTTTTGATCCTGGGTACGCCCATGCTCACATGCGAGAAGCTCGGACGTCACTTCCATGTATTTCTATGCAGCTGAACGCTTCGATCCGAGTGCCGGCGGCAGTGTCGGGTATTGATGTGCGAGACTTGTCCGAGTTTCTCGCATGCGAGTATGAGTCCTAGGCAAAGCGGGGCCCTGGGCAAAAGTTTAAACTGGGGCCCCAAATGCTCACATATTGCACCATCGCACAGAAACATTTCGGTTGTATTTACATGCGCTGAGTTCAGGCCACTAAACGATTGACAATATTAGAGTCGTTTGACACTTGTTTCCCGGCCTCTTTCCAACGGCTGAGGAAGAATGATGGGGACAGAACAAGCACTATTAGATCAATCTGTCCCCATACAGTATCATGTTATCAGCAGCACATCTGTAGTTTTCACAGGGCGATGTGCTGCTGAGAACAATCAATGAATAGGCAGAATTTTGCATGTTTAGTATAATGCACCCCATAGTCCTCCACATTGTATAATACACCCCATAGTCCTCCACATTGTATAATGCACCCCATAGTCCTCCACATAGTATAATACACCCCATAGTCCTCCACATAGTATAATGTGCACCACAGTACTCCATATTGTATAATGCACACCACATAGTCCTCCATACAATATAATGTGTCCAATAGTCCTCCATATAGATAACACACTCCTCATAGTCTGCCATATAGTATAATACAATCCTCATAGTCCTCCATATATTAAAATACACTCCTCAGTCCTACATATAGTATAATGCACTCCTCTATCCTCCATATAGTATAACGCACTCCCCATATTTCTCCATGTGGTACAATTCATTTCCTATAGCATAATGCACCCCATAGTTCTTCATATAGAATAATGTATTCCCCATAATCCTCGATACAGTATAACGCAGGTACCATGTAGTACATTTTGCATAATGCCCTGCCCATAGTTCAATATAGTATGATGCAGCCACCCCACAAAATATAATTTAGCCCCTTCATAGAGCATAATGCAGCCACCCCGTAGAGTATAATGCAGCCCCCCATAGAATATAATGTAGCCCCATCATAGGGTATAATGCAGACCCCCAATAGAATATAATGTAGCCCCCTCATATAGTAGAATGCAACCCCTCATAGAATATGATGTAGCCCCCCTCATATAGTATAATGCAGACCCACACAGAATATAATGTAGCCCCCTCATATAGTAGAATGCAACCCCCTCATAGAATATAATGCAGACCCTCATCGAGTATAATACAGCCCACCCCGCCATAGAAAATAATGCAACTCCCCTCATAGAATATAATACAGCCCACCCCCATAGAGTATAATGTAACCCCACCCTCCCCACATAGAATATAATGTAGCCCCCTCATAGAATATAATGCAGTCCCCTCATAGAATATAATACAGCCCACCCCACCTCTCCATTGAAAATAATGCAGCCCGCCTCATAGAATATAATACAGCCCACCTCGCCATAGAATATAGTGTAACCCCCCACCCTCCCCTCATAGAATATAATCCAACCTCACAGTCCAGTACTCACTCACTGATAGATTTAAAACAAAAAACACAATACTCACCTCTCCTCATTCCCCGCGCTGCTCCAGCTGCACTGCCCGGCACACAGCGAGTGAGTGATGAAGTGACGTCATCATGCACCTGCAGTGTCAGAGCAAGGCAGAGGGGGATGATGTGGAGGGGTCGGTGCTATTGCCGGCAGGCCCCCCTGACTCACGGGCCCCATAGCAATCGCGTGGTGTGCCACTATTAGAGGCATGCCACTGGCTGGGAGAGCTGGGGCCCTTGGCAGCTGCCTAGTCTGCCTGCAACTAATGAAATAACGCTAATGAAATAACGAGAAACTAATGAACCCTGGAGGGTGATTACAAAAGTGAACAATATTACTGGGTCATAATCAAAAATAAATCAAATATTTAATTGACCAGAGATCTTATGTTATTATAAAGTGATTGAGTGAGAATATGACTGTATAGTGATAGAGAAAAATAAATAAATAGAATATCTATATATATATAGAAATATAAAATGTGCATTTGATCATGTGACCGTGTGATAATGAAACTGTGGGTGAGATACTTGAGCAGTGAACAATGTGAAAATGAATAATATGTAGGAGACAGAAAAATAAAATTAAAAGTGTTACAAAATACTAAATCAATATGCAGGTGAAGAAACACACCTGGTGCGAGTGTGATACTGTTTGGGACCCCAACAATCAGGAAGTTCTCCCATGTCCCACCGGTGATTCCACAGCAAGGAAGCAGAAATGATCCAAGGATGTCACAGTGACCCCTGCAGGTGTAGGCTAAACCATGCACTGTTAAAGTGCAGATAGATATTACTGCAGTGTGCTGGCAGTATGCATTGCAGAGTAACTTGCTCCTGACTATCAGTTTTACTCCACATTAGTCTGGCAGTTGGTGCCCTGTGTGACCCATAGGTGTCACATAGTTAAGACTGGCCAATGGCTATGCATCCTTGCCCAGATGCAGGAAAACCAGGCAAAATAGTGATACCTCCACCACTGTGTTTCACAGCTGGTATGAGGTTTTTTGGGCTGCAATGCAGTGTTTTTCTTTCTCCAAACATAACACTTCTCATTTAAATCAAAAAGCTCCATTTTCATCTCAACTATCTTAAAACATTGTTTCAACCTTCTGGCTTGCCAATATGACCTATAGCTTATGGTTGATGGGCAGCAATATTCAGAACAGTGGCTTTTCCTTGCCATACAGAACATTGCTATTTAGTTTCCTCATAGTGGGCTCATGAACATTAACATTAAGAAATGTGAGCGAGGCCTTTAGTTGCCTAGATGTTACCTTGGGTTTCTTTATGGCCTCACCAACTGTTATATGCCTTGCTTTTTATTGAGCTTTGTTGTTCATGATCAAGGTACTGTGACATGTGAAACACGTACAGTACAGACCAAAAGTTTGGACACACCTTCTCATTCAAAGATTTTTCTGTATTTTTATGACTATGAAAATTGTACATTCACACTGAAGGCATCAAAACTATGAATTAACACATGTGGAATTATATACCTAAAAAAAAAAACTGAAAATATGTCTTATATTCTAGGTTCTTCAAAGTAGCCACCTTTTGCTTTGATTACTGCTTTGCACACTCTTGGCATTTTCTTGATGAGCTTCAAGAGGTAGTCACCGGAAATGGTCTTCCAACAGTCTTGAAGGAGTTTCCATAGATGCTTAGCTCTTGTTGGCCCTTTTGCCTTCACTCTGCGGTCCAGCTCACCCCAAACCATCTTGATTGGGTTCAGGTCTGGTGACTGTGGAGGCCAGGTCATCTGGCGGAGCACCCCATCACTCTCCTTCTTGGTCAGATAGCCCTTTCACAGCCTGGAGGTGTGTTTGGGGTCATTGTCCTGTTGAAAAATAAATGATGGTCCAACTAAACACAAACCAGATGGAATAGCATGCCGCTGCAAGATGCTGTGGTAGCCATGCTGGTTCAGTATGCCTTCAATTTTGAATAAATCCCCAACAGTGTCACCAGCAAAGCACCCCCACACCATCACACCTCCTCCTCCATGCTTCACGGTGGAGTCCATCCGTTCACCTTTTCTGCATCGCACAAAGACACGGTGGTTGGAACCAAAGATCTCAAATTTGGACTCATCAGACCAAGGCACAGATTTCCACTGGTCTAATGTCCATTCCTTGTGTTTTTTAGCCCAAACAAGTCTCTTCTGCTTGTTGCCTGTCCTTAGCAGTGGTTCCTAGCAGCTATTTTACCTTGAAGGCCTGCTGCACAAAGACTCCTCTTAACAGTTGTTGTAGAGATGTGTCTGCTGCTAGAACTCTGTGTGGCATTGACCTGGTCTCTATTCTGAGCTGCTGTTAACCTGCGATTCCTGAGGCTGGTGACTCAGTTAAACTTATCCTCAGAAGCAGAGGCGACTCTTGGTCTTCCTTTCCTGGGGTGGTCCTCTTGTGAGCCAGTTTCTTTGTAGCGCTTGATGGTTTTTGCAACTGCACTTGGGGACACTTTCAAAGTTTTCCCAATTTTTCGGACTGACTGACCTTCATTTCTTAAAGTAATGATGGCCACTCGTTTTTCTTAGCTGCTTTTTTCTTGCCATAATACAAATTCTTATAGTCTATTCAGTAGGACTATCAGCTGTGTATCCACCAGACTTCTGCACAACACAACTGATGGTCCCAACCCCATTTGTAAGGCAAGAAATCACACTTATTAAACCTGACAGGGCACACCTGTGAAGTGAAAACCATTTCCGGTGACTACCTCTTGAAGCTCATCAAGAGAATACCAAGAGTGTGCAAAGCCGTTATCAAAGCAAAAGGTGGCTACTTTGAAGAACCTAGAATATAAGACATATTTTCAGTTGTTTCACACTTTTTTGTTAAGTATATAATTCTACATGTGTTAATTCATAGTTTTGATGCCTTCAGTGTGAATGTACAATTTTCATGGTCATGAAAATACAGAAAAATCTTTGAATGAGAAGGTGTGTCCAAACTTTTGGTCTGTACTGTAGAAACTAAGATAAAGTTTTATCTTGTGTTCTGTGTGTTATACTTATTCAAATAAAGAGGTTTGCACTAATATAGAGCTGGATTTTCCTCTTTTACCTACCATCTTTGTTGATTGACTACTCTTGTGTAGGGTAAAAATGGTCTTGAATTTCCTCATTCATAGTCTGTCTAATTTAGGATTAATTGTGTCCAAATTGTTTAAAGATGGTTTGGTAACCTTCTACAGCCTGATAGACCTCAATAGCTCTAAATCTGAGAAATCTCCAATAATTATGACCCTATACACTTCCACAAACATGTATTGTGAAGATAAGACTCTGATAGATCCTTGTCTTTAAATAAAACAGGTACCTCGTTCACACTTGATTATCATCACATTGATTGAAAACAACAGACTCTAAAGCCCGGGTCTCACATAGCGATACACCAGCGATCCCGACAACGATCAGGATCGCTGGTGTGTCGCTACATGATCGCTGCTGAGCTGCCAAACAGGCAGCTCAGGGCAGCGATCAGCACAGCGACACTGCGGGTAACATCGCTTAGTTACCCGCAGTGTACGTTGGATACCAGCGCCCTGATGCAGGGAGCTGGTAACCAAGGTACACTTCGGGTTTCCAGGCACCGCGCGGTGCCTGGAAACCCGCTGTGTACCTTGGTTACCAGCTCCCTGCATCAGGGCGCTAGTATCCAAGGTACACAGCGGGTTTCCAGGCACATCCCCGCGCCTGGAAACCGCTGTGTACCTTGGTTACCAGCGGATCGCTGGTCTCCCGCCTGTCACACGCAGCGATGCGTGCTGGCCAGCGGGAGACCAGCGATCAAAAAATGTTCAGGACATTCAGCGATGATCAGCGATACCCGGCAGGGGGGCTGATCGTCGCTGAATGTTACACACAGCGATATCGCTGGGGAGATCGCTGCTGCGTCACAAAACTAGTGACTCAGCAGCGATCTCGCTAGCGAGATCGCTCTGAGATGGGGGCTTAATTTCAACTTCAAATTATCGGCTAATCCTAAAATTTCACCTATGTTTGGCTCGTAGAGACAATTGATTATTTTCCTCAATAAAAAAATGACAAAGTCTAATATTTTTAGATTAGCTTGTGGGGACGAATAAATTGTAAGGTGGTTTTAACCAATATACAATGTATAAGGTATAGCAATACTGCTCACTTGGTATGGTTGTGTGAGACACCACACTAATAAGGTTTTACCATAAAGATTTTCTAGCTAGTGCAGCTCAACAGGTTGGCAGACCCAATGTGGTAATGAAGTAGTAGCAGGAGATATGGGTAGCCTGTGCTGCTGGTTGTGTGTCCACCAAAAAATCCAGTATGCAGTATAGGAGATATCAGTGCAGATAATGCTCGACAAGTTAAAAAGTTCTCATACTTCTTCAGAACCACAAAGACATTTGAATATAGTGGAGCGGTGAGCGGTGTGCATGGGTACTGAAGAACCCTCACATAGTTTGACTTAGAAATAAAGAGCATAATGTTCCAACCCATATCCAAGGAGGGGCTGTGTATAATAAATGGATTCTTTCCCTTACATTGACATAAGTTGGGGAACAAGACCAATTTGGAGGAGGGAAGGACTTTCTTACAGAGGACTGCTAAGTAAAGAACTCTTCTACTTTTTCACCTTTTTGTTTTATAACTATTTTTGCATCCTTAATGCATGTCTGATATTTTCCTATTTTTAATACATAATAAGCACTGTACCTTTTTTATTATTATTATACATTTTTATAGCGCCATTTTTTCCATGGTGCTTTACATGTGAAAGGAGCAAATATAGACAAGTACAATAAATATGAGCAAAACAAGGCACACACAAGTACAGAAGGAGAGAGGACCCTGCCACAAGGGCTCACAGTCTACAGGGGATGGGTGAGGATACACTAGGAGAGGGTAGAGTTTGTCGTGCGGCGGTTCAGGTAACTGAGGATCACTGCAGGTTGTAGGCTTGTTGGAAGAGGTGGGTCTTCAGGTTCTTTTTGAAGGTTTCCGTGGTAGGGGAAAGTCTGATGTGTTGGGGTAGAGAGTTCCCGAGTATGGGGGAAGCACGGGAGAATTTTTGTATGCGGTTGTGTGAAGAAGAGATAAGAGGGGAATAGAGAAGGAGATCTTGAGAGGTTCGAAGGTTGCATGTAGGTAAATACCGGGAGACCATGTCACAGATGTATGTAGGAGACAGGTTGTGGATGGCTTTGTAGGTCATAGTTAGGGTTTTGAACTGGAGCTTCTGGACAATTGGAAGCCAGTGAAGGGCTTGGCATAAAGGAGAGACTGGGGAATAGGATATGTGGATTAGTCGGGCAGCAGAGTGTAGGATGGATTGGAGTGGTGCCAGAGTGCTAGAGGGGAGGCCAGAGAGTAGGAAGTTGCAGTAGTTGAGGAAGGAGATAAGGGTGTGCACTAGTGTTTTAGCGGTTTCATGGTCAAGGAATGCACGGATCCAGGAAATATTTTTGAGTTTGAGTCAGCAGGAGGAGGCAAGGGCTTGGATATGTGGCTTGAAAGAGAGGGCAGAGTCGAGGATCATCCCGAGGCATCGAGCATGCGGGACTGGGGAAAGTGAGCACCCATTGACATTGATGGATAGGTCTGTTGGAGGGGTAGAGTGAGATGGGGGAAAGATGATGAATTCTGTTTTGCCCATGTTCAGTTTTAGAAAGCGAGCAGAAAAGAAAGATGAAATAGCAGACAGACATTGTGGGATTTTGGTCAGTAAGGAAGTAAGGTCAGGTCCAAATGGGTAGATCTGCGTGTCATTGGCTTAGGGATAATACTGCAAACCGTGGGATTCTATGAGCTGTCCCAGGCCGAAGGTGTAGATGGAGAAGAGTAGGGGTCCTAGAACTGAGCCTTGAGGAACACCGACAGACAGGGGACGAGGTTAGGAGGTGGTGTAGGAGACACTGAATGTTCGGTCTGATAAATATGACGAGATCCAGGATAGTGCCAAGTCTGTGATGCCAAGAGATGAGAGAATCTGTAGCAGGAGGGAGTGGTCCACAGTGTCAAAGGCAGAAGACAGGTCGAGGAGAAGGAGAACACAGTAGTGTCACTTGCTCTTGGCAGTTAGTAGGTCGTTGGTGACTTTAGTTAGGGCAGTTTCAGTTGAGTGATGCAGTCGGAAGCCAGATGTAACCGGTCAAAGAGGGAGCAAGAGGAAAGGTGGGAGGACAGTTCAAGATGTACATGCTGTTCCAGTAGTTTTGAGGCATAAGGGAGAAGAGATATGGGGCGGTAGCTAGACACAGAGGATGGGTCGAGGGAGGGCTTTTTAAGGATTGGTGTGATCGAGGCATGTTTGAAGGGTGAGGGCAAAACACCATTTGTAAGTGAGAGGTTGAAGAGGTGTGTTAGCGTTGGGATGAAGACTGTGGCGAGGTTAGGGATAAGGTGGGATGGGAGGGGGTCAAGCGTGCAAGTGGTGAGATGTGATCTTGACAGGAGGGTGGAGAGCTGGTCTTCTGTCATGGTGGTGAAGATGGTTTTGGAGGAACAGGGCTGAGCGGGTAAGAGGAGGGGCATTTGGGGGCTGCGGTTCAAAGCTTTCTCTGATCGTATCGATCTTCTGCTTAAAGAAAGAGGCAAAGTCCTCAGCAGAAATGAGAGGAGAGGGAGGTGGTGCCAGGAGACGGAGTAGAGAATTGAAAGTGTTGAAAAGCTGTTTAGGGTTGTGAGACAGGGAGGATATGATAGATGAGAAGTTTGTTTAGCGGCAGTGAGCGTGGATTTGAAGCTGGTGAGGGACTGCTTATATACGATAAAGTGCTCGGCAGAGCGGGATCTCTTCCATCTTCCCTCAGTGACCCTGGAAGTCCATCTCAGTTCATTGGTCAGGCTGGTCAGCCAGGGCTGTCTGTTGATTGTACGAGTTTTGCTATGTGTTAGGGGGGCAGCCGAATCAAGTGTTGCTGTTATTGTGGTGTTATAGAAAGAGGCAGCAGCATCTGTGTCAGAAAGGGAAGCTATGTCTGTAAGAGGTAGAAGGGACTCTGAGAGTGAGTGTAAATTGAGGTGTTTGAGATTTCTGCAAGTGTGAGTGAGTTTGTGGAGTGGGGGTTGCACACTAGCAGAGGAGAGTGAAGAGAATGTCAGTAGGTTGTGGTCAGACAGGGGGAGTGGTGAGTTAGTGAGATTAGTAAGGGAACAGAGGCAGGTGAAGGTGAGGTCCAGCGTGTGACCATCTTTGTGAGTGACCGCGGAGGACCATTGAGTGAGTCCAAAGGAGGCAGTGAGCGATAGAAGTTTAGAGGCAGCTGGGGTGGAAGCGTCAATGGGGATGTTGAAGTCACCCATTTTAATAGTGGGCATGTCAATAGAAAGGAAATGAAGTAGCCAGGTGGTGAAGTGGTCGAGGAAGGTGGAGATGGCTAGTTCTGGGGGCGGTAGATGACAGCCAGCTGGAGGTTGGAGGGGGAATAGATGCCGACGGAGTGCACCTCAAATGAGGGAAGAGTAGCAGAAGGTGGTAGAGAAATTGTGGTAAAGCAGCAGGTGTTAGACAGGAGCAAACCATCTCCTCCACCATGTTTGTTGCTGGGGCGAGGGGTGTGAAAGAGATTGAATCCGCCATAGGAAAGTGCAGCTGGAAAGGCTGAGTCAGCGGGGGTGAGCCAGGTTTCAGTGATGCCAAGGAAGGAGAGTTTGTTGGTGATAAAGAAGTCATGGATATACGCCAGATTGTTGCAGACAGAGCGTGTGTTCCATAGTGCTCCAGGTAGGGGGACCGGGGAGTGGGGGCTGGGTGAATGGGTATAAGGTTATCATGGTTGCAGAAACGTGTAGAGGATCATGGCAGGGTGTTAGAAATTAGTGTGGGGATGTGTTGAGGAGGACCAGGATTTTGGGATATGTCACCAGCAATGAGGAGTAGCAGACAGAGCGTTAGAAGGTGGGAGCAAGATAGGACATAATGGGGCCGTGTGTGTCTGGAGAAAAAGGATTTTATGTGGAGAAACAGTTCTGAGGTGGAGGTGAGATGGCTGGGGAGGATGGAGGGAGAAATGACTAGTTCCTTACTAGGTGGAGGGATTAAAGGAGACAGGAAGAAAGAAAGTAGTATGGGGGTGAAAGTGAAAAGCAACTGAAACATAGTAGTTGTATATTCTGTTACCTTGCAGTCAATTCCAGTCCAATTCAGAGTATTGTAATTAGAAAATCTGTAATTTGAAATATGGAATTTGAAAGATGGCTAGATCAGACTGCGTCTTGATCAGACTCATGCAAGGTGGATTTGATTTAAATCAAACTGATTTAAATCACGATTTAAATCACTAGTCAGTAAGGCTTGATTTAAATCAGTGATTTAAATCAAAGTTTCTACCTAAACTAGTTCTTGCTACTTTAACATGCAAGTAGATGAAGATTTTTAGAATCACTTTTTATATTACTTTTTTCTCCCAGTTTAATGGGTTTATCATTCATATTTGGACACCACTGTTCTGTTGTACTTAGGAAGGAGAAAAATAATCCTGACCTTAATAACAATTTAAATAGATTTATTCAACTGAAACAATAACAACATTACAGCATAAGTTATTTGCTTAAACAAACATCCATGTTTGTTAACTAATTTGGCTAAACAAAATATATTATATTTTAAGAAACTTAGACTGTCAGCCCAGCCGACACATGAAAAACTTAAATACTACTGTCCCTGCTGTCTTCTGTAGCTCGCTCGTCGTCATCTTCATCATCATCTTCTTCTTTGTTCCTATTCATAATCTGGAAAAGAAAAACAAGCTTTCCTGCTTTATTGGGTCCCAACCGATTTCTCAATTTAGAATGAATGAGTCCAAAGGAAGAGAATATTCTTTCAACGCCTGCAGAAGAAGCTACTGCTGTTAAAAGTGAAATAATTTCTTGAACAGTCTCTAAATCCAAGCTCTTAAGTGACTGCCACCAGTTTACTGGTGTGACCTTCCTTAAAATATCTTCAGCAAACATATATTTCTTGAATGGTTCCCCCTTAGCTCTGAAGTTTATTGTAGTTGGCATTAAAGATGGATGATTGCTGGATACCCATGTCATAGCTAACTCCTCTTCCTCAGCACTTAGGTTTTGACCCTGATATTGGATATTGACAATATTTGCCAAAAAATGAGCTGGAGTCAGTGCTTGTCCCATTCGTTTGTTTACAGCTTGTAATTTAATTCTGTCCATGTGTAGTTCTCTTTTTAAGTGTTCACTCAGTTCCTTCCAAATTTCAACAGCATCTGCAATAAAACAGCTATTTTTCTGTATTTTGTTTAAAGCTTGAGAGATGGGTTTCAGGAAGCTCAGCATATGTTCAACATTTCTCTTAAGCCCAATGTTGAGGATTTTGGCCGTGACAGTGCCATCTATTTTATCTCGATTTTCTTCACAAAGTGTCATCAGAATAGGCCAGTTTTTGATATACTGCTCAAAACAGTCCACCACAGAGTTCCATCTAACATCTTGTGGGAGCGTTAGCTTGGTTCCACCCATCCTTTTCAGAGCTGCTGCAGCAAAATGATTATTACGGAAGTATTTAGCAATTTCAACAACATTAGCCTTTATTTCTGGAACACTTAAGTCTTTGGCTAAGAGGTGCAGCAAATGAGCACTGCAACCATATGTTATTAGCTTTGTATTCCCTCCCTGCTCTTCTAAATTTCTTCTCATCTTGGATACGTTTGCAGCATTGTCAGTGACCAAACTACGTACTAGACATTTGAATTTTTGTTCACATGTTGTTATAGCTTTTACTGCCACTTCTTGTAAGTATTCTGCTGTGTGTGCATTTCCTGACGTATCAGTTGTTTGTGCAAGGAAGACTTTACCTTCTTCTGTTGTTATACAAGCACATACAATAGGATCATTGTGGACATTACTCCACCCATCAATACTTAGGTTAACAATTTTACCCTCCAGAGCTGTTGCACATTGCTCCATTTCTCTGTCATACACTTGATCCAGCAGTTTCCCTGCAACATCAGCTCTGCTGGGTGGACTGTATCCTGGTCTCAGTGACTGAACCATATTAATGAAATGTGGGTTCTCAGTCAGACGGAAAGAAGAGTTCGTTGCATAAATAAACTGGGCAATTTTTTCATCAATCAACTCTTTTTCTAATCTGCTAGTTCTTATCACAAACCTATCTATGGTGGTTCCAGGAGGTAAAGGTTTTTTCTTCCTTTTGGGTGATGGTGATATGTGGCTGTGGGTGTCTGATGATGATGCTGCTGCTAATGAAGCACTATCCTGGATGGATAACTCTGAAACTGTAGAACAGGATGATGGTGATCTTGGAGGTGGATAGTTTCCAGAATCCATGAATTCCCCTAAACAAAAAAGTCAATGCTGTTATTTTATTGTTTATACAATTTCTGCTTATTGTACACAACACAGCACTGCCCCAAAAGGAATATTTGTTTTTCTTCATAACTGTACCAAATGACAGTAACATGCAGTAATAATAAGAAATATAATTTTTCTCACACATGACAGTTCAGTCTTTAGAAATAGGATTCAATAAAAATGTTTACCAACCTGAAGATCCTGCCTGTTCAGTAGTGTTTCTTTGGTCATCTTCATCACCGCACTTCTCATGATGTTGCCTCATTCGCGCCACCAGGCCTTGCATCTCTTTGTTGCATCATTTGCATTTTGCACGCATGCCTGCCTTACCGATAGGCGAAGGAGCTTCATTTAAAATATTCCCAAACTGGGTCTCTTTTACGGCCTGCTGCCATTATAAGGAAAGAATGTAATAAACCTCAGATCGTACACACAAACAGATCCAGACTTGTCTGTCTGTGGCTATGCTGCAGTATTGTGCTCAAAGTTTCACTTTCATTTTCTTGTCTGCTTGCCCTTCCTCCTCCTCACACTTAGATTCACATTCTTCTTGTGTTGTGCAGATCTATTCCACTCCAAACAATCAGAAACATATTGTCTAACTTCTTGGACTTGGCACTGAAGGGGTTGATTCTGTATTCATATAGGTTTGTAGAACAATAGCATTAAGGTCTTTTTCTCAACTCTGTTCATGTTGTAACATTTTTGCCGTGAAGAAGAGGCTGGGACCTCTGCGGAGTCAAATTCAGTTTTGAGAACTGCGTAAGTAAAGCGAGCGTCTGTGATAATATAGGAGAGAAACTGCCCACTAATCCTACAGAAACCTCTGGAAGAGCATGGCATTGTGAATGTTACACATATACTGTTGTGAATAGGCTGGAAATGAGTTCTGAGCAGAAGCTCCCTCTGGTGGTTACAAACGGTACTGGACTGTCCAGTGAAGATTGTGAGGATTGGGAATCAGGTGTTACTGACTGGTCTTATATAAGGGAGTCGCCTTCCCATCAGGGTTGCCGGTGATCAATTTTTCTGGTCTCAATCCTTGATTCCTGTTTCCTTGGTAGCCTGCTGTGTCGTGTCTGAATCTCCTGCTAGCAGATAAGACATTTTCTTCTTTTTGTTTTTGTGCTTGATTTTTGCATTTTGTCCTGCACTTCTGTGGGGGCCTTCAGGGTCCCTTCTGGGGGCTTTTGCCCTCTCAGTTCAGTTCAGCCACTGATGTTTGTACATTTGCTTTTTCCAGTTTTTTCAGTGACTGTTGTTTTGTTTTTGGTTACACCAGAGAACTAATTTAGGTGGTAGAGGTCGTGTGATCTCAGGTGTTTTTTAAATTAGTAGAGTTGGTGCTTTTCAGGGTTTTTTGGGATTGCAGTAAGTGCCCTTCCTATCCTTTTCTATTTAGTAAGTTTGGGCCCCAATGTTTGCTCATACTATTTTCTGTCTGTGTCAGTATTTCTTCTTGTCTAACCGCCATTACATGTTTGGGGGCTTTCTATGTTCTTTGGGGATCTGCTCCGGGGCAGATAGCTTTCCTCTTTCTATCTTTAGGTGTAGTTAGTTTCTCAGGCTGTGACGAGGCGTCTAGGACCAACGTAGGAACGCTCCACGGCTGCCTCTAGTTGTGGTGGTTAGTCAGGGTACTGCAATCTCATAGTTTCCAACTGCTCTGGTGTATTTCCTTTTTTGCCTGCTCTCCTCAGATACCAAATCATAACATATACAGCCTTTATTCTACTGAGTTAAACAACTCAGCTTTATCTCATGATGGAAGAACCTTTGGATGGTAAAATATTTTCCTCAAAAAGCAGTTTATTGAAAAAAATCCGGTTTAAATCAAAAAAATCCGATTTAAATAAAAAAATCTGATTTTTTTTTTATTTTTTTAAAAAAAATCATTGATTTTTATCCACCCTGGCTCATGGCTCTCAATATACCTTTTATGTATTAAAGCCCAAAACTTTAATAGTTTTGCCTTGGAGCCCTAAAGATCCAAAGTGTTTTCGTAAAGACTGAGTTGTAGTTTGTGTATGTGACCTGTGTATGGCCTACCATCTGTGAGTACATTGTGTGCATGACATTGAAACTTAACGCCCTTTCAGTAAGCATTCATCGTGTTGGGTGCATGGATTAACTGGGGGTACCTTCTGTGTTCAATCTGTAGCCTGAGTGAGGGGAGAGTGTGAGATTAACCTGTAAAGTGATGTGGAACACCTATAGTCACCTCATTCCATGTCACAGTGAGGCTAAGTGAGGGTCTGACCATGATAGTCACTATATTTTGATTGTATGTTATACCGAGGGCAGGATGGATGTAGGGATCATGTGATCATCCGCTCCAGTGATTTCTTACATATGATCTTTATGATGTTACATTGTCATCTTCTTCCCATTCAGGTCCCTACAATATCGGATCCTTTCAATGAAGATCTTCTATATAAGAGAATTTTCATGATTGACCCGTTAAGGATGGATAGGGACAGGGACAAGATGGCGGAGAGGATATTACACCTCACCCTAGAGATCCTCTTCCGGCTTACTGGAGAGGTGAGAGATTCTGATGACGTCACATTACATCATTCTTATCTATGGGAATAACAGATGGACAGAACTGGAGAGGTGAGGACTCTGGAAATGTCTGAAGTAAGATTTATTAATGTGTCTCTCCATAACCAGGATTACACAGTAGTGAAAAAGACCTCTAGTGAGCGCTGTCAGGCCCCTGTGTCTGAGGGATGGGGAAGACCCCTGAGCCCAATCACAGGTCCTCCACCTCACCCCATGATACATGAGGACATCAATGACCAGAAGATCCTAGAACTCACCTACAAGATGATTGAGCTGCTGACTGGAGAGGTGACACTGCTGGGACATTATACAGTAACACTATGGAGGGATCGAGGGATAACGGTATCATTGTATGTGTCAGGTTCTTATAAGGTGTCAGGATGTCACTGTCTATTTCTCCATGGAGGAGTGGGAGTATTTAAAAGGACACAAAGATCTGTATCAAGACATCATAATGGAGGTTCCCCAGTCTCTCATGTCACCAGGTAATAGACAGGATTAAATACAGCCTATAATGATTTGAATGTTAAGAATCATCGTATTTTTCAGACTATAAGATGCACTTTTTTCCCAAAAAAATTTGGGGAGAAAATGGGTAGGCTGGTGCGGCAGGTTTGGCGGTGGTGCGGGGGGCTCCACCGGCATCTCGTGAAAGCCCGGAGGCCCTGCATATCAATTGCTGCGATGCGGTGACCTCCGGGAAAATGGCTGCTGAGGGCTGTGCATGCTCAGATTGAGATCTCGGCAACGAGATCTTGTCCCGTGATCGGATCTCCATCTGAACATGCGCCGCCCACGGCTGAAATTTTCCCGGAGGCCACCGCATCGCAACAATGGATATGCGGGGCCTACGGGCTTCCACAAGATGCCGCTGGAGCCCCCCTGCACCACAGAGCACGACCGCCGAATCAGCTGCAGCAGCCTGGGAAGGGATTTCCCAGAGGCCACTGCACCAGCCTGGAATGGGAGCCATTGCCGGACCACCAAACACCCCCTGTGACCCCGCTACACCACCACTACTGATTCCCTCCTGGTAACTGAATTTGGGCTGTAAGACGGACCCCCATTTGACTCATTAATTTTTTTCCCCTATTTTCCTTCTGAAAATTTGGGGTGCCTCTTATGGTCCGAGGAGTGTCATAGTCCGAAAAATACGGTAATTAAATTGTATGTGTTTTCTACAGATCTATCCAGTAAGAGGACAACACCAGAGAGATGTCCCCGTCCACTTCTTACACAGGACTGTAAACAGGAAAATCCCAATGTTCCTCAGGATCATCAGGTAGATGGAGAGAAGGTGTAATGAAAAATCCCCTATGATGTGTAGAAGGCTGTGAAGGTCTTGTGTTTAGTCTGATTTTATCCATCAATATTAGAGACATCTGCTCTTTCCCAACTGGAGGTTCAAAGAGTGGAAATTAGGCAGCAGCCCTTTTCCATCTGTAACTTATTATTAGACAGTCTTGTTTTATCCACCAGTATTATACACTGAACGGCCAATTTATTAGAGACATCTGGTCTTTCCCAACTGTAGGTTCATTGTGTGTATGGGCGGACACTGACAGCTTGGGGCCCCTGTGCAAAAAATGTGTCTTGGCCCCCTTCCTTTTATGGCGACAAAGCTATATATATATATCCACACACACACATACATACATGTATATATATTACATAGTCTCCTTTATTATGTATATTGCCATCCCTTATTACACAGTGTCCTTTCTTGTTATGTACAGCATCGTCCCTTACATTTTGGATTATATAGAGCCCTGTCTTTATTACATACTGTCCTGTCTTGTTAGATGTATAATGCAATGACGGCTGATGGGGCATTGGAAAGCTTCTTTTCTAACGGAGGAGCTGATGTACTGGTCGTCTGGTCACCGACTGCTCCATCAGCAGTCATTTTATATTCTAAAGGTACTGTCACACTAACGACATGACCTGGCGAGATCGTTGGTGTGATCGCTATATGGTCGCTAGTAGCTTCCAAACAGGAAAATCTCATAAATGACACATCAGCGATCTGTATAATGAACTCGGCGGTCGTTGGGACCTGTCACACAGCATAAAAGACGACGCAAGTGGTTCATACGAATTTCCAGCATTGTTTATACTGCGTCCTACTAGCCTTCTGCTTTGCAGCTGCTGCGATCCAGTCTGTGCCGCTATTGCGTTTGCCCCGGATTCATTTTTTCAGGATCCCAAAAACGTCTTGTATAAATGGCAAAGATGAAGCTCTGTAGCGACTCTGACAGGATCGCAAAACCCCACACACGATAGTATCCTCGCAACATTGCACAAAGGACTAGATGTTGTGGCCACCAATTGGAGCTGAGGGGCGTTAAAACCTAGTCCTGCCTGCGCCGCTGACATGAGTCGCCAACGAGGTCGCTCGTCGTTCATAAAGGGTGTCAAACTCAGCGATTCAGGCTCACCAGCAGGACCCCAACGATCAAAAACGGTCCAGAACGTTCGTGCACGATCAGTGACATCGCAGCAGGGGCCACATCGCTGCTACATGTCACACACAGCGACATCGTTGACGATGTCGCTGCTGCGTCATAAAATCGCTGTCGCTTAAGCTATATCGCTAGCGATCTCGCCTAGCGTGACAGTACCTTAACAAGAGAAGACTATGAAATAAAAGAGGGCGCTGTGAATAACAAAAATAATAAGAATACACTATGTAAGAGACAGCACTGTACATAACAGCAGAGGAAGCTATATAATAAGGGACGACTCCATATATAACTAGAGAGGATGGTTTGTAATAAGGGACGGTGTTTTACATAATAAAAAAGGAAACTATGTAACTAAGGACGGCACTATACATAATAATTGAGTACACTATATACTAAGGGACTGTGTTAGACATAATGAGTGAGCACACTATATACTGAGAAACTGCTATTCATAATAAGGCTACATCCCTGTATCCGTGTGCAGTGTTGGTGTGCTGCCTGCTTTTACAGACGCATTGAGCATGTCCTATTCTGAGCCTCAAAATCGGATCAGAACAGAACATTGTCTGACCCTCACGGATCTCACTATCAGAGCCGTGATTTTCATGTACAGTGGGTTTGGAAAGTATTCAGACCCCTTTAAATCTTTCACTCTTTGTTTCATTGCAGCCATTTGGTAAATGCAAAAAAGTTCATCTTAAATTGAAAAAAAACAGAAATAGAGAAATTTTTGCAAATTTATTAAAAAAGAAAAACTGAAATATCACGTTCATAAGTATTCAGACCCTTTGCTCAGTATTGAGTAGAAGCACCCTTTTGAGCTATTACAGCCATGAGTATTCTTGGGAATGAAGCAACAAGTTTTTCACACTTGGATTTGGGGATCCTCTGCCATTCTTCCTTGCAGATCCTCTCCAGTTCGATCAGGTTGGATGGTGAACGTTTGTGGACAGCCATTTTCAGGTCTCTCCAGAGATGCTCAATTAGGTTTAGGTCAGGGCTCTGGCTGGGCCAGTCAAGAATGGTCACAGAGTTGTTCTGAATCCACTCCTTTGTTATTTTAGGTGTGTGCTTAAGGTCATTGTCTTGTTGGAAGGTAAGCCTTCGGCCAAGTCTGAGGTCCAGAGCACTCTGGAAGAGGTTTTCATCGAAGATATCTCTGTGCTTGGCCGCATTCATGTTTCCTTCAATTGCAACCAGTCGTCCTGTCCCTGCAGCTGAAAAACACCCCCATAGCATGATGCTGCCACCACCATGTTTCACTGTTTGGATTGTATTGGGCAGGTGATGAGCAGTGCCTGATTTTCTCCACACATATCGCTTAGAATTATCACCAAAAATTTCTATCTTCATCTCATCATACCAGAGAATCTTATTTCTCATAGTCTGGGAGTCCTTCATGTGTTTTTTAGCAAACTCTATGCGGGCTTTCATATGTCTGGCACTGAGGAGAGGCTTCCATCGGGCCACTCTGCCATAAAGGCCCGACTGTTGGAGGGCTGCAGTGATAGTTGACTTTGTGGAACTTTCTCCCATCGCCCTACTGCATCTGTGGAGCTCAGCCACAGTGATCTTGTGGTTCTTCTTTACCTCTTGCCTGGATGGCCAGGTCTAGGAAGACTTCTGGTGGTTCCAAAATTCTTCCATTTAAGGATTATGGAGGCCACTCTTAGGAACCTTGAGTACAGCAGAAATTCTTTTTTAACCTTGGCCAGATGTGTGCCTTGCCACAATTCTGTCTCTGAGCTCCTTGGCTGTTCCTTTGAGTTCATGATTCTCATTTGGTCTGACATGCACTGTGAACTGAGAGGTCTTATATAGACAGGTGTGTGCCTTTACAAATCAAGTCCTATCAGTTTAAATAAACACAGCTGGACTCCAATGAATCAAGCAGAACCATCTCATGGAGGATCACAAGGAAATGGACAGCATATGACGTAAATATGAGTGTCTGATCAAAGGGTCTGAATACTTTTGACCATTTGATCATTCAGTTTTTCTTTTTTAATAAATTTGCAAAAATTTCTACATTTCTGGTTTTTATCAGTCAAGATGAGGTGCAACGTGTACATTAATGAAAAAAAAATAAACTTTTTTGCATTTACCAAATGGCCTCAATGAAGCAAAGAGTGAAAAATTTAAAGAGGTCTGAATACTTTCCAAACCCACTGTATGTGTGAATTGACCTATAAAACTCTGAGTCCATTTGCTGTCCGATAAAAACACCTGGAAACACATGGACATTTCACACAAATGTGAGAATGTAGAATAAGGGATTTTAACAAAAAATATTATCACTCCACATCACACAGTGCAGATACAGAATAATATCTACATCCAGGCACCTACTGCTGACGTCTCATCTGATTACAGCTGCTTTCTCCTGTTTCTTCTCTATCTGGTCAGACCTTCATGTCGACATCTCCCAGCCACGTCTCATCTTTTCACGATCTTCGCAGCCCTGGGCCCCGATGCAGCCGCAACGGCTGCACATGCGGTATATTCGCCCCTGATTGTTTGGAAATTAGGCAGCAGCCCTTTCTCATTTGTAACTTATTAGACACATGACCGTGCAGTATGAAATGATCAGTTTTTAGAATGTGATGTGATCATTATTGCTAGATTATCGTTTTTTACATGCAATGATGTCAACAGTATACTGATAATAGTGTGATAAAAGAAAAACATCCACTAATATTAGATCTTATGGATATGAGCAACTCGATAACGAAAATTGTTATGAGAACAGGTGGTGCACAGTCATACAAATTGCAGATGAATGCTAATGTGTCCGGGTGCACTAATCGTTCCTTAGCACAATTGGGCTATAGCAGCAGATGACCAGGTCCAGTGCCTTAATTTCCAGCAAAACAGTAAGAAAAAAAAACTTCATTAGGTAAAAGTAACAATTATTTCGGAGGAGTGGAAAACATCATCTGCTTGAATGAGGTTTCTGTTGCACCATGCTGATGGGAGGGTCAGAATTTCATGCAAGCAGCACAAAACCATGTTACCTTCTTGTTATTTGTCAACATTTCTGGCTGGTCGAGGTTGATTAATTGTTTTGAAAAAATTGTCTGAGCACATCCTGGGTCTTCTGTTACCTGTGGATGAATATTTGGATACTAGGCCTTACCTGAGTGATGTGTCCTACCAAACACATCTCTTCATGTTAGCTGTTGAGTCTACAGTATAGGTACAATGATCTATGTCACAAGGATCACGTAGTCATGGATTGCTTCCAGTATAAGGGTCTTGTAATGTGGCGCGGTGCAGTAGCCGTAGGTGAGGTGCTCATCTCTAATGTCTCGCATGTTACATGAAGGTGGGGGTCCTGGTTGAGTGTGTGGACTTGCGCTATGGGGGCTTTACACCCTTGCAGGCCGAATATTACTGATGACTTTGGTTGGCCAGGACCAGATGGTTGACAGTTCAACAAAGGAGACCTTCCACTCTGGGCTTGTCCCAATGTTTAACTGTAACTCTCCCTACCGTCGGGCAACACACAATAATATCTTTAACGCATATCACAATTCACATTACACAAGATAGCACTATACTTGTTCTTCAAGGGAGAATGTGGGCAGTATGTCCATCTCCTTACATTTCCCCCTCCTTTAACAATGACTATCTAGCCAACTCTAGTTCTTTGGCACCATTTTCCACCCCTTAGGGTGAGTGGCCTGACTTCACCATCTTCGCTCCCATCTCCAACTGTATTCTCTTCCACTTCTATCAGACAAATGGCGCCGTCTCTCTCGCTGCTCAGCGTCCTACATCACGGCTTCACCTTTTGCTGAGTGGCATTTTCTTCAGCTTGCCCATCCTGTTTTTCTATCTCCTCCATCCTCCATCCATTTTCCTGAGTCACCCCTTACTGTGCAGACCTTTTCCTTCCACTTTGTTTTACTGCAGCGGCCAACTCCTCACTGTAAGCTGGCACTTTCAGTCCCAATACTGTCTCCGGTAAGCTTATCATCTTGATGGCTTGATAGCTCATATTTTTGTTCATACTATGCCATGATGGGCGGGACCATCTTGTTTTTTTGTGCCATTTATCGTCATGACGAAGTTTGTACTTGGTGCCCTTTTAAACCGTGTAACGTTTGCTATCCTCCATGCAGACTCGATTCTGCCGACTATGCCAAATGTAACGTGGCACGGGAAGGTAGTCGATAGTAATTAGCGAATTTGTTCGGAAAACAATCACCAAACGTAAATTCTGCACGAATATGGCACATTCGGATTCGTGATCGTAAACACGAATCCGATACAGTTCTTTTTCTACTTGGCCCAGGTAAGACGCTTCTGGCATTGTCTATTGGTCATGAGTGACTTGACAAAAGGAATGCGACACTTGTAGCCCATGTCATGGATACGTCTGTGTGTGGTGGCTCTTGAAGCAATGACTCCAGCAGCAGTCCACTCCTTGTGAATCTCCCCCAAATTTTTGAATGGCTTTTTCTTAGCAATCCTTTCAAGGCTGCGGTTATCCAGATTGCTTGTTCACCTTTTTCTACCACACTTTTTCCTTCCAGTCAACTTTCCATTAATATGCTTGGATACAGCACTCTCTGAACAGCCAGCTTATTTAGCAGTGACCATTTGTGGCTTACCCTCCTTGTGGAGTGTGTCAATGACTGTCTTTTGGACATCTGTCAGTTAGCAGTCTTCCCCATGATTGTGAAGCCTACTGAAACAGATTAAGGGACCTTTTTAAATGCTTAAGAAGCCTTTGCAGGTGTTTTTTCTTAATTATTCTAATTTACGGAGAAAATTACTTTTTTTTTTTTCATTGGCTGTAAACTATCATCAACATTAACAGAAATAAACATTAGAAATAGATCACTCTGTTTGTAATGACTCTATATAATATGAGTTTCATTTTTTGTATTGAAGAACCTAAATAGAATATCATCAAAAAGTTAATTTAATTTTGTGAGAAGCACCTGTATCTTTAAGTTCATATCCCACACACTCCCATAGAAAAGATTGCGATCATTATTAAGACAGGGTATTAAAAGTTGAGAAAGGGGTATTATCACACAATTTTGAAATTAAACTAATGTTAGAATATCCTAAAATCATACTGGTATTTTATTAACAAAATCCATAAATGTATAGACATTATACCTGTATGTCCTATAATAGTAGGATGGGGTTCTGTTACTTCTATGCCAGTATTTGGACTGGATTGCGCCCATTGGTTGAGAAAACTCCCATGCATATGCAGGATGCAGTTTATAAATACTGGATCAGCTGGTACCATAATGGGTATGCCAGTGGCTCTGACATTTGCAAATATATTTTTGAGGTATTTTGAAACTTGACCATTTGAGCTTAAAATAATGTGACAGTAGTGAGTGCTGTTCATTTTTCTTCCACTTTTGTAATTTTTTGAAGACTGTATTGCTTTACAGTTGAGCACCACCACGTCTGGCATTAATTTTAATCAGCATTGAATACTCCAGTGTTAGATAATTGCAGCATTACTAGTGTCCTGAAGTTTAGAATTAGATGAAAAGCTGATCATAGAAACTAGGTATTGTCTGGATCATCTAACAATTTTCTAGTTATGGAGACTGCTGGTTAGAAATAGGAGCCAACAAGTTGGATTTATACAGAAAACCTGCAGCTATGTGATAACTGCTGCTGTAATGTCATTTTTGGCCATGATATGTGATATTTTCTGCAATTCTAAATTATTCCACACAACGTCACATTCTGTCTTTGAATTTTACAATTTTTGTTTCAGGGTAAAGATCTGACCCATATTAATACTACAGAGACATATGTGAGGGGTGATGAACGTTATAAAGGGAAGTGTTGTGAATGGGTTTGAGATGAGTTCTGAGCAGAGGCTCCCTCTGGTGGTTACAAGCGGTACTAGTGAGGATTGTGAGGACTGGGAATCAGGTGTTACTGATTGGTCTTATGTAAGGGAGTCATTTTCCCATCAGGGTTGCCGGTGATCAATTGTTCTGGTCTGAATCCTTCTTTCCAATTTCCCTTGTAGCCTGCTGTTTCGTGTCTGCATCTTCTGCTATCAGATAAGATAATTTCTTATTTTGTGTTTTTGCTATATTTTTGCATTTTGTCCTGCACTTCTGTGGGGGCCTTCAGGGTCCCCTCCGGGGGCTTTTGCCCTCTCAGTTTAGTCCAGCCACTGTGTTTTGTACTTTTGCTTTTTCCAGTTTTTTTTCAGTGGCTGCTGTTTTGTTTTTTGTTACACCAGAGAACTAATTTAGGTGGTAGAGGTCGTGTGATCTCAGGTGATTTTGAAATTAGTAGAGTTGGTGTTTTTTCAGGGTTTTCTGAGATTGCAGTAAGTACCCTTCCTATCCTTTTCTATTTAGATAGTTTGGGCCCCAGCGTTTGCTCATACTGTTTTCTTTCTGTGTCAGTATTTCCTCTTGTCTAACCGCCATTACATGTTTGGGGCTTTCTATTATCTTTGGGGTTCTGCTCCGGGGCAGATAGCTTTCCTATTTCTATCTTTAGGTGTAGTTAGTTTCTCAGGCTGTGACGAGGCGTCTAGGACCAACGTAGGAACGCTCCACGGCTGCCTCTAGTTGCGGTGGTTAGTCAGGGTACTGCAATCTCATAGATTCCAACTGCTCTGGTGTATTTCCTTTTTTACCTGCACTCTCAGCTACCGTAACATAACAGTATCACCGGCCATAAAAATTGTATGGTACTCACAGAAGGGAAAAAATATTTTGAAGGAAGAAAAGTTGTCAGAGATATTTTTCTGTTTGTTGCATTTTTTTTCCCTCTGTATCTCTGGGTGCTGGGGAGGATCTTTTCTCCCAATGGAGTTTGCACAGTTGTCTGGCCGTGTGGATCAGCTTGCCACTGAGGTTCAGAGTATTGCTGCATATCTTGCTAGGTTGCCTGTTGTGGAACCTAGGATCCCCATGCCAGATTTGTTTTTAGGGGATCGAGCTAAGTTTCAGAATTTCAAAAATAATTGTAAATTGTTTCTTGCCTTAAAATCTAAGTCCTCAGGAAACGCAGCGCAGCAGGTTCAAATTATCATCTCTCTCCTGCGCGGCGATCCTCAGGATTGGGCTTTTTCCCTGACACCTGGGGATCCTGTTTTGAGTGATGTTGATGCGTTTTTTCAGGCCTTGGGGTTATTGTACGATGAGCCTAATGTCACTGATCAAGCTGAAAAAGCCTTGTTGGCATTAAATCAGGGGCTTGATGACGCTGAGTTATACTGTCAGAGATTCCGTAGGTGGGCAGTCCTGACCAAGTGGAATGACGACGCTTTGGCGGCCCTTTTCCGGAAGGGTCTGTCTGATAATGTAAAGGATGTTATGGTGGGATTCCCTGTCCCCTCTGGTCTCAATGATTCTATGTCATTAGCGATTCAAATTGACAGACGTTTGCGTGAGCGGAGAAGTATGCGTGGAGTGGTGTTGCCTTGTGAGCCAGCTGCTGAGCCCATGCAGTGTGATGGAGTGGTGTCTGGGGCACAGCGTCATGAGTTTCGAAAGCGCAATGGGTTATGTTTCTACTGTGGTGATGCCTCTCATGCTATTTCAGTCTGCCCTAAGCGGGGAAGACATTTTGCACGCTCAGTTGTCTTGGGTAGTGTTCAGACTAAGTTTTTATTAACTGTCACTCTGATATGCTCTCTGTCCTCATTTTCTGCTCAGGCTTTCGTTGATTCTGGAGCAGCTATTAACCTGATGGATTATGATTTTGCTAAACGTTGTGGGTTTCCCTTGATACCCCTACAGAAGTCTATTCCCCTACTGGGGATCGATTCTACCCCTTTGGCTGAGAATAAACCCCAGTTTTCTACTCAGGTGATAATGAGGGTTGAACCTGATCACCAGGAGTGCTGCAAATTTTTGGTTCTATATAATCTGCATGACATTATCGTGCTGGGTTTCCCTTGGTTACAGTCTCATAATCCTGTTTTGGATTGGAAATCTGTGTCTGTAACCAGTTGGGGCTGCCAATGTGTTAATACCAACACTCCTGTTTTTTCTGCCTCCCCCCAGGCTGAGGATGTTCCTGACTTTTTGTTTGATTTTTCTGATGTGTTTAGCGAAAGTAAATCTGCATCCTTACCTCCCCATAGGAGCTATGACTGCGCTATTGAATTAGTGCCAGGTAGTAAATTCCCTAAAGGTCGCCTTTTTAACTTGTCTGTACCTGAACATGACGCTATGCGGTCTTATATCAAGGAATCATTGGAGAAGGGTCATATCAGACCATCCTCTTCACCCTTAGGTGCCGGTTTTTTCTTTGTGGCCAAAAAAGATGGTTCATTAAGGCCGTGTATTGATTATCGTCTCTTGAACAATATTACTGTGAAATATCAATACCCGTTACCCTTGATTTCTGACCTGTTTTCCAGGGTGAAAAACGCTACTTGGTTTACCAAGCTTGACCTCAGGGGGGCGTATAACCTTATTCGCATTAAGCACGGGGATGAATGGAAGACGGCATTTAACACCCCTGAAGGGCATTTTGAGTACCTTGTGATGCCCTTTGGGCTCACTAATGCTCCTTCCGTCTTCCAGTCCTTCATGAATGACATTTTCAGGGATTTTGTGGACAAGTTTCTGATTGTTTATTTGGATGATATCTTGATTTTTTCTAATGACTGGGACTCTCATGTGAAACATGTTCGAACTGTATTCCAGATTTTGAGAGAGAATGCTCTGTATGTGAAGGGATCAAAGTGTCTTTTTGGCGTACAGAAGATCTCATTTCTGGGATTCATTTTGTCCCCATCTGTTATTGAAATGGACCCGGTCAAGGTTCAGGCCATCTGTGATTGGGTCCAACCTACTTCATTAAAGGCTCTTCAGAGATTTTTGGGTTTTGCCAATTTTTATCGTAAATTTATTGGTAATTTCTCGGTTATTGTTAAACCATTAACTGATTTGACCAGAAAGGGTTCTGATGCGGTGAATTGGCCTCCTGAGGCAGTCTCTGCGTTTCAGGAACTTAAGCAGAGATTCACTTCTGCTCCTGTTCTACGGCAGCCTGATGTTTCTCTGCCATTTCATGTGGAGGTTGATGCCTCTGAAATTGGGGCAGGTGCCGTTTTGTCCCAAAAAGATCCAGAGACCTCTAAAAGTAACCCTTGTGCCTTTTTCTCTCGAAAATTTTCTCCTACTGAACGTAATTATGACGTGGGTAATCGGGAGTTATTGGCCATGAAGTGGGCTTTTGAAGAGTGGAGACATTGGCTGGAGGGAGCCAAACATCAGGTGGTGGTCCTTACGGACCATAAGAATCTGGTCTATCTGGAATCTGCCAAGCGACTCAATCCTAGACAGGCCAGGTGGGCCTTGTTTTTCACACGTTTTAATTTTGTGGTTTCCTTTCTTCCTGGCACTAAGAATGTTAAGGCGGATGCCCTCTCGAGGAGTTTCCTTGCGGACTATCCTGAGCTATCTGATCCCTCTGTTATTTTGAAGGAGGGTGTAGTTCTTTCCGCCATCTCGCCCAATTTGAGACTTGCTCTGGAGGGGTGTCAGGAGGATAGGCCCGAGCGCTGCCCTGTTGGAAAATTGTTTGTTCCGGACCAATGGAAAAAGAGTGTGATGTCTGAGATTCATTGTTCCGCATTGGCTGGGCATCCCGGAATTTTTGGTACCAGAGACTTGGTTAGTCGGTCCTTTTGGTGGCCTACCTTGTCTCGCGATGTCAGGGAATTTGTGCAGTCCTGCGGGACTTGCTCTCGCTCCAAGCCTTGCTCTCGCTCTAGTGGTTTGTTGATGCCATTGCCTGTGCCCAGGAGACCATGGACCCATTGTCATGGGTGCATCGCCACGAAGATCGTCGCGATTGCACATTCTGACTTCTCACAGCTGAGCTGCTGTTTCTTTGTGTTTGGTAATGAGAGAGTTAATTTTACCTAGCTCTTTGCTAAGACTAGGTCCAGCCTCGCCCGGCTGCTTTGGATTATGTTCTAATTAGTTTCCTTTATATTCCTGCCAGTCTGGGTGTTGGATGCCGGTGAAAGCATTCATATAGTTTAGCAGACTGGATCGGTTCTGGGAATACTTAAGCTAAGAGCTCCTGAGTTGTTTTTACTCTTACAGCTTATAGTTTTTTCTCTGAGACCTAAGGTGTTCCTACTGTGTGTGAGTGTTGTATGTAAGACTTTATTTACTTTATTTCTTATCTTTCTTGTATGTCTTTCTGTTCATTAACTGTTACCTGGTCATTCCCTTTGGTGGTATTCAGGGTCCTTCTTAGGACTAGAATACAGTTGGCAGGGATTGATAGGAGACAGGGTTTACGCTGGTGGCCTGGACCTCTGTACCTTTAACAGTACCTCCAGGTTGAGGGATTAGTTAGGACCCCAGTTAGGGTCAGCTTAGACCCCGGTCACCCTCTAGCCGGAGACAGCGTATAACGGATTCCGTTTTGACCCACTGGACTTTCTGTCAGGTAAATCTATGTTATCATATAGCTATGCGCATGTTATATAGTATGTTGCCCTTTTGATATAGATTATTGTCATCACATATATATATCTGCTATACAGCGTGACATTTTCACCGGCCCATACTAAAGATTCTCCCCAGCTATCATGGATCCAGTAGCCCAGCTGGCCCGGCAGTTGCAGGGATTGTCCATGGAGTTGGCAGACATTAAGTCCAAGGTTTTGTCCCCCCCGGAGCAAACCAGATCTGAACCTAAGGTTGCTCTCCCGGACAGGTTCACTGGTGGGCGGGACAAATTTTTTACTTTCCGGGAGGCATGTAAATTGTACTTTCGGCTACGGCCTCGGTCATCTGGGAGTGAAGAGCAGAGGGTGGGAATTGTTATCTCGCTCTTACAAGGGGATCCTCAATCTTGGGCGTTCTCTATTCCTCCAGGCTCCCCAGATCTCCAGTCAGTGGATCGATTTTTTTACTGCCCTGGGTCTGGTATATGATGATCCGGATCGAGTCTCCCTTGCTGAAACAAGGTTACGTAAAATACGGCAAGGAAATCGTCCAGCGGAGGAATATTCTTCTGAGTTCCGTAGATGGGCAACAGATACTCAGTGGAATGACCCAGCTCTTAGGAGCCAGTTTTGTCAAGGGTTGTCTGACAAATTAAAAGATGTGTTGGCTCAGTATGATTCTCCTCCATCACTGGAGGCTGCTATGGCCCTCGCTATTCGCATTGATAGACGTCTTCGGGGAAGACGCGAGGTAACTCCGCCCCCCGTGATGACTCCACCTACTACTAAAGTCCCTTATACTGAGGTTCCCCTGGTCTGTTCTGAGGAACCCATGCAGTTGGGAGGGACATCATTTTGTAGGAGGGAATCAGCGGTGCGCCGCAAGACTAGAAGGTGTTTCTTTTGCGGGAGAGAGGGACATTTTGTTGGGGGGTGTCCATCCCGGACCTCTTTGAACCAAGGAGTTAACCTGGGAGTGTGTATTTCGTCCCCAAATCCCTCTCAGTTTCTCGTGCCTGCGGAGGTGGTGATTGGTACTAGAACTGAGAGGATTTCTGTTTTTCTTGATAGTGGGTCCGGGGCTGATCTGGTGGACACTCGGTTTGCCCAGGTGCATGGTATGCAACTGAGTGTATTGGCCAAACCGGTCCCTATACTCTCTATTGATTCTAGACCTCTTGGTCAAGGTAGCTTGGTACAAGCTGTTCATAACATAGATCTTCGAGTAGGGGCAATACATAAAGAGCAATTGTCTTGTTATGTGTTGGAGGGTCTGCCTGCTCCTATTGTGTTGGGACTTCCTTGGTTGGCTAAACATAACCCAGTGATTGATTGGCAATCCAGAAAGATAAGCCAGTGGGGTGAATTTTGCAAGAATAACTGCATGAGCACGGTCATCGGTGCGGTTGTGCCTAGGACTTTGCCTCCTTTTCTGGAGGACTTTGGGGAGATGTTCTCAGAGGAGGGGTATAAAGAGTTACCTCCTCATCGCGCATATGACTGCTCAATAAAGTTGCTTCCTGATGCCTTATCTCGTACTTTCCCAGGGGCCGGGAAGACGGATAATCCGGTTCCTATTCCTCAGGAGGGAGTTGTTGTGTCAGCTGTATGCTCTGAGTTTGAGGGGGAGGTATTGGGGGCTCAGGGGGACGCCCCTGTGGGACTTCCAGGGAGACTGATAGTTCCAGATCGCTTAAGACTGAAGGTTACGGGGAACCGTTACAAACGGATGGCTGATAGGAGGAGAGTTTCTGGTCTAGATCTGAAGGTGAACGATCTGGTTTGGTTGTCTACCAGGAATATAAAACTTAAAGTTTCCTCCTGGAGGTTGGGTCCCAGATTCATCGGGCCGTACAGGATCAGTTCCATAATTAATCCTGTGGCATTTCGTCTGGACCTCCCTCCTACGTTCAAAATTCATAATGTGTTTCACAAGTCATTACTTAAAAAGTATGTGGCACCAGTCATACCGTCACCTCTACCTCCTCCTTCAGTGGTAGTCAATGATAACGTGGAAGTTCATTGGAGGGGGTATGGTCCTGAGGAGAGGACGTGGGTCCCTGCGTCTGATGATAACGCAGATCGATTGGTTCGGACCTTTCACACAATTTACCCGGACAGACCTGGTCATGAGGGTCCGGAGGCCCCTCGTAGAAGGGGGGGTACTGTCATGGGTGCATCGCCACGAAGATCGCCGCGATTGCACATTCTGACTTCTCACAGCTGAGCTGCTGTTTCTTTGTGTTTGGTAATGAGAGAGTTAATTTTACCTAGCTCTTTGCTAAGACTAGGTCCAGCCTCGCCCGGCTGCTTTGGATTATGTTCTAATTAGTTTCCTTTATATTCCTGCCAGTCTGGGTGTTGGATGCCGGTGAAAGCATTCATATAGTTTAGCAGACTGGATCGGTTCTGGGAATACTTAAGCTAAGAGCTCCTTAGTTGTTTTTACTCTTACAGCTTATAGTTTTTTCTCTGAGACCTAAGGTGTTCCTACTGTGTGTGAGTGTTGTATGTAAGACTTTATTTACTTTATTTCTTATCTTTCTTGTATGTCTTTCTGTTCATTAACTGTTACCTGGTCATTCCCTTTGGTGGTATTCAGGGTCCTTCTTAGGACTAGAATACAGTTGGCAGGGATTGATAGGAGACAGGGTTTACGCTGGTGGCCTGGACCTCTGTACCTTTAACAGTACCTCCAGGTTGAGGGATTAGTTAGGACCCCAGTTAGGGTCAGCTTAGACCCCGGTCACCCTCTAGCCGGAGACAGCGTATAACGGATTCCGTTTTGACCCACTGGACTTTCTGTCAGGTAAATCTATGTTATCATATAGCTATGCGCATGTTATATAGTATGTTGCCCTTTTGATATAGATTATTGTCATCACATATATATATCTGCTATACAGCGTGACACCCATATCTCTATGGATTTCGTTTCCGATCTTCCTGTTTCTCAGAGAATGACCACCATCTGGGTAATTTGTGATAGGTTTTCCAAGATGATACATCTTGTGCCATTACCTAAGTTGCCTTCCTCCTCTGAATTGGTGCCGTTGTTCCTTCAGCACGTGGTTCGTTTACACGGCATTCCTGAGAACATTGTGTCTGACAGAGGAGTCCAGTTTGTTTCCAGATTTTGGAGGACTTTTTGTTCTAAACTGGGTGTTCAATTGTCTTTCTCCTCGGCATTTCATCCTCAGACCAATGGTCAAACTGAGAGAACAAACCAGACATTGGAGACTTATCTAAGATGCTTTGTGTCTGCTGATCAGGATGACTGGGTCTCTTTTTTGCCTTTGGCTGAGTTTGCTCTTAATAATAGGGCTAGCTCTGCCACTTTGATGTCTCCTTTTTCTGTAATTCTGGGTTTCACCCTCGATTTTCTTCAGGACAGACGGAGGCTTCTGTCTGTCCGGGTGTTGACTCTGTTGTTGAGCGTATGCAGCAGATTTGGGACCAGGTAGTGGAGAGGTTGTCCCTCTCTCAGGAGAAGGCCCAGCGGTTTGCTAACCGGCATAGGACTGATGGTCCTCGGTTTAAAATGGGGGACTTGGTCTGGTTGTCCTCAAAGAATATTCCTATGAGAGTAGCATCTCCTAAATTTAAGCCTAGGTTCATTGGACCTTATAAGATCATGGAGATTATTAATCCTGTTTCTTTTCGTTTGCTTCTTCCAGGGACATTTAAGATCCATAACGTGTTCCACAAGTCCTTGTTGAAGAGGTTTGTTGAGCCAGTGGTTCCTGCTGCTGTGCCTCCTGACCCTGTTTTGGTTGAGGGCAATCTGGAGTATGTGGTTGAGAAAATATTGGATTCTCGTTTTTCTAGACGAAGACTCCAGTATTTGGTTAAATGGAGAGGTTATGGTCAGGAAGACAATTCTTGGGTGTTTGCTTCGGACATCCATGCTAGGAGACTTATCCGTGCGTATCATAGAACTCATCCTGACCGACCTGGTTGCTCAAATGAGGGTTCGGTGACCCCTCCTCAAGGGGGGGTTACTGTTGTGAATGGTTTGAGATGAGTTCTGAGCAGAGGCTCCCTCTGGTGGTTACAAGCGGTACTAGTGAGGATTGTGAGGACTGGGAATCAGGTGTTACTGATTGGTCTTATGTAAGGGAGTCATTTTCCCATCAGGGTTGCCGGTGATCAATTGTTCTGGTCTGAATCCTTCTTTCCAATTTCCTTGTAGCCTGCTGTTTCGTGTCTGCATCTTCTGCTATCAGATAAGATAATTTCTTATTTTGTGTTTTTGCTATATTTTTGCATTTTGTCCTGCACTTCTGTGGGGGCCTTCAGGGTCCCCTCCGGGGGCTTTTGCCCTCTCAGTTTAGTCCAGCCACTGTGTTTTGTACTTTTGCTTTTTCCAGTTTTTCTTCAGTGGCTGCTGTTTTGTTTTTTGTTACACCAGAGAACTAATTTAGGTGGTAGAGGTCGTGTGATCTCAGGTGATTTTGAAATTAGTAGAGTTGGTGTTTTTTCAGGGTTTTCTGAGATTGCAGTAAGTACCCTTCCTATCCTTTTCTATTTAGATAGTTTGGGCCCCAGCGTTTGCTCATACTGTTTTCTTTCTGTGTCAGTATTTCCTCTTGTCTAACCGCCATTACATGTTTGGGGGCTTTCTATTATCTTTGGGGTTCTGCTCCGGGGCAGATAGCTTTCCTATTTCTATCTTTAGGTGTAGTTAGTTTCTCAGGCTGTGACGAGGCGTCTAGGACCAACGTAGGAACGCTCCACGGCTGCCTCTAGTTGCGGTGGTTAGTCAGGGTACTGCAATCTCATAGATTCCAACTGCTCTGGTGTATTTCCTTTTTTACCTGCACTTTCAGCTACCGTAACATAACAGGGAAGATTCCTACAGATAACCACAAAGGTGAGTAGTGACCACTAAATGCAGAAAAGTCACTGATTCTACTCAGTCAGTGGCTGTAGAATCACTTTATATGTTGACTGTTTTTAGTGTTTGTTATACAGAGCTAAACATGTGGATTTTACAAGTAAAGATTGTGTTTAAAAATAAAAACACCTTTTGACATTATTTTTGCCATAATCGCTTCTGAGCTGCTGTAGAGGAGATCCTTCTGTATTCACAGTGCTGTCCATCACAGGACACTGTACTCAGTGGATGCCTCTAAATATACTTTTGAATATTGTTAGTGTCAGGAATCTCTGATACAGAACAATATAAAAGAAAACAGGACAGGGGCGCTGCAGATAATGACTACCCAAAGAATAAGCGATGCAGTCATTAAGGTATAAAACATACAGTCTACATGTTTTCTCTTCTTCCTCTTCTCTTCTAACTCCTATTCCTCCTTTTTCTCTTCTTCCTTTTTTCTCTTCTTCCTTTTTCTACTCTTCCTCCTCTTCTTTATCTTCTTTTCCTTCTTCGTTTTCTTTTTTCTCCTCCTGCTCTTTTCTTCCTCATCCTCCTCCTTTTCCCCTCCTTTACCTCTTTTCCACTCCTTCTCCTCCTTTCACTCTCCTCCTTTTCCTCCTCCTTCTCTTTTACACCTCCTCCTCCTTTTCCCCTCCTTTTCCTCCTCCTTCTTTTTCCTCCTTCTCTTTTTCCTCCTTCTCTTTTTCCTCCATCTCTTTTTCCTCCTCCTCTTCCTTATTTTTTTACTCCTCCTCCTCTTCCTTCTCATTTTCTTCCTCATCCTCTTCCTTCTTTTTCCTCCTCCTCCTTTTCTTCATCCTCCTCTTTTTTCCTTTTTTTCCTCCTCTTCCTCCTCTTGCTTTCACCTCTTCCTCCTCTGTTTTCCTCCTCTTCTTCCTCCTTCTTTGTCCTCCTCCTCTTCTTTTACCTACTTTTCTTCCCCTTCTTCCTTCCCTTCTTTTTCCTCCTTTTTCCCCCACCTCCACCTTTTCCTCCTCCTTGTCCTCCTTGTCCTCCTTCCCCCCCTTCTTTTTCCTCCTCCTCTTTTTCCTCCTCCTACTTTTTTCCTCATCTTCCTCTTATTTTTTTCCTCCTCTTCCTCCTCTTTTTTTCACCTCTTCCTCCTCTTTTTCCTCTTCCTATTCTTTTTTTTATCTTACTGCTTTTTTTTATCCTCTTTTTTTTCATCCTTTTCCTCTTTTTTTCCTCCTCCTCCTCTTTTTCCATATATAATTTAAATGTATTATTTTTTAAAAACTAATAAAATCATTTTTGTTTTGTTTTGCAGATGACTTCATCAGGAGCACCGAGAAGCATCTGATAGTCTCAGATTTTCCAACTGATAATCATAGTAGCACACTAGAAACACCTCAAGCTCATTTAAGAAAAAATCTGTCATTTGATCCTTTTGAAAAGGAAAGTCAAAGTGCTGTTGAAAATGAAATAGCTTACATAGGGGAGAAATCATTTTCATGTTCAGAATGTGGTAAATATTACAGAACTAAATCAATACTTGTTAGACATCAGAGAAGTCACACAGGGGAGAAGCCGTATTCATGCTCAGAATGTGGGAAAGGTTTTAATTGGAAAGAATGTCTTGTTAGACATGTGAGAATTCACACGGGAAAAGCCATTTTCATGTTCAGAATGTGGTAAAAATTATAGATGGAAACACCAACTTGTAATACATCAGAGAAGTCACACAGGGGAAAAGCCATTTTCCTGCTCAGAATGTGGGAAATGTTTTAAACTGAAAACAACTCTTGTCATACATCAGAGAATTCACACAGGAGATAAGCCATTTTCATGTTCAGAATGTGAGAAATTTTTTAGGATAAAAGACCGCCTTAAAATACATCAGAGAGTTCACACAGGCGAAAAACCATTTTCATGCTCAGAGTGTGGGAAATGTTTTACAAAAAAAACACATCTTGTTAAACATGAGAAAATTCATACTAGGAAGAAGTCATTTTTAAGTTCAAAATGTGGAAAAGATTATAGTGAGAAATCCAAAGTTAAAATATATCAGGTAAGTCACGTAGGGGAGAAGCCATTTATCTGTTTACAATGTGAAAAACGTTTTAATCAGAAAGCAAATCTTGTTAACCCCTTTATTCCATCAGACGTACTATTCCGTCCATGTGACCCTGGACCTAATTCCCATGGACGGAATAGTACGTCATGGGCGATCAGCTGCGCTCCCGGGGGAGCGCAGCTGATCGCGGCCGGGTGTCAGCTGTTTATCACAGCTGACACCCAGCACTATGTGTCAGGAGCGGTCACGGACTGCTCCCGGCACATTAACCCCTGGCACACCGCGATCAAACATGATCGCGGTGTACCGGGGGCACAGGGGAGGATCGCGCAGGGAGGGGGCTCTCTGCGCGCTCCCCTGAGACCCTCAGAGCAGCGCGATGTGTCGCACTGTTCCGAGGGTCCGTCCTCCCTCCAGGTCCCCGGATCCAAGATGGCGCCGGGGTCCTGCAGGGAGGCGGCTTCCTCAGTGCCTGCTGAGAGCAGGCGCTGAGGAAGCCTGCAGCGATGCCAGAGCGATCGCTGGTGTGACAGAGTGCTGTGCACACTGTCACACCAGCGATCTGCTAAAATACTGTGATGTCCCACCCTGGGACAAAGTAAAAAAAATAAAAATAAAAAGTGGTAAAAAAAATCATAAAAAAAAAAAAAATGTTCCCCAATAAATTCATTTTTTCCTGTAAATAAAAAAAAAAAAACAATAAAAGTACACATATTTGGTATTGCCGCATCCGTAACGACCCCCCCTATAAAACTGTCCCACTAGTTAACCCCTTTAGTGAACCCCTTAAAAAAAAAAAACGAAGCAAAAAATCAATGCTTTATCATGATACCGCTGAACAAAAAGTGGAATAACACGCGATCAAAAAGACCGATGTAAATAAACATGGTACCGCTGAAAACGTCATCTTGTCCCGCAAAAAACGAGCTGTCATACAGCATCATCAGCGAAAAAATAAAAAAGTTATAGCTCGCAGAATAAAGCAATGCAAAAATAATGATTTTTTTTTATATAAAATTGTTTTCATTCTATAAAAGCGCCAAAACATAAAAAAATGATATAAATGAGGTATCGCCGTAATCGTACTGACCCGAAGAATAAAACTGCTTTATCAATTTTACCACACGCGGAACGGTATAAACGCCTCCCCAAAAGAAATTCATGAATTGCTGATTTTTGTTCATTTTAACCTCCCAAAAATCGAAATAAAAAGCGATCAAAAAATGTCACGTGTTCAAAAATGGTACCAATAAAAACGTCAACTCGTACCGCAAAAAATAAGACCTCACATGACTCTGTGGGCCAAAATATGCAAAAATTATAGCTCTCAAAATGTGGTGATGCAAAAAACAATTTTTTGCAAAAAAAAGCGTCTTTTAGCGTGACAGCTGCCAATCATATAAACCCACTATAAATATAAATCAAACCCCCCTTTATCACCCCCTTAGTTAGGGAAAAATAATAAAATTAAAAAAATGTGTTTATTTCCATTTTCCCGTTAGGGTTAGGGTTAGGGTTGCGGCTAAAGTTAGGGTTAGGGTTGGCGCTAACGTTAGGATTAGGGTTAGGGTTGGGATTACGGTTAGGGGTATGTTAGGGTTAGGTTTGTGGTTAGGGTTGGGACTAGGGTTAGGGTGTGTTGGGGTTAGGGTTGGAGTTAGAATTGGGGGGTTTCTGCTGTTTAGGCACATCAGGGGCTCTCCAAATGTGACATGGCGTCTGATCTCAATTAAAGCCAATTCTGCGTTGAAAAAGTCAAACGGTGCTCCTTCACTTCTGAGCTCTGCCATGCGCCCAAACAGTAGTTTACCCCCGCATATGGGGTATCAGCGTACTCTGGACCACAAGAGTTATTGTGCAATTTGTCCTATTTCTTCTGTTACCCTTGGGAAAATAAAAAACTGGGGGCGACAAAATCATTTTTGTAAAAAAAAAAAAATGATTTTTTTGTTTTTACGGCTGTATGTTATAAAACTTTTGTGAAGCACTTGGGGCTTCATAGCGCTCTCCACACTTCTAGATAAGTTCTTTGTGGGTCTATTTTCCAAAATGGGGTCACTTGTGGGGGGTTTCCACTGTTTAGGCGCATCAGGGGCTCTCCAAATGCAACATGACGCCCCCAGACCATTCCATCAAAGTCTGCAATCCAAAACATCACTACTTCCCTTCCGAGCCCAGACGTGCACCCATACAGTTGTTTTCTCCCACATATTGGGTATCAGCGTACTCAGGACAAATTGGACAACAAATTTTGGGGTCCAATTTCTCCTGTTACCCTTGTGAAAATAAAATATTGGGGGCGAAAAAATCATTTTTGTAAAAAAAAAAAGGATTCTTTATTTTTACGGCTGTACGTGTTAGGGTTCGAGTTCCCGCTTCTGCACAAGGTGAGTCTCGAACCCGTCCCGCTGCGGTCTCCCATTCATCTCCGGCCACAGTGGAACCTGCTCAGCAGAGACGTCGGTCCAGGCATCTTGCCCACTCCTCTACTGTGCAGTGACTTGCTGTTGCCTTTCCTGGATCTGCTATTATAGCCAGTGCTGGAGCAACCGTCTTTGAGACAAAGTCCTGCGTTTTCCCATCTGAGCATGCCCAGAGTGAGATCTCTCATTGGAGATCAGGGGTCACATGTTCAGGTGCTGCAGCGGCTCCTATTGGTCCGCCAGGAAGGTCATGTAGCTACGTGTGTTTGTAACAGCTTCTCATTGGTCCTTGTTCCTGGAAGGTCCTGTAGCTGTTGCTATAAAAGCGTTGACCTCTTACGGGCAAACTCCCTCTATGCCAAGCTGGAGAAATGTGTGTTTGAGCAGGAGTCCTTACCTTTTCTGGGCTATATCATCTCTGCCCAGGGATTGGCTATGGATCCTGCCAAACTACAGGCTGTAATGGACTGGCAAGAACCCCATTCTCTTAAAGCGGTGCAGCGCTTTATGGGGTTCATTAATTATTATCGCCAGTTCATTCCCCATTTCTCGACTTTGGTAGCTCCCTTGGTAGCCCTCACCAAGAAGGGAGCAAATCCCAAGTTGTGGTCTGAGGAGGTCTCCAAGGCGTTCTCTTCCATCAAGTCGCATTTTGCCAGTGCTCCCATATTACATCGCCCTGATGTTGATAAACCGTTTGTTTTAGAGGTGGACGCCTCTTCTGTTGGTGCTGGAGCAGTCCTATATCAAAAGGATGCTCAAGGTCGGAAGCATCCCTGCTTCTTCTTTTCTAAGACCTTTACACCAGTAGAGAGGAATTATTCCATCGGGGACAGGGAGTTGCTGGCTATGAAATTGGCCTTCTCAGAGTGGAGACATCTTCTGGAGGGAGCTCGTTTTCCCTTCCAAGTCTTCACCGACCACAAGAACTTGGTATATTTGCAAACGGCTCAGCGGCTAAATTCCTGCCAGGCCAGATGGTCCCTATTCTTCTATCGGTTCCATTTCACCCTCCATTTTCTCTCCGGTGAGAAGAATGTTCGGGCCGACGCTCTCTCTCGCTCCTTAGTGTCATCAGAGGAGGAGGATGAGGAGCCTCGGCTTATTGTCCCTGAAGAAAGCCTGAGAACTGTAGCCCCGGTTTCGCTAGAGTCTGTGCCTCCGGGCAAGACTTTTGTGCCCACTAATTTGCGACCGGAGGTACTCTCTTGGGCACACTCGTCCAGGGTGGGTGGACACTTTGGGGCAAAGAGGACAAATGAGCTATTGGCGAGGACATACTGGTGGCCACATATGGTCCGTGACGTCAGGGAGTATGTTCAGGCGTGTGTCTCCTGCGCCAGGAACAAGTCCCCTCGACAACGGCCAGCTGGGTTACTTTTTCCTTTGCCGGTGGCAGACAGGCCCTGGGAGATGGTCGGGATGGACTTTGTGGTGGGCTTACCCAAGTCTCGGGGTTGCACTATCATTTGGAAGGTCATGTAGCTACGTGTGTTTGTAACAGCTTCTCATTGGTCCTTGTTCCTGGAAGGTCCTGTAGCTGTTGCTATAAAAGGGTAGCATGGCTGGGCCGCCATGCGCTAATATCAACCATTGTATGCTATGCGCCAGTGTGATTATGCGTATGTGTGGTTAGGGACCCGGCTGAAATAAGCCACTAGAATACCGACTTAATCGGTGAGGAGTTTGGTATGGTAGCTGGCCAGGGTCGGTGTCCTAGATGCCCTAGATTACCGGCGTAACCGGTGAGGAGTTTTGATTGCCGTATTCAGGGTCTGGCGTTCAGACGCCATAGATTGCGGGTGACTCCCGCGAGGACATTAGCACATGATCACGCGTTATGTACGCTTAGCACTTAACTGTGTACCTGAGAGCCTGACAGGACACAGCACTTTTCCTCAGCGGCCCTGTGACGTAACAGGGTTTGCTTTCGACGCTAGACAGTGCCCTAGCGTTTTACTTTGCGGCTCACTGAAGCTAAGTGAGTTCGCACCTATCGCCATATAGCGCTGTGGAATTTCCGTTAGCGTCTCTGGGTATTAACAGAGTTCGCACTTACTGCCACAACGCGCTACGGCGTTTATTTTAGCGACTCTGTGGGATAACAGAGTTCGCTACTTTCGCCATTTTACTAGCAGCAGGTTCCGCCTGCACGGTGGACCCCGGGCTGCGAACGCACCTCTCTACCTCATATATTTGGTGCGTTCCGCAGACCCTAACATAATATTAGCGCCAGGGTCTGGCTGGTAAAATGGCGGATGACCAGTGTCTACTACGGGACATCCAGCAGCTGGAGGGTAGGTTGGCGGCTCTTGAGTGCACAACCTCAGCTGTGGATGTTACCGCAGTCGCTGTTCAGGCTGCTAGCGTGGCTGCAGCCAGTGTGTCCACTGCCACCTCTGCCCCCACAATATCCCACCTCCCACTTCCAGACAAGTTTGCTGGTGACAGCAAGCAATGTCGGGGATTCGTGAGTCAGTGCTCTATACAACTCGAGCTTCTGGCTGCACGTTTCCCCACGGATCGGGCACAAGTGGGCTTTATAATTTCGCTTCTGTCAGGCAGAGCGTTGGAGTGGGCCACCCCGCTGTGGGAGCGTGATGACCGTGTGGTGCGGAGTGCTCCTCGTTTTCTGGAGGCTCTAAAAAAGGTATTTTTAGGACCTCAGGTCACCCACGATACGGCGCTACAACTGCTGGCATTGGCACAGGGTTCGTCTTTGGTCAGTCTGTTTTCCGTCCAGTTTCGGACTCTGGCCTTAGAGCTAGACTGGTCGGATAAAGTACTCATTCCAGTCTACTGGCGAGGACTGGCTGATCATGTTAAAGATGCTTTGGCTACCAGGGAGATTCCCGCCACACTGGAGAAGCTTATCGCCATATCTACCCGCATCGACCTCCGTTTTCACGAGCGGAGGTTGGAGCGGTCCCAGTGTAGGCAGAGGTTCCGGCTGGCTCCCACCTTCGCCAGGCCTCTGGAATCTTCCAGCCAGGCGCCCCACTCCCATGAGGCCATGGAGGTTTCTCGAGCGGGACCTAAGTCCCGGGCCGCTCGAGTACCCGTGGTCTGTAACATCTGCCAGCAGTTAGGACACTATGCCAACAAATGTCCACAGCGGTCGGGAAAACGGTCGCGTCTAGTGACCTTGGAAGGAGGTCACTAGACACTGCGGCATTTTCCACCAAGTTGTCCTTTAAAGGGACAATTACAGTAGGTCCATCCACGCTCTCCGCTGAGCTCTGTGTGGATTCCGGAGCCGAGGGGAATTTCATGTCCTCTGCATTTGCTCTCCGCCACACTATACCTCTGGTGATGCTCGCCCAACCGGTGACTGTGCGAGTAGTGAATGAATCAACTCTGCCCTCCCAAATCACCCACCAGACGATCCCTCTCACTTTATCTATGTCCCCGTCCCATCAGGAGAGTATTTCTTTTCTTGTCCTGCCCGAGGGAATAGACGAGGTGTTGCTGGGAGTACCTTGGCTCCGTTACCACTCTCCCCATATTGAGTGGTCCTCTGGGAGGATACTGGGTTGGGGTGATTCATGTAGAGGCAGGTGTATCAGGGAGTGCGTTCAGGTCACCACCACAGAGATACCCGTAGAGCTCACTTCTCTTCCTCAGTGTTATTGGGCATATGCAGACGTTTTCTCCAAGAAGGCGGCGGAGACTCTTCCACCTCATCGCCCCTACGACTGTCCTATTGATCTCTTGCCTGGAGCAGAACCTCCTCGGGGGAGAGTATACCCCCTCTCGCTCCCTGAGACGGAGGCCATGTCCCAGTACATTCAGGAGAATCTGGCAAGAGGGTTCATTAGGAAGTCGGTGTCACCATCAGGGGCAGGGTTCTTCTTTGTGCAAAAGAAGAACGGAGAATTACGTCCATGCATTGACTACAGGGGTCTTAACGCCATCACCGTCAAGAATAAGTACCCGTTGCCCCTAATCTCTGAGCTCTTTGATAGGCTCCGAGGAGCAAGAGTATTTACCAAGCTTGATCTACGTGGTGCCTATAACCTAATTCGCATCCGTGAGGGGGACGAGTGGAAGACAGCTTTTAATACCAGGGATGGGCATTACGAATACCTGGTGATGCCCTTCGGGCTCTGTAATGCTCCCGCTGTTTTCCAAGACTTTGTCAATGATATCTTCCGGGATATGCTCTCCACCTCTGTGGTAGTCTATCTGGATGATATTCTCATCTTTTCACCAGATATAGACTCTCACCGGAGGGATGTCAACAAAGTCTTCGACCTCTTACGGGCAAACTCCCTCTATGCCAAGCTGGAGAAATGTGTGTTTGAGCAGGAGTCCTTACCTTTTCTGGGCTATATCATCTCTGCCCAGGGATTGGCTATGGATCCTGCCAAACTACAGGCTGTAATGGACTGGCAAGAACCCCATTCTCTTAAAGCGGTGCAGCGCTTTATGGGGTTCATTAATTATTATCGCCAGTTCATTCCCCATTTCTCGACTTTGGTAGCTCCCTTGGTAGCCCTCACCAAGAAGGGAGCAAATCCCAAGTTGTGGTCTGAGGAGGTCTCCAAGGCGTTCTCTTCCATCAAGTCGCATTTTGCCAGTGCTCCCATATTACATCGCCCTGATGTTGATAAACCGTTTGTTTTAGAGGTGGACGCCTCTTCTGTTGGTGCTGGAGCAGTCCTATATCAAAAGGATGCTCAAGGTCGGAAGCATCCCTGCTTCTTCTTTTCTAAGACCTTTACACCAGTAGAGAGGAATTATTCCATCGGGGACAGGGAGTTGCTGGCTATGAAATTGGCCTTCTCAGAGTGGAGACATCTTCTGGAGGGAGCTCGTTTTCCCTTCCAAGTCTTCACCGACCACAAGAACTTGGTATATTTGCAAACGGCTCAGCGGCTAAATTCCTGCCAGGCCAGATGGTCCCTATTCTTCTATCGGTTCCATTTCACCCTCCATTTTCTCTCCGGTGAGAAGAATGTTCGGGCCGACGCTCTCTCTCGCTCCTTAGTGTCATCAGAGGAGGAGGATGAGGAGCCTCGGCTTATTGTCCCTGAAGAAAGCCTGAGAACTGTAGCCCCGGTTTCGCTAGAGTCTGTGCCTCCGGGCAAGACTTTTGTGCCCACTAATTTGCGACCGGAGGTACTCTCTTGGGCACACTCGTCCAGGGTGGGTGGACACTTTGGGGCAAAGAGGACAAATGAGCTATTGGCGAGGACATACTGGTGGCCACATATGGTCCGTGACGTCAGGGAGTATGTTCAGGCGTGTGTCTCCTGCGCCAGGAACAAGTCCCCTCGACAACGGCCAGCTGGGTTACTTTTTCCTTTGCCGGTGGCAGACAGGCCCTGGGAGATGGTCGGGATGGACTTTGTGGTGGGCTTACCCAAGTCTCGGGGTTGCACTATCATTTGGAAGGTCATGTAGCTACGTGTGTTTGTAACAGCTTCTCATTGGTCCTTGTTCCTGGAAGGTCCTGTAGCTGCACTATCATTTGGGTGATCACCGACCACTTCTCCAAAATGGTGAACTTAGTGCCGCTACCACGGTTACCTTCCGCACGGGCCTTGGCAGCATTATTTATTAGACACATCTTCCGTCTACACGGTATGCCAGACAAGATTGTCAGCGATCGAGGTCCCCAATTTGCGTCTCGGTTCTGGAGAGAGTTGTGTCATCTACTCTGCATTGAATTGAACCTCTCCTCTGCATATCATCCCGAGACGAATGGGTTGGTAGAGAGAGCCAACCAGACCTTGGTCACCTACTTGCGACATTTTGTCTCTGCCAGGCAGGATGACTGGGCATCTCTGCTTCCGTGGGCGGAGTTTGCGCTAAACAATGCTGTGGCTGACTCCACCGGACAGACCCCATTCCTCTTAAATTACGGCCAGCATCCGCGGGTACCGGTGCCCATGCCCGTTGTTTCCGCTGACTCCAGGGTGGCAGACTGGGCTGTGGAAGCACGGGACATATGGGACCGCACCCAGGATGCCATTCAGGCTTCCAAGGAAAGGATGAGGTCTGAGTATCCCGCTCCGACATTTTCTCCTGGCGACCTAGTGTGGCTCTCCGCCCGAAACATCAGGCTACGGGTGGAATCCACTAAATTGGCACCCCGCTATTTGGGTCCATTCAAGGTTCTCGAGCAGGTGAACCCTGTGGTTTACCGTTTGGCCCTTCCGCCTCGCTTTGGTATCTCCGACACCTTCCATGTATCCCTCCTAAAACCCGTGGTCATCTCCCGGTTGCCTGAGTCATCTGCCGGGACGTCGGGTTCGTCTTCGGACGACTACAAGGTGAATGCCATTGTTGGGTGCAAGGTGGTACGAGGCAAAAAATTTTATTTGGTGGATTGGAGGGGTTATGGGCCTGAGGATAGGTCCTGGGAGCCTGCCGAGCATGTTCATTCTCCGCAGCTCATCGCTGCCTTTGAACGCAGCGAGGCCCAGAGAAGGGGGAGCCCTAGGAGGGGGGATAATGTTAGGGTTTGAGTTCCCGCTGCACAAGGGGAGTCTCGAACCCGTCCCGCTGCGGTCTCCCATTCATCTCCGGCCGCAGTGGAGCCTGCTCAGCAGAGACGTCGGTCCAGGCGTCTTGCCCACTCCTCTACTGTGCAGTGACTTGCTGCTGCCTTTCCTGGATCTGCTATTATAGCCAGTGCTGGAGCAGCCGTCTTTGAGACAAAGTCCTGCGTTTTCCCATCTGAGCATGCCCAGAGTGAGATCTCTCATTGGAGATCAGGGGTCACATGTTCAGGTGCTGCAGCGGCTCCTATTGGTCCGCCAGGAAGGTCATGTAGCTACGTGTGTTTGTAACAGCTTCTCATTGGTCCTTGTTCCTGGAAGGTCCTGTAGCTGTTGCTATAAAAGGGTAGCATGGCTGGGCCGCCATGCGCTAATATCAACCATTGTATGCTATGCGCCAGTGTGATCATGCATATGTGTGGTTAGGGACCCGGCTGAAATAAGCCACTAGAATACCGACTTAATCGGTGAGGAGTTTGGTATGGTAGCTGGCCAGGGTCGGTGTCCTAGATGCCCTAGATTACCGGCGTAACCGGTGAGGAGTTTTGATTGCCGTATTCAGGGTCTGGCGTTCAGACGCCATAGATTGCGGGTGACTCCCGCGAGGACATTAGCACATGATCACGCGTTATGTACGTTTAGCACTTAACTGTGTACCTGAGAGCCTGACAGGACACAGCACTTTCCTCAGCGGCCCTGTGACGTAACAGGGTTTGCTTTCGACGCTGGACAGCGCCCTAGCGTTTTACTTTGTGGCTCACTGAAGCTAAGTGAGTTCGCACCTATCGCCATATAGCGCTGTGAAATTTCCATTAGCGGCTCTGGGTATTAACAGAGTTCGCACTTACTGCCACAACGCGCTACGGCATTTATTTTAGCGACTCTGCGGGATAACAGAGTTCGCTACTTTCGCCATTTTACTAGCAGCAGGTTCCGCCTGCACGGTGGACCCCGGGCTGCGAACGCACCTCTCTACCTCATATATTTGGTGCGTTCCGCAGACCCTAACAGTACGTTATAAACTTCTGTGAAGCACTTCGGAGTTCAAAGTGCTCACCACACATCTAGATAAGTTCCTTGTGGGGTCTATTTTCCAAAATGGGGTCACTTGTGGGGGGTTTCCACTGTTTAGGCGCATCAGGGGCTCTCCAAATGCGACATGACGCCCCCAGACCATTCCATCAAAGTCTGCAATCCAAAACGTCACTACTTCCCTTCCGAGCCCCGACGTGCGCCCATACAGTAGTTTACTCCCACATATTGGGTATCAGCGTACTCAGGAAAAATTGGACAACAACTTTTGGGGTCCAATTTCTCCTGTTACCCTTGTGAAAATAAAATATTGGGGGCGAAAAAATCATTTTTGTAAAAAAAAAAAGGATTTTTTTATTTTACGGCTGTACGTTATAAACTTCTGTGACGCACTTTGGGGTTCAAAGTGCTCACCACACATCTAGATAAGTTCCTTGAGGGGTCTAGTTTCCAAAATGGTGTCATTTGTGGGTGGTTTCCACTGTTTAGGCAGATCAGGAGCTCTCCAAACATGACATGGCATCCAGCCAATTCTGCGTTGAAAAAGTCAAACGGCGCTCCTTCCCTTCCAAACTCTGCCATGCACCCAAACAGTGGTTTATCCCCACATATGTGGTATCAGCGTACTCAGGACAAATTGCACAATAACTTTTGGAGTCTTGTTACCCTTGGGAAAATAAAAATTGGGGTGAAAAGATCAATGTTGTGGAAAAAATATGATTTTTTAATTTTACGGCTCTACGTTATAAACTTGTGTGAAGCACTTGGGGGTTCAAATTGCTCACCAAAGATCTAGATAAGTTCCTTAGGGGGTCTAGTTTCCCAAATGGGGTCACTTGTGGGGGGTTTCCACTGTTTAGGCACATCAGGGGCTCTACAAATGCAACATGGCGTCCAATCTCAATTCCAGCCAATTTTGGTTGGAAAAAGTCAAATGGTGCTCCTTCCATTCCGAGCTCTGCTGTGCGCCCAAACAGTGGTTCCCCACACATATGGGGTATCAGCGTACTCAGGACAAATTGGACATCAAATTTTGTGGTCCAATTTCTCCTGTTACCTATGAGAAAATAAAAAATTAGTGACTAAGAGATAATTTTTGTGGGAAAAAAATAGGATTTTTTATTTTCATGCCCGGGCATTATAAACTTGTGTGAAGCACTTGGGGGTTCAAAGTGCTCACCAAAGATCTAGATAAATTCCTTAGGGGGTCTAGTTTCCAAAATGGGGTCACTTGTGGGGGGTGTCCACTGTTTAGGCTCATCTGGGGCACTGCAAACGGAACATGACCCCATCAACGTCTGCATTCCAAAACGTTACTACTTTCTTTCCAAGTTCTGCCGTGCGCCCAAACAGTCCCCCCCTGTATCAGCGTACTCAGGACAAATTGGACATCAACTTTTGGGGTCCAATTTCCTTGGGAAAAATCAAAAATTTGGGACTAAAAAATTATTTTTGTGGAAATTTTTTTTTTTTTTTTTTTTCACACCCAGGCATTATAAACTTTTGTGAAATACTTGGGGGTTCAAAGTGCTCACAACAGATCTAGATAAGTTCCTTAGGGGGTCTAGTTTCCAAAATGGTGTCACTTGTGGGGGGTTTCCACTGTTTAGGCGCATCAGGGGCTCTCCAAACGCGACATGGCGTCCAATCTCTCCAATCTCAATTCCAGCCAATTTTAGTTTAAAAACGTCAAACGGCGCTCCTTCCCTTACGAGCTCTGCCGTGTGCCCAAACAGTGGTTCCCCCCCACATATGGGGTATTGGCGTACTCAGGAGAAATTGCACAACAACTTTATCTGTCCATTTTCTCCTTTTACCCTTGTGAAAATAAAAAAAAGTTTGTAAAAGATCATTTTTGTGGCTAAAAAGTTAAATATTCATTTTTTCCTTCCACGTTGCTTCAGCTCCTGTGAAGCACCTGAAAGGTTAATAAAATTCTTGAATGTGGTTTTGAGTACCTTGAGGGGTGCAGTTTTTAGAATGGTGTCACTTTTGGGCATTTTCTGCTATATAGACCCCTCAAAGTGACTTCAAATATGAGGTGGTCCCTAAAAAAATGGCTTTGTAAATTTTGTTGTAAAAATGAGAAATCGCTGGTCAACTTTTAACCCTTATAATTTCCTAACAAAAAAAAATTTTGGTTCCAAAATTGTGCTGGGAAATGTTATTTATTAACTATTTTGTGTGACAAATTTCTCTGTTTTAAGGGAATAAAAATTCAAAGTTTGAAAATTGCAAAATTTTCAAAATTTTCACCATATTTGCATTTTTTTAAAAAATAAACGCAAGTTATATCGAAGAATTTTACCACTATCATGAAGTACAATATGTCAGGAGAAAACAATCTCAGAATCGCGAAGATCCGTTGAAGCGTTCCAGAGTTATAACGTCATAAAGAGACAGTGGTCAGAATTGTAAAAATTGGCCCGGTCATTAACGTGCAAACCACCCTTGGGGGTGAAGGGGTTAATAACTGTATCGGCCCTTAGAATAGGCCAAGCTCTCTCTAGAATAGTTCGTACTTGGTCAGACTGAGAATGAAAGGTCGTAATGAAACTTATTTTTTCATTGGGGGATGTTGTAGGCCTCAAATCCGCCTTATAGAGTAAATCATGGCGGGAGGAGTGTTTGGCTCTTTGATAGGCCTTCTTAATTGATCTCCCGCTATAACCTCGTGCTAAAAAGCGTGACCGTAATTCATTCGCCCTTGTCTCAAAATCAACATCCGTGGAACAGATCCGACGGAGACGAAGGAACTGTCCCACTGGGATGGATTTGATCATATGGCGTGGGTGGCCAGAGGATGCATGTAATAAGGTATTAGTGGACGTTTCCTTCCGGAAGATATCGGTACGTATCATCCCAGAATGGTCTCTCCTGATTGTCACATCTAGAAAGTCAATGTAATCCATGTTCCAAACAAATGTTAGATGAATGTTCTGATCATTACTGTTTAGGAACGACTTAAAACGCTCAAGGTCGATGGTCGTGCCCTGCCAGACGAAAAAGATGTCATCGATGTAGCGTGTCCAAATAGGGACACGGTCCATCGATCCTTGTTCGTCTGACAGGAAAAGGTTCCTCTCCCACAGCCCCAGGAAAAGATTTGCATACGAGGGCGCATAAGCCACCCCCATAGCAGTCACCTGGAGCTGTAGGTAGAAGGACCCTTTAAAAACAAAAAATGTGACAAGGCACCCTCAAACCATTCCAGAAAAATCTGAACTCCAATATAGAGCCTCTTAATCTTCTGAGCTTTGCACTGTGCCTCAAAAGTAGTATTCCCCACATATTGGGTATTGGCATACTCAGGAGAAATTGGACAACAAATTGTATGGTGTAATTTCTCCTGTTACCTTTGCGAAAATGCAAAATTTGGAGCCAAAATAACATTTTTTGGGGGAAATTGTGATTTTTTTTATTTTCACGGCTCAACGTTATAACCTTCTGTGAAGCACCTGGGGGTTCAAGATGCTCAATACATATCTAGTTAAATTCCCTAAGGGGTCTAGTTCCCAAAATGGGGTCACTTATGGGGGTTTCCACTGTTTAGGCACATCAGTGGCTCTCCAAACGCGACAAGGCATCTGTTAATTATTCCAGCAAATTTTACATTCAAAAAGTCAAATGGCGTTCCTTCATTTCCAAGCCCTGCTGTGCACCCAAACAATTGTTTTCCTCCACATATTGGGTATCGGCATACTGAGGAGAAATTGCACAAATTGTATGGTGCAATTTCTCTGTTACCCTTTTGAAAAGGCAATATTTTGTGCTAAAAACATGTTTACGGGCAAAATTACATTTTTTATTTTTACGGCTCGTTATAAATTTCTGTGAAGCACCTGAGGGTTCAATATGCTCACCACACATCTAGATCAGTTCCCTGAGGGGTCTAGTTTACAAAATGGTGTCACTTGTGAGGGTTTTCACTGTTTAGACACATCAGAGGCTCTCCAAATGCGCCATGGAGTCCTCTAGTTATTCCATCAAATTTTGCATTCAAAAAGTAAAATGGTGCTCCCTCCCTTCTGAGCTCTGCCGTGCGCCAAAACCTGGTTTTCACCCTCATATGGGGCATCAGCATTCTCAGGAGAAATTACACAACGAATTTTGAGGTCCATTTTTTCCTGTTACCTTTGTCAAAATAAAAAAACTTGGATCTGAATTACATTTTTTGTGAAAAAAAAGTTAAACCTGAAGGGTTAATAAACTTATTGAATGGTTTTGAGCACCTTGAGGGGTGCAGTTTTTAGAATAATGTCACTTTAGGGTATTTCCTATCATATGGACCCCTCAAAGTGACTTCAAATGTGATGTGGTCCCTAAAAAAATGGTTTTGTAAATTTTGTTGGAAAAATTAAAAATCACTAGTCAACTTTTAACCCTTATAACTTCCTAACAAAAAAATGTTGTTTCCAAAATTGCTTCCAAGTTTTTGTAGAAAATGTTATTTATTAATTATTTTGTGTGACAACGCTGTGATTCAAGGGCATGAAAATTCAAAGTTTGAAAATAATGAAATTTTGAAAATTTTTGCAAAATTTCCATATTTTTCACAAATAAAAGCAAGTCATACCGAAGAAATTTTACCACTATCATGAAGTACAATATGTCACGAAAAAGCAAACTCAGAATCACCAGTATCCGTTGAAGCGTTACATAGTTATAATTTCATAAAGTGAGAGTGGTCAGAATTGTACAAATTTGCCTGGTCATTAACGTGCAAACCACAATCGAGGGTTGGAGATTAGATGAGTGTCCCCTTTTCCCCCTGAGGACCCCGTAGCTGGTGACGTCACTATAGCATAGAGTGGCAGTTTTTTCTTCTTTGAGTGCTTGACTCCAGCCAGAACGCTGAACTCTGAGAGCACCATGGACTTCTTTTGATCAGCCTATGTAGTGGATGTGCATAGACTACCCTGTACCACTACTTGAAATTGATTGAAAGGATCCATGCATACAAGTCTGATCTTATCTCTTCATATCTATCTCAGCATATTAGCGCATAATAATTAAATATTATGCCTTGAACTGACAATCCGGATTCTGACTACTTTTCTTGTTACTTACATTTCTGTTATTCTCCAATTGTACTTTTTATGAATTGTAGTGCAGTGGGGTTGGTGCAGTATGACAGACAGGCAGTGACCCAGCAAAGTTCAAAGCAAAACATATTTAATGTCCAAACTCAGAAATAAACAGCACACAGTATCCTCCGGATTGCAGCTGGGAAACAATACAGTCCACATTCGAGACCGGTTCACTTCTTGCTCCTAGTCCTACCTTTGAGGCATGTTTGGACAATGAAGGTTTTCTTAAAGTTGGGCTGATGAGGACCTGCTGTCCACACAACACTGACTTCAGGGACTGGAATGCTTCCTCCGCTTGAGGATTCCACCGTACCATAACCGACTTCTTACCTTTTAACAGGTCAGTTATGGGTTCCGATCTTCCAGCAAAATTGGGTATAAATTTGCAGTAGTATCCAATGATGCTGAGGAATGCCCTCACCTGTTTGGTACTTAACGGTTTGGGCCAGTTTTGAATGGCCTCGATCTTGTTTCCCTTTGGTTTGATTACCCCGCGGCCGATCACATAACCTAAGTACTGGGACGTGAGTCCTATCTCACATTTCTTTGGGTTCGCTGTTAACCTCGCAATTCTGAGAGACTCCAGCACTGTGTAATACTATTGTAGGAACTCGAGGATTCTGATAGCATGGGGCAATGAACAATCAGAGACGGGTGTTGTGAATGGGTTTGAGATGAGTTCTGAGCAGAGGCTCCCTCTGGTGGTTACAAGCGGTGCTAGTGAAGATTGTGAGGACTGGGAATCAGGTGTTACTGACTGGTCTTATATAAGGGAGTCATTTTTCCATCAGGGTTGCCGGTGATCAATTGTTCTGGTCTGAATCCTTCATTCCAGTTTCCCTTGTAGCCTGCTGTGTCGTTTCTGCATCTCCTCTTACAGATAAGACTTTTGCTTCTTTTGTGTTTGTGCTATATTTTTGCATTTTGTACTGCACTTCTTTGGGGGCCTTCAGGGTCCTCTCTGGGGGCTTCTGCCCTCTCAGTTTAGTTCAGCCACTGAGTTTTGTTCTTTTGCTTTTTCCAGTTTTTTCAGTGGCTGCTGTTTTGATTTTTTTTACACCAGAGAACTAATTTAGGTGGTAGAGGTCGTGTGATCTCAGGTGATTTTGAAATTAGTAGAGTTGGTGCTTTTCAGGGTTTTCTGGGATTGCAGTAAGTACCCTTCCTATCCTTTTCTATTTAGATAGTTTGGGCCCCAGCGTTTGCTCATACTATTTTCTTTCTGTGTCAGTATTTCCTCTTGTCTAACTGCCATTACATGTTTGGGGGCTTTCTATTATCTTTGGGGTTCTGCTCCGGGGCAGATAGCTTTCCTGTTTCTGTCTTTAGGTGTAGTTAGTTTCTCAGGCTGTGACGAGGCGTCTAGGACCAACGTAGGAACGCTCCACGGCTGCCTCTAGTTGTGGTGGTTAGTCAGGGTACTGCAATCTCATAGATTCCAACTGCTCTGGTGTATTGCCTTTTTGCCTGCTCTCCTCAGCTACCGAAACATAACAGTATCACCGGCCTAAAAAATTGAAAATTGTATGGTACTCACAGAAGGGAAAAATATTGTGAAAGAAAAAAGGTTGTCAGAGTTGTCAGAGATATTTTTCTGTTTGTTGCATTTTTTTTTTTCCCCTCTGTATCTCTGGGTGCTGGGGAGGATCTTTTCTCCCAATGGAGTTTGCACGGTTGTCTGGCCGTGTGGATCAGCTTGCCACTGAGGTTCAGAGTATTGCTGCATATCTTGCTAGGTTGCCTGTTGTGGAACCTAGGATCCCCATGCCAGATTTGTTTTTGGGGGATCGAGCTAAGTTTCAGAATTTCAAAAATAATTGTAAATTGTTTTTTGCCTTAAAATCTAAGTCCTCAGGAAACGCAGCGCAGCAGGTTCAAATTATCATCTCTCTCCTGCGCGGCGATCCTCAGGATTGGGCTTTTTCCCTGATACCTGGGGATCCTGTTTTGAGTGATGTTGATGCGTTTTTTCAGGCTTTGGGGTTATTGTACGATGAGCCTAATGTCACTGATCAAGCTGAAAAAACCTTGTTGGCATTAAATCAGGGGCTTGATGACGCTGAGTTATACTGTCAGAGATTCCGTAGGTGGGCAGTCCTGACCAAATGGAATGACGACGCTTTGGCGGCCCTTTTCCGGAAGGGTCTGTCAGATAATGTAAAGGATGTTATGGTGGGATTCCCTGTCCCCTCTGGTCTCAATGATTCTATGTCATTAGCGATTCAAATTGACAGACGTTTGCGTGAGCAGAGAAGTATTCGTGGAATGGTGTTGCCTTGTGAACCAGCTTCTGAACCCATGCAGTGTGATGGAGTGGTGTCTGGGGCACAGCGTCATGAGTTTCGAAAGCGCAATGGGTTATGTTTCTACTGTGGTGATGCCTCTCATGCTATTTCAGTCTGCCCTAAGCGGGGAAGACGTTTTGCACGCTCAGTTGTCTTGGGTAGTGTTCAGACTAAGTTTTTATTAACTGTCACTCTGATATGCTCTCTGTCCTCATTTTCTGCTCAGGCTTTCGTTGATTCTGGAGCAGCTATTAACCTGATGGATTATGATTTTGCTAAACGTTGTGGGTTTCCCTTGATACCCCTACAGAAGTCTATTCCCCTACTGGGGATCGATTCTACCCCTTTGGCTGAGAATAAACCCCAGTTTTCTACTCAGGTGATAATGAGGGTTGAACCTGATCACCAGGAGTGCTGCAAATTTTTGGTTCTATATAATCTGCATGACATTATCGTGCTGGGTTTCCCTTGGTTACAGTCTCATAATCCTGTTTTGGATTGGAAATCTGTGTCTGTAACAAGTTGGGGCTGCCAATGTGTTAATACCAACACTCCTGTTTTTTCTGCCTCCCCCAGGCTCAGGATGTTCCTGACTTTTTGTTTGATTTTTCTGATGTGTTTAGCGAAAGTAAATCTGCATCCTTGCCTCCCCATAGGAGCTATGACTGCGCTATTGAATTAGTGCCGGGTAGTAAATTCCCTAAAGGTCGCCTTTTTAACTTGTCTGTACCTGAACATGACGCTATGCGGTCTTATATCAAGGAATCATTGGAGAAGGGTCATATCAGACCATCCTCTTCACCCTTAGGTGCCGGTTTTTTCTTTGTGGCCAAAAAAGATGGTTCATTAAGGCCGTGTATTGATTATCGTCTCTTGAACAATATTACTGTGAAATATCAATACCCGTTACCCTTGATTTCTGACCTGTTTTCCAGGGTGAAAAACGCTACTTGGTTTACCAAGCTTGACCTCAGGGGGGCGTATAACCTTATTCGCATTAAGCACGGGGATGAATGGAAGACGGCATTCAATACCCCTGAAGGGCATTTTGAGTACCTAGTGATGCCCTTTGGGCTCACTAATGCTCCTTCCGTCTTCCAGTCCTTCATGAATGACATTTTCAGGGATTTTGTGGATAAATTTCTGATTGTTTATTTGGATGATATCTTGATTTTTTCTAATGACTGGGACTCTCATGTGAAACATGTTCGAACTGTATTCCAGATTTTGAGAGAGAATGCTCTGTATGTGAAGGGATCAAAGTGTCTTTTTGGCGTACAGAGGATCTCATTTCTGGGATTCATTTTGTCCCCATCTGTTATTGAAATGGACCCGGTCAAGGTTCAGGCCATCTGTGATTGGGTCCAACCTACTTCATTAAAGGCTCTTCAGAGATTTTTGGGTTTTGCCAATTTTTATCGTAAATTTATTGGTAATTTCTCGGTTATTGTTAAACCATTAACTGATTTGACCAGAAAGGGTTCTGATGTGGTGAATTGGCCTCCTGAGGCAGTCTCTGCATTTCAGGAACTTAAGCAGAGATTCACTTCTGCTCCTGTTCTACGGCAGCCTGATGTTTCTCTGCCATTTCAGGTGGAGGTTGATGCCTCTGAAATTGGGGCAGGTGCCGTTTTGTCCCAAAAAGATCCAGAGACCTCTAAAAGTAACCCTTGTGCCTTTTTTTCTCGAAAATTTTCTCCTACTGAACGTAATTATGACGTGGGTAATCGGGAGTTGTTGGCCATGAAGTGGGCTTTTGAAGAGTGGAGACATTGGCTGGAGGGAGCCAAACATCAGGTGGTGGTCCTTACGGACCATAAGAATCTGGTCTATCTGGAATCTGCCAAGCGACTCAATCCTAGACAGGCCAGGTGGGCCTTGTTTTTCACACGTTTTAATTTTGTGGTTTCCTTTCTTCCTGGCACTAAGAATGTTAAGGCGGATGCCCTCTCGAGGAGTTTCCTTGCGGACTCTCCTGAGTTATCTGATCCTTCTGTTATTTTGAAAGAGGGTGTAGTTCTTTCCGCCATCTCGCCTAATTTGAGACTTGCTCTGGATGGGTGTCAGGAGGATAGGCCCGAGCGCTGCCCTGTTGGAAAATTGTTTGTGCCGGACCAATGGAAAAAGAGTGTGATGTCTGAGATTCATTGTTCCGCATTGGCTGGGCATCCCGGAATTTTTGGTACCAGAGACTTGGTTAGTCGGTCCTTTTGGTGGCCTACCTTGTCTCGTGACGTCAGGGAATTTGTGCAGTCCTGCGGGACTTGCTCTCGCTCCAAGCCTTGCTCTCGCTCTAGTGGTTTGTTGATGCCATTGCCTGTGCCCAAGAGACCATGGACCCATATCTCTATGGATTTCATTTTCGATCTTCCTGTTTCTCAGAGAATGACCACCATCTGGGTAATTTGTGATAGATTTTCCAAAATGATACATCTTGTGCCATTACCTAAGTTGCCTTCCTCCTCTGAATTGGTGCCATTGTTACTTCAGCACGTGGTTCGTTTACACGGCATTCCTGAGAACATTGTGTCTGACAGAGGAGTACAGTTTGTTTCCAGATTTTGGAGGACTTTTTGTTCTAAACTGGGTGTTCAATTGTCTTTCTCCTCGGCATTTCATCCTCAGACCAATGGTCAAACTGAGAGAACAAACCAGACATTGGAGACTTATCTAAGATGCTTTGTGTCTGCTGATCAGGATGACTGGGTCTCTTTTTTGCCTTTGGCTGAGTTTGCTCTTAATAATAGGGCTAGCTCTGCCACTTTGATGTCTCCGTTTTTCTGTAATTCTGGGTTTCACCCTCGATTTTCTTCAGGACAGACGGAGGCTTCTGTCTGTCCAGGTCTTGACTCTGTTGTGGAGCGTATGCAACAGATTTGGGACCAGGTAGTGGAGAGGTTGTCCCTCTCTCAGGAGAAGGCCCAGCGGTTTGCTAACCGGCATAGGACTGATGGTCCTCGGTTTAAAGTGGGGGACTTGGTCTGGTTGTCCTCAAAGAATATTCCTATGAGAGTAGCATCTCCTAAATTTAAGCCTAGGTTCATTGGACCTTATAAGATCATGGAGATTATTAATCCTGTTTCTTTTCGTTTGCTTCTTCCAGGGACATTTAAGATCCATAACGTGTTCCACAAGTCCTTGTTGAAGAGGTTTGTTGAGCCAGTGGTTCCTGCTGCTGTGCCTCCTGACCCTGTTTTGGTTGAGGGCAATCTGGAGTATGTGGTTGAGAAAATATTGGATTCTCGTTTTTCTAGACGGAAACTCCAGTATTTGGTTAAATGGAGACGTTATGGTCAGGAAGACAATTCTTGGGTGTTTGCTTCGGACATCCATGCTAGGAGACTTATCCGTGCGTATCATAGAACTCATCCTGACCGACCTGGTTGCTCAAATGAGGGTTCGGTGACCCCTCCTCAAGGGGGGGTACTGTTGTGAATGGGTTTGAGATGAGTTCTGAGCAGAGGCTCCCTCTGGTGGTTACAAGCGGTGCTAGTGAAGATTGTGAGGACTGGGAATCAGGTGTTACTGACTGGTCTTATATAAGGGAGTCATTTTCCCATCAGGGTTGCCGGTGATCAATTGTTCTGGTCTGAATCCTTCATTCCAGTTTCCCTTGTAGCCTGCTGTGTCGTTTCTGCATCTCCTGCTTACAGGTAAGACTTTTGCTTCTTTTGTGTTTGTGCTATATTTTTGCATTTTGTACTGCACTTCTTTGGGGGCCTTCAGGGTCCCCTCTGGGGGCTTCTGCCCTCTCAGTTTAGTTCAGCCACTGAGTTTTGTTCTTTTGCTTTTTCCAGTTTTTTCAGTGGCTGCTGTTTTGATTTTTTTTACACCAGAGAACTAATTTAGGTGGTAGAGGTCGTGTGATCTCAGGTGATTTTGAAATTAGTAGAGTTGGTGCTTTTCAGGGTTTTCTGGGATTGCAGTAAGTACCCTTCCTATCCTTTTCTATTTAGATAGTTTGGGCCCCAGCGTTTGCTCATACTATTTTCTTTCTGTGTCAGTATTTCCTCTTGTCTAACTGCCATTACATGTTTGGGGGCTTTCTATTATCTTTGGGGTTCTGCTCCGGGGCAGATAGCTTTCCTGTTTCTGTCTTTAGGTGTAGTTAGTTTCTCAGGCTGTGACGAGGCGTCTAGGACCAACGTAGGAACGCTCCACGGCTGCCTCTAGTTGTGGTGGTTAGTCAGGGTACTGCAATCTCATAGATTCCAACTGCTCTGGTGTATTGCCTTTTTGCCTGCTCTCCTCAGCTACCGAAACATAACAGACAGGTTTCTTTGAATGCAAATAATGTATTTGTGAAACAGCAAAACACCCAAAAACAATATTCAAACAACCCGTAGTGACATGCAATGAAACAAGTCCATATATATATACAAGTCCAGTTATATGAATCCGGATATATAAGTCCTTGAACCTCTATAGCGAGGGCGGTAAAGTTCTTACGACGGAGTCCTCACACAAATGTGACCACAAGGTAAGTCTGATACACAGGTAACGTGGCTGGATTTACACACTGCTGGTGTGTGAAGAGTCAGATCCAGGTATGCAGAAAACACAGGGAGGTCCAGGAACAAGTTAATCTCAGTTGTGGCTTAATTCAGTGAAGTCCAACAACAAGGTCATATGTCAGTAAGATTCCAGTAACAGTTCCAACAGCTCTCACCAGAGGGAGTGAACGAAGGGTTAAACAGCAACAGTTCAGAAACACAGTTCTTACCAGATGGAGTGAACCAAGAGTTAAATTCCCAAGTTAACATGTTAGTGATAACACAGTAGGTGCAACTTACATATGCAGAGAATGTCCAGAGCCATGGGTAGAAACTGCTGTGGCTGAGAAACACCTGAAGATAACCTGGTTATGCACTTTCCCTGTAAATACACAAAAGATCTGTGAGGAACAAAGCAGCTGGGTTGCAGGGGAACAGAAGCAGAATACTCCAGCAAGGAACCCAACACCTGAGCCGGGTTTTAAACAAACGAACAGGAAGTAGGGCACACAAAACAGCAAACTCCATTTTAACAAAGGGCAAAATCATTGACAAAGTTACCTAGAAAACCCGGAATACTGACACACTGCTTGTACCTCATACAGGTGGGTATTCCAATCCCCACTAACGGTGACCATGTCATCTAAATATGCCGACGAGTATTTCCAATGAGGCTCTAACACAATGTCCATCAGCCTCTGGAATGTGGCCGGAGCCCCATGTAACCCAAAAGAAAAATTACATATTGATAGAGACCCTCTGGCATTATAAAAGTGGTCTTTTCTTTCTCCGATTCTGTTAACGGGACCTGCGAGTGACCTTTGGTGAGATCGAGCGTGGTGAAATACTGGGCCTCCCCCAGTCTTACAATTAGCTCGTCCACCCGGGGCGCAGGATAGAGGTCAAACCTTGATACCTCATTCAATTTTCTTAAGTCATTACAAAAGCGTAATGACCAGTCTGGCTTTGGAATTAGCACAATGGGGCTAGCCCACTCACTCCGGGATTCCTCGATGACTCCTAACTGGAGCATTTGCTTCACTTCAGCCGCGATGGCTTGCCTCCGGGCCTCTGGCACTCGGTACGGTTTCATCTGTACCCTTACGAGAGGTTTGGTGACAATGTCCTGCTGTTTCACCAAGGTCTGCCCTGGCAGCTCTGAGAATACATCGAATTGCATTACACCAGAGCCCAAGCCTCCCGTCGCTACTGTTTTGTGAGAGCGTCATCTATTTTAACCTCTCCCCCGGCCGCGTCCTTGACCGGTGACAGAGGGTTCCCCGTTGGTACGACCGGAGTCGCCTCCGTGACCAAACATTCCCGGTCCTTCCAGGCTTTTAGCATGTTGACATGGTAGTTGTTCGGGTTTCCTCTTTCCGGGTTGGTACACTCTATAATTCACTTCTCCCACCTTCCCCCGTATCTCATATGGCCCTTGCCACTTGGCCATGAGCTTACTCTCTCGGGTGGGCACTAGTACCAACACCCGGTCACCTTCTTTAAAAGACTTTATTTGTGCAGCTCTGCGCGGCCTGGGCATCCATTAGATGCTCTTTTACTATAGCCCTGACTGCCGCAATCCGATCCAGCATGCTTGCCACGTGCTCGATCACGCTCCGATGCAGAGTTGGCTGATGTTCCCATGTCTCCTTGGCTACATCCAGCAACCCCCTCCGATGCCTGCCATACAATAGCTCAAACAGGGAAAAACATGTGAATGCATGTGTTACGTCGTGGATAGCGAACATTAGATAGGGCAGTAACATGTCCCAATTCCTCCCGTCCTTGGAGACCACCTTTTTAAGCATGGCTTTGAAGGTCTTGTTAAACCTCTACTAACCCGTTGGTTTGTGGGTGGTACACCAACGTGCGTAGCTGTTTGATCCAGAGCATCTTGCATAGCTCCTTGGTCACCTTGGACATAAAAGGAGTTCCCTGATCTGTGAGGATCTCCTTTGGTAGCCCAAGGCAACAAAACATGGCAAATAGCTCACGGGCTATTAGTTTTGCCGAGGTGTGGCGGAGATGTATCACCTCTGGGTACCGTGTGGTGTAATCCACTATGACCAAAATATGTTGATGGCCATGGGCGGATTTCACTATAGGTCCCACCAGATCCATTGCTATCCATTCAAACGGTACCTCTATGAGAGCAGAGGTATCAATAGACTATGGTAGTTTGCGGTGGGTGAGGTTAGTTGGCATTTCGGACACGTGTCACAGTACCTCTGCATAGACCCCAGGCCAAAAAAATGCTGGAGTATACGCTCCTGCATCTTTTTGGCCCCCAAGTGCCCTCCCAGCATGTGGGTGTGAGCCATTTCAAGCACCTCCCAACGGTAGGATTGGGGCACTACCAGTTGTTCCCCAACCTCATCCCGGATTTTATCCACCCTCCATATCAACTTCTGGTATATAGCCATGCAGGGAAAAATTGCCTCAGCACCCGGTTGCTGAGCCACTCCATTTGTCTCTATCACCCTTTCTCGTGCCCGGGCCAGAGTGGGATCCTGGAGCTGAGTTATCCCGAATTTCCCAGGGAACACTTCCACCTTGGGGATCAGTGGAGTCTACTCGACCTCTCCTGCCAATGCTTCAAGGGGAGACCTATCAGGGTTACACTCCGTCCCTAGGTTGGCGACCCCTACGGCAGGTATCCCAGACTCAGGATCTTCGGGTTCCGTGCCCAGAATAACATTTACCCTGGGAGGGTTAACCCAGGTCTCCCACAGGGACCAGAATAGGGGCAAGTCTCTTCCCCACACAGACCCATATGAAAGGGTCTTCACCACTCCCACCACATGTTTTATTTCTCCACACGGTGTGGAAAAAGTAACCTCCACAGTTGGGTACTCTCAGAGTTCCCCATGTATACACACCACCCCACTTTCCATCCATTGGGGTTGTCCCGGCAACAAGGGACCCATGCACCAGAGTCAATAAGCTCCCCAAGTCCAAGAGAGCCTCCGTTTGGTACCCATTGACGAGAACCTGGAACAGTTGGGATTCCCTGCGGTGCAGACTGGCTGGGCATACATAGACATATGGCAGGCATCCTGGACCCCTAGGGGACTTTTCCCACTGACACATCGGATAACCGGTGGAAACTGGATCTATGTACAGTACCAAGTCTGTAGGCAACATCCCTAAATCTACAGGTCATAGGACCACCATCCTCTGGATGCCTAGATTCTATGCAGCACAGTATAAATATACTTATAGGACTATTACACCTATAACAGGATCAAATTTAACCTGAATCTATAATATCCAGCTATTCTGTTTCCCTCAGCAGTCGATACACTGAGGAAGGTCGCTATACAACCGAAACGTTGACTACATTAAATAATTTTCATGTAACCTAAGTTGAGTGCCAAGTTTATTATATTAGGTGCAGTGTGAAAGACAGGCAGTGACCCAGCAAAGTTCAAAGCAAAACATATTTAATATCCAAACTCACAGAAATAAACAGCACACGGTATCCTCCGGATCGCAGCCAGGAAACAAGACAGTCCACATACGAGATTTGTTGTCGTGGGCGACTGCTCCACAGTGCTACGCTGAGGAGTGCCAGGCCTTTTGGCTCCACTTGGCTCCGTGTTACCTCTGCACGCTTGCAAGCCAAAACCTGACACACCTAACCCTCTGCTGCAGGGATTTTACAAGTAACCTGTGGCCATAGGCCACGTGGAAGACCTAGCCGGGAGGAAGCGGACCGCACCACTACCTTCCTGTAGTCCGCTTCAAAAATAAAAGCCCATGGCAGGTTTTCTTAAATCTGCCTTGGGCAAACAGCTTGCCCAAGACCAACACTTACTTTTATTTTGCATTGCAATCACAGCTATGCCTGTGACTGCAATGCACTCCCACGGCCTCAATACGCTTCTGTGCGCATTCTAGGGGACACATAGCGACCCTTGCATATAATACCGGTCACTGTCTCACAGAATACATAACTCAAAACATATTGCTTTTGCAGCTTTAAATATTTGCTGTATATGTAAAAATTTCCAATGAACACAGAATTGAGAAGAAATTCAAGTCTCCCTTCATCTTCCCCAGCAAAAATAACTGTCCTAAAATGGATTTCTTGTGATGTGGTGCAATATCTCTGCATTTACCTTTCTAGAATCACTAGTTTGGAAAAATAATACACTTCTAAAAAAAAAAAAATTATGAAAAATTTCGAAAAATATATTATTGCCACTGCTAAAGAAAGTAATTTGGAGGGTTACATTTCAGCAATCCAATATCTTTTTCTAGGCCTAGAATCTCATTTTTATATATTCCAGTACACTACTCAGCTTCTTATATTTCTATAGCTGAAGTATCTACAGCAAAGATTGTGTTTGGCAGAGGCCTCCCTCCTTAAAATATTTTTATCCTGCTAATAAAAGTTTAAAATGCACAAAGGGGTTATGTTTGTTGCACATTATACAATGCTCAGATTTCAATTAAAATTAGCACCTGTCCTATCAGCTCTCCAAGAATTTCTCCATTTTTGTGCTGCTAGCAGGACTAAGAGAAATGCAATTTACTTTCTGAATCACAACCTCTTAACAAAACTATGTAATTTTTCATTATATATTTATATACAAATACCAGCTCTCTCTCAATTCCATAGGTTAAAAGAGCAAGATTTTATTACATAAATAATAAAGAAATATAGTTGAAAACACAAAGGTATAAGTTTCAAAGCTCATGTCTAGTAATGATTGGTAACAAGTTGAAATTGTTTATCCAACACCTCTCTCTTCCACAGGCGTTGTGAGACTCTACTGTACATGATTGGGACAGATGTCAAGGTCACCATTTGATTCTCAACTATTCTCATCCAGTGCTGAACATTCTCACGTCCAATGGTATCTGCATCTTCAGGACACAGATCCAGTTGCATATGTAATGGTAAACTTATTATACTATGTGGGGAGCATCATACTTTGAGGAGAACTATTGGGGGGGTGTTGTACTAGGTGTACGACATGGAAGGTGTATCATAGTAGGTGGGACACCAAGGCTACGTTCCCACAATGAGCTTTTAGTGCGTCTTTGATGTTGCAGAATTTCGGCACTATTTCTGTACCTATTATTTCAATTAGGTTAATTGTGTTTTTTCATTGCATTTTTGTGTGCGCTTTTTTTTTTAAAAAAAAATTGCTTTACTAACTTGCTTTCCCTTTCTTTTGTAAATGAGTGACTTTACTATAACTTATATGTTTTTCTAGTATATGTTGTCAATGAAACAATTAAAATAATAAAATGGCTACTTCCCTGTATGAGTTTTCTGATGGCTGACAAGATTTCCTTTCCGATTAAAACCTTTTCCACAATTTGAACATGAAAATGGTTTATCCCCTGTGTGAGTTCTCTGATGTGTGATAAGATTTGATTTCCGATTAAAACATTTCCCACAATTAGAACATGAAAATGGCTTTTCCCCTGTGTGAGTTCTTTGATGTATGGAAAGTTCAGATTTATCCCTAAAACCTTTCCCACATTCTGAACATGAATATGGTTTCTCCCCTGTGTGACTTCTCTGATGGTTGACAAGGTTTGAATTCCGAGTAAAACATTTTCCACATTCTAAACATGAAAATGGCTTCTCCCCTGTGTGAATTCTCTGATGGCTAGCAAGAGTTGAATTCCGATTAAAACATTTCCCACATTCTGAACATGAAAAGGGCATTTCCCCTGTATGAGTTCTTCGATGTATCGCAAGTTCTGATTTATCCCTAAAACCTTTCCCACATTCTGAACATGAAAATGGTTTCTGCCCTGAGTGACTTATCTGATGTACAACAAGTCTTAATTCACTAATGAAATTTTTCCCACATTCTGAACATGAAAATGTTTTCTCCCCTGTGTGAGTTAACTGATGTCTCATAAAATTTTGTTTCTGATTAAAACATTTTCCACATTCTGAACAGAAAAATGGCTTCTCCCCTGTGTGAATTCTCTGATGTGTAACAAGATGTGATTTGTCTATAAAAATTTATCACATTCTGAGCATGAAAATGGCTTTGCCTTTGTGTGAATTTTCCTATGTAGTGTTAACGCTGATTGCTGATTAAATGATTTCCCACATTTTGAGCATGAAAATGGATTCTCTCCTGTGTGACTTTTCTGATGTATTACAAGTTCGTCTTTCACTCTATAACATTTCCCACATTCTGAACATGAATACGGCTTCACCCCTGTGTGAATTCTCTGATGTGTAACAAGGCTTGATTTCTCTTCTATATAAGCTATTTCATTTTCAACAGTACTTCTTTGACTTTCATTTTGCTTATTTGTTTTTGATGAAGTAGAAGAGAGGACCTTTTCAAAAGGATCAGATGACACATTTTTTCTTAGATGAGCTTTAGGTGTATCTGTGAAAATTACATGCTCTTCACATGTATCTGGTGTGCCACTATGATTAACAGCTGCAAAATCTGAGAACATCAGCTGTCCCTCAGAGCTCTTGGTACAGTCATCTGCCAAAAATAAAACTGATTTTATTATTTTTAAATAACACTGTATTTGAATTAGAATAATTTTTTATAGACTTTATATAATTTCCATATAAACTGTAATACAATTCAATTATCGACAGACTAAGACAATAGACCACAAAAGAAAGGCTGATAACCTCCAGGTTGTGCTCTTTCAAATTTTTACTTCTCTATTCTAGCCAACTCTCTAGGTTCATGTTTCATTGTGTCTGTCACCAATCATTTCCTGTTACATTTTCAGAAGAGACTCATGAAAAGGCATGTAATCAGTTTTATTATGTAATTTCATGTCATGCACTCTCTCACATGTACAAGCCCTCTAGCAAGGAGGAAAGAACATTGGACACACAGACAGGTCATGTACACATTGTGATGTAGGTCAGAGGCCGCAGTGTTGTGAATGGGTTTGAGATGAGTTCTGAGCAGAGGCTTCCTCTGGTGGTTACAAGCGGTGCTGGCCTTTTTCTCTCGAAAATTTTCTCCTACTGAACGTAATTATGACGTGGGTAATCGGGAGTTATTGGCCATGAAGTGGGCTTTTGAAGAGTGGAGACATTGGCTGGAGGGAGCCAAACATCAGGTGGTGGTCCTTACGGACCATAAGAATCTGGTCTATCTGGAATCTGCCAAGCGACTCAAGCCTAGACAGGCCAGGTGGGCCTTGTTTTTCACACGTTTTAATTTTGTGGTTTCCTTTCTTCCTGGCACTAAGAATGTTAAGGCGGATGCCCTCTCGAGGAGTTTCCTTGCGGACTCTCCTGAGTTATCTGATCCTTCTGTTATTTTGAAAGAGGGTGTAGTTCTTTCCGCCATCTCGCCCAATTTGAGACTTGCTCTGGAGGGGTGTCAGGAGGATAGGCCCGAGTGCTGCCCTGTTGGAAAATTGTTTGTCCCGGACCAGTGGAAAAAGAGTGTGATGTCTGAGATTCATTGTTCCGCATTGGCTGGGCATCCCGGAATTTTTGGTACCAGAGACCTGGTTAGTCGGTCCTTTTGGTGGCCTACCTTGTCTCGTGATGTCAGGGAATTTGTGCAGTCCTGCGGGACTTGCTCTCGCTCCAAGCCTTGCTCTCACTCTAGTGGTTTGTTGATGCCATTGCCTGTGCCCAAGAGACCATGGACCCATATCTCTATGGATTTCATTTCCGACCTTCCTGTTTCTCAGAGAATGACCACCATCTGGGTAATTTGTGATAGGTTTTCCAAAATGATACATCTTGTGCCATTACCTAAGTTGCCTTCCTCCTCTGAATTGGTGCCGTTGTTCCTTCAGCACGTGGTTCGTTTACACGGCATTCCTGAGAACATTGTGTCTGACAGAGGAGTCCAGTTTGTTTCCAGATTTTGGAGGACTTTTTGTTCTAAACTGGGTGTTCAATTGTCCTTCTCCTCGGCATTTCATCCTCAGACCAATGGTCAAACTGAGAGAACAAACCAGACATTGGAGACTTATCTAAGATGCTTTGTGTCTGCTGCCTTTGGCTGAGTTTGCTCTTAATAATAGAGCTAGCTCTGCCACTTTGATGTCTCCGTTTTTCTGTAATTCTGGGTTTCACCCTCGATTTTCTTCAGGACAGACGGAGGCTTCTGTCTGTCCAGGTGTTGACTCTGTTGTGGAGCGTATGCAACAGATTTGGGACCAGGTAGTGGAGAGGTTGTCCCTCTCTCAGGAGAAGGCCCAGCGGTTTGCTAACCGGCATAGGACTGATGGTCCTCGGTTTAAAGTGGGGACTTGGTCTGGTTGTCCTCAAAGAATATTCCTATGAGAGTAGCATCTCCTAAATTTAAGCCTAGGTTCATTGGACCTTATAAGATCATGGAGATTATTAATCCTGTTTCTTTTCGTTTGCTTCTTCCAGGGACATTTAAGATCCATAACGTGTTCCACAAGTCCTTGTTGAAGAGGTTTGTTGAGCCAGTGGTTCCTGCTGCTGTGCCTCCTGACCCTGTTTTGGTTGAGGGCAATCTGGAGTATGTGGTTGAGAAAATATTAGATTCTCGTTTTTCTAGACGGAAACTCCAGTATTTGGTTAAGTGGAGAGGTTATGGTCAGGAAGACAATTCTTGGGTGTTTGCTTCGGACATCCATGCTAGGAGACTTATCCGTGCGTATCATAGAACTCATCCTGACCGACCTGGTTGCTCAAATGAGGGTTCGGTGACCCCTCCTCAAGGGGGGGGTACTGTTGTGAATGGGTTTGAGATGAGTTCTGAGCAGAGGCTTCCTCTGGTGGTTACAAGCGGTGCTGGTCTGTCCAGTGAAGATTGTGTGGACTGGGAATCAGGTGTTACTGACTGGTCTTATATAAGGGAGTCACCTTCCCATCAGGGTTGCCGGTGATCAATTGTTCTGGTCTGAATCCTTCATTCCTGTTTCCCTTGTAGCCTGCTGTGTCGTGTCTGCATCTCCTGCTAACAGATAAGACATTTTCTTCTTTTTGTTTTTGTGCTATATTTTTGCATTTTGTCCTGCACTTCTGTGGGGGCCTTCAGGGTCCCCTCCGGGGGCTTTTGCCCTCTCAGTTTAGTTCAGCCACTGATGTTTGTACTTTAGCTTTTTCCAGTTTTTTCAGTGGCTGCTGTTTTGATTTTGTTACACCAGAGAACTAATTTAGGTGGAGGAGGTCGTGTGATCTCAGGTGTTTTTGAAATTAGTAGAGTTGGTGCTTTTCAGGGTTTTCTGGGATTGCAGTAAGTACCCTTCCTATCCTTTTCTATTTAGTTAGTTTGGGCCCCAGCGTTTGCTCATACTATTTTCTTTCTGTGTCAGTATTTCATCTTGTCTAACAGCCATTACATGTTTGGGGGCTTTCTATGTTCTTTGGGGTTCTGCTCCGGGGCAGATAGCTTTCCTATTTCTATCTTTAGGTGTAGTTAGTTTCTCAGGCTGTGACGAGGCATCTAGGACCAACGTAGGAACGCTCCACGGCTGCCTCTAGTTGTGGTGGTTAGTCAGGGTACTGCAATCTCATAGATTCCAACTGCTCTGGTGTATTGCCTTTTTTACCTGCACTCCTCAGCTACCGAAACATAACACCGCAGGCTCAAATAAGCCACTTTGGACAGACTTGACGCAAACTACTCCATCTGGCACATTTCAGAGGAACTCTGGCCTTCACCCTTTAACCCCTATACAAGGATTTGGTCTTACAATTGGGTCAACTGGATTGCTTCCTTGGAAGAGATGTTATCTGGAGAAGTGAACCCGATGCAAGAGAATGGTTGAGTAGCCAGGTCAGAACCAGTGGGTCAATGTAATGACAAAATCGTTAAAAAAAATAGTAAAAAAAAAGTGAACTGAGGTAAAACATTAAGAATGTTCATTGGGAGAGTAGCAATCCATACAAGTATCACAGAAACAAGTGATACTTGTGTGGATTGCTATTCACAGGGGAGGAGTCGTGAGGAGATAATTTGCATATTCTCAGTGCATTCTGGGATAAGTGAAGAGTCTCCGCAAGCTCAAAGAACACTGGATTTTGACAGTTGTAGCTGAAAGGAGGACATCGGTAAATTTTGGCACGTTTTTCACCGTTTTCATATCTCATTAACAGTAAGAACATGTAAGAGGTCAGGAGCCATTTGGTGAGTTGCATTTATTGCTACATGTTCACAGACTTACCAGTAGAAAAGCCAAACTTCACATGCCAGAAATGCAAGCTGTTGGACGAAAAGTTGCAAAATCTAGAAGAGAGGTTAGCTACATTGAAAATCATAAAGTAAGGTGAAGAGTTCTTAGACAGAGCAGAATTATCTCTTCATGTTACAGAAAAAGAAGAAATTCGAAGTGCATCTGAAGAAACAGAGGAATGGAAGCATGTGACCCAGAGAAGCAGTAGGATTGGGAGGCAGTCAGCACCCGTACTGCTCAGGAACCAGAATTAGGCTCTCACGCAGGAGAACGATGAAGGAATACATCAAGATAAGACTTTGACCACAAAGAACAACCATGTACGCCCTCAGAGTCCTCCTGGATGGAGAAAGAAAAATGTTGTGAAGAAACAGAGTTGTGGACATGGGGAATTCGCTGTTGAGAGGAACAGAGGCCGCTATCTGCAGACCGGATATAATATAACCTCGAGAAATGTGCTGTCTTCCAGGTGCAAAAATTAAAGATGTGTCTGACAGGATATCAGGACTCCTCATACCTACAGATGACTACCCATTCCTGCTAATACATGTGGAACAAATGACACCACAAGAAAGGACCTGGAAACCATCTGCAGTGACTTTGAAAACTTAGGTAAGAAAGTGAAAGAACTGGGAGCGCAGGTGGTCTTCTCTTCCATCCTCCTAGCGGATGGCCATGGAACAAGCAGGTGGAATAAGATTCTGCAGGTGAACAACTGGCTATGTCGATGGTGCTGTCAGCAAGGATTTGGATTTCTGGATCACGGAGCGAATTACCTATATGATGGACTACTTGCTAGAGATGGGGTGCACCTAACGAAGACTGGAAAACATGTATTTGGAAGTTGCCTTGCTACACTCATCAGGAGAGCTTTAAACTAGAACAATGTGGGAAGGGAAGCAAAACACCAGAAAAAGCCATACACCTGACAAATACTATTGAGAATTCTGCTATTAGAAGTGAAAGGGAAGAGCAAAGACAAAAAATCTAAATAATAAAAATATTGGAACAAGATAAACCAATCACAAACCAAAATGTTTCTATACAAATGCACAAAGCATGGGCAACAAACAAGGAGAATTGAAACTACTAACGCAGGAAAAGAAATATAATGTTATTGGAATCACTGAAACTTGGTGGGACGATACACATGATTGGAGTACAAGGCTAGAAGGATTCAACTTATTTGCAAGAAACAGACTTGATAAATGAGGAGGTGTCACTTTGTATTGTAGAAAATCATATATCTGCACAGAGATTGAAGATTCAGAGACTGGGAGTTCTGTGGAAACTGGGTAAGAATACAAGGCGAGATGTTATGATTTGGTAGCTGAGGAGAGCAGGCAAAAAAGGAAATACACCAGAGAGGTTGGAATCTATGGGATTGCAGTACCCTGACTAACCACCACAACTAAAGGCAGCCATGGAGCGTACCTACGTTGGTACTAGACGCCTCGTCACAGCCTGAGAAGCTAACTACACTTAAAGACAGAAAGAGGAAAACTATCTGCCCCGGAGCAGATCCCCAAAGAACATAGAAAGCCCCCAAACATGTAATGGCGGTTAGACAAGAGGTAATACAGACACAGACAGAAAATAGTATGAGCAAACGTTGGGGCCAAAACTTCCTAAATAGAAAAGGATAGGAAGGACACTTACTGCAATCCCAAAAAACCCTGAAAAGTACCAACTCTACTAATTACAAAAACACCTGAGATCACACGACCTCTACACCTAAATTAGTTCTCTGGTGTAACAAAACTAAACAGCAGCCACTGAAAAAACTGGAAAAGGCAAATGAACAAACAACAGTGGCTGAACTAAACTGAGAGGAGCACAAGCCCCCGGAGGGGACCCGGCAGACCCCCACAGAAATGCAGGACAAAATGCAAAAAGCAAGCACAAAAAACTAAAAGAAGAAAATGTCTTATCTGTTAGCAGAAGATGCAGGCACGAAACAGCAAGCTACAAAGTGAACAGGAATCAAAGATGAGACCAGAACAATTGATCACCGGCAACCCTGATGGGAGGGAACCTCCCTTATATAAGACCAGTCAGTAACACCTGATCGCCAATCTTCACAATCTTCATTGGATAGTTTAGTACCGTTTGTAACCACCAGAGGGAGCTTCTGCTCAGAATTCATTTCTAGCACATTCACAACAGTACCCTCCCCTTGAGGAGGGGTCACCGAACCCTCATTTGAGCAACCAGGTCGGTTAGGATGAGCTCCGTGATACGCACGGATGAGTCTCCTAGCCTGGATGTCCGAAGCAAACGCCCAAGAATTGTCCTCCTGACCATAACCTCTCCACTTAACCAAATACTGGAGTTTCCGTCTAGAAAAACGAGAATTCAATATTTTCTCAACCACATTCTCCAGATTGCCCTCAACCAAAACAGGGTCAGGAGGCACAGCCATAGGAACCACTGGCTCGACAAACCTCTTCAATAAGGACTTGTGGAACACGTTATGGATCTTAAATGTCCCTGGAAGAAGTAAGCGAAAGGAAACAGGATTAAGAATCTCCATGATCTTATAAGGTCCAATGAACCTAGGCTTAAACTTAGGAGATGCAACTCTCATAGGGATATTTCTTGAGGACAACCAGACCAAGTCCCCCACTTCAAACCGAGGACCATCAGTCCTATGCCGGTTGGCAAACCGCTGGGCCCTCTCCTGAGAGAGGGACAACCTCTCCACTACCTGGTCCCAAATCTGCTGCATACGCTCCACAACAGAGTCAACACCTGGACAGACAGAAGCCTCCGTCTGTCCTGAAGAAAATCGAGGGTGAAACCCAAAATTGCAGAAAAATGGAGACATCAAAGTGGCAGAGCTAGCCCTATTATTAAGAGCAAACTCAGCCAAAGGCAAAAAAGAGACCCAGTCATCCTGATCAGCAGACACAAAGCATCTCAGATAAGTCTCCAATGTCTGGTTTGTTCTCTCAGTTTGTCCATTGGTCTGAGGATGAAAAGCCGAGGAGAAAGACAATTTAACACCAAGTTTAGAACAAAAAGTCCTCCAAAATCTGGAAACAAACTGGACTCCTCTTACAGACACAATGTTCTCAGGAATGCCGTGTAACCGAACCACGTGCTGAAGGAACAAAGACACCAATTCGGAGGAGGAAGGCAACTTAGGTAATGGCACAAGATGTATCATTTTGGAAAACCTATCACAAATCACCCAGATAACGGTCATTCTCTGAGAAACAGGGAGGTCGGAAATGAAATCCATAGAGATATGGGTCCATGGTCTCTTGGGCACAGGCAATGGCATCAACAAACCACTAGAGCGAGAGCAAGGCTTGGAGCGAGAGCAAGTCCCGCAGGACTGCACAAATTCCCTGACGTCACGAGACAAAGTAGGCCACCAAAAGGACCAAGTCTCTGGTACCAAAAATTCCGGGATGACCGGCCAACGCGGAACAATGAATCTCAGACATCACACTCTTTTTCCACCTGTCTGGGACAAACAATTTCCCAATAGGGCAGCGCTCGGGTTTATCCTCCTGACACCCTTCCAGAGCCAGTCTCAAATTGGGCGAGATGGCGGAAAGAACTACACCCTCTTTCAAAATAACAGCAGGATCAGATAACTCAGGAGAGTCCGCAAGGAAACTCCTCGAGAGGGCATCCGCCTTAACATTCTTAGTGCCAGGAAGAAAGGAAACCACAAAATTAAAACGTGTGAAAAACAAGGCCCACCTGGCCTGTCTAGGATTAAGTCGCTTGGCTGATTCCAGATAAACCAGATTCTTATGGTCCGTGAGGACCACCACCTGATGTTTGGCTCCCTCCAGCCAATGTCTCCACTCTTCAAAAGCCCACTTCATGGCCAATAACTCCCGATTACCCACGTCATAATTACGTTCAGTTGGAGAAAATTTTCGAGAGAAAAAGGCACAAGGGTTACTTTTAGAGGTCTCTGGATCTCTTTGGGACAAAACGGCACCTGCCCCAATTTCAGAGGCATCAACCTCCACCTGAAATGGCAGAGAAACATTAGGCTGCCGTAGAACAGGAGCAGAAGTGAATCTCTGTTTAAGTTCCTGAAACGCAGAGACTGCCTCAGGAGGCCAATTCACCACATCAGAACCCTTTTTGGTCAAATCAGTCAATGGTTTAACAATAACAGAGAAATTACCAATAAATTTACGATAAAAATTGGCAAAACCCAAGAATCTTTGAAGAGCCTTTAATGAAGTAGGTTGGACCCAATCACAGATGGCCTGAACCTCGACCGGGTCCATTTCAATAACAGATGGGGACAAAATGAATCCCAGAAATGAGATCCTCTGTATGCCAAAAAGACACTTTGATCCCTTCACATATAGAGCATTCTCTCTCAAAATCTGGAACACAGTCCGAACATGTTTCACATGAGAGTCCCAGTCATTGGAAAAAATCAAGATATCATCCAAATAAACAATCAGAAATTTATCCACAAAATCCCTGAAAATGTCATTCATGAAGGACTGGAAGACAGAAGGAGCATTAGTGAGCCCAAAGGGCATCACTAGGTACTCAAAATGCCCCTCTAGGGTATTAAATGCCGTCTTCCATTTATCCCCGTGCTTAATGCGAATAAGGTTATATGCCCCCCTGAGGACAAGCTTGGTAAACCAAGTAGCACTTTTCACCCTGGAAAACAGGTCAGAAATCAAGGGTAACGGATATTGATATTTCACAGTGATATTGTTCAAGAGACGATAATCAATACACGGCCTTAATGAACCATCCTTTTTGGCCACAAAGAAAAAACCGGCACCCAAGGGTGAAGAGGATGGTCTGATATGACCCTTCTCCAATGACTCCTTGATATAAGACCGCATAGCGTCATGTTCAGGTACAGACAAGTTAAAAAGGCGACCTTTAGGGAATTTACTACCAGGCACTAATTCAATAGCGCAGTCATAGCTCCTATGGGGGGCAAGGATGCAGATTTACTTTCGCTAAACACATCAGAAAAATCAGTCAAAAAGTCAGGAACATCCTGAGCCTGGGGGGAGGCAGAAAAAACAGGAGTGTTGGTATTAACACATTGGCAGCCCCAACTGGTTACAGACACAGATTTCCAATCCAAAACAGGATTATGAGACTGTAACCAAGGGAAACCCAGTACGATAATGTCATGCAGATTATACAGCACCAAAAATTTGCAACTCTCCTGATGATCAGGGTCAACCCTCATTATCACCTGAGTAGAGAACTGAGGTTTATTCTCAGCCAAAGGGGTAGAATCGATCCCCAGTAGGGAAATAGACTTCCGTAGGGGTATCAAGGGAAACCCACAATGTTTAGCAAAATCAAAATCCATCAGGTTAATAGCTGCTCCCGAATCAACAAAAGCCTGAGCAGAAAATGTGGACAGGGAGCAAATCAGGGTAACAGTCAACAAAAATTTAGTCTGAACACTACCCAAGACAACTGAACGTGCAAAACGTCTTTCCCGCTTAGGGCAGACTGAAATAGCATGAGAGGCATCACCACAGTAGAAACATAACCCATTGCGTTTTCGAAACTCATGACGCTGTGCCCCAGAAGCCATTCTATCACACTGCATGGGTTCAGAAGCTGGTTCACAAGGCAACACTGTTCCACACATACCTCTACGCTCACGCAAATTTGAATCGCTAATGACATAGAATCATTGAGACCAAGAGGGACAGGGAATCCAACCATAACATCCTTTACATTCTCTGACAGACCCTTCCGAAAAAGGGCTGCCAAAGCATCGTCATTCCATTTGGTCAGGACTGCCCACCTTCGGAATCTCTGACAGTATAACTCAGCGTCCTCAAGCCCCTGATTTAATGCCAACAAGGCTTTTTCAGCTTGATCAGTGACATTAGGCTCATCGTACAATAACCCCAGAGCCTGAAAAATGCATCAACATTACTTAAAACAGGATCCCCAGGTGTCAGGGAAAAAGCCCAATCCTGAGGTTCGCCGCGCAGGAGAGAGATGACAATTTGAACCTGCTGTGCTGCGTTCCCTGAGGACTTAGATTTCAAGGCAAAAAACAACTTACAGTTATTTTTGAAATTCAGAAAGTTAGCTCGATCCCCTAAAAACAAATCTGGCATGGGAATCCTAGGTTCCACAACAGGCAACCCTGCAAGATAGGTAGCAATACTCCGAACTTCAGTGGCAAGCTGATCCACACGGCCAGACAACTGTGCAAACTCCATTGAGAGAAAAAAAAATCCTCAGCATTCAGAGAAACAGAGGGAAAAAAAAAAAATCTCTGACAACTCTGACAATCTTCTTTCTTTAACACTATTTTTCCCTTCTGTGAGTACCATACAAATATCAGTTTTTTGGCCGGTGATACTGTTATGATTTGGTAGCTGAGGAGAGCAGGCAAAAAAGGAAATACACCAGAGAGGTTGGAATCTATGGGATTGCAGTACCCTGACTAACCACCACAACTAAAGGCAGCCGTGGAGCGTACCTACGTTGGTCCTAGATGCCTCATCACAGCCTGAGAAGCTAACTACACCTAAAGACAGAAAGAGGAAAACTATTTGCCCCGGAGCAGATCCCCAAAGAATATAGAAAGCCCCCAAACATGTAATGGCGGTTAGACAAGAGGAAATACAGACACAGACAGAAAATAGTATGAGCAAACGTTGGGGCCCAAACTTCCTAAATAGAAAAGGATAGGAAGGACACTTACTGCAATCCCAAAAAACCCTGAAAAGTACCAACTCTACTAATTACAAAAACACCTGAGATCACACGACCTCTACACCTAAATTAGTTCTCTGGTGTAACAAAACTAAACAGCAGCCACTGAAAAAACTGGAAAAGGCAAATGAACAAACAACAGTGGCTGAACTAAACTGAGAGGAGCACAAGCCCCCGGAGGGGACCCGGCAGACCCCCACAGAAGTGCAGGACAAAATGCAAAAAGCAAGCACAAAAAACTAAAAGAAGAAAATGTCTTATCTGTTAGCAGAAGATGCAGGCACGAAACAGCAAGCTACAAAGTGAACAGGAATCAAAGATGAGACCAGAACAATTGATCACCGGCAACCCTGATGGGAGGGAACCTCCCTTATATAAGACCAGTCAGTAACACCTGATCGCCAATCTTCACAATCTTCATTGGATAGTTTAGTACTGTTTGTAACCACCAGAGGGAGCTTCTGCTCAGAATTCATTTCTAGCACATTCACAACAGCGAGAACAATGGAAAGGACATCATTGTAGGCATTACAGGCCGCCTGTGCAAGCTGAAGATATGGATGAATTCTTTATGCTTCAAATGGCCAAGTTCTCCAAAAAATATGACATAGTGGTCATGGGAGATTTCAACTATCCAGACATTTGTTGGGAATCTCTCTCAGGCAAAACTTACAGATCGAGCAAATTCTTATACAATTCTGGGATGTATTAACAGAAGCATACAGTCTAGATCATGTGAAGTCATTATTGCCCTCTATTCCTCTTTGGTCTAACCTCATCTGGAATACTGTGTCCAGTTTTGGGCACCACATTTTAAAAAAGTCATCAACAAACTGGATCAAGTTCAGAGAAGAGCGACCAGAATGGTGACTGGTCTGCAAACCACGTACTATGAGGAACGGTTACAGGATTTGGGAATGTTTAGCTTGCAATAAAGAAGACTGAGAGGAGACTTATAATCAAATTCCCAACAAACACTCCTGACAGAAGTTATGTCGCTTATCCATGTTATGTAAATAAAAGCTCATAACCTGACATTTAATACCATCACATCTTCATTCACCAATGTTATGCAACATATATTTGTATTTTAAGTTAATTGTTTGAATATCACATTACTTTTTGTGGGCGACAAAACTTTTGTCTTGCCAAAATCTGACCATTCTGTGTCCATTAAATGATCAATATTTCTGCATTGATGCCAATTTATTTTTTTACCTAAACCACATTTTGGAGGGTTTCAGCTTTGAAAAGAATAATTTATACAACCAATGGATGAATTTGAGTCATATTTAATATTTTGTGTGACATCCATGAGCTTGAAGGACTGCATCCATGCGGTTCAACAATGATTCATACAATTTATTAATGAAGTCATCAGGAATAGCAAAGAATGCAGTCTTACATGCCTCCCAGAGTTCATCTAGATTCTTTGGTTTTGTCTTGCAAGCTTCCTCTTTCATCCTACCCCAACTATGCTCAATGATGTTCATGTCTGGTGACTGGACTGGCCAGTCCTTGAGCACCTTGATCTTTTTTGCCTGAAGGAACTTTGTTGTAGAGATGGATGTATGAGATGGAGCACCATCCTGCTGCAGAATTTGACCCCTTTTATGATTTGGAATATAAGAGGTAGCTAATACTTCTTGATATTTTAGGCTATTGATATTGCCTTCCACCTTGCAAATGTTTCGCACACCCCCATACTGAATGTAACCCCAGACCATGATCTTTCCACCACCAAATTTAACTGTTTTCTGGGTGTATTTTGCATCCATACGGGCTCCAGTAGGGATCCTGCAATATTTGCGGTGGCTGTGGTGTAATTCTACTGAAGATTCATCAGAGAAATCCACCTTCTGCCACTTTTCCAGTGTCCATCTGTTTAGCAGGCAGTGGGACTTTGCAAATGCCACATGTTTATTTATTTGCCTTTTATTTAGTGCTAGCTTCTAGGCACTGATTCGACCATGGAGGCTAATTCGAGACAGAATCCTACAAACTGTTCTAGTTGACACAGGGACTTGAGGTGACCAGGCCTGTTGGAGCTCTGCTGCAGTTGAAGAGGGGCTTGCTTTGGATTTTCTAACCAACAAACGTTCCTCCTGAGCAGTTGTCTTGCGGGGTCTGCCGGACGTGGGCTTGTCAAACACATCTCCAGTCTCTTCAAATCTTTTTTTAATTCTTTGTACTTGACGCTGAGACACATTAAAGGTGCCAGCCACCTCTGCAGTGGATCTGGTCTTCAGCCTCTTGATAATCCAGGCTTTGGTCGCAGGGTGGATTTTTGGCATGTTATCAGAGCTCAAGTTGCAGTTCAAGTGAAGGTCTGGGGTGCTGGGTTTCTTTTTATACACACCCACTAATTAACCGATCATTTACTGAGCACAGGTGGAGATGTAAACTAGGATTGGGTGCATTATTCTGTGTCCATTAAATGATCAATATTTCTGCATTGATGCCAATTTATTTTCTCAACCTAAAACACATTTCGGAGGGTTTCAGCTTAGAAAAGAATAATTTATACAACCAATGGATGAATTTAACGTTAGGTTATAAACTTTTATTTACATAACATGGATAAGCGACATAACTTCTGTCAGGGAGTGTAGGGTAGTGTATAAAAAATTTGTAAATATATGTAATCCAAGTGGATATATACTATTATATCTACCCAACAGAATATTAATAGGACTAAGATGTATACTCCAAATAACAATCAAAAAGCGAAAAAATGGAGTTCTATGCAAAATTTATAAAAGCAAATAATTTTTATTCAATACAATAATGTAAACATGGATAAAAAACCACGTAGTGGTGTAATAAATATAACACTATTACATAGTGCATGAGTCCAGAGCATATAGTAAAATCATATTATATGCAGCAGCACAGAATTATAATGCATATCAAAGTATAGCATAAATATCACTCTCAGTAAATTTATAATCCTACAGACAAGCACAATAAGATGGCGTTTCAGTCACATGGGAAAACCCTAAGTGTATAAGTCCTCAAACCGCCAATAAAGAAGAAAGTTTAGTGCCAAACATGAGTGCTTAAGTGCGTACCCATAAAATGTGGTGCTGCAATGCCCTGGAGCCACACGCCACCCCTGGCGCTTTTCACGTTTGCTTTATCACTCCACACCATTACTGACCCACTGGCAAACCGGTCATGCTGAAGGATGTTGCAGGCCGCAGGTTCACACTCAGCACATGTGACAAACATGACAGAGTCTAGAGACGCCGTGGAAAGTGAACTGCTGCCTGCAACATCATTCAGTATGACCGGTTTGGCAGTGGGTCAGTAATGATGTGGGTGGCATTTCTTTGGAGGGCCACACAGCCCTCCATGTGCTCGCCAGAGGTAGCCTGACTGCCTAAGGTACCGAGATGAAATCCTCAGACCCCTTGTGAGACCATATGCTGGTGCGGTTGGCCATGGGTTCCTCCTAATGCAGGACAATGCCAGACCTCATGTGGCTGGAGTGTGTCAGCAGTTCCTGCAAGATGAAGGCATTGAAGCTATGGACTGGCCCGCCCGTTCCCCAGACCTGAATCCGATTGAGCACATCTGGGACAGCATGTCTCGCTCCATCCACCAACGTCACTTTGCACCACATACTGTCCAGGAGTTGACGGATGCTTTAGTCCAGGTCTGGGAGGAGATCCCTCAGGAGAACATCCGCAACCTCATCAGGAGCATGCCCAGGCATTGTAGGGAGGTCATACAGGTACGTGGAGGTCGCACACAATACTAAGCATCATTTTGACTTTTTTCCACTTTAATTTTGTCTTGTTTTGATTTTCATTTTGACTTGTTTCCACTTTCATTCGGGGGGTCTCTCCAAGTCCAGGCCTCCATTGGTTCAATTGATGATTTTTGTGTGATTATGTTGACAGCACATTCAACTTTGTACACAACAAAGTAATCAATGAGAATATTTCATTCATTTAGATCTAGGATGTGTTATTTGAGTGTTCCCTTTATTTTTTTGAGCAGTGTATATAGCACTGTTAATTCCACAGCGCTTTACAGACATTATCAGCACTGTCCCCATTGGAGCTCACAATCTAGATTCCCTATCAGTATGTCTGCAGTGTGGGGGAAAACCAGAGGAAACCCAAGCAAAACATACAAACTCCTTGCAGATGTTGTCCTTGGTAAGATTTGAACCCATGACCCCAGCACTGCAAAGCTTCAGTGCTAGCCACTGAGCCACTATGCTTACCCACCAAGAAATTAATATATATTTTAATGTGTGATGCCATCATATCACCATGCTTATTATAATATACAGCTCTGGCAAAAATTAAGAGACCATCACATCAAAACCCTGTCATGGGCAGCCCATTCTACAGACCTGAACCCCATTGAAAACCTCTGGAATGTGATCAAGATAATGATGGATAGTCAAAAGCCATCAATCAAAGAAGAACTGCTTAAATTTTTGCGCCAGAAGCAGTGTGAAAGACTTGTGGCAAGCATGCCATGACGCATGAAAGCTGTGATTAAAAATCATGGTCATTCCACAAAATATTGATTTCAGAACTCTTTCTGAGTTAAAGGGAACCTGTCACCTCGTTTTTCACCTATAAGCTGTGGCCACCGCCTTTTAGGACTTATCTACAGCATTCTGTAATGCTGTAGATAAGCCCCCGATCTAACCTGAAAGAAGAAAAACAAGTTTTATTATACTCACCCAGGGACGGTCCGTTGCAGTACAGGTCCGATAGGTGTCGTAGGTCCAGGTCCGGTGCCTCCCATATTTACAGTATATTGTATTCTGCAGTGAAAGGGTAACTAATGCAATAACTGGCACAAGGTGGAGGCATCGGTGTAGCTGCTAGACAGAAATACAACCGTAGCTGACACATTCCGGATGAATTGGAGAGGAGAAAGTTTGGTAAGAGGGAGACCAATCAATTAAGAATTGCAGTAGGCCAGATGAAAATGAATAAGAGTGACAGTAAAAGATTTTGCTATTTCTAAGTTAAGAAAAGGCCAGATTTTGGAGATGTTTTTAAGATACAGATAACGAGCAAGTGAGTGATTGGATATAGGGAATGAAGAAAAGTTCTGTGTCAGATATGACCCAAAAACAGCAAGGGTGCTGCTTGGGAGTTGGAGTTGAACCACCCAAGGCAATTTCAACATTAGGTAAAAGTTAGGTTAGTAGAGGGAGGAAACGTGAGAAGGTCAGTATTGGAGAAATTCAGTTTCAGATAGATGGAGTACATGATGTTAGAGACAGCAGACAGACAATTCCTGGTATTTTTTACTAAGGTGGAAGTGATGTTAGGAGAAGAGGTGTAGAATTGGGTGTCATCAGTATGTAGATAGTGCTGGAAACTGAATCTGCTGATAGTTTATAAAAAAGGGGCAGTGAATAGAGAGGAGAGGGCCTAGAATCAAACCTCGAGCAACCTTGACAGTGAGTGTAAGCTTAGAGGAAGGAGAACCGGCAAATGATACAGTAAGGCTATGTGAACACGTTCGGAATTGCCACGGAAATTTCCGCGGCAATCCCGAAATTCCCTGCCGCGGGAAATACGCATTTTTATTGGTATGCGTATTCCCGCTAAAAACTAGCATTTTGCTAGCGTAATTAGCTTTAAGAATGCTAGCGTTTTCCAAGCAATCTGTAGCATCGCTTGGAAAACTGATTGACAGGTTGGTCACACTAGTCAAACATAGTGTTTGACAAGTGTGACCAACTTTTTACTTTTGATGCTGCCTATGCCGCATCAATAGTAAAAAGATATAATGTTAAAAATAATAAAAAACATAAAAAATCTTGATATTCTCACCTTCCGGCGTCCCCCGCAGCCTTCCTGGTCCTTGCGATGCTCCCGGCAACTCCCGTTCCCAGTGATACCTGGCGACAATGACCCCAGATGACGTAGCATCACGAGAGACCACCACGTCATCAGGGGTCATTGTTGCAAGGCATCCCTGGGAACGGGATTGGCCGGGAGCATCGCTGAGGAGCGAGAAAGCTGAGGGGGCCGTCGGAAGGTGAGAATATCACGATTTTTTATTTTAATTATTGTTTTAACAGGGATATGGTACCCAGGGCCTGGAGGAGAGTCTCCTCTCCTCCAGACCCTGGGTACCATCCGCACATGAACTGCTCACTTTGCGCATGGTGGGCATAGCCACATGCGGAAAGTAAGCGGTTCAATGCATTCCTATGGTGGCGGAATCGCCGCGATTCTGAAAAATTATTGAACATGCTGCGTTTTTTACGCGATGCGTTTTTTTATTGCGGAAAAAAAACTCAACATGTGCACAAAAATTGCTGAATGCATTCTAATCATAGAATGCTTCATACATAATTTTTTAAGCGTTTTTGCAGCAGAAAACTGCCTCAAAAACGCTAAAAAAAACACGAAAATTCCTGAACGTGTGCACACAGTCTAAGGGAGTTGTCAGAAAGGTAGGAGGAGAACCAAGAAAGGTTTCTGTGAGGCCAATAGAGTGAAGCACAGTGGGGAGAAGCTGCTGATCCACAGTGTCAAATGCTGCAGAGACCCAAGAGAATCATCAGGGAGTAGTGACCATTGGATAAATCGTTAGAAACTTTAGTATGGGCAGTTTCAGTAGAGTGTTAAGAATGGAAACTGGATTGTAAATGGTCAAGAAAAAAGTTATCTGAGAGATAGTGGATTAGACAAGAATGTACCAAGCATTCCAGGAGATTAGAGAAGAAGGGGAGATTAGAGATCGGTCTGTTATTAGCAGTGTAGTTCTGGTGGAGGGATGTTTTCTTTAAGTAAAGGGGTTATAATAGGTGTTTGAATGAGGAAGGAAAACATCACTTAAGAAAGAGAGCGGTTAAATATTTTAGTTAGGTAGATATTCACAGGTGGGGAGAGGAACTGAATCAGATGTGAGGGAATAGGGTCATTGGTGCAGATTCAAGGGCGAAAAGAAGTGAGGAGTGTGGTAAATTCTTCTTCTATAAAAAGATCCAAAGGTGGAAAGTAAAGTAAGCTTGAGGTGCGGCAGGGAAAGGGATCCAAGCTCTGAGGGGATTGTGTGAAAATATCTTGACGGATATGGTTGATTTTTTTCTAGGACTAGGTGTCACGCTGTAATACTGAGGGTTAATGCAGAGTAACACAGGCTCCACTAGATGGCAGCAAAGTGGAGAGTGAGCTGAACATCCTGAAGCCAATCAGCAGTAATACAGTGAAGCAACCACTAGGTGGCAGCAGAATAGTCAGAGAGCCTGTCAGAGGATAATGCAGTACAAACGGGAAATCCAAAACACAGAAGAGAGCAAAAGGTCAGTACCGGTCAGTAGCAAAGATTACAGAAGGGAGAGACACAGGGGTGGGATTCAGCCGGTTCTCCCCGGTTCGATGGAACTGGTTGTTCAAAATGCAGCCGGTTCCCCGAACCGGGGAGAATCAGAGCAGCGATCCGGTACCATGGGAGTAATGTGCGCAGTGCACGGAGCTGCTGTGTCACCAGAGAGGAGCTTCTTCCTTCCTTCCTGGCTGCAGCAGCTGTAGTTTTACTTTCTGCTGTGCATGTGCAGGCTCTGGTTGTCTCAGGCACACTGGGTCCTAGTGCCCTCTGTGTGCAGACACTGGACACTTCCTGCTCCTGCCTCAGTCTTCTCATACCTCCCAACCGTCCCGGTTTGAGCGGGACAGTCCCGATTTTGACCCCCCCCCGTCCCGCTGAGGACACTATGTGTCCCGCAGTGAGACGAGCCGCCACACCCCCATGCACCCCTTGCTGCCCTCCTTGTCTCTACAGTTCAGCGGCTCACAGCTAGCAGTGACGCTGCTATGATGTTCTCTTCTATGCCCACAGGACCTGTGATGAGGTCACAGGAGGGGAGGAGTCAGGGGTCACATGATCAGTGTCCTCTTGTGTGCAGGAATCTGCGCTGTGTTGGTTGTCATGGTGCTGGATGAGGGTAAGTTTGTGTGGGGTGGGGACTGTGGATGTAGCAGTGCTGTAGTGTGTACAAGTTGGAGTCGTGTGTGTATGAGGTGTACGGAGCGGAGACGTGTGTGTATGAGGTGTACGGAGTGGAGCCGTGTGTGTAAGAGGTGTACGGAGCGGAGCCGTGTGTGTACGAGGTGTACGGAGCGGAGCCGTGTGTGTACGAGGTGTACGGAGCGGAGACGTGTGTGTACGAGGTGTACGGAGCGGAGCCGTGTGTGTACGAGGTGTTCGGAGCGGAGCCGTGTGTGTACGAGGTGTACGGAGCGGAGCCGTGTGTGTACGAGGTGTGCGGAGCGGAGCCGTGTGTGTACGAGGTGTACGGAGCGGAGCCGTGTGTATACGAGGTGTACGGAGCGGAGCCGTGTGTGTACGAGGTGTACGGAGCGGAGCCGTGTGTGTACGAGGTGTACGGAGTGGAGCCGTGTGTACGAGGTGTTCGGAGCGGAGCCGTGTGTGTACGAGGTGTACGGAGCGGAGCCGTGTGTGTACGATGTGCACGGAGCGGAGCCGTGTGTGTACGAGGTGCACGGAGCGGAGCCGTGTGTGTACGAGGTGCACGGAGCGGAGCCGTGTGTGTACGAGGTGTACGGAGCGGAGCCGTGTGTGTACGAGGTGTACGGAGCGGAGCCGTGTGTGTACGAGCTAAGCCGCACATGTACAAGGTGAGCGGAACTGCGCGTGTACGAGGTGCACGGAGCGGAGCCGTGTGTACGAGGTGGATGTAGCAGTGCTGTGTATGTACGAAACGGAGCCCTGTGTGTGAACAGAACCGCTTGTGTACGAGGTGTATGCTGCAAAGCCGCATGTGTACAAGGTTTACGGAGTGGAGTCGTGTGTGTACAAGGTGTACAAAGCGTGGCTGCGTGTGTACAAGGTGTACGGAGTGGAGCCTTGTGTGTGCGAGGTGGACGGAGCGGAGCCGTGTGTGTACGAGGCATACAAAGCGGAACCGTGTGTGTGTGAGGTGTGCAGAGCCGTGCATGTACAAGGAGTGTGGTGGGGAGCATTCATACCTCCCAACCGTCCTGAATTCAGCGGGACACTCCCGATTTTGAGAGTCTGCCCCGCTGTCCCGGCCGGGAGCTTTTCCCGTGGACACAAGAGTACATGCCGGAGCCCCGAAGAGCACTTTAAAACTCGCACGTGATGTTCCACCAGAAGTGACATGCTGGAAGATGACCGGAAATTAGGTAATTTCGGGAGGAGATTGTGACGGAACCATGGAGGCACTTCAGGGAATGCTTCAGATCCATCACCGTGTCCTCGCCTTGGAATCGGGGATGTCGGCCGTGTGAGCGGATCATGATATGTCCTGCACCGGGAGGCTTTTGTGGGCACTACAATGGATCTGGGCTGTTATAGTATCTTTATAGATTCTTTATTTCTTTCTCTCTCTCTGTTCTTTCTTTCTTTCTCTTTCTTTTTCTCTCTCTCTGTTATTTCTTTCTCTTTCTTTCTCTCTCTCTGTTCTTTCTTTCCCATCTTTCTTTCTCTCTATCTCTCTGTTCTTTCTTTCTCTCTTTGTTCTTTCTTTCCCTTCTTTCTCTCTCTCTCCCTCTGTTGTTTCTTTCTTAACCCTCTTTCTTTTTTTCTCTCTGTTCTTTTTTTCTGTCCCCTCTTTCTTTCGCTCTCTGTTTCTTTCTTTCTCTCTCTCTGTTCTTTCCCCTCTTTCTTTTTTTCTTTCTCTCTGTTCTTTTTTCTTTCTCTCTCTGTTCTTTCTTTCCCCTCTTTCTCTTTCTTTCTCTCTGTTCTTGCTTTCCCCTCTTTCTTTCTTTCTCTCTCTCTCTATTCTTTCTTTCTTTTTCTCTCTGTTCTTTCTTTCCCCCTCTGTCTTTCTCTGTTCTTTATTTCCCCTCTTTCTTTCTTTCTCTCTCCCTCTCTGTTCTTTCTTTCCACTCTTTATTTTTCTCTCTCTGTTCTTTCCCCTCTTTCTTTCTTTCTTTCTTTCTTTCTTTCTTTCTTTTCTTTGTTCTTTCTTTCTCTCTCTCTGTTCTTCCTTTCCCCTTTCTTTCTTTCTCTCTCTGTTCTCTGTCCCCTCTTTCTTTCTCTCTCTATTCTTTCTTTCTTTTTCTGTCTGTTCTTTCTTTCCCCCCTCTGTCTTTCTTTCTCTGTTCTTTCTTTCCCCTCGTTCTCTCTCCCTCTCTGTTCTTTCTTTCTCTCTCCCTCTCTGTTCTTTCTTTCCTCTCTTTCTTTCTTTCTTTCTTTGTTCTTTCTTTCCCCTCTGTCTTTCTCTCTCTGGTCTTTCTTACCCCTCTTTCTTTCTCTCTCCCTCTGTTCTTTCTTTCCCCTCTTTCTTTCTCTCTCCCTCTCTGTTCTTTCTTCCCCCTCTTTCTTTTTTTCTCTCTGTTCTTTTTTTCTGTCCCTTCTTTCTTTCGCTCTCTGTTTCTTTCTTTCTTTCTCTCTCTCTGTTCTTTCCCCTCTTTCTTTCTTTCTCTCTGTTCTTTTTTCTTTCTCTCTCTCTGTTCTTTCTTTCTCCTCTTTCTCTTTCTTTCTTTCTCTCTGTTCTTGCTTTCCCCTTTCTTTCTCTCTCTATTCTTTCTTTCTTTTTCTCTCTGTTCTTTCTTTCCTCCCTCTGTCTTTCTCTTCTTTATTTCCCCTCTTTCTTTCTCTCTCCCTCTCTGTTCTTTCTTTCTCTCTCTGTTCTTTCTTTCCCCTCTTTATTTTTCTCTCTCTGTTCTTTCCCCTCTTTCTTTCTTTCTCTCTGTTCTCTCTCTCTCTGTTCTTTCCCTTCTTTCTTTCTTTCTTTATTTCTTTCTCTCTCTCTGTTCTTCATTTCCCCTTTCTTTCTTTCTCTCTCTGTTCTCTGTCCCCTCTTTCTTTCTCTCTCTATTCTTTCTTTTTCTGTCTGTTCTTTCTTTCCCCCCTCTGTCTTTCTTTCTCTGTTCTTTCTTTCCCCTTGTTCTCTCTCCCTCTCTGTTCTTTCTTTCTCTCTCCCTCTCTGTTCTTTCTTTCTCTCTCTGTTCTTTCTTTCCTCTCTTTCTTTCTTTGTTCTTTCTTTCCCCTCTGTCTCTCTCTCTGGTCTTTCTTACCCCTCTTTCTTTCTCTCTCCCTCTGTTCTTTCTTTCCCCTCTTTCTTTCTCTCTCCCTCTGTTCTTTCTTTCCCCTCTTTCTTTCTCTCTCCCTCTCTGTTCTTTCTTTCCCCTCTTTCTTTTTTCTCTCTGTTCTTTTTTTCTGTCCCTCTTTCTTTCGCTGTTTCTTTCTTTCTTTCTCTCTGTTCTTTCCCCTCTTTCTTTCTTTCTTTCTTTCTTTCTTTTTCTTTCTTTCTTCTTTCTTTCTTTCTCTCTGTTCTTTTTTCTTTCTCTCTCTCTGTTCTTTCTTTCTCCTCTTTCTTTCTTTATTTTCTTCTGTTCTTGCTTTCCCCTCTTTCTTTCTTTCTCTCTCTATTCTTTCTTTCTTTTTCTCTGTTCTTTCTTTCCCCCTCTGTCTTTCTCTGTTCTTTATTTCCCCTCTTTCTTCCTCTCTCCCTCTCTGTTCTTTCTTTCTCTCTCTGTTCTTTCTTTCCCCTTTCTTTTTCTCTCTCTGTTCTTTCCCCTCTTTCTTTCTTTCTTTCTCTCTGTTCTTCCTTTCCCCTTTCTTTCTTTCTTTCTCTCTCTGTTCTCTGTCCCCTCTTTCTTTCTCTCTCTATTCTTTCTTTCTTTTTCTGTCTGTTCTTTCTTTCCCCTCTTTCTCTCTCCCTCTCTGTTCTTTCTTTCTCTCTCCCTCTCTGTTCTTTCTTTCTCTCTCTGTTCTTTCTTTCCTCTCTTTCTTTCTTTCTTTCTTTCTTTCTTTCTCTGTTCTTTCTCTCTCTGTCTTTCTCTCTCTATTCTTTCTTACCCCTCTTTCTTTCTCTCCCCCTCTGTTCTTTCTTTCCCCTCTTTCTTTCTCTCTCCCTCTCTGTTCTTTCTTTCTCCTCTTCTTTTGTTTTCTCTGTTCTTTTTTTCTGTCCCCTCTTTCTTTCTTTCTCTGTTCTTTCTTTCTTTCTCTCTCTGTTCTTTCTTTCCCCTCTTTCTTTCTTTCTCTCTCTGTTCTTTCCCCTCTTTCATTCTTTCTCTCTCTGTTCTTTCTTTCCCCTCTTTCTTTCTTTCTTTCCCCTCTTTGTTTTTTTTCTCTCGGTTCTTTCTCTTCCCTTTCTTTATTTCTTTCTCTCTCTACTTTCTCTCTGTTCTTTGTTGCTTTCCCCTCTTTCTTTCTCTATATCCTTTCTTTCTGTTTTTTTTTTCTCTCTCTGTTCTTTCTTTTACTAAGTACCAGTGTGCCCTCAGTACCAGCCAGTGTGATCACCAGTGCTAAATGGGTGTGGTCGGGGCGTGGACATGGGTGTGACTAGTTGTGAAATGGGTGTGGTTGGGGGCGTGGCCTACGATTTGCCGCGACACGCTGCGCGCGCCGCAACCTTTATCCCTCTTTCCCATCTTCAAAAGTTGGGAGGTATGGTCGTCTGCCTGCAAGCTTCATGGTAAGAGGGGATGGAATTTATTAAATTTATTCTGCTTAGGCATGTCATGCTCACTGTGGGGGATGTGAGAGGATGGGGGTACAGTGGGGCAGGGTACAGGGCACTGGGGTGAATGTAAGAGGATGGGGTATTGTGGGGGCTAGGGCACTGGGGGTTAATGTGAGAGGATGGGGTATTGTGGGGGAGGGGTACAGGGCACTGGGGTGAATGTAAGAGGATGGGGGTATTGTGGGGCTAGGGCACTGGGGGGGTTAATGTGAGAGGATGGGGTATTGTGGGGGAGGGGTACAGGCACTGGGGGGGTGAATGTAAGAGTATGGGGTATTGTGGGGGCTAGGGCACTGGGGGGGTTAATGTGAGAGGATGGGGATATTGTGGGGGCTGGCGCACAGGGTTGATGTGAGAGGATGGGGTATTGTGAAGGAGGGTGGACAGGTCACTGGGGTTGAATGTAAGAGGATGGGGGTATTGTGGGGTCAGTGGACAGAACACTAAGGGGTGCATGTGAGACGATGGCTGTTGGGGTGTGGGTGGGGGACAGGGGAGGTAGGGGGCTTTTTTTTTTACTTGTGAGCTCCTTAATACTTTAATAATAGATTAATATTTCAGTATTATTATAACAAGGGCATAGACAGACGGCCGTATAACTCATGCGAGGATCGCACTGCAATCCTCGGACTTGCTGGTATCCCTCCTGACATGAGCGCGACTGCCATGTATAATATATGGTATATACAGCGTAGTGTCGCATACACTGCTGTATTATACAATATACAACAGTTCTAATGCTCCATACCTAATATGCAGGATAATGTACAGTGTATATGATGTAACCTGTATAAGATGCGACATTGGCTTGCCCCCCCCCCAGTTTTGATCCTGGGTACGCCCATGTCCGGTACTATTTTGCAGCCAGCTTGCAGCGCCGCAACACACCGCCAGCCCCGGCCCCCGCGGACTGATCTCTGCAGTGCGGCGATTGGGTAGCGGCGCGGCCGCGGCCATCTTCTTTAGTCACGAGGCGGAGCCGGAGAGGAGAGAGGTACTGTGTGAGCTGAGCTGCGGCGCTGCCTGGGCCCTGGAGTGGAGCTGGAGGAGTGTGTCTGTGTGGACTGAGGTGGTCTGACCGGCGTCTATCTATGATAGATAGACGCCGGTCAGAGTATTAAGGCCTCCATGGAAGAGCAGTTCTTCTAGCCCCCTGCGTTGTCCTCTTCTCTGGAGAGCTGGAGGTCTATGCTCAGAGCTGTCTGTAGGGCACAGCTGCAGAAAGCCCCCCAGCTGGAGACAGACCACCAGCTCCCAGATCCTGGTGCCTTCTTAGACATTATTACCGAGAAGCTTGCAATCCACTTGTATGTACCCAGGTGTATAGAGTCACATTTACATCCTGCGGCTTTTTATACGGTCTACTTTATAAAGATGACAGTAATACCTATATCGTACCTTAGGTACTGTACATGCAGTGGTGGTGGGGGAACTGTAAGTCCCAGCATTGCATATTGGCATCTGATCTATAGAGATTACTGCAGGTAATACAATAAATATGTTCTATTATTACAGTCACTAGTAAAAGTCCCAGCATCTCCCCATTTGTCTAGATATTAGACACACGTTTATTATTCAGATATTATGTAGTATCGACTTTAGGCTGATCCAAACAATCGTATTTTTGGTCAGAAGAAAAAATGGCAGCACGCACGAGTTGCATCCGATTATGGGATCGCACTCAGCCAGGCAAATCAGTGAGTCCGTGAAAAAAAAATCAGACTGCACTTGGATGACATCTGAATGCAGTCTGATTTTCACAGCTTTACAGAATGAAGAAGATGGGGAACTTTTTATTTCCACCTTCTCCACATCCGCGAAAATCGGAGCACGCTGTGAGCACACTCTGATCAAACTCCGATCAGAGTGTGATTAGCTTAATCGGAACGATTTTCTCGGATGAGACAAAATACGGTCGTGTGACCCTATCCTTAGGGAAATAAATACATTATTATTATTATTATTGATGAGCAAATGTGCTTGTTTGTTAGGCAATCCCTGCATGTGTTGCGGGTGTCGAACAGCCATGAGACATGCAACCGCGGGGACTGGAACATATTTTTCGAGCATGCAGAAGACATTCGGTTAGAACCCGAGCATGCTCAGATAACACCTTATCCGAGTACGTTCACTCATCACTAATTATTGTATATTGTATTTCTGGATAGAAGGTAGAACTGTAAGTCCCAGCTACATAATACTATAGTTTAATCTTCAGTTCAGTATGAGACTAGAAAGAGACTTCTTAATCAGAATGTAGTGCACAGCCTGGCCAGCCGGTCAGTCAGGTGAGACAGCGGCATAGAAATATATATATAGAAATATATGCAGCTGTCACACTCGGGTCAGGAGAGCCGCTGGCCAGAATGTGCACTGTTCTGATCCCATTCCAATTTATTGTTTTTCAACTGACTGCGCCCCTACTTTTTTTTTTGAGGAAAAAGTGTGTGTGTGAATGGGTGTGGCTTTAAAAATGGGTGTGGCTTAAAAATGGGTGTGACTTAAAATGGGTGTGGTTTTCCGACGCACAAACACAGAACCTGTTGTTAAAAATTTGAATCCCACCCCTGGAGAGACAGGAACAGGTCAGGGACAAGCAAGAGTCAAATATCGGGAAATCCAAAAACACAGGGCAATAAGGAGCAGGAAATGGTAGGAAGGAGGTCAACAGACAATGGTAGGGTCAGACAGATGCAGCAGGACAGATCAGGAACTCACCAGAGCCAGCTAACTCGCCGAAGGTAAGCAATATAACTGGCACTGCACACAGGTTGCAGCACAGAGATACAGCAGACCGGACCAGGAAAAGTTAACCCCTGACATGACCAGACCGAGAAAGGAGCAGCAAGGCAAAACCCGGCCTGGATCATGAAAATAAGTGGTCAGATGGACAGTACTGAGGTTGTTTACAGTGCCCTGTATTTAAGGCTCAAGAGAGAGTGGAAAGTTTCGAAGAGTTGCTTTGGATTGTCGGATAGTGATGTGATAAGAGTGATGAAGTCTGCTTGTTTGGATTATGGAGAGGAGAGTTAAACGTTTTGAGCATGAACTTATAGTGAATGAAGTCTTCTGCTCAAAGTGATTTTCTCCACCTTAAGTACTGCTGGAGAAAACATGCTTGCAGTATGTGCCAGAGTTGCCTTTTTTTGTTTCAGTTTGTTCTGCGTGTAGCAGGTGCTGTCAGAGCTGCGGCTGCTCTTTGACTTCCTCTTGATGTTCGATTTGTCTGAAGGCAGGGACAGTGACACTGGTGCTGATTGGGCGCAGGGCTCACATGTCATAACAACCACAGGACAGCCCCGGGATCGCGAGTGTCGACATTGCTGGAACGGTGCTAGCACGGAAAGTATTAGTGTTTTTATGTTATTGGTACCAAGAATTGAGATCGAGATCCGTTCTAGGACAATCCCTTTAAGGTTTGAGAGTTAGGCAACTCAGGCAAGGGAACAAAATGCACATATGCCTTACAATCTCAAACTATAGTTTACTACCAAAAATACATGGCCACAAGTTGGAGTATTTTTATTTCCAAGGTGACCTATAAGAATTGATTTATGAGATCGCTGTAGGACCCACAGATGGAACTGAGGAACAAACAATTTATTGGTAGAAACATTATCATGCGCTAACTCTTGGGATCTGTAGATCTCTACAAGATCTAGGGATACAGAAGACACAACTATGGCAACAGAAGGAATTGCTACTTAGGCAGCTGGATGAGATGGACCGAACCTCAGGAAAGCGCATTGGCTTTTATATTCTTAGTGTCAGATCTAAACATCACAACAAAATCAAATCTTGAAAAGAATATAGCACGTGTTGCTTGCTTAGGGTTAAGTGATTTTATGTTTTGAATCACCTTCAAGAAAGTGCCGCTATTCCGCAAAGGCCACTCAATTGCTAATAATTCAGGATTACTGATTGTTGAGTGGGAGATAAGGTATTTTGTGATATCACCGCCGTAAATCCAACCTCAGTCACTACTCACCTGTACAGTTACCTGTAGGAATTTCCTCTTTCCATTGCTTATCATCCTTCACATATGTCTCTGCAGTATCAATATGAGTCAGGTCTTTACCCTGAAATAAAAATTGTAAAACTAAAAGACTGATGGAGACGTTGCATGGAATGATTTAGACGAATATAAAAGATCATTTAACAAGATGACCAAAAATAAAGAGACAGCAGTAGTTATCACATAGCTGCAGGTTTTCTGTATAAATCCAAACTGTCAGCTCCTAATTCTAACCAGCAGTCTCCATAACCAGAAAATTGTGAGATGATCCAGACAACATCTAGTGTCTATAATCAGCTTTACATCCAATTCAAAAGATCAGGAGACCAGAAATGCTGCAAGTATAAAACACTGGAGTACGCAATGCTGGTTAGAAGAGCATGGCAGGTGTGGTGGTGCTCAACTGCGCAGCAATACAATCTTCTAAAAGTAGAAGAAAAATGAGTGGCACAAACCACAGGCACATTATTTGTGTTTTTTTATTATTCCAATGTCATATGATCAAGTTTCAATATACCACAAAATATATTTGCAAATGTCGGGGCCACTGGTGTTACCATTGTGGTACCAGCTTCCTGGATATACCAGTGGTGCGCAAATTGAAAGGAATAATGTCCAAAACAATGCATAATTATTTACATTGTGGCATGGCAACTGGTCATGTGATAGATGGACGGTATGTATCGCAGAGGTGAGTGGCCCTGTGATGGAAGCTTGGGCGTGTTTTGCCCAGCAGATCTACTGCTGAGGGTTTTTGCTATACATTGGGAGGCTTCCAGGTGACTTGGAGAGCTGGGTGGGTCCAGTCACCTACAAACCCACCCAAAGGGCGTGTGTCTGAATACACCGCCCACCTGTGGTTGTGAATTTTGAGGACCTGTGATGAGGTCATGAGCATGTGATCAGACCATGTGATCCATACCTCACCTGTGGGAGTGGTTACAGGTATGTAAGGAAGGAGTTGGCACATGGAGAGAGTTGGGAGTGTTTGGGAGTCTGCCAGGGTGGACAGACTTGAATGTGTCCAGGCTGGACACTACAGAGCTCCTGTGGGTGTTGAGGCTCCAGGACCGAGCCTGAAGTACTGGACATTTGTACTGTGTTTTGCCTGAGCTAAAGGCTATTTCTTTGCTGTTTTTGCTTGGTGGGTTTGTGAAGCAATAAACCTCATGAACTTTTTAAAGGAACATGACTCCTGATTGCCTCCCGTCGCACCTGAGCGAGTACAATCCTTACAATTGGTGCTAGACTGTGGGCAACGGTCCAAGAAGCACATGTTGCAGTGCTGGTTGTCAGGAGCCAGAGGAGTGGATGGTCTGACAGCCGTGATTGTTATGCTGACTGGGGTCATTGAGAAGTGAGCAGTGATTATAGGATACCTCTGAGGTTAAGATGGATCTGAGAACATGGGTGGCCAACAGGTAACCGAATGGAGTCTGTGATATACTGACCGGAGTCAGGAAGAGACTTTGCAATCACGTTTGTGGGATACCTCTGCAGAGAAGAGGTGTTCGGGAACCTGTGTAATAGACAGGAGTCTGTGTTGTGCTGACCGGGGTCAGTGAGAGACTGTGGTTTTTTATATAAGACACGTGTGAGGTGTTTGCTGTGACTCGGCGGGGTCACAAAGTTTTTTTTTTTTGTCTCTCAATTTGCTGTGGCTCGGCGGGGCCACGAAGGTGACAAGCGTCTGGCTTTAACTCGGCGGGGTTACGAAGCTTGCTGTGGATCGGCAAGTCCACGAAGTCTGCGGTGCGGAGCCATGCAAGGACTTGCGGGAGCTGTAGTTGTGGCACCAGATTGTAGCAAGAGGTTCTGCAGCAGCAGGAGCTGCAGTAGCACCCGAAGGAGCTTCGCTGTGTGGAACTGTTGGAGCAGATAGACTGCCGTGCACAGGCGTGAGGGGCCTGTAGAGGGACATGGGGAATCCACGGCGTGCACCTCAAGGAGGGATGGTGGCCCAAAAAGTGGTGGAATCCCGAAAGGGGGCGGTGACCAAACTAGGGTGGTGGCCCAAAAAGGGGTGGAATCCCAAAAGGGGGTGGTGGCCCAAAAGGGGGTGGAGTCCTGAAATGGTGCGATAACCCAAACAGGGGTGGTGGCCCAAAAAGTGGCGGAGCTTCCAAAAGGGGCAGAACCGGTTACCTCAGTGGACATGTCTGAGGAACAGCAGTGTTTGTGTCTGACTTATTCTGAGTGCGGCATAGACTTTCCATATGATGACAGGCTACAGGTGTGTACCGTGATGTTACACAGTGAAGTTATCTCTGGACGGCTGGACTCAAAGAGTCAGGTGACTCTGACAGGAACTCCTCTCGTTCTCTGTCTGACCGAGAAAAAGGTCAAGGTTCGCTGCATCCATGGGGTCACTGAGGACTATACTGTGGACAGAGTGATGATTGATATGTCCAAAAGTGTCGGGTGCCAAGATGGCGATATACCACTGAACTTATTGTACCCCTTTGAGAGGGGCCAGGAGTTGCTGTTCCAGGATGACAGGGTGAGTGGGGGTGATTCCAATTCAGACTGTGACTCGAATGCAAGGGAAAGCGAGTGCAGGAGGTGGAGCCGAGTAAACATGACAGATCTTCCTCTAATCACCGGGGATACGGGGACCGCGGAAAGGCGGGACAGGCTACACCCTCTGAGAAGAGAGATGAGGAGGAAGAGTCAGGGTCAGTTACATGTCAGGTTACTGTCCTTGATAAAGAGAGCCCATCTGAAAATCTAATTAAAAAAGTGATGGTGCGATATGTGATGGATAAAAGAGAACAGGATCACGAGATAGAGCTGCTTAAAGAGACAGTGGAAGAGACAGTCGAGCAAGAAAGGGTACTGAGACAAGCGATTGAGCACAGAGTGGATAAGTTGGAGAAGGAAGTCTCTGAGCTCAGAGGTCACCTGTCAGCATGTAAGACCATGAACAAGGCCCTTTTGAAAGATACAGAGGTGCTCAGAGAAGCCCAAGAGAAGCATCAGCAGGAGCTTCTCCGGAGAGAGGATGAGTGTCGCTGCTTGGCAGAGGAGCTAGATAAAGTTCTCCGAGAGCTCAAGATAGAGAAGGAGACTAATGCACAGCTCCAGAAATCCACGGATGACCGGGAAATCGAACTGTTGCGCTCTCCCGATCTGATCGCAATAAAGGAGAGTGAGCTGGAGAGGCTGACCAAAGAAGGAGCCTCGACGGAGAAAGAAATCCAGCAGGGGACGTGCCACGCAGATGGCCACTCAAGGGAGGTCGACGTCTCGGAAAACTGCACTGACTCTCAGGACGAGGAGGTCCAACAGTCTGTCCAAGAAGGTGAGACTTCAGTTTTCAAGTGCATAATAGAGATACCCAAAGACAAGCGAGAAGCTTGTGCCAGTGAAGATGTGCATGAGGCTTTTACAAAGGCAGTAGAAGCATGTAGTGTAAACTGGGCGCCAGAGACGAAACAGTTGGTCATACTGTCGACTAGGGAAGTCACAGTGAAGCGGGTGGCTGTCCTGAGGGATATGCATCTACAATGCCTCCGCACGAAACAAATGATCATGTTGAGGAATAAGGAAGCTGCTCAACGTCTGGAGCAAGCAAGAAAAGCTCAAAGTCAGCTTGGATTGGTGGAAGACATAGTTCAAGTGCCCAGAGGTCTGTTGAGGAAAGTCATTGGAAGACTTGGGAAAGTGATGCAGGAGATGGTGAATAGGTCCGGTGTGATGAGAGTGAGGATTCCGGCTGATGACGAAGCCCAGGTTGTGGGTGAAGATGGGATGGTTCCATTCCTTATTGTCGGATCCATGGAGAGCCTTGCGAATATCCGGATGCTCCTGGAGTATCGTGTGGCATACCTGAAAGGAGTAGAGAAACTAAGACTTGAGAGGGAGCAGGTCAACAGAGAGCTGCAGGAAATGGGAAGAAGATGGCCGCCACCTTCAACCCGCGGTATAGAGAGGCGAAGAGGTTCGCTTAAGACTGGAAGTCCTCAAGCTGGAGCTAATAGAGGACATAGGGACAGAGTGTAGGACTGCTCTCCGGGCAATAAAGACCATAGGAGAAATGGCCAGCAGAGAGATAACAGAAGGTGGCCTGATGGAAGAGGTAGAAGGTAGAAGCAGTGATACCTCAGTTAGCTCAGGGCTGAGTGACCTAAGCGGGATCAATGGTAAATGTAACTCGGCACTCAATGGAGGACAAAAAGAGAAGAGGGTAATTGCTGTGGTTTCTTTATTAGTGTTTGGATGCTAATAAAGAAACCACAGCAATTACCCTCTTCTCTTTTTGTCCTCCATTGAGTGCCGAGTTACATTTACCATTGATCTTTGGGCTGGAAACCCGACTTGTGCACCAGATACCTCTTCCTTCCTTGACTGCCGTGTTATTTACCACTGACCTAAGCGGAGACACTGCAGTGGACGAAATGACAAAGAATCAGACCAGACAGGACGTATGGGTGCCAGGGAATTGCGACACCGTACTGACTGCTGGAGATGCGGGTGGTCTGACAAGGGGGCATCCCTATCAAAGGACGTGATGGAGTCAGATGACGGACGCCTTCAAAACGGTTCAGTAGCAGGGCCCGACTTTGACAGACCGTTTAACTGTCAGACGACCGAGAAGAGTCTCTGGTCGGGTAATATAAAGTGCCAAGCCCCACGGCTTTAGACAGAGGGGGGGGAATATGTGGCATGGCGACTGGTCATGTGATGGATGGACGGTATGTATCGCAGAGGTGGGTGGCCCTGTGATGGATGCCTGGGTGTGTTTTGCTTAGCAGATCTACTGCTGAGCGTTTTTGCTATACATTGGGAGGTTTCCAGGTTTCCAGATGACTTGGAGAGCTGGGTGGGTCCAGTCACCTACAAACCCACCCAAGGGGTGTGTGTCTGAATACACCACCCCACCTGTGGTTGTGAATTTTGAGGACCTTTGATGAGGTCATGAGCATGTGATCAGACCATGTGATCCATACCTAACCTGAGGGAGTGGTTACAGGTATGTAAGGAAGGAGTTGGCACATGGAGAGAGTGGTGAGTGTTTGGGAGTCTGCCAGGGTGGACAGACTTCCATGTGTCCAGGCTGGACACTACAGAGCTCCTGTGGGTGTTGAGGCTCCAGGACCGAGCCTGAAGTACTGGACATTTGGACTGTGTTTTGCCTGAGCTAATGGCTATTTCTTTGCTGTTTTTTCTTGGTGGGTTTGTGAAGCAATAAACCCCATGAACTTTTTAAAGGAACGTGCCTCCTGATTGCCTCCCATCGCACCTGAGAGAGTACAATCCTTACAACATATAAACAGCAATAGTTAACCTTCGGTATTACTATTTTCCGACCGATGTCTTGCAGCCTGTATATTGGCACAATGTGGGTGTACAGGCTCTTGACTAGAAATGAGCGAATATTTCAATGTTCGGTTCGGATTACGTTCACCAAATTCGCAATATTCGCTGATTAATTCGTCGAATATTCGCCGAACATTACTGAACGCCATTCACCTCAATGGGAGGCAAAAAAAAAAATGCAGTTGGGAAGGGGAGAGTTACAGAGGCTCAGCCCTGCAGGGGAGAGTTACAGAGGGTCAGCTTTGTAGCTGGGCAGGGGAGAGTTACAGGGGGTCAGCACTCCAGCTGGGCAGGGGAGGATTACAGAGGGTCAACACTGCAGTTCAGGAGGGGAGAATTACATAGGGTCAGACCTGCAAGGAGATCATGAAAAGAGACAGTGAGATCCTCTTAGAAGGAAGAAGAGACGTCAGTGACAAAAACAGCAGAGTGATTGATTGGAGGTGGGTCCTGGGATAAGCCGCCTAGCAGTATAGCCCAAAGTTTGTAACTTCGAGAGGTAACGTGCCAAGACGGAACAGAGTATGTGAGATGAAGATAGTCTGCAGGGCGGGAGTTCCAAGGTGTCAGTGACAAAGAAGTTAAGTACCCCCCATTATTGGCACAATAGTTCCCTAGAGGGATAAGAAGATGTGGAACAGTAGGTTGAAAATACTCTTGCTATCTGGACCACAGTACTGTGCAGGGTTTGCTAAAGTAAAGAGGAACAGTGAAGATATAGGGCAAGAGACTGAAGAGGAAGGAAATGGAACTGTGTGTGTAAAATGCTCCCTATTGTGAAGGAAAGTTGTGTGCCTGCTATCTACTTTATATGATCCCCACCAAATTATCATTTAATAAAAAGTATATTTTTGACTGGTGGTCTCCCTCACTGAACTATCAACTATCTGGTCCTGGACAATGAAAGTCATCTGTAACATGTGGCCTATAAGGGCGTAGTGCATGCATAGCACATGTCCACAACTCCACACACCTAGCCAGGACTCCCAACTTCATGTAATCTGCTGCAACGTGAAAGACAAGGACCTCGCCCACAGCTACTTTCCCGCACCACATTACAAATGCTATGAGTTAGCCTCTCAAGGGGAAGTTCATAGTTATGATTTGCAACTCGAGCATGGGTTCATCTATGAATTTAAGACTTGCCACCATATCGACGTGCAGAAGAAAATGGTACAAACTAGTCACTTGTCCCGGAGGTTGCACAACCTCACACAAGGTACATGACTGTAGGGGGAGGGGGGATTTTTGAAGCTCACCACGCCATGTCATCTGATATTGGAGGCTGAAATCTGTGTGTCGGGTGCTGGTCCTGCTGGTGAAGCTCAGACAGAGGTTCAAGGAAAGGAAATAGGAGGCACATCCGTCCACAATATGTAAAAGTTTTAGTTCATGCTTTCCTTGAACCTTTGGCTAAGGTAGATGAGTGATCTGCCTCAAGATGGATAACCCCCGTGGATGCTACGTGGCAGTGTGGTGCACGAGGGTACGACCACTTCTGCGTGTATGTGAGAATTAGAGAGTGCTTGTGAAAGAAACATGGAGGCCTGTTAGTTCGGGTGTACAACAACCATTCTATCAGTGGAACATAGAGGGATGGAGGGATGCCCTCGTTGGCGCATGGATCGATCATTATCCAGTTTATGGCCAGAGCCTTGGCTCATATTCACATGTCTAAGACTCCGGGGGCCTCAGAGGAAGTATCATATCTGGAGCAGGCACAAGGAAGGGAAGGAGAGGAGTCATCTCCGCATTCCCAAGAGAGAGAGGATGGTCGGTGAAGGAAGATGGAGTCAGAGGCTGATACAGGCCAAGGCACAAGTGACATAGAAAATATTAAAATATCTAGGCCACACAAAACTGCAGGGGCAAAAATAGCTGACAGTCTAAGGCCTCTTTCATAAGTCCGTGTCTCCAGTACATGTGGTGACAATTTTCACACGTAGCGGAGACACGTACTCACGTAGACCCATTCAAATGAATGGGTCTGTGCACATGTCAGTGTGTTTCCACGGACCATATGTCCATGGGCAAAACAGGCTGACACGTCCGTTTTTTGCCTTCACCACGGACGGCAAAAGGTCCCGCACATGTGCACACACATTGATGTCCTCCGTGTGTCACGCATCGACACCGGGAAAGAAGCGCTACAATAAGCTTTCTTCCCCGGTGGCAGGTGCTGAAGACAGCTCTCATTCTCCCCTGTTTTGCTGCCGGGAGATTTCCTCCAGGAATTCCCTACACAGAGCTCAGCGAGTCTGCGCCCGGGTCTGCCCCCTGTCTGCGGGACTCCATGACCTACAGCAGAGATGGAGGAGCCCAGCTCAGAGCTCCTGAAGCTGGAGCCCTCCTGGTATCCTTCGCTGTGTGCTCCCCTCTCACCTGGTGCCAGACACCAGCCCTGTCCTCCAGCCCCAGGCGCCCACACTTACCCGCGGACTCCCCGGTGTTTATCCAGTCCGGGTTGGCAATGCTGGCGATGGCAAAGATATCCGCAGCCAGAAACAGACATCCTGAAATGATGGTCACTTTATCCATATCTTTCCCCCCCGACAGTGCTGGGCCTCCCGCTGCCTGCTCCCCTCTCAGACGGCCGCCGGCAGAGCAGGGGAGAATGACAGCCGGCTTCAGCACCTGCCACTGGGGAACAGCGCTTACTGTAGCACTTCGTTCTCTGCGGCTCTCCGTGCGGTACTGATGCGGCACACGGTTGCGACACGTGTGCCACACACGGACACAGACGTTTTTTTCCGGTACAGGTGTTTATACATAAACACAGCAATAGAAGCCTTTGTCCCGGGAAATCCATTTTGTGTGAAAGACTGAGAATACAGAATAGACAGGGAAAGTCTCCTTAAGTTTTGAGAGGATTGAATCGAATAGCTAATGCTTTTTAGCTTTTTAGATAGCTATTGTCACCCAGGATACACAACTAATCACCCAGCTAAATGTGACATTTCCAAAAGAAAATATGGAATATCGGAGTTTGTATTAATCCAAAATAGATGAGACATACATTTCTAGGGGGATTTTTCATGTCACCTTCTCTCCATCTACCTGATGATCCTGAGGAACATTGGGATTTTCTTGTTTACAGTCCTTTGGAAGAAATGGATGGGGACATCTCTCTGGTGTTATCCTCTTACTTGATGGATCTGCAAGAAACACATACAGGGACTGAATTCATTCTTTACATACAGGTAATTATAGGCCGTGTGTATTTAGTCCTGTCTATTACCTGGTGATGTGAGGGGCTGGGGAACCTCCATCATGACGTCATTGTACAGATCTTTGTGTCCTTCTAAATACTCCCACTCCTCCATGGAGAAATAGATGGTGACATCCTGACACCTTATAGGAACCTGACACATACAATGATACCGTCATCCCCCCGATCCCTCCATAGCGTTACTGTGTAATATCCCAGCATTCCCAGCAGTGTCACCTCTCCAGTCAGCAGCTCAAGCATCTTGTAGGTGAGTTCAAGGATCTTCTGGTTATTGATGTCCTTATGTATCAGGGGGTGAGATGGAGGCCCTGAGATTGGGCTCGGGGGTCTTTCCCATTCCTCAGACACAGGGGCCTGACAGCGCTCGCTAGAGGTTTTTACTAATATGTAATCCTGGTTATGGAGAGACACATTAATAAATCTCACTACAGACATTTCCAGAGTCCTCACCTCTCCAGTTCTGTCCATCTATTATTCCCATAGATAAGAATGATGTAATGTGACGTCATCAGAATCTCTCACCTCTCCAGTAAGCCGGAAGAGGATCTCTAGGGTTAGGTGTAATATCCTCTCCGCCATCTTGTCCCTGTCCCTATCCATCCTTGTAGGGTCACTCAGGAGAATGCTCTTATATAGAAGATCTCCACTGAGAGGATCCGATATTGTAGAGACCTGAATGGGGAGAAGATGACGATGTAACATCATAAAGATCCCATGTAAGAAATCTCCGGAGCTGTTACCAGCTTCACATGGTCACTCCATCCAGTCATGGGCCTGTCCTGCCCCCTGTATAACACAAAATCAAATTATAATCACTGTTATGGTCAGTCCCTCACTTAGCCTCCGCCGTCACATAGGAACTACAGTAAATACTGACACTCAAATAGCACAATAATAGCTTCTTTACACAGGCTGATCCCGACCATCAAAGGGGTATTGTCAAGTTTGAAAGTTATCACCTATATGTAGGATATGAGAGAGCTTCCTGATTGTTGAGGTTCCAAACAGTATCACACTAGATTTAGGATCCTGTAGTTTGGATGTACCCATCCATAGCTGCGTGTACTAAGCTTAAAGGGTTTTTTCTTACTTAGCTGTTGATGGCCTACCCCAAATGTGCACAACAAATAAAAATTCATAATTTCTATTCTTTGTGCAGACGCATTGTGACTCATCCACACTGTCAGTGGAGGTCTGAGTGTGCATTCAACTGTCAACCACTTGGGTCATGTAAACACTGACTTATCCGGTCACTTGTCTTGTTTTAATTTGTTGTTCACATTTGCTCCTCATCTGCCTGGGCACATATTACTTACACCAGGCGAGTTTGTTCACCTGCATATTGTTCCAGCACTGTATAATATTTTTAATCTTATTTTTATTTTTCTGTCCCCTACATATTATCCTTTTTCACACTGTTCCCTTCTCAAGTATCTCATCCATAGTCTCATTATCACACAGTCACATGACCAAATGCACATTTTATATTTGTACATAGAAATTAATTAAATTAATAAACTAATTGGTGATGCACAGTGGAGTACAGCCGATGGTGGCTGACCACGTGGCTGCTATGGGACCTGAATGCCAGGAGGGCCTGGTGCCAGCGCTGGCACCCCTGCTCGTCTTCGTCATTCAACTATATTGGTATCCTGGATGCCGATACAGTCGAAATCAATGATGGGGGAGATAGTTTCAGCTAATGATCCCTTCTCCATCATTCTTCCTCTGACGTCTCAGTGCAGCGGGCGTGATGATGTCACTGCTTACCTGGCGCCTGCTGCGCTGAGATGTCTGATGCTTTAGAACCCTTGCTGCAGATACCAGAGCAGAGGAGGAGAGGTGGGTATTGTATTTTATTTTTTTAAATCATTGAATACAATGTGGAGGCCATAATATTGTATGCAGGACTATGGTAGGTGCATCATACTATATGGAGGACTATAGGGGTGCATTATACTGTTTGAAGGACTATGGGGAGTGCAGTATACTGTAGGAAGGACTGGGATGCATTATATAATATGGAGGACTATGGGGAGTGCAGTATACTGTATGGAGGACTATGGTGGAGCATTAATTATACTTGGACCTATCTTAGATCGCGTCATACCTAACAGACCGGACATTCAGTGTCTCCCACTCACACACCACCTCCTTGCCTTGCCTCCTATCAGTTGGAGTCCCGTAAGGTTCAGTCCTAGGGCCCTTGCTATTCTCCATTCACACCTTCAGCCTGGGACAGCGCATAGAATCTCACGGCTTGCAGTATCACCTCTATGCTGATGACACACAGATCTATATCTCTGGACCAGGATATCACCTCTCTACTAACCAAAATCCCAGAATGTCTGTCTGCTATTTCATCCTTCTTCTCCGCTAGATTTCTAAAACTTAACAAGGACAAAACAGATTTCATCATCTTTCCCCCATCTCACTCGACTCCCCCAACAGACCTATCCATTAAAGTAAATGGCTGCTCACTCTCTCCAGTCCCACAAGCTCGCTGCCTCGGGGTAATTCTTGACTCCGATCTCTCCTTCAAGCCACATATCCAAGCCCTTTCCACCTCCTGCTGACTTCAACTCAAAAATGTTTCCGGGATCCATACATTCCTCAACCTAGAATCTGCAAAAACTCTAGCGCATGCCCTCATCATCTCTCGACTTGACTACTGCAACCTCCTGCTCTGTGGCCTCCCCTCTAACACTCGCCCCCCTACAATCCAATCTATCCTAAACTCTGCTGAGCGACTAATCCACCTGTCCCCCTGCTATTCCCTGGCCTCTCCTCTCTGTCAATTCCTTCACTGGCTCCCAATTACACAGAGACTCCAGTTCAAAACCCTAGTCATGGCACACAAATCCATTCACAACCTGTGTCCTCCATACATCTGTGACCTTGCCTCCCGGTACTTATCTGCACGCAACCTCTGATCCTCATAAGATCTCCTTCTCTACTCCCCACTTATCTCCTCTTCCCACAACCACATAAAAGCTTTCTCCCACACATCTCCCCTACTTTGGAACTCTCTACCCCAATATATCAGACTCTCGCCTACCGTGGAAACCTTCAAAGGGAACCTGAAGACTTACCTCTTCCTACAAGCCTACAGCCTGCAGTAACCACCAATCCACAAAACCGTTGCACAAGGAGCTCTGCCCTCGCCTATTGTATCCTCACCCATCCCTTGTAGATTGTGAGACCTTGCGGGCAGGGTCCTCTCTCCTCCTGTACCAGTCGTGACTAGTATTGTTTAAGAATAATTTACTTGTTTTTATTATGTATACCCCTTTTCACATGTAAAGCGCAATGGAATAAAAGGTGCTATAATAATAAATAATAATAATAATTATACTATATGGAGGACTATTGGAAATGTAGTATACCGTATGGAGAACTATGGGGTGGATTACATTATATGGAGGACTATGGGGAGTGAATTATACATTATGGATGACCATGAGATGTGCTTTATACTATATGGAAGACTATACGGTGCATTATACTGTATGGAGGACAATGGGGGTGCATTAAATTGTGGAGTACTATGAAGAGTGTATTATTCCATATGGAGGACTGGGGTTGCATTAAATTATATGGAGGACTATGGAAAGTGCATTATACTATATAGAGGACTATGGAAAGAGCATTATAATATATGGAAGGCTATGTGGGCGCCATTTGCAATATTTGGAGGGCTGTATGGGGTCATTATACTGTTTGGAGGGATAGTGAAAGCCATTATGCAGTGTGGACAAGTGTGGGGGCCATTATATTTCACTGAGGGCTGTGTTGCGGTCACAGTTTGGGGAACATACTGTGTTGGGGTGCAAAAGGGTCATCATACTGTGCATGTGGAGGTTACTGCGGAGGTATCATACAGCATTTATGTGGTGTTAGCATTACACTTTATGGGTGTAATGAAAGGGGAATCTAGGGCATCAGTAGGAGGAAAATTACTTTGTAAAGGCTTCAAAGTTGTGAGTTATGATCTTCTGTGACCCTGCCAAATATTTATTTTTATTTTTTGTGTGGGGGTCGAATTAGAACATCTACTGTGGGACCCCTTGATTTCTATGTACGCCCTGTTGATTTGTTCAGTCTGTGATGTGCCGATCTTCTCCTCCCCACGGCACGTATTTGCAAATTGGCGCTTCATTAAATGACACTTTCATGCCCCACTGCAAATTCACAAGTTTAACCCCTTAACGACTGCCTATATGCATTAAAACAGTGACCCTATGGGTCCTTATTCCCTCATCACCATTTTAACAGGGCGATTAAGAATAAGTCTATAGGGCCCACTCAGAGTCCGAAAATCTCCAGGGTCTCAGATATGGCTGTTTTTCTGGTCTCCGATCACATGATCACTGTTATTCAATGACTAACGATCACTCAAAAATAAAGTGTGTCCGCTGTTAAAATCGTTTCTCTTTCCTCTGACATGATATAACATGTCAGAGAAGAGAGAAATGATGTCCCCAAGCCCCCCAGTACCTTCGCCATTCCCCAACCTTCATGCTCCTCTTCATGAAGAAAAACAGCCGGCGTATGTGTAAGGAGGAACACCGGGCTGCTGGTACCTGCGCAATGCTGGGACCGGAATTGTCAAGGCTGTGACCAGTGTTGCCGGGGGGAAAGAGTGGGGAACCGGACAGGACCCATGACCTGGTGAGAGGGGGCATGGCGAGACCTGGGGGAGAACAAGAAGTGCGGGAAAAGAGAGAAGTTTCCCACCGGTAGAGAGAGGAAAAAGGTGTGCGCCACACTCTGCGGAGAGAGAGAGAGTGCAGAGCTGAGACCCGGCAGAGGATACGTGAGGGCCCCGCAGAACAAGTGAGTGTGCCGAGCGTCGGGCATTCAGCCAGACAGAGTGTGGTGCTCGCATTGAGAAACGATTATAACCAGGTGCAGGATCGTGAGGTATATTCCACCTTGTTGATAGGTGTGCGGCGGAGCACACACTGGGTAGAGACTTCTAAGGCATTACCAACTTTGGCTTTACAGATTAATTGACTAGGGGTTCAACAGGTAAAACCAGTGACCGCCTGTTGCTGCCAGAAGCTAGATCATGTGTAGGCGGGTTACGCCTGAAGACACCGTGACGTCAATTGCCAGTATTACAACTCTCATCAGACTGCATGCTATTGAGGAACAGAGAAGTCACGATAAATTAAGTTTAATAACAAGACTTGTGTTATACCTGTCACGCTGTCTAGCAGATGTATAAATATATAATGTCAGTAATCTATCAAGTGGGACAACATTCTATATAACATATAAATAGGTAACATTAATATGTATATATAGCATAGTATTACCTGACATAATATCCTGTGGGTCAATACTGAATCCTTTTCACGCTGTCTCTGGCTAGAGGTGGACCGGGGTCTATGCTGACCCTAAACTGGGGTCCTGACTAGTCCCTCTACCTGGAGGTACTGTTAATGGTACAGAGGTCCAGGCCACCAGCGTAAACCCTGTCTCCTATAAATCCCTGACCACTGTAATCTAGTCCTTAGAAGGACCCTGATTACCACCATAGGGAATGGACAGGTAAAGGTTAACAAACAGTATAGACAAACGAGACAGACGGGATAAAGTAAATATTGTCTTGCATACAACATTAAACACAGAGGGAACACCAAAGGTCTAGGAGATAAACTATAAGCAAGGTGAGGAGAAACAACAAAAGAGCTCTTAGCTTAAGTCTTCTCAGAACCGATCCTATCTGCAGTCTGTATGAATGCTTTCACCGGCATCTAACCAGCAGACTGGCAGCTATATAAAGGAAGCTAATTAGAACATAATCAAAAGCAGCCGGGCGAGGCTGGACCTAGTCTTAGCAAAGAGCTAGGTAAAATTAACTCCCTCATTACCAAACACAAAGAAACAGCAACTCAGCTGCGAGAAGTCAGAATGTGCAATCGCGACGATCTTCGTGGCGATGCACCCATGACAGTACCCCCCCTTCTACGAGGGGCCTCCGGACCCTCAGGGTCAGGTCTGTCCGGGTAAGTCGTGTGGAAGGTCCGAACCAATCGATCTGCGTTAATCTCAGACGCAGAGACCCACGTCCTCTCCTCAGGACCATATCCCTTCCAATGAACCAAATACTGAAGGGACCGGCGATTCAGACGTGAGTCAATGATCTTCAACACTTGAAATTCTAAGTTACCATTGACCACCACTGGAGGAGGAGGTAGAAGTGACGGTATAACTGGCGCCACGTACCTCTTAAGCAACGATTTGTGGAATACATTATGGATTTTAAACGTAGGAGGGAGGTCCAGACGAAATGCCACAGGATTAATTATAGAACTGATCCTGTATGGACCGATGAACCTGGGACCCAGTTTCCAGGAGGGAACTTTGCGTTTTATATTCTTGGTAGACAACCACACCAGATCGTTCACACCTAGGTCCGGACCAGACACTCTCCTCCTATCAGACCTCCGCTTGAAACAGTTCCCCATAGCACTCAGACCATTCAGCACTCCTCTCCAAACTGAAGCAAGTGACGACGAGAATCGTTCCTCCTCAGGAACCCCAGATGGACGGGTATGTGGGGTCTTAGAGCGAGCACAAACTCCACAGGACGCGACAAAAGTTATTACCTCTTTATTTAAGTTAGGCCACCAAAACCGGCGAGAAAGGAGATCCACAGTTGCTTTACTCCCTGGATGTCCTGCTAAAGCAGAACTATGATGTGCCTCGATAACTTTTTGTCTTAACTGATTAGGAACAAACAGTTTCCCTGGAGGTCCTACAGGGGCGTCCCCCTGAGCCTCCAACACCTCCTCCTCAAGCTCAGAGCACACAGCCGACACCACCACTCCTTCCTGAAGGATAGGAACCGGGTCATCCGTCTTTCCGGCCCCTGGGAAACTACGAGATAAGGCATCAGGAAGCAATTTTATTGAGCAGTCATACGTGCGATGAGGAGGTAACTTTTGACACCCCTCCTCTGAGAACATCTCCCCAAAGTCCTCCAGAAAAGGAGGCAAAGTCCTAGGCACGACCGCACCGATGACCGTGTTCATGCAGTTATTCTTGCAAAATTCACCCCACTGGCTTATCTTTCTGGATTGCCAATCAATCACTGGGTTATGTTTAGCCAACCAGGGAAGTCCCAACACAATAGGAGTAGGAAGACCCTCCAACACATAACAAGACAACTGTTCTTTATGTATTGCCCCTACTCAAAGGTCTATGTTATGAACAGCTTGTACAAAGCTACCTTGACCGAGAGGTCTGGCGTCAATAGAAAGTATAGGGATCGGTTTGGCCAATACACTCAGTTGCATACCTTGCACCTGGGCAAACCGAGCGTCCACCATATTAGCCCCAGACCCACTATCAAGAAGAACAGAAATCCTCTCAACTCTCGCACCAACCACCACCTCCGCAGGCACGAGAAATTGAGACGGACCTGGGACGAAATACCTACTCCCAGGTTGTCGTCCACCACACAACCTGGGATTAACAGTTTTCCGGTGACTTTTTTGCTCAATGAGGCACGGGAGGGACACCCCCCAACAAAATGTCCCTCTCTCCCGCAGAAGAAACACCTTCTTGTCTTGCGGCGCACCGCCGATTCCCTCCTACAAAATGATGTCCCACCCAACTGCATAGGTTCCTCAGAACAGACCAGGGGAACCTCAATATAAGGGACTTTAGTAGTGGGTGGAGTAATAACAGGGGGCGGAGTTACCTCGCACCTCCCCCGAAGCCGTCTATCAATACGAATAGCAAGGGCCATAGCAGCCTCCAGTGACGGAGGAGAATCATACTGAGCCAAAACATCTTTTAATTTGTCAGATAACCCTTGACAAAACTGGCTCCTAAGAGCTGGGTCATTCCACTGAGTATCTGTGGCCCATCTACGGAACTCAGAAGAAAATTCCTCTGCCGGACGATCTCCCTGCTGTATCTTACGTAACTTCATTTCAGCAAGGGAGACCCGATCCGGGTCATCATACACCAGACCCAGGGCAGCAAAAAATCGATCTACTGACTGGAGGGCCGGGGAGCCCGGGGGAAGAGAGAACGCCCAGGATTGAGGGTCCCCTTGTAAGAGCGAGATGACAATTCCCACCCTCTGCTCTTCACTCCCCGATGACCGAGGCCGCAGCCGAAAGTATAATTTACATGCCTCCCGGAAGGTAAAAAATTTGTCCAGCCCACCAGTGAACCTGTCCGGGAGAGCAACCTTAGGTTCAGATCTGGTTTGCTCCGGGGGGGACAAAACCTTGGACTTAATGTCCGTAAGCTCCATGGACAATTTCTGCAACTGCAGGGCAAGCTGGGCTACTGGATCCATGGTAGCTGGGGAGAATCTATAGTATGGCCGGTGAAAATGTCACGCTGTCTAGCAGATGTATAAATATATAATGTCAGTAATCTATCAAGTGGGACAACATTCTATATAACATATAAATAGGTAACATTAATATGTATATATAGCATAGTATTACCTGACATAATATCCTGTGGGTCAATACTGAATCCTTTTCACGCTGTCTCTGGCTAGAGGTGGACCGGGGTCTATGCTGACCCTAAACTGGGGTCCTGACTAGTCCCTCTACCTGGAGGTACTGTTAATGGTACAGAGGTCCAGGCCACCAGCGTAAACCCTGTCTCCTATAAATCCCTGACCACTGTAATCTAGTCCTTAGAAGGACCCTGATTACCACCATAGGGAATGGACAGGTAAAGGTTAACAAACAGTATAGACAAACGAGACAGACAGGGGATAAAGTAAATACTGTCTTGCATACAACATTAAACACAGAGGGAACACCAAAGGTCTAGGAGATAAACGATAAGCAAGGTGAGGAGAAACAACAAAAGAGCTCTTAGCTTAAGTCTTCTCAGAACCGATCCTATCTGCAGTCTGTATGAATGCTTTCACCGGCATCTAACCAGCAGACTGGCAGCTATATAAAGGAAGCTAATTAGAACATAATCAAAAGCAGCCGGGCAAGGCTGGACCTAGTCTTAGCAAAGAGCTAGGTAAAATTAACTCCCTCATTACCAAACACAAAGAAACAGCAACTCAGCTGCAAGAAGTCAGAATGTGCAATCGCGACGATCTTCGTGGCGATGCACCCATGACAATACCATAATTCTATTGTTAATCACCTGTTGCCTCACTGCGAGTTCATTATTGTTATAAATTAAACCGCATTATTGTTAACCCTTGCACTGCATTCCCTGCGTTACTGCATCCCTGTACCTGCTTACATATGCACAGTGTACCTGCTGAGATCTGCTGGCCGGTTGTCATGTGTGCATTGCCACGAAGATCGTCGCGGTTGCACATTTTGACTTCTCACAGCTGAGCTGCTGTTTCTTTGTGTTTGGCAGCTAGGGAGTTAATTCTGTCTGTGCTCGGTGCTGGGACTGGGTGCAGTTTCTCCCGGCTGCAATTGATTATTTGTTGATTGGTTTCCTTTAAATTTCTGGTTGTCTGCTTGGGGAGTTGCCAGTGAAACCTTCATGCAGACCACAGATAGGAATGAATCAGTATAGACTTTAGTTGTGAGCTCCTTAGTTGTTCTAAGCTCAACTTGGTTAGAGTTTATTTCCCAGACCATTTATGTTCCTTTGGTGTTTGAGTGTGTATGCAAGCGAGTGTTATCCTGTCTGTCTTATATGTCTAATCTGTGTATTTAGCTGAGATCAGCCCATATCCCTTTGGTGATAGTCAGGATCCTTCTTAGGACTGATTACAGGGTTCAGGGTCTGATAGGAGACAGGGTTAGGTTGGAGACTTGGACCTCTGAACCATTATCAGTACCTCCAAGGTGAGGGATTAGTTAGGACCCCAGTTTAGGGTCAGGTTAGATCCCGGTCCACCTCTTTCCTGTTTCAGCTCATCAAGTCCTCAAGATTAACCCTGAGTTCAGCAGATATCGTGTCAGGTAAATCTATTCTATACTTACATGCTGATGTTGTTATACTAGTTGTTGTATAGAGTGTTGTTCCTGTATTAATAGTTTACTGACATTGTATACATATCATTAGACAGCGTGACATTTTCACTGGCCATAAAAATTATCTCCAGTTACCATGGATCCAGTAGCCCAGCTGGCTCTGCAGTTGCAGGGATTATCCATGGAGCTGACGGACATTAAGTCCAAAGTTTTGTCTCCCCTGGAGCAAACCAGAGTTGAACCTAAAGTAGCTCTCCCGGACAGGTTCACTGGTGGGCGAGACAAATTTTTCACCTTCCGGGAGGCATGTAAATTGTATTTTCGGCTTCGGCCTCGATCATCAGGGAGTGAGGAGCAGAGAGTGGGAATTGTTATCTCACTTCTGCAAGGGGACCCTCAATCCTGGGCATTTTCCCTTCCTCCGGGATCCCCGGCTCTACTGTCTGTAGATCAATTTTTTACTGCCCTGGGATTGGTATATGATGACCCAGATCGGGTCTCTCTTGCTGAGACAAAATTACGTAAGATACAGCAGGGAGATCGTCCGGCAGAGGAATTTGCTTCTGAGTTTCGTAGATGGGCCACAGATACTCAGTGGAATGACCCAGCTCTTAGGAGCCAGTTTTGTCATGGGCTTTCTGATAAATTAAAAGACGTTTTGGCTCAGTATGAGTCTCCTCCTTCTCTGGAGGCTGCTATGGCCTTAGCTATCCGTACTGATAGACGGCTTCGGGAGAGGGGTGAGGTAACCCCACTCCCTGTTGTTTCTCCACCTACCACTAAAGTCCCTTATGTTGAGGTTCCCCTTGTCTGTTCGGATGAGCCTATGCAGTTGGGAGGGACATCATTTCGTAGGAGGGGATTGGCGGTACGCCGCAGGACTAGAAGATGTTTTTTCTGCGGGAAAGAGGGACATTTTGTTGGAGAATGTCCATCCCGTGCCTTGTTGAGCCAAAAGTCGCCGGAAAACTGTTAATCCCAGGTTGTGTGGTGGACGACAACCTGGGAGTATGTATTTCATCCGCCAGTTCTTCTCAGTTCCTTGTACCAGTGGAGGTGGTAGTTGGTACGAGAGTGGAGAGATTGTCTGTTCTTCTTGATAGTGGTTCCGGGGCTAATCTGGTTGACGCTCAGTTTGCTCAGGTTCAAGGTATGCATCTGAGTGTATTGGTCAAACCGATCCCTATATTCTCCATTGACGCCAGGCCTCTCGGCCAAGGTAGCTTTGTTCATGAGGTTCATAACATTGACCTTCGGGTAGGGGCAATACATAGGGAACAATTATCTTGTTATGTGTTGGAGGGTCTACCTACTCCCATTGTGTTGGGACTTCCTTGGTTGGTTAAACATAACCCTGTGATTAATTGGCAGTCCAGAGAAATAAGCCAATGGGGTGAGTTTTGCAAAAGCAACTGCATGAACACAGTCATCAGTGCGGTCGTGCCTAGTACATTGCCTCCTTTTTTGGAGGATTTTTGGGATGTTTTCTCTGAGGAGGGGTGTCAGGAGTTGCCTCCTCATCGCGTGTATGACTGCTCTATTAATCTCCTTCCTGATGCTAAGTTGCCTAAAGCTAGGTTGTATAATCTTTCTGGTCCTGAGAGGCAGGCTATGAAAGATTATATTTCTGAAAGTCTGGCCAAAGGGCATATTAGACCTTCATCTTCCCCAGTAGCCGCGGGGTTCTTCTTTGTTAAGAAGAAAGATGGAGGCCTACGCCCTTGCTTGGATTTCCGCGAACTTAATCGGATTACTATTCGAGATCCGTATCCACTCCCTCTTATTCCTGATCTCTTCAATCAAATTGTTGGCGCCAAATGGTTTTCTAAATTGGATCTCAGGGGGGCGTATAATCTGATTAGGATAAAAGAGGGGGATGAGTGGAAAACGGCGTTTAACACGCCGGAGGGACATTATGAGAACCTAGTCATGCCTTTTGGTCTGACTACTGCACCAGCAGTATTCCAACATTTTGTTAATGACATTTTTCGTCACCTTGTGGGGCTGTTTGTGGTTGTATATTTGGACGACATTTTAATTTACTCGCCAGATATTGTGTCTCATCAGGAGCATGTGAGACAGGTGTTGCAGATCTTGCGAGACAATAAACTATACGCCAAACTGGAGAAGTGTGTATTTGCCGTACAGGAACTTCAGTTTTTGGGTTTTTTGGTGTCAGCCTCCGGTTTCCGTATGGACCCTGAAAAGGTGAGAGCAGTGCTTGAATGGGATCAGCCAGGGGATCTTAAGGCTCTGCAGTGTTTTTTGGGGTTTGCTAACTACTACCGGAAATTTATTTGTAATTTCTCATCTGTCGTCAAACCTCTCACTGACATGACAAGAAAAGGGACGGATTTTTCTAAATGGTCGGACAAAGCTTGCCAAGCCTTTTCCTCTTTGAAGAAATGTTTTGCTTCGGCACCCGTTCTCATCCAACCAGATGCATCTCAGCCGTTCATTGTGGAGGTGGATGCGTCTGACGTAGGGGTGGGTGCTATATTGTCCCAGGGTCCGTCCCCTGGTAAATGGCATCCGTGCGCTTTCTTTTCTAAGAAATTGTCGTCCGCCGAAAGGAATTATGATATCGGCAATAGGGAACTTTTGGCCATTAAGTTAGCTTTTGAAGAATGGCGTCACTTTTTGGAGGGGGCAGTCCACCCGGTTACCGTTATTACTGATTACAAGAACCTGTTGTATTTGGAATCCGCTAAGCGTCTGAATTCCAGACAAGCTCGATGGTCGTTGTTTTTTTACCAGGTTTAATTTTGTCGTCACTTATCGCCCGGGGTCTAAGAATGTAAAGGCTGATGCCTTGTCTCGCAGTTTCCCAGGGCCGGGAAAACGGATGACCCGAGTCCTATCCTTCAGGAGGGGGTGGTAGTGTCGGCTGTATTTTCTGAGCTTGAGGAGGAGGTGTTAGAGGCTCAGGGGGACGCCCCTGCAGGACCTCCAGGGAGACTGTTTGTCCCAAATCTGTTGAGACAAAAGGTTATTGAGGCACATCATAATTCTGCTCTAGCAGGACATCCAGGGAGTAAGGCTACTTTAGATCTCCTTTCTCGCCGGTTTTGGTGGCCTAATGCTAATAAAGATGTTATAACTTTTGTCGCGTCCTGTGGGGTTTGTGCTCGCTCTAAAACCCCTCATACCCGTCCGTCTGGGACCCTTTTACCCTTGAAACTTCCGGAGCGTCCATGGACTCATTTATCTATGGACTTCATTACGGACCTTCCTCCGTCGTCAGGGAATACTGTCATACTGGTGGTTGTTGACAGGTTCAGTAAGATGGCACATTTCGTTGCTCTTCCTGCACTCCCTAATGCTAAAACTCTGGCGCAGGTGTTCATTAGGGAGATCGTTAGACTTCATGGGTTGCCTTCTGATGTGGTGTCAGATAGGGGGTCTCAGTTTGTGTCCAAATTTTGGAGGGCATTTTGTTTACGTCGGGGGATGCAATTGTCATTTTCCTCGACTTTTCATCCGCAGACCAATGGTCAGACAGAGCGTCTGAATCAGAGCTTAGAGACATATCTCCGGTGTTTTGTCTCAGAGAACCAAGAGGACTGGTCTTCTTTCTTGCCTCTGGCAGAGTTCGCTCTTAACAACAGGCGGAGCGAGTCCACTGGTAAGTCCCCGTTTTTTGGGGCATATGGTTTCCATCCCCAGTTTTGTACTTTCAATGGGGGGGGCCCTTCTGGGGTTCCTGAGGAGGAGCGTTTCTCGTCGTCACTTGCTTCAGTGTGGAGAGGTGTATTGAATAATCTGAGTGCGATGGGGAACCGTTACAAACGTATGGCTGATAGGAGGAGAGTTTCTGGTCCAGATCTGAATGTGAACGATCTGGTATGGTTGTCTACCAGGAATATAAAACTTAAAGTGCCCTCCTGGAAACTGGGTCCCAGATTCATCGGGCCGTACAGGATCAGTTCCATAATTAATCCTGTGGCATTTCGTCTGGACCTCCCTCCTACGTTTAAAATTCATAATGTGTTCCACAAGTCATTACTTAAAAGGTATGTGGCACCAGTCATACCGTCACCTCTACCTCCTCCTCCTGTGTTGGTCAATGGTAACTTGGAATTTCAAGTATCAAAGATCATTGACTCACGTCTGAATCGCCGGTCCCTTCAGTACTTGGTGCATTGGAAGGGGTATGGTCCAGAGGAGAGGACGTGGGTCCCTGCGTCTGAGGTTAACGCAGATCGTTTGGTTCGGACCTTCCACAGAACTCACCTGGGCAGGCCTGGCCCTGAGGGTCCGGAGGCCCCTCGTAGAAGGGGGGGTACTGTCATGTGTGCATTGCCACGAAGATCGTCGCGGTTGCACATTTTGACTTCTCACAGCTGAGCTGCTGTTTCTTTGTGTTTGGCAGCTAGGGAGTTAATTCTGTCTGTGCTCGGTGCTGGGACTGGGTGCAGTTTCTCCCGGCTGCAATTGATTATTTGTTGATTGGTTTCCTTTAAATTTCTGGTTGTCTGCTTGGGGAGTTGCCAGTGAAACCTTCATGCAGACCACAGATAGGAATGAATCAGTATAGACTTTAGTTGTGAGCTCCTTAGTTGTTCTAAGCTCAACTTGGTTAGAGTTTATTTCCCAGACCATTTATGTTCCTTTGGTGTTTGAGTGTGTATGCAAGCGAGTGTTATCCTGTCTGTCTTATATGTCTAATCTGTGTATTTAGCTGAGATCAGCCCATATCCCTTTGGTGGTAGTCAGGATCCTTCTTAGGACTGATTACAGGGTTCAGGGTCTGATAGGAGACAGGGTTAGGTTGGAGACTTGGACCTCTGAACCATTATCAGTACCTCCAAGGTGAGGGATTAGTTAGGACCCCAGTTTAGGGTCAGGTTAGATCCCGGTCCACCTCTTTCCTGTTTCAGCTCATCAAGTCCTCAAGATTAACCCTGAGTTCAGCAGATATCGTGTCAGGTAAATCTATTCTATACTTACATGCTGATGTTGTTATACTAGTTGTTGTATAGAGTGTTGTTCCTGTATTAATAGTTTACTGACATTGTATACATATCATTAGACAGCGTGACACCGGTATAAGGCAACAGCAGGGAATTGGTTATTGGTTTCTGGCTTTTGACCACTGAGATAGACCCTGTCCCAGTGATCAAAAGCCCAATTAGTAAATCATCCTCCCTGTGTTATCCCCTTAGTCAGATTTAAAAAAAAAATATTTTATCATTTTTATTTCTTTCACTCTTTGCCATTAGAGTTTGGCTTAGGGTTGGGGTTTGGGATGGGCTTACGGTTGGGGTTAGGGTATTTTCAAAGGTTTAAAAAAAATGACGACGATATGGCAACTAGTGTTGAGCGCAAGTGCTCGCTAGTCGAGTTTGCATAGGGTGCTTGGATACACCCCGAGTATTCCGGGTGCTCGAGTGGCACACTCGAGTCCCTGTCCCTGCTGTTAAACACACAAAAAAAAAACATGCAGGAATTGCCTGCCATACACTGGCAATCCCCAAGTTTTTTATGTGTCTAACAGCCGAGAAACATGCAGGGTGGGGATTCAAGCATGTCACTAGGGCACCTGCGATAATTGATACGTACCTGAGCAGGCAATACAAACTTGAATAGTGAGCACTTGCGCTTAACACTAATGATGACATATTTAATATGACAACTTATTGTTATCAAATTCTGTGTACCTTTGGATTCAAAATCATCACTATACCTCTGGATAAAATCCTTGAAGGGTGTAGTTTCCAAAATCGAGTCAGTTGTGGAGGGTTTCTGCTGTTTGGGTTCCTGCAAATGTGACACTTTGTTCGCAATCTATTTTAGCCAATTTGTGCTCCAAAATTCAAATATTGCTCCTTCCGTTCCTTCCGTTCCAAGCCCTCTCCAAACCAAACTTTTGACTACTTGTGAGGTATTGCTGTGCTAGAAAGAAAATGGGTAACAAACTGTGGGGTCCACTTTTTGGTGTTACCTCTTGCAAAAGAGAAAAAATTGGGGCTAAAGCAATATTGTAGGGGTAAAATTAATTTTTTTTTCATTCCAATTGAATTAATTCCTGTGTAGGACATGAAGGGTTAAAAAATTTCCTTCCTTTGAAGTATTTGAGGGAGCGGTTATCACTTTTGCAGAGTTTCCAATATATAGGCTCCTCAAGATCCAATGAAATCTGAATAGGTCCCTAAAGAAACAAGTTTTGTAAATTTGTTGAAAAAAAATGAGAAATTGCTGCTAAACTAACCCTCTAACATCCTAACAAAATAAAATAGCGTTTTAAAAATAATGCAGATATAAAGTAGACATATGGGAAATGTTATTTAAGGATATATAGATTGAAAGTTTGAAAATTGTGATTTTTATTTCAAAATGTTGGCCAAAATTGAGATATTTTCACAGATAAAAACAAGACATATTAAAGAAATTGTACTACTATAATGAAGCACAATATATCACAAGAAAAGAATCTCAGAATCATTCAGGGATACTTTGAAGCGTTCCAGAGTTATTACCACATAAAGTGAAACTGGTCAGATTTATAACATTTTGCCTAGTCATTAAGGACAAAATTAGGGTTAATTGTTTGTTCAGCCATTAGGCTAGAGTTTTTAAAAAAAAAAAAAAACTTTTACACGTTATTATAGCCCTTCTGAGGAAGCTCTGAAATCAGTCTGAAAATGTCGCCGGCATCTCCTGCGCAGTAGCAGCTGTCAGCGATCCGATAGACGATACTGCACAGGCCCGATGGCGCAATCTTGGAGGAGGCAATTTTGTTTTTCTAGCAAGATGGCACCGCCGGCGTCTGCTCAGTAGCAGCTATCGGATCGGCAATAGCTGCTACTGCGCAGGTGCGACCGGTGCCATTTTCAGACTGATTTTTTTTTCATTTACGAATACTATCAAAAACAATAATTAAATACACATTATAGATGCCGCCTGGTGAATCTGAGATTACTAATAGTATATGTAAATGTTTACAGATTTTAAATGAGGATGAGAAATTATGTGAAGTTCACGGCTAAAAAATCTCCTAAATTAGGCAATATTCTTTCACCCAGTTTTTTTCAAGGACCTCATGTCTCCACACAGCCCACTTGACTTTCATACAAAGGTTTTTTTAAATGTGGGCATGCTTTCTGTAAAGCATGTTCACATGCTGATTATAACAAACGCACTTTTAGTTCTGCAGACACGGGAAAACATTTTTCTGCAAATACAAAAAAATGGGGATGTCCAGCGTGGAATGAAATGGTTTTAAAAAAAAACTTTTAATGTTCATGATTAAAAATAAGACAGCAATATCCAAGCAGTACAGCTCCACATAAGAAAGATAGAGCAGATCAATGCGTTTCGATGTTAGTCTTCTTCAAGATCTTCAAGATTTAAAACCATTTCATTCCACGCTGGACATCCCCATTTTTTTGTATTTCTGGTTGCTCTGCCACATCCGTGCGAGGAGTGAAGTTTGGCTGTATACATCAGTGGATATTGGGGTAAGCTGACATCTTCTGTTTTTTTTCTGCAAATAGTTATATAAACTGTAACACCACAAGAGTGATTTATTTGTGTGAAATGTAACATCCAGTATGTAGGATGTACCACTGGCCCTCTTAAAAAAGCGCATTAGAAGACATATGTCCGATGCTTCTAGTTCTACAGCCCTTAATACATCGGTGGTTTCAAAACATTGTTTTTCACAAGCACAATGGTAAAACTATTGCATTAAAATTCATGGGCATTGAAAGGGTATACAAACCAAAGAGGAGTGGGGACCTCAAGTGGAAAATTCTCAACAGAGAATCGTTCTGGATCTATAGATCGCATACCAGAGTACCTTTAGGTATGAATTCCCGACAAGATTTAAGAATTTGGTTTATATCTGTGTTTTTGTGATTACTTATTTTTATATGTATTCATGTGGAGTGCCCGCCAGGGCCGTGGGGTACTCGGACCCGGGCCGGCACAGTTCTTAAAGGGGAAGGTCATGGCAGCAATGACCTGGTCCGTGGTCCTTGGTGACCAATAAAATGTAAAGCAAGTCTACAGGGGATTTTACGTGACGCCACCTGTGGTGTTCGGCAATAGATGGCCGACGCTGCTAAAGGAGACTGGAGCTGATGGTGATGCAGCTAGGATGGTTCTGCTCCTCACAGGTGGAGCTGGGCCCCAGGGCTACTGGTACAGTTTGTAAGGGATCGTGGACGTTGGGGTGCAGGACAGTGGGTGTGAGAAATGACTGGAGGACACAAGGGCTGTAGTTTCCTTTACCTTTACTTGGTGGTTTGAGATGCAAACCAGGGCACTGATAACAGATAGTAATGGAGGTCCGGGCAGCCTGGAAGCAATTCAGGATCCACTAAGCCAGGGGGGGTTGGAGGCCTCCTTACTGCGCTGTCCTCAGAGGTCCTTGCTGCTTTAAGCTCTGCTCAAGTTCTTCTCACTGTCCTTAAGTTCTTGCCCGTATGACAGGCAGCTTGAGCCTATTCCAGGTGTCGCTCCTTCGTGGCGGCTCCGGTATGCTGCTGTGCCGCCGGGGGTTAGCTGGGGCCAGGAGACCTGCAATCTCCTGCCCTACGGATTTAGCTGCTGGGACTTCAGTACTCCGGTTCCTGGTTTCAAGCACTCAGCTTGGAGGGAGCTTGGTTACAGCTCCACTCACCAGAGTTCTCCTCAACTTCTCTCCTCTTCTCTGACCCTCTCACTCAGACTCTCCACACAGACTGACTAATTCCACCTCCAGACCAGAACTTATAGGGAAGCTCCCCAGAAATCAGGTGTTAGCGCTGACCCTTCTGGTCTGGAGTCAGGAAAAGTGTTGAATGCTGGTATTACCTGTTAAGGGGACCCCTCCTTGCTTCCAGGCATGACATCACCCCCTGTGAGGGAGGCAATGCCACTGTGGCAACCGGACTCCTGGGGTGCCACACATGCTTAGGTGACCAATGGGTTAAAAGTTCTGATTGCTTAACCACTTCATTTCTTCCACCTGATATTTCTAGCCATGGACTCTATATAAATATGTTTTACAACTTCCTCTGTATACCATGACTAAGGCTAATCGCTGAAACGATGGTTGCTCATATGTGCATCATCTGTATAGTTACCCACAATGGTTGTTATGAATTTTTAATGGTTTAATTAAAAGTTGTTTTTTATCTGCCCTTTTTTTGGGATATTTTTTCATCGCTGGAGAGCATTTTTCTCTTCTTTCCTGCATTGATTGCGTCTGAGACTGGGACGGCTCCGTGCGGATGATACTCATGAACAAGGTGCAAGGCATTTTGGTTAGCTGACTTTTCCTATTTTCCCTATGAAGTTTAGATCACGTGAAGTAATTATCCCCCTCTATTCCTCTTTGGTCAGACCTCATCTGGAATACTGTGTTCAGTTCTCAGCACCACATTTTTAAAAAGACATGAACAAACTGGAGCAAGTTCAGAGAAGAGCTACCAGGATGATGAATAGTCTGCAAACAATGTCCTATGAGAAACGGCTAGAGCAGACCTGGACAAAGAGCGGCCCACGGGCCACATCCAGCTCTCTGGATGTCCCAGTCAGGCCCGTGGACCGAGACAGCCTACAGGCTGGAAAATAGTGGCTCATGCTGTGTATGGGGGAGGCTGTGTGGGGCTCATACTGTATATGGGGAGGCTGTGTGGGGCTCATGCAGTATATGGGGAGGCTGTGTGGGGCTCATGCTGTATCTGGGGGAGGCTGTGTGGGGCTCACGCTATATATGAGGAGACTGGAAAATAGTGGCTCTTGCTGTATATGGGGAGGCTGTGTGGGGCTCATGCTGTATATGGGGATGCTGTGTGGGGCTCATGCAGTATATGGAGAGGCTGTGTGGGGCTCATGCTGTATATGGGGGAGGCTGTGTGGGGCTCATGCTGTATATAGGGAGGCTGTGTGGGGCTCATGCTGTATATAGGGGGGCTGTGTGGGGCTCATGCTGTATATGGGGAGGCTGTGTGGGGCTCATGCTGTATATAGGGAGGCTGTGTGGGGCTCATGCTGTATATAGGGAGGTTCTGTGGGGCTCCTGCTGTATATGGGGGAGGCTGTGTGGGGCTCATGCTGTATATGGGAAGGCTGTGTGGGGCTCATGCTATATATGGGGGAGGCTATGAGGGGCTCATGCTGTATACGGGGAGGCTGTGTGGGGCTCATGCTGTATATGGGGAGGCTGTGTGGGGCTCATGCTGTATATTGGGAGGCTGTGTGGGGCTCATGCTGTATATAGGGAGGTTCTGTGGGGCTCCTGCTGTATATGGGGGAGGCTGTGTGGGGCTCATGCTGTATATGGGAAGGCTGTGTGGGGCTCATGCTATATATGGGGGAGGCTATGAGGGGCTCATGCTGTATACGGGGAGGCTGTGTGGGGCTCATGCTGTATATGGGGGAGGATGTGTGGGACTCATGCTATATATAGAGAGGCTGTGTGGTGTGTCTGCTGTATATAGGAAGGCTGTGTGGGGGCTCTTACAGTGTAAGGGGCTGAGGGGGGCTCATGATATATAGAAGGGGTTGTATTGGGGTTCAAATGATATATAAGGGGATGTCAGCATTCTTAATTCTGCTCACTAGTAAGTGAAGCAATTATTATTCATATAAATATCAATAATATAATAATTCTAAATAATATATTGGTATTAATATCAAGCAGAATTAATTTAAGTCTATTAGTTCGGCCCTCCACAACAATCATGGTTTCTCATATGGCCCCTCAGGAAAATGAATTGCCCACCCCTGGGTTAGAGGATTCAGGAATGTTTAGCTTGAAAAGAGAAGACTGAGAGGACACCTAATAGCTGTCTATAAATATCTTAAGAGATGTCACAGTGTAGAAGGATCATCTTTATTCAGTGAAACTGAAAGGGAGAAAATACAGATTAGATATTAAAAAAAATTTTGACAGTGAGAGTGATCAATGAGTGGAACAGGCTGCCACGAGAGGTGGTGAGTTCTCCTTCAATGGAAGTCTTCTAACACAGGCTGAATAGACAGACATCTGTCTGAGATGGTTTAGTGAATCCAGTATTGAGCAGGTGGTTGGACATGATGACCCTGGAGGTCCCTTCCATCTCTAACATATACCAATATGATTCTATCAGGCTCCGCTGTATAGTCTAGGGGTCAGAGAGCCCCCGACCTTCAGCCCATTAGGGTTTAGTCATGTTCCCCCATCACACACTCCCTGCTCCCTCATTACCTGTCACCAGCGCAGACGGCTTCTCTCACATGGAGCAAAATGGAGCCTGGCTCCTCCCCTCCATGGACTGATCACATGACTGTGACCTCATCACAGGTCCTGTGCGCACAGAGCAGCCATATATCTAGTGTGCAGCTCTGCGGGTGGAGGTCTGTGCTGGAGATTCTGTCATGGTTTACTGGGTCCTCGGGTCAAGTAGTTGCAGGGTTAACTCGGATGGCCTCTTTCTGAGTCCTGGGAGACTTTTTATAGCCTCACTGTGAGGACAATCTTTGTCGTTTATACTCTGACCCTTGGCTGAGTGTGTCTGACCCTGATGTGCCTCTGCTTCATGCATGTACTACTGTCTGTTTGGTTTCTGATCTGGTTCCGTCCCTGTTGTGATTCTGGCCTGCAGTTTCTGTACCCTTCAGCTCCTAGCTCTCCGGAGCTTAGGCCATGCCCCCAGCAGTCAGGTGCTTCAGGTCCTATCTGGCCTGAAGCATTCTCTCTCTGTTCCTGCTTCCTCTGGGAGACCTGTGGCCGGCTCCGCCCCTTGGCAGTCACATGCTTCAGGATCTGTTTGTCTGAAGCACGCATCTTCACTGCTGCTGCCCCACTCCACAGGTATCTCTGAGCACAGTATGTTTTACTCAGAACACGTGCACTGGCTCAATGAGCAAGTGCGGTGTTCCTGACATTATAAACGACCGTTACAGTTTTTCTGAGGGGGAAGATTAATTACTGTTATCCCCATGGATCTCATGCAGGTATTAGTGGATCAGGTGAAACACCTGACGCAAATGTTCCAGAAGTTGAATGTTGAGCAGCGCATGATGGCTCAGACCCAGCAGTAGCTGGTAGATACCGTACAGGGGGCTGTCGCTGCAGGGTCTCTGGGTACAGGTGGTAAGGATGTGTCATTGGAATCTCCAATAAAAATGCCCGACTCCTTCTCAGGGGATAAAAATGAGTTCAGAGCCTTCAGGGAGGGGTGTAAACTTTTTTCTCCCTGAAGCCCCGAAGTATCTGGGGATGAGCTCCAGACGGTGGGGGTCATTATTTCCCTACTTGGGGGGCCCCACAAGCCCGGGCCTTTTCTCTCCTTCTGCTCCTGAGAGGATGACTGTTCATGCCTTTTTTGATGCCCTGGGCCACATCTATGATGAGCCTGATAGGGTCCGTATGGCTGAGGACATGGTAATGAGTGTTTGTCAGGTTAGACATTCAGCCGAGTGGTTCTATTCGGAGTTCCGACGTTGGGCAGCGGAGGTCTCCTGGAATGATGCCGCCCTTCGAGGGCTATTCCACAGAGGCCTGTCTGAACGCCTCCAGGACGCTTTGGCCCTTCATCCTCCACCTGACACTTTGGAGGACGCCATAACCCAGGCAGTACGAATGGACCGCAGAGGCTACACGCCAGGGGTGTCATGCAGTGTGAAACTTCACTGTTTGCTGGCAGCAAAGAGACTGGGGCCGCTCCTGAGGCCATGGAAATTGGCGGCACCTCAATAAAAGAGAAGGAGAGAAGATGTCGCCGGGAGAAACAACTCTGTTTCTATTGCGGAGAGCCCAGTCATTGGAGAAAAGATTGCCCCTCCTGTCCGTCATCCTCTAAGACGATGGGAAACAACTAGGTCTGGGTAGCGGTCGAGGAGGCTGCCCAGACCTTCAGGTACTATTTTCCTCATGTCCTAAAGTCTTATGGAGGTGGACTTGTTTGTAGACAACTATCGTTTTTTCTCTACAGCATTGGTGGACAGTGGTTCATCTCTCAACCTGGTCAGTTCCTGTGTCATCTCCCAACATAAGATAGGGACAGTCAGGCTGGAGACACCACTTAAAATTGTGGCCATCAATTCTTCCCCTCTTACCCGAACAGGGATTCTTTGTTTCCAAAAGGTTTTCTTTGCAGATCGGTTCTTCCCACAAGGAAGCGATGGAATGCTTTGTTATGGACAAATTGCCCGCAGGGCTAGTCCTGGGCATGCCATGGCTTCAACGCCACAACCCGGTGATTGACTGGGAATCAGGAGAGATTATTAAATGGGGATCCCAATGTGTCGACTGTTGCCATTAACCTGTTTGTTGTCTGAAATTTGCAAAACCTGTCTCGGTGTCTTTTGTTAGTCTAGAGGTTATTCTGGAGTACCTAAAAGACTTTGAGGACGTGTTCTCTGAAAGTGAGGCTGAGGCGCTGCCCCCGCATAGGCCATTTGACTATGCTATTGATCTTATTCCTGGAGCCAAATTGCCCAATGCCCGTCTGTTTAATTTGTCAGGCCCGGAGCGCCTGGCTATGCAGCAATACTTTGCTGAAAGTCTTCGTAAGGGGCATATAAGGCCCTATTTGTTAAAAAGAAGGATGGCGGCCTACGTCCCTGCCTCGACTTTCGAGAACTTAATAAAATCCCAGTCAGGAACACATACCTCTGATTCCTGATCTCTGTAACCAGCTCTCTGGGGCCAAGTGGTTTTCGAAATTGGACCTCAGAGGGGCTTATAATTTGATTAGAATATGGGAAGGGGATGAGTGGAAAACTGCTTTTCTTACATCTGAGGGGTTATTTGAGAATCTGGTGATGCTGTTCGGTCTCACCAATGCTCCAGCTGTGTTTCAAAATGATATCAATGTAGTTTTTTCGGATCTCATTGGCCGCTTTGTGGTGATCTACCTGGATGATATACTGATATATTCTGCTGACAGACATTCTCTTTTATCACATGTTAAAACAGTGTTTCATAGACTCAGGGAAAATTAAGTATTTGTTAAGCTAGAGAAATGTTCTTTCTTCGTTCAGGAGCTTTCATTTTTGGGTCTCATAATCTCTCCACAGGGGTTTCATATGGATCCCAAGAAGGTGCAAGCCATTATGGAGTGGGTCCAGCCTCGGGACCTTAGAGGACTCCAGTGCTTCTTGGGATTCGCAAATTACTAGCGCAGGTTTATCAAAGGTTTTTCTCAGATTGTGAAACCCCTCATGGATCTCACATGTAAAGGGGCAGATGTTAGGAACTGGTCCCTGTCAGCCAAACAATCTTTTTTAACTTTGAAAAATTGTTTCACATCTGCTCCTGTTCTGGTGCATCCTGACTCATCCAAGCCGTTTGTGGTTGAAGTTGATGCTTCGGAGGTTGGGGTGGGGACAGTGTTGTCACAGGGACCTACTTCCCTGACTAACCTCAAACCTTGTGCCTATTTCTCGAAAAAAAATTCTCGGAGGAAATATGACGTTGGTAATAGAGAACTCTTAGCAATCAAGTTGACGTTCGAGGAATGGAGGCATTTTTTGGAGGGGGTGGCTCACCCCATCACGGTCATCACCGACGACAAAAATCTAGAGTATACCAAATCTGCTTAAAGACTGACTCCTAGGAAGGCCCGTTGGTCACTTTTTTTTTTTTCAGATTTCAATTTTCTATAACTTTTCGTCTAGGGTCTAAAAACGTGAAAGCTGATGCTTTATCACATAGTTTTGAGCCGCTATCCACCCTTGATCCACCGTCCCCCATTCTTCAACCCAATATCGTTATAGCCAAAGTGTCATCGGAATTGGAGCGGGAGATTGTGGGGGCTCAATCTTTAGCTCCAAGGTCCAAACCCAGAAACCAATTGTTTGTTCCTCAGCAGTTACGCACCAAGCTCCTGCGAGAGTTCCATGTTTCAAAACTGAGTGCTCACCCGGGCATTTCTGCCACACGAGAGGCAGTAGCTAGAGTCTTTTGGTGGCCTTTAATGGCTTTGGATATAAAGAAGCATGTCGCTGTGTGTGGGGTATGCTCCGTTCTAAGAGCTCTCATTGCCGGCCGGGGAATTGGTGCCTTTGCCAATTCCAGGAAGACCATGGACCCACTTGTCCATGGACTTCATTACCAACCTTCCTTCTTCCCGGGGTAACACGGTAATTTGGGCAGTCGTAGACAGGTTTTCTAAGTTAGCGCATTTTGTACCTATGGCAAGTCTACCTTCAACAGAGACTCTCGCTAAGCATTTCCTCGCACAGATTGTACGGTTACATGGGGTACCTGTGAACATTGTACCTGACAGAAGGGCACAATTTGTGGCTAAATGTTTGCGGGCTTTTTGCAAAAGGTTGAGGATATCTTTATCTTTTTCCTCAGCTTACCACCCAGAGAGTAACAGGTAGACAGAGCGCACCAACCAGTCGCTTGAACAAATTCTTCGATATTTGACTTCTGCTCTGTAAAGCGACTGGTGTGATGCCCTACCGTTAGCAGAGTTCGCCTTCAACAATCATACCAATCAATCAACCGGTAGGTCACCATTTTTTATTATGGTTTGAGCCCCCATTTTGGTGAATTCTCACGATTAGATTCAGGCTGTCCAGGAGCGGAGTACTGTGTCAACTGAATCAGGGATCTATGGTCAAAAGTTCGGTTAAATATTTTCAGGGCTCAGGAGAATTATAAGCGTTTTGCAGATAAAAAAAAAGGGACCCTGATCAGGTATTGCAGTGTGGGGACAAAGTGTGGCTCTCTACTTGGAACATAAGTTTTCGTCTGTCCAATCTGGGGCCCAAGTTCATCGGTCCCTATGAGATCATTGAGGTAGTTAACCCCATGGCGTATCGTCTTCGCCTCCCCCCTGCTTTGAAACTCTATAACATATTCCATAGATCCTTGCTTAAACCCTTGGGATCGGTGGTAGAAGATCCAGTTGCTGTTCCCTCCCCAGTCTTGATCGATGAGCACATGGAATTTGAGGTACAACATATTGTAGACTCCCGGCGGGCTCGTGGGTCTTTACAGTACCTGGTTCATTGGAGAGGGTACGGTCCAGAGGACCGATCTTGGGTACCCTCCAGATCGGTACACGCTGGCCGTCTGGTTCGGGCATTCCATGCTTGGAATCCTGAGAAACTTGGGGGTCCAGAAGCCCCCACTGGTACTGTCATGGTTTACTGGGTCCTCGGGTCAGGTAGTTGCAGGGTTAACTCGGATGGCCTCTTTCTGAGTCCTGGGAGGCTTTTTATAGCATCACTGTGAGGCCAATCTTTGTCGTTTATACTCTGACCCTTGGCTGAGTGTGTCTCACCCTGGTGTGCCTCTGCTTCATGCATGTACTACTGTCTGTTTGTTTGGTTTCTGATCTGGTTCCGTCCCTGTTGGGATTCTTGCCTGCAGTTTCTGTACCATCTATTGCCCGTTCTGGTTTACTGATCTCTTGCTACGTCCTGTGCTTTGACCCCGGCCTGATCTGGTTTACGTCCCTGTCTATGCTCCTTGGTAACTTTGTCCTGTAGTTACCTTTCTAGGAGTTTTCCTTCAGCTCCTAGCTCTCCGGAGCTTAGGCCACGCCCCCAGCAGTCAGGTCCTTCAGGTCCTATCTGGCCTGAAGCAATCTCTCTGTTCCTGCTTTCTCTGGGAGACCTGTGGCAGGCTCCTCCCCTTGGCAGTCACGTGCTTCAGGTCCTGTTTGTCTGAAGCACGCATCTTCACCGCTGCTGCCCTGCTCCACAGGTATCTCTGAGCAGTTTGTTTTACTCAGGACATGCACACTGGCTCAGTGAGCAAGTGCAGTGCGTTGTTCCTGACAGATTCCTCATTACGTTTCCCCTGGGACATTCTCCTCCTCAATAATAATTATCTCATTGTATTATTACATGGATCTTTATGATATTACATCGTCATCTTCTCCCTATTCAGGTCCCTACAATATCGGATCCTCTCAGTGGAGATCTTCTATATAAGAGAATTCTTCTGAGTGACCCTACAAGGATGGATAGGGACAGGGACAAGATGGTGGAGAGGATATTACACCTCACCCTAGAGATCCTCTTCCGGCTTACTGGAGAGGTGAGAGATTCTGATGACATCACATTACATCATTCTTATCTATGGGAATAACAGATGGACAGAACTGGAGAGATGAGGACTCTGGAAATGTCTGTAGTGAGATTTATTAATGTGTCTCTCCATAACCAGGATTACACAGTAGTGAAGAAGACCTCTAGTCAGCGCTGTCAGGCCCCTGTGTCTGAGGGATGGGGAAGACCCCTGAACCCAATCACAGGGCCTCCACCTCACCACCTGATATATGAGGACATCAATGACCAGAAAATCCTAGAACTCACCTACAAGATGATTGAGCTGCTGACTGGAGAGGTGACATTGCTGGGAATGCTAGGAAATTATACAGTAACGCTATGAAGGGATCGGGGGATGACTGTATCATTGTATGTGTCAGGTTCCTATAAGGTATCAGGATGTCGCTGTCTATTTCTCCATGGAGGAGTGGGAGTATTTAGAAGGACACAAAGATCTGTATAAGGACGTCATGATGGAGGTTCCCCAGCTCCTCACATCACCAGGTAATAGACAGGACTAAATACACATGGCCTATAATTATCTGTATGTAAAGAATGAATTCAGTCCCTGTATGTGTTTCCTCCAGTTCTATCCAGTAAGAGGACAACACCAGAGAGATGTCTCCATCCTCTTCTTCCACAGGACGGTAAACAAAAAGATCCCGATGTTCCTCAGGGTCATCAGGTAGATGGAGAGAAGGTGTCATGAAATGTCCCCTATGATGTGTAGAAGGCTTTGAAGGTCTTGAGTTCATTCTTGTTTTATATACCAGTACAGTCATGGCCAAAAGTTTTGAGAATGACACAAGTATTAATTTTTACAAAGTCTACTGCTTCACTTTTTCTAATGGCAATTTGCATATACTCCAGAATGTTATAAAGAGTTTAACAGCAATTACTTGCAAAGTCAATATTTGGCTAGAAAATGAACTTTATCCCCCAAAACACATTTCAACATCATTGCAGCCCTGCCTTAAAAGGACCAGCTAACCTCTTTTCAGTGATTGCTCCATTAACACAGGTGTGGGTGTTGATGAGGACATAATGTCACGCGGTCTTATGATATGTGTACGATGTCAGTAAACTATTCTTAAAAGAACAACACTCTATACAACATATAGATTAGCAACATCAGCATGTAAATATAGAATAGATTTACCTGACACGATATCCGTTGAACTCAGGGTTAATCTTGAGGACTTGATACACTGTCACAGGAAAGAGGAGGACCGGGGGTCTAACCTGACCCTAAACTGGGGTCCTAACTAATCCCTCACCTTGGAGGTACTGATAATGGTTCAGAGGTCCAAGTCTCCAGCCTAACCCTGTCTCCTATCAGTCCCTGAACCCTGTAATCAGTCCTAAGAAGGATTCTGATTACCACCAAAGGGATATGGGCTGATCTCTGCTAAATACACAGATTAGACATATAAGACAGACTGGAGAAAACACAGACTTGCATACACACTCAAACACAGAAGGAACATAAATGATCGGGATATTAAACTCTAAGCAAGGTGAGCTTAAAACAACTAAGGAGCTCTTTAACTTAAGTCTATACAGATACAATCCTATCTGTGGTCTGCATGAAGAATTTCACTGGCAACTCCCAACACAGACAACCAGAGATTTAAAGGAAACCAATCAACAAATAATTAATTGCAGCCGGGAGAAAACTGCACCCAGTCCCAGAACTGAGCACAGACAGAATTAACTCCCTAACTGCCAAACACAAAGAAACAGCAACTCAGCTGTGAGAAGTCAGAATGTGCAACCGCGACGATCTTCGTGGCGATGCACACATGACAGTACCCCCCCTTCTACGAGGGGCCTCCGGACCCTCAGGGCCAGGTTTGCCCGGGTGAGTTCTGTGGAAGGTCCGCACCAAACGATCTGCGTTAATGTCAGACGCAGGAACCCACGTCCTCTCCTCTGGACCATACCCCTTCCAATGCACCAAGTACTGAAGGGACCGGCGATTCAGACGTGAGTCAATGATCTTTGACACTTGAAACTCCAAGTTACCATTGACCACCACTGGAGGAGGAGGTAGAGGTGATGGTATGACTGGTGCCACGTACCTCTTAAGTAATGACTTGTGGAACACATTATGAATTTTAAACGTAGGAGGGAGGTCCAGACGAAATGCCACAGGATTAATTATGGAACTGATCCTGTACGGCCCGATGAATCTGGGGCCCAGCTTCCAGGAGGGAACTTTAAGTTTTATATTCCTGGTAGACAACCATACCATATCGTTCACATTAAGATCTGGACCAGAAACTCTCCTCCTATCAGCCATACGTTTATAACGGTTCCCCATAGCACTCAGATTATTCAATACACCTCTCCACACTGAAGCAAGTGACGACGAGAAACGCTCCTCCTCAGGAACCCCAGAAGGGCCCCCCCATTGAATGTACAAAACTGGGGATGAAAACCATATGCCCCAAAAAACGGGGACTTACCAGTGGACTCGCTCCGCCTGTTGTTAAGAGCGAACTCTGCCAGAGGCAAGAAAGAAGACCAGTCCTCCTGGTTCTCTGAGACAAAACACCGAAGATAAGTCTCTAGGCTTTGATTCAGACGCTCTGTCTGACCATTGGTCTGCGGATGAAAAGCCGAGGAAAATGACAATTGCATCCCCCGACGTAAACAAAATGCCCTCCAAAACTTGGACACAAACTGAGACCCCCTATCTGACACCACATGAGAAGGCAACCCATGAAGTCTCACAATCTCCCCAATGAACACCTGCGCCAGAGTTTTAGCATTAGGGAGGGCAGGAAGAGCAATGAAATGTGCCATCTTACTGAACCTGTCAACAACCACCAGTATGACAGTCTTCCCTGACGACTGAGGAAGGTCCGTGATGAAGTCCATAGACAAATGAGTCCATGGACGCTCCGGAAGTTTCAAGGGTAAGAGGGTCCCAGACGGACGGGTATGAGGGGTCTTAGAGCGAGCACAAACCCCACAGGACGCGACAAAAGTTAAAACATCTTTATTAACGTTAGGCCACCAAAACCGGCGAGAAAGGAGATCTAAAGTAGCCTTACTCCCTGGATATCCTGCTAAAGCAGAATTATGATGTGCCTCAATAACCTTTTGTCTCAACTGATTTGGGACAAACAGTCTCCCTGGAGGTCCTGCAGGGGCGTCCCCCTGAGCCTCTAACACCTCCTCCTCAAGCTCAGAACATACAGCCGACACTACCACCCCCTCCTGAAGGATAGGAATCGGTCATCCATTTTCCCGGCCCCTGGGAAACTGCGAGACAAGGCATCCGCCTTAACATTCTTAGATCCAGGGCGATAAGTGACAACAAAATTAAACCTGGTAAAAAACAACGACCATCGAGCTTGTCTGGAATTCAGACGCTTAGCAGATTCCAAATACAGCAGGTTCTTGTGATCAGTAATGACGGTGACCGGGTGGACTGCCCCCTCCAAAAAGTGACGCCATTCTTCAAAAGCCAACTTAATGGCCAAAAGTTCCCTATTGCCGATATCATAATTCCTTTCGGCGGACGACAATTTTTTAGAAAAGAAAGCGCACGGATGCCATTTACCAGGGGACGGACCCTGGGACAATATTGCACCCACCCCTACGTCAGACGCGTCCACCTCCACAACGAACGGCTGTGATGCATCTGGTTGGATGAGAACGGGTGCCGAAGCAAAACATTTTTTCAAAGAGGAAAAAGCTTGGCAAGCTTTGTCCGACCATTTAGAAAAATCCGTCCCTTTTCTTGTCATGTCAGTGAGAGGTTTGACAACAGATGAGAAATTACAAATAAATTTCCGGTAGTAGTTAGCAAACCCCAGAAAACGCTGCAGAGCCTTAAGATCCTCTGGCTGATCCCATTCAAGCACTGCTCTCACCTTTTCAGGGTCCATACGGAAACCGGAGGCTGACACCAAGAAACCCAAAAACTGAAGTTCCTGTACGGCGAATACACACTTTTCCAGTTTGGCGTATAGTTTATTGTCTCGCAAGATCTGCAACACCTGTCTCACATGCTCCTGGTGAGACACAAGATCTGGTGAGTAAATTAAAATGTCATCCAAATATACGACCACAAACAGCCCCACCAGATGACGAAAAATGTCATTAACAAAATGTTGGAATACTGCTGGTGCAGTAGTCAGACCAAAAGGCATGACAAGGTTCTCATAATGTCCCTCCGGCGTGTTAAACGCCGTTTTCCACTCATCCCCCTCTTTTATCCTAATCAGATTATACGCCCCCCTGAGATCCAATTTAGAGAACCATTTGGCGCCAACAATTTGATTGAAGAGATCAGGAATCAGAGGGAGTGGATACGGATCTCGAACAGTAATCCGATTAAGTTCGCGGAAATCCAAGCAAGGGCGTAGGCCTCCATCTTTTTTCTTCACAAAGAAGAACCCCGCGGCCACTGGGAAGATGAAGGTCTAATATGCCCTTTGGCCAGACTTTCCGAAATATAATCTTTCATAGCCTGCCTCTCAGGACCAGAAAGGTTATATAACCTAGCTTTAGGTAACTTAGCATCAGGAAGTAAATTAATAGAGCAGTCATACACGCGATGAGGAGGCAACTCCTGACACCCCTCCTCAGAGAACACATCCCCAAAGTCCTCCAAAAAAGGAGGCAAAGTACTAGGCACGACCGCACTGATGACTGTGTTCATGCAGTTACTTTTGCAAAACTCCCCCCATTGGCTTATATCTCTGGACTGCCAATTAATCACAGGGTTATGTTTAACCAACCAAGGAAGTCCCAACACAATAGGAGTAGGTAGACCCTCTAACACATAACAGGATAATAGTTCCCTATGTATTGCCCCTACCCGAAGGTCAATGTTATGAACCTCATGAACAAAGCTACCTTGGCCGAGAGGCCTGGCGTCAATGGAGAATATAGGGATCGGTTTGACCAATACACTCAGATGCATACCTTGAACCTGAGCAAACTGAGCGTCAACCAGATTAGCCCCGGACCCACTATCAAGAAGAACAGAAAATCTCTCCACTCTCGTACCAACCACCACCTCCACTGGTACAAGGAACTGAGAAGAACTAGCGGACGAAATACATACTCCCAGGTTGTCGTCCACCACACAACCTGGGATTAACAGTTTTCCGGCGACTTTTTGCTCAACAAGGCACGGGATGGACATCCCCCAACAAAATGTCCCTCTTTCTCGCAGAAGAAACACCTTCTAGTCCTGCGGCGTACCGCCAATCCCCTACTACGAAATGATGTCCCTCCCAACTGCATAGGCTCCTCCGAACAGACAAGGGGAACCTCAACATAAGGGACTTTAGTAGTAGGTGGAGTAACAACAGGGGCGGAGTTACCTCGCACCTCTCCCGGAGCCGTCTATCAGTACGGATAGCTAGGGCCATAGCAGCCTCCAGTGATGGAGGAGAATCATACTGAGCCAAAACGTCCTTTAATTTGTCAGAAAGCCCATGACAAAACTGGCTCCTAAGAGCTGGGTCATTCCACTGAGTATCTGTGGCCCATCTACGGAACTCAGAAGCAAATTCCTCCGCCGGACGATCTCCCTGCTGTATCTTACGTAATTTTGTCTCAGCAAGAGAGACCCGATCTGGGTCATCATATACCAAACCCAGGGCAGTAAAAAATCGATCTACTGACTGTAGAGCCGGGGATCCCGGAGGAAGGGAGAAGGCCCAGGATTGAGGGTCCCCTTGTAGGAGCGAGATAACAATTCCCACTCTCTGCTCTTCACTCCCTGATGATCGAGGCCGAAGCCGAAAATACAATTTACATGCTTCCCTGAAGGTAAAAAATTTGTCTCGCCCACCAGTGAACCTGTCCGGGAGAGCTACTTTAGGTTCAAATCTGGTTTGCTCCGAGGGAGACAAAACTTTGGACTTAATGTCCGTCAGCTCCATGGATAATCCCTGCAACTGCAGAGCCAGCTGGGCTACTGGATCCATGGCAACTGGGAATAATTTTATGGGCCAGTGAAAATGTCACGCGGTCTTATGATATGTGTACGATGTCAGTAAACTATTCTTAAAAGAACAACACTCTATACAACATATAGATTAGCAACATCAGCATGTAAATATAGAATAGATTTACCTGACACGATATCCGTTGAACTCAGGGTTAATCTTGAGGACTTGATACACTGTCACAGGAAAGAGGAGGACCGGGGTCTAACCTGACCCTAAACTGGGGTCCTAACTAATCCCTCACCTTGGAGGTACTGATAATGGTTCAGAGGTCCAAGTCTCCAGCCTAACCCTGTCTCCTATCAGTCCCTGAACCCTGTAATCAGTCCTAAGAAGGATTCTGATTACCACCAAAGGGATATGGGCTGATCTCTGCTAAATACACAGATTAGACATATAAGACAGACTGGAGAAAACACAGACTTGCATACACACTCAAACACAGAAGGAACATAAATGATCTGGGATATTAAACTCTAAGCAAGGTGAGCTTAAAACAACTAAGGAGCTCTTTAACTTAAGTCTATACAGATACAATCCTATCTGTGGTCTGCATGAAGAATTTCACTGGCAACTCCCAACACAGACAACCAGAGATTTAAAGGAAACCAATCAACAAATAATTAATTGCAGCCGGGAGAAAACTGCACCCAGTCCCAGAACTGAGCACAGACAGAATTAACTCCCTAACTGCCAAACACAAAGAAACAGCAACTCAGCTGTGAGAAGTCAGAATGTGCAACCGCGACGATCTTCGTGGCGATGCACACATGACACATGGCTAGAGATCAATCTGTCATGATTAAGTAAGAATGACACCACTGGACACTTTAAAGGGAGGCTGGTGCTTGGCATCATTGTTTCTCTTCTGTTAACCATGGTTATCTCTAAAGAAACACGTGCAGTCATCATTGCAATGCACAAAAATGGCCTAACAGGGAAGAGTATCGCAGCTAGAAAGATTGCACCTCAGTCAACAATCTATCGCATCATCAAGAACTTCAAGGAGAGAGGTTCCATTGTTGCCAAAAAGGCTCCAGGGCGCCCAAGAAAGACCAGCAAGCGCCAGGACCGTCTATTAAAAGTGTTTCAGCTGTGGGATCGGGCTACCAGCAGTGCAGAGCTTGCTCAGGAATGGCAGCAGGCAGGTGTGAGTGCATCTGCACGCACTGTGAGGCAGAGACTCTTGGAGCAAGGCCTGGTCTCAAGGAGGGCAGCAAAGAAGCCACTTCTCTCCAGAAAAAACATCATGGACAGACTGATATTCTGCAAAAGGTACAGGCAGTGGACTGCTGAGGACTGGGGTAAAGTTATTTTCTCTGATGAATCCCCTTTTCGATTGTTTGGGACATCAGGAAAACACCTCATTCAGAGAAGACAAGGTGAGCGCTACCACCAGTCTTGTCTCATGCCAGCTGTTAAGCATCCTGAAACCATTCATGTGTGGGGTTGCTTCTCAGCCAAGGGAATCGGCTCTCTCACAGTCTAAAAACACAGCCATGAATAAAGAATGGTACCAGAATGTCCTCCAAGAGCAACTTCTCCCAACCCTCCAAGAGCAGTTTGGCGATCAACAATGCCTTTACCAGCATGATGGAGCACCTTGACATAAAGCAAAGGTGATAACTAAATGGCTCAGGGAACAAAACATAGAGATTTTGGTCCATGGCCTGGAAACTCCCCAGATCTTAATCCCATTGAGAACTTGTGGTCAATCATCAAGAGACGGGTGGACAAACAAAAACCTAAAAATTCTGACAAAATGAAAGCATTGATTGTGCAAGAATGGACTGCTATCAGTCAGGATTTGATCCAGAAGTTGATTAAGAGCATGCCAGGGAGAATTGCAGAGGTCCTGAAGAAGAAGGGTCAACACTGCAAATATTGACTTGCTACATTAACTCATTCTAACTGTCAATATAAGCTTTTGTTACTCATATGTTTGCAATTATTATATTTCTGTCTGTGGTAAAAACATCTGTCAAACACACATAAAAACCAGAGGGCAGCAGATCATGTGAAAATATAATATTTGTGTCATTCTCAAAGCTTTTGGCCATGACTGTATAATATAGTGAATGGACAATTTATTCGAGACAGCTACCTTTTCCTGACTGAAAATGGAAAATTTGAAAAGTGACCCTGAAGTGCAGGAGAAAATCAACTAAGTAGTCTTTTCTGTGGATCACATGCAGTGTACACCAACATTATGATAGGAAAATCGCGTGATCTGATCGACTTTGAGCATATAATGCAAACTATGGTATTGAGATTATACTGAGAATATTGTGATTGTAGTAAAGCAACCAGAAAAATTCTATGAATATAAGTAACTTAGGTGTGAGAGGAGTTCATCTACAATCGTTCTGAAGAACACTTCGTGCACATTCATACACACTGCAGCTGACCACAACATTGGTAAAAAAAAATGAAGTGTCCAAATGAACGACTCTACAGCACAAAAGATTACTTAGGTTTTGTGCCTTTGTTTCTTTCTTTTCTTTCTTCTTTTTTTTTCTTTCTTTCCCGACGTTTTTACACTCAAGATTTTAATCCTATAGACTAGAGCATCTCTGGGATGAGATAGATCGGTTTGTTCATAACATGTCAGCATGTCCGTCTAATACGTGGCAAATGTAAAAATCCATACCATCCTCAACGACCAGTAATCCTGCAGAACGACCAACACCTACTGGAATCATATAACAATTTGGTGGAGTTCTGAAAGAACATCCAACATTGTACTAGATGGGTGTCTCTAATAAACGTGGCCATTTAGTGTATGTTTTATACTTGGTGGAGATGGCAGAATAAAGCTGATCATAGACATTAGATGTTGTCTGGATTTTCTCACAATTTTCTAGTTATGGAGACTGCTGGTTAAATTAGGATCCGACAGATTAGATTTACACAGCTGACCTGCAGATATGGGACAACTACTGCTGTCATGTTATTTTTTATCGTCATTTGATCTGTTCTGTTCTTGGAAATAATTTCTCCATCTGTCTGTGACCTCTACAATTTTTGTTTCAGGGTGAAGATCTGCCCCATATTAATACTACAGAGACATATGTGAGGGGCGATGAGTGGTGTAAAGAGGAGATTCCTGCAGATAACAGCACAGGTGAGTTGCAAAGTTATATTGCAGCTAAGGGAAAAACAACTAAATTTAAAGCAGCTGATATAGCGAGTGAAAGAATTTGTGAGTAATTTGTTCCCAAGTGATTTGGCCTAAGGGCTCATACTCGAGAGAAAAACGGACAAGTGCAAGGCAATAAAAAATCGGATTGCACTCGGACCAATGTTATTCAATAGGTGACATCTCATTTGCGATTTTTTTTTTCTCAGCTGAAATCGGACTGAGAAAAAAAATCGCAACATGCTGCGATATGCTGCGATTTTCAGATGAGAATCGCCAATGCAAGTCAATGAATCCATTAAAAAAAAGGACGAAAAACAGACAATCCGTTTTCCGTCCGTTTTTTACTGAAAACAAGACCTAAAAGTTGTAAGAAAAAAAAAAGAGCCCATTACAGGAAGTGACAAACAGGGAAGTGTTGAGAGGGATGGTTGAAAAAACAGTCAGAGAAAGCCTTGCATGAGATACACCTCCACGGATTTCATTTATCAGCTGATTTCGCCATGTCCTGAACATTAAATGTCGAGATGCTGTCGTAGATCTCCATACAGCCGCACAAAATGCCCTTTTTTGGGTCGCTGGGTAAGGAGCGGATGCACCCAAAATCGACTTTGCCTCCTCGGAGCAACAACAGGGGAATATCCCACACCATACTCCCGGGATAACACCCAGTTGAAGAGGAGCTCCTCAGTAGGATCAATACTTAGATTAGTAGCTGCCATTCTTGCTTGGAATCCAAAAAGACACACGCCAAAAATCACATCAAGCAATCACATATGTAGCTAAATGCATTTATATAGGGCTATCACAAATGCTTTCTAATTTATTGGGGCTTCTTTCTCTGTTAAAAACGCATTGCAAATGGATTAAAACGGATGTAAAATGGATGGTGCGATATAAAAATCACATAAAAATCGCATGACAATCGCATAGCTTTGGGCCATTATTTCCATCCAGAAAACGGACCGTTTTTTTTTCTCGCAAATGGGTATGAGCCCTAAGTGTGTGCTTTGTGAATCACTGACTTTGAATTAAGGGAGTTTAGAAGGGATAATTTATACTAATTCGTTATTCACTTACGTATATTCCTGTGCTGTGTAATCCCTATTAGTAATATGTGCTCCGATATAGACAATGCAACCAGTATACTGTATACCGTACAGTACAGACCAAAAGTTTGGACACACCTTCTCATTTAAAGATTTTTCTGTATTTTCATGACTATGAAAATTGTACATTCACACTGAAGGCATCAAAACTATGAATTAACACATGTGGAATTATACATTACACTTAACAAAAAAGTGTGAAACAACTGAAAATATGTCTTATATTCTAGGTTCCTCAAAGTAGCCACCTTTTGCTTTGATGACTGCTTTGCACACTCTTGGCATTCTCTTGATGAGCTTCAAGAGGTAGTCACCGGGAATGGTTTTCACTTCACAGGTGTGCCCTGTCAGGTTTAATAAGTGGAATTTATGGCCTTATAAATGGGGTTGGGACCATCAGTTGTGTTGTGCAGAAGTCTGGTGGATACACAGCTGATAGTCCTACTGAATAGACTGTAAGAATTTGTATTATGGCAAGAAAAAAGCAGCTAAGTAAAGAAAAACGAGTGGCCATCATTACTTTAAAAAATGAAGGTCAGTCAGTCAGAAAAATTGGGAAAACTTTGAAAGTGTCCCCAAGTGCAGTTGCAAAAACCATCAAGCGCTACAAAGAAACTGGCTCACATGAGGACCGCCCCATGAAAAAAGACCAAGAGTCACCTCTGCTTCTGAGGATAAGTTTATCCAAGTCACCAGCCTCAGAAATCGCAGGTTTACAGCAGCTCAGATTAGAGACCAGGTCAATGCCACACAGAGTTCTAGCAGCAGACACATCTCTACTACAACTGTTAAGAGGAGACTTTGTGCAGCAGGCCTTCATGGTAAAATAGCTGCTGTGAAACCACTGCTAAGGACAGGCAACAAGCAGAAGAGACTTGTTTGGGCTAAAGAACACAAGGAATGGACATTAGACCAGTGGAAATCTGTGCTTTGGGCTGATGAGTCCAAATTTGAGATCTTTGGTTCCAACCACCGTGTCTTTGTGCGATGCAGAAAAGGTGAACGGATGGACTCTACATGCCTGGTTCCCACCATGAAGCATGGAGGAGGAGATGTGATGGTGTGGGGGTGCTTTGCTGGTGACACTGTTGGGGATTTATTCAAAATTGAAGGCATACTGAACCAGCATGGCTACCACAGCATCTTGCAGCGGCATGCTATTCCATCCGGTTTGCGTTTAGTTGGACCATCATTTATTTTTCAACAGGACAATAACCCCAAACACACCTCCAGGCTGTGTAAGGGCTATTTGACCAAGAAGGAGAGTGATGGGGTGCTACGCCAGATGACCTGGCCTCCACAGTCACCAGACCTGAACCCAATCGAGATGGTTTGGGGTGAGCTGGACCGCAGAGTGAAGGCAAAAGGGCCAACAAGTGCTAAGCATCTCTCGGAAATCCTTCAAGATTGTTGGAAGACCATTTCCGGTGACTACCTCTTGAAGCTCATCAAGAGAATGCCAAGAGTGTGGCAAAGCAGCCATCAAAGCAAAAGGTGGCTACTTTGAAGAACCTAGAATATAAGACATATTTTCAGTTGTTTCACACTTTTTTAAGTATATAATTCCACATGTGTTAATTCATAGTTTTGATGCCTTCAGTGTGAATGTACAATTTTCATAGTCATGAAAATACAGAAAAATCTTTAAATGAGAAGGTGTGTCCAAACTTTTGGTCTGTACTGTATCTTGTCACATGTATGCAGTGTGTGACCACTCATGTGAGGGTGTGAACTGCTGTGTGAGATGTGTGAATGTTGTATATTTGGAAGCCCAGGTACTGGATCTAAATAAACTGCAATCCATGGACAATATGAAAAGGAGCTTTCTGCTATCTGAGCAGGTGCTCCCTGATGGTAGATGTGGGGGAGGATCATAGTATGGAGCTTCAGGACAGTGAAGCAGCTAGCTCAGTGGCTGTTAGAAGGCGAAGCAGAGAAACGAGTGTCAGGGAGGCTTGTCCTGATCTTGGCACACTCCAACAAGTTTGCTGAGGAAGCAGATGAGCCATGTGACAGTACAGGGGTAGCACTGCTGCAGCGAGACATGTCCTCTGAAAGCCAAGGGAGTATCCACTAAGAGGGGAAATACAAGTGTTGGGCAGGCCATACTGGTGCTGATAGAGGTGGATTCAATTAATAGGGGAACAGGTAGGGCAATTTATCACAAAGACGTCACTGGAATCATTGAACACATTGCAGATTACTTGGAGGGGCTGGTGAGGACACAGAGGCCATGGAGCTCAAAGTAAACAGGTCAATAAAAGTCCAAAATGAGACGTAGGTGGATGGTCCTTAAAAATTATTTCAGGAAATTCATCTGTAAGTTTAAAGCATAGACCTCAAAGGTAGTATTTTATTAAAATACCTGCCACGCCAAAGAGAGAATAAGGGAGATTAATAAATGGATCAGGAATTGGTTCAGGAATTAAGGTTTTCAGTTCCTGGAGAACTGAGACAACTTTTCTGTTGGCTACGGAGTCAACGCTAGGGATGGGGAAATGGAGATGGTGCAGTAGTTCTGGGGGAAAAAATGGCTAGAATGTTGGTTGAGAATTTAAACCAGGGAATGGGGGGAGGGCAATTACTAAACCGGAGGGGAAAACGGTGTAGATAGTGACCTGGGCATAAGTAATGAAAGTAGTGGTGGCATCAGGGAAGGGGTTAGAAAAGTTAGAAAAGTCAATACGCTAAAGAAGAAATAGAGGTACAGAGAAATACATTAAGTGCATGTACATTAATTGCAGAAGTCTCACCAACAAGATGGAGGAATTAGAATTAATATTATTGGAAGAACATTATGATACCGAGTGGATAACTGAGATATGGCTGGGCAAGAGCTACGACTGGACAGTTAATTTACAGGGCTATAGTCTGTTTAGGAATGACCGTACAAATAAGCGAGGTGAAGGGGTTTGTTTATATGTAAAATCTTCCTAAAACCCATCCAGCGTGATAATATATGTGAGGCTAATGAAAATGTAGAGTCCCTGTTAGTGGAGATAAGGGGAGTGAGAAAGAATAGTAAAATACTGATGTGGTGATAGGAATCTGTTATAAGTCTCCAAATAATGTATAATGGAAGTGGGAGAAAATCTCATAAAGTAAATAGATGAGGCAACGAAACAGAAGTCATTATTATGGGGGACTTCAACTACCCTGATACAAATTGGGGAGCAGAAAACTGAAGGTTCAGCAAAACAAACAGGTTTTTTACAACAATGAGAGACAATTACCTTTAACCCCTTAACCCCCATGGGTGGTTTTCACATTAATGACCCAGCCAATTTTTACAATTTTGACCACTGTCCCTTTATGAGGTAGTAACTCTGGAACGCTTCCATGGATCCTGGTAATTCTGACACTGTTTTATCGTGACATATTGTACTTCATGTTATTGGTAAATTTCTTTGATATAACTTGCGTTTATTTGTGAAAAAAAACGGAAATTTGGAGAAAATTTAGAAAATTTCGCAATTTTCCAACTTTGAATTTTCATGCCCTTAAATCACAGAGATATGGCACACAAAATGCTTAATAAGTAACATTTCCCACTTTTATTTTACATCAGCACAATTTTGGAATCAAATTTTTTTTTTGCTAGGAAGTTATAGGAGTTAAAAGTTGACCAGCGATTTCTCATTTTTACGCCATTTTTTTAGGGACCATATCACATTTAAAGTCATTCTGAGGGGTCTATATGACAGAAAATACCCAAAAGTGACACCATTCTAAAAACTGCACCCCTCAAGGTGCTCAAAACCAAATTCAATAAGTTTATTAACCCTTCAAGTGCTTCACAGGAATTTTTTGAATGTTTAAAAAAAAATGAACATTTAACTTTTTTTCACAAAAAAATTACTTTAGGTCCAATATTTTTTATTTTCCCAAGGGTAACAGGAGAAATTAGACCCCAAAAGTTATTGTGCAATTTGTCCTGAGTACGCTGATATCCAGTATGTGCCGGTAAATCACTGTTTGGGCGCATGGCAGAGCACGGAAGGGAAGGAGCGCCGTTTGACTTTTTCAACTCAAAATTGGCTGGAATTGAGATCGGCCGCCATGTCGTGTTTGGAGAGCCCCTGATGTGCCTAAACAGTGAAAAAACCCCACAAGTGACCCCATTTTGGAAACTAGACCACCCAAGGAACTTATCTAGATGCATGGTGAGAACTTTGAACCCCCAAATGCTTCACAGTAGTTTATAACGTACAGCCGTAAAATTAAAAAAATCATATTTTTTTCCATGAAAATGATCTTTTCACCCCCAATTTTTATTTTCCCAAGGGTAACAGGACCCCAAAAGTTATTGTGTAGTTTGTCCTGACTACGCTGATACCCCATATGTGGGGGTAAAACACTGTTTGGGTGCATGGCAGAGCTCGGAAGGGAAGGAGCGCCATTTGACTTTTTCAACACAGAATTGGCTGGAATTGAGATCAGACGCCATGTCGCGTTTGGAGAGCTCCTGATGTGGCAAAACAGTGGAAACCCCCCAACCCTAACCCCAACAAACCCCTAACCCTAATCCCAACCCTAACCCTAATCCTAACTTTAGCCCCAACCATAACCCTAACTTTAAAGGGAACTTGTCACCCCCGCAGCCATTTTGAAGTAAAAGAGCCACCTTTAGCAGCACTAAGGCAGCAGTCTGTAAAGGTGGCTCTTTTTTTTCTGGACCCCTGCAACGCTGAAATATTCAGTTTTAAAACTAGGTCCCCATATCTTAAATGTGTCCCTGAGGCATGGCCTCTTCCCCTGACTCATCCTCCCCCCAGCAGTCCATCAAGCCCCTTCAGCGTCGACCCGCCTCCAACAGCGTTGCTTTACTTTCATTTCTGTTCTGTGGGCGCCTACGCTGTTGTAACAGTCCTCGGGCATGTGCAGTGCGCGCTGCCTGAGAACTGTCAGAAGACTATTGCGCCCCACAGTGTGTTATGTATTCACACTGCGGGGCCGGCAATCTGGCGCCTGCGCAGTCTACATGTTTGATCTTTTTTTATTACGATTTTTGGGAGGCAGAATGAGCAAAAACCAGCAATTCATGAATTTCTTTTGGGGGGGCGTTTATACCGTTCCGCATGTGGCAAAATTGATAACGTTTTATTATTTAGGTTAGTACAATAACAGTGATACCTCATTTATATCATTTTTTTGTTTTGGCGCTTTTATACAATAAAAACAATTTTATATAAAAAATAAATATTTTTGCATCGATTTATTCTGCGAGCTATAACTTTTTAGTTTTTTCGCTGATGATGCTGTATGGCGGCTCGTTTTTTGCTGGACAAGATGACATTTTCAGCAGTACCATGTTTATTTATATCCGTCTTTTTTTTTTATTACACTTTTTGTCCGGCGGTATGATGATAAAGCATTGGTTTTTTTGCCTTTTTTTTTAAGGGGTTCACTAAAGGGGTTAACTAATGGGACGGTTTTATAGGGCGGGTCTTTACGGAGGCGGTGATACTAAATATGTGTGCTTTTATTGTTTTTTTTTAAATTTATATAATAAAGTATTTTTTGGAACAATATTTTTTTTTCTTTATTTAGGAATTTTTAAAAAAATATTTTTACCCATTTTTTTTTTTCACATTGTCCCAGGGTGGGACATCACTACATAGTGTCAGATCGCCAATCTAACACTTTGCACTGCACTGTGTTAGATCAGCGATCTGACAGGCAGTGTAGGAGGCTTGCCGGCGCCTGCTCTCAGCAGGTACTGACAAGCCACCTCCCTGCAGGACCCTGCAGGACCCCGCGGCCATCTTGGATCCGGGGGCCTGCAGGGAGGAGGCCCTCGGAACAACGCGATCACATTGCATTGTTCTGAGGGTCTCAGGGAAGCACGCAGGGAGCCCCCTCCCTGCGCGATGCTTCCCTATGCCACTGGAACGCTGAGATTATGCTTGATTGCAGTGTGCCGGGGGTGAAAGTGCCGGGAGCGGTCCGTGCCGGGTGTCAGCTGTGAGATTACGGGGTGCATTATATTTTGTGGATGACTATTAGGGTGCATTATACTACATGAATGACTATGAGGTGCATTATACTTTATAGATGACAATAATAGGGTGTGCATTATACTACTTGGATGACTCTGGGGCGCATTATATTTTACTGATTACTATGAGGTGCATTATACTTTATGGATGATTATGGGGCGCATTGTATTTTATGGTGGACTATGAGCTGTGCATTATATTACATGGATACCTCTGTGGTGCATTATATTATATGAAGGATATTGACTCTGTAAAAACTAATATGGATGACTATGGGCTGTGCAGTATATCATATGGAGGACTATGGGGCTGCATTATACTATATAGAGGACTTTGGGGGCCAGCATGATGGAAATATATACCATGATGGAAGGCGCATATATACAAATTTATTCAGGATGGGGGGATGCCAGGGCCAAAACTTGCACGGGGCCTGACAGACTCTAGTTATGGCACTGGAGAGGAAATACCACACTGCATGCAACTAGAATACGATCTGATAACATATCAGATCGCACTTAGACCAATGTTATTCTATAAACAAAACACATATCTGAGTTCAATTTGATTATCAAATCGCACTTGGACATGCAACTCAATGAGTGCGTGGATATCATCGATCTGCACTCGGATGACATCTGAGTGCAGTCTGCTTTCTGCACCCTGACACAATGGAGAAGGAGACATTTTGTTCTCTTTCTTCTCAGTATGCCCCAAGTCTCTCATCTGAAAGAATTGTATCACACTGTGCTCACACTCTGATCAGAGTTTTCATCAGAGTGTCATTTGCATATTCTCCCAATTCTCTCGGATGAGTGAATCTACAGCCGTCTGCACCTGCCCTTAACCTATAATAGACAATTTATTCAAATAAGATACATTATACAGAAATACTTCTCTATTGTACATCAAGATGTGATACTTAAAGGGAACCTGTCACCAGTTTTGTGACATAGCAGCTAAAAATATCACCGTATTCAGCGTCAGCTATGCATTCACTAAATCCTTATAGAACCCCCTGACTCCCCTTGTATACTCCCGAAAAACCTTTTTAATTTCTCCTGCACTGTATGGTAATCTTCTCAGTCCGGTCCGATGGGCATGGTTTCGAGCCTCTACGTCACTCCCATCGGTTGTTACTAGCCGTTCTAATTCATGGATGACGTCTCTTGTGCCGAGCGACACCTCGCGCCTGCTCAGAAATATTGCGTTTCGCACCTGCGCAGCATGCTTTGCCCAACTGCGGGCAAAGCCGAAAAACAGAAGTGTCGTGTGTTGGCACACATACTTCCGGCTCATGTACCGAAACTACGTTTGCCAGTGCCTGCGCACTTCTGTTTTTTGGCTTTGCTCGCAGTTGGGCAAAGCATGCTGCGCAGGTGCAAAACGCAATATTTCTGAGCAGGCGCGATATGTCGCATGGCAATGTGGATCGTTATCCATGTCAGGAGGACGGCGAGAAGAAGCCGGGAGGAGGGATGCAGAGGCCCAAAACCACACCCATCGGACCGGACTGAGAAGATTACCATACAGCGCGGGAGAAATTAAAAAGGTTTTTCAGGAGTACAAAAGGGGAGTCAGGGGGTACTATAAGGGTTTAGGGAATGCATAGCAGACGCTGAATAAGGTGACATTTTTAGCTGATATGTCACAAAACTGGTGACAGGTTCCCTTTAAAGATATAATCAAACAGAATAGATTTAAGATCGTTCCAAAGAGAGGAATATGACTTTCAAATTTCTTATTCCCAAGTTTATACATGGAGAAAAAAGAAACCGCTACAACATGGTTTGCCCTAAAAGGTTTCTGTGAATGAGCTAAACAAAGATGCAATGTCTGCATTAGGGCTGAGAAAAGACAGTGTTATGATTTGGTAACCGAGGAGGATAATAGAGAAATAGGCTAGGCAACTAAAGACCCAGAGAGGTTGGTAACTTAGCGGATTGCAGACCCCTAAACTGACAACACAAGTAGAATTACCTACGATGCCCTAGATGCATCGACACAGCCAAAGAGTTAACTAAGCCTAAAGAGAGAAAGCTAAACTGCCCCGGAGTAGAGCCCCAAAGGAATAGGTAGCCCCCAAACATATATTGCCAGAGAGACAGATGAAGTACAAAACACAGGCAGAAAATAGAGTAAGCAAATGCTGGGGCCCAAACTGTCTGGATAGAACAGGACAGGAAAGGATACTGTCTGCAATCCAGCAAAAACTCTAAGAAAAATTCTAACATGTCTGATATGCAAAAATACTGAGGCCACATGACCTCTCCCCACTAAATCAGAACTCTGGTGTTAACTGGACGCAATATACTGAAATAATCGGAGACTAGAAATACAGAAAAGACTGACATAAGCTGTGGCAAAGGAAAACAGAGTCCGGCACTGGTCCCAGTAGGGAACCCGGCTGAACTCATACCAGCAAGGCAGAGAACAGAGAAAAGCAAAATGCCACAGATTAAAACAGACAAATAACTTATCTGAAAGATGCAGGACAAAGCAGGAAGCAAGCAGACTTCCAGAAGGCTCAGGAAGAATACCAAAATCACCGGCAACAACTAAGGGAACACTGCTCACTTAAATCTCTACAGTTAGTAACACCTGACCTCCAATCATCCTCTTCAGGTGATTGACTTCTGTCAGCCAGACCAGCTCCATTACCAGCAGCAACCACCAGAGGGAGTCCAAACTCAGAAGCCAGATCAAAAGTGTTCACAACAGACAGTCTGTGGATCTGTCACATAGTGTATGTTCCAGTACTGAACCTTTCATTAACTGTGACACATGCGCCATGTACAATAGTGTATCAAATGTAAAAGTTGTAGTGTTAAATACATACTTAGGTATACAGTCAAAGATCTTAAAAAAAGAATTTGTGAATATATTTCTAATATAGACTAGCTTTTAATATTTTTAATTGGATTATCACCAGAAAGTTCTATCTTCGTCTCATCAGACCAGAGAATCTTATTTCTCATAGTCTGGGAGTCCTTCATGTGTTTTTTAGCAAACTCTATGCGGGCTTTCATATGTCTTGCACTGAGGAGAGACTTCCGTCGGGCCACTCTGCCATAAAGGCCCAACTGATGGAGGGCTGCAGTGATAGTTGACTTTGTGGAACTTTCTCCCATCTCCCTACTGCATCTGTGGAGCTCAGTCACAGTCATCTTGGGGTTCTTCTTTACCTCTCTCACCAAGGCTCTTCTCCCACTATTGCTCAGTTTGGCTGGACGGCCAGGTCTAGGAAGACTTCTGGTGGTCCCAAACTTCTTCGATTTAAGGATTATGGAGGCCACTGTGCTCTTAGAAACCTTGAGTACTGCAGAAATTCTTTTGTAACCTTGGCCAGATGTGTGCCTTACCACAATTCTGTCTCTGAACTCCTTGGCTAATTCATTTGACCTCAAGATTCTTATTTAGTCTGACATGCACTGTGAGTTGTGAGGTCTTATATAGACAGGTATGTGCCTTTACAAATCAAGTCCTATCAGTTTAATTAAACACAGCTGGACTCCAATGAATGAGTAGAACCATCTCAAGTTGGATCACAAGGAAATGGACAGCATGTGACTTAAATATGAGTGCCTGAGCAAAGTGTCTGAATACTTATGACCTTGTGATATTTCAGTTCTTCTTTTTTAATAAATTTGCAAAAATTTCTACATTTCTGGTTTTTTTTTCTGTCAAGATGGGGTGCAGGGTGTACATTAATGAGAAACAAAATTAACTTTTTTGAATTTACCAAATGGCTGCAATGAAACAGAATGATAAAATTAAAGGGGTCTGAATATTTTCCATACCCACTGTATATTAGCTACATGGAAAGTGAATGTGGTAGACCGTTTTGATGATTTCTTTTGTAGGGTGCTCTTTTGAAGTCTACAGTAAATTTTTTTTTGCTAAATATAAATAAGTATTTTATAAAAGTTTGGTGACCGCCACACTAAATCATAGTCCTATGGAGTACTTCGCTTAAAGAGCGAAGCAAAAATTGAAAGGAGCACAAACCTGCTGGCCTAATATCATAATCTGAGTCCCTTCTTTGATATTTACTGTTATCACCACAGTCTTCTATCAGTTGATAATTGAATTTCATTACAATTTTTATAGAAACGTTATAAAATGTATAAATATAATTAATATAATTTTTAGGCTGTGTTACTGTAAAAATAATAAATTCTTTTTTTTTTTATTCTTGGCAGATGAATGTACTAGCAGATCAGTGGCGCATGTGATCTTTTCAGATTTTCCAGCCTATGACCTTAGTATCACACCAGATACACGTGAAGAGCTTGACAGTGCTACAGGTGTATCTCCAGTCCTCAACAATAAAGGTTTATCAACTGATCCTTTAAAACAGCTTCTATCTTCTGATCCATCAAAGAGTGTTAAGCAAAGCAAAAATAATAGGAGTGGTGAACATCAAACAATTTTCACAAGAAAGAAGCAACATTCATGTTCAGAATGTGAGAAATGTTTTAGAGACAAATCACGTCTTGCTAATCATCTGAGAACTCACACAGGGGAAGAACCATTTTCATGTTCAGAATGTGGAAAAAAATTTAGAGAGAAATCAAATCTTGTTAAACATCTGAAGATTCACACAGGGGAGAAGTCATTTTCATGCTCAGAATGTGGGAAATGTTTTACATTGAAAGACCATCTTGTTAAACATCAGAGGATTCATACAGGGGAGAAACCATTTTCATGTTTAAAATGTGGGAAATGTTTTAGAGTCAAAACACATCTTGTTAAACATCTGAGAAGTCACACAGGGGAGAAGCCATATTCATGTTCAGAATGTAGGAAATGTTTTGCAAGTAAATCAGATCTTGTTAAACATCTGAAAAGACACACCGGTGGAAAGCCATTTTTATGTCGAGAATGTGGGAAGTGTTTTACTGATAAATCATATCTTGTTAAACATCACAAAACGCACACTGGGGAGAAACCATTTTCATGTTTAGAATGTGAGAAATGTTTTACAGAGAAATGCTATCTTATTACACATCAGAGAATTCACAAAGGGGAAAGGCCATTTACATGTTTAGAGTGTGGGAAATGTTTTGCAGCCAAATCTTATCTTGTTAAGCATCACAAAATGCACACTGGGGAGAAACCATTTTCATGTTCAGAATGTGGGAAATGTTTTGGAGAGCAATCATACCTTGTTACACATCAGAGAACTCACACAGGGGAGAAGCCATTCTCATGTCCAGAATGTGGGAAATGTTTTACGTATAGATCAAATCTTGCTATCCATATGAGACGTCACACAGGGGAAAAGCCTTATTCATGTTCAGAATGTGGGAAATGTTTTACACAGAAATCAAATCTTATTGCACATCAGAGAAGTCACAATGGAAAGTAGACATTTTTATTTCTTTTCAGACAGTAAAAAGACAGAAACGCTGTTACCACCTATTAGAAGTGTCTGTAAAATGGAATTTCTTTGCTTCTTATCCTATGTCATGTGGTAACGCTCTTTAAAGGAAATGTTACTTTAAAAAAATGTAAAATGATTAAAAAAGTTTAAAGTATGTGGTGAATGAGGATTCATTTTGTCTTCTCAGTCCCATTTTATGCTTTAAATCTCTCACGTACACAAGGGAGGTTAAGGTGACTGAATGCCATTCATGGAACCCAGGGGACCAGCGGGGCATGCTAAAACAGCTCCCAGACCCAGAAAAGAGCCCAACAGCATTTTTCAGATCCCTACATAAGTGACCTATGACTATACCTGGAGTGATTTAGAAGCTTTGACTAAAGCAAACACAGGATAACTGATGGAATACCTCATTTTAAGTTATGAGACTATCAACTCCCAGGCACTAAACTACATCAAGTATAATCTCACCAGAGAAACTAATAAAGAAGTGGGTGAAAGAAAAACAGATGGAACACTGCGTGACTTTGACTGATGTTACATATAGAAGGACGAAATAGTAGAAAAATATTTTGATAGAGTGAGGATGGTTTGGTCTGACGTGGGATTTTCAGTTTGCAGCGCTATAGAGACGGGGTGCGCGGTATCAAGATCTGGTGGTAGTTAAAGGTATATATTATTTATATTTCATTTGTAATCATAGCACTTTAGTATTTGGCACTGTTTTATTGCCTTCTAGGGTAATGACTTTTTCGTCACTGGTGCACTTTAGTTCCTACTTATAGTGTTTATCACGCATGGTTAATACATTTGATATCATATTTTTCATACTTATTAATCCATATTGTGCACATAATGCTCTTTTTTCACTAGTTTTTATGATTTTTTTATGATATTTACCACATCTAGGTGTGTTATTGGTTTTTTATTTATTTTTATAATTTTTTTTTTATATATATATATGCCTTTATCCGCCATTTGCAGTATTGGTCTGATATATACAGTATATAATAATTTTTTATATTTATTTTTTAATAATCTTGATACATGCACATTTCATGCCACTTGTTTGCTTGTTTTATCTGATTTATTATAATAATAAAGATATATTCTTTTAAAATATATGTGTCTTTTGTCTAGGTAGTTCTTGGCATTCCATGGTTTTGGGTTTTCTGCTGACTTCAGCATTTGTAGATGGACTCCAGGACAGAATTAGGATAGATCTGATAGCATCAAGAGCAGTATGGAAGTGGTTAAGTCCAGGGTACCTACTAGAGGTTGCAAAGGGAGTAGAATTCATCCAAGCAGTTCACTCAACAGAGCTTGTGTCAGCTGTTTTACACTTTTCTATTCACAGATATTTTTTTCTCCCTGGTTGCTTTTTTTCTTTTAGCTTTTTCTTTTCAGTCAAATAAGTTTGCACCAATCATTATCCCCCACACAAACAGTTAAAAATAAAGTGCTGACACAATCACCATATTCATAAAATGTTGTCCTACCTGTCCCATTTGTCCCAACAATGCATTTCAGTGGAGGAGGCATATGCTTTCCTTGCCTCCGACACTGATAGCGAGGGAGAGGATCCCACATTTCTTCATTTCTCAGATTCGTCGCCCTCTTATTCCTCCTCATCTTTCTCCTCAGGTCCTGCTGACCAGCCATGCAGACGTTCCAGGACAGAGGATGAAGCAGCGCTTCCTATTCCTGAAGATGAACGAGCGCACCCCATTACTGGCCCTGTATGGACTTCGCCCCCCGAAAATTATGAGCCACTGATTCCTGATTTTTTGGCAGACTCAATAATCAAGTTTGACACCACCAGCCTCACAGAACTAGACTTTTTTAAAGTCTTTTTCTCTGAGGATTTTGTTAACCTCATGGTGCGTCAAGCTAATTTATATGCTCAGCAATTTTTGGCACAAAACCTCGGAACTTAATTTTCTAACTTGTCTCCTGTAGACGCAGTTGAAATTATGCAGTTTTGGGGCCTGGTCCTTCACATGGGGATCCTGAAGAAGCCAGAACTTCTGCAATATTGGAGTATTGATGTTTTATACAACACTCCAGTGTTCCGAATGGTCATGTCCCGGACACGTTTTGAGGCCATCCACAAATTCCTGCATTATAACGATAATGCACAGTGTCCCCCACGAGATGACCCAAAATTTGACCGTCTGTTCAAAGTTCGGCCCGTCATCGAACACTTCAACAAAAAGTTTGCTGAAGTGTACGTTGTTATGTTTCGGTAGCTGAGGAGGACAGGAACAACAGCAGGGCAGCCGAACACCTGAGATGTTGGTAACTGATGGGTTGCAGATTCCTTAACTAACGACACAACTAGAGGTAGCCTACGTTGATCCTAAACGCCTCGTCACAGCCTGAGAGATAACTACACCTAAAGGCAGAAAGATGAAAGCTATCTGCCCCGGAGCAGATCCCAAAAGAAAATAGGAAGCCCCCAAACATATAATGGCGGTTAGACAATATGAAAATACAAACATAGGCAGAAAATAGACTGAGTCCGATAGTGAAAATATGAACCTGAACACCGTCTATTAAAAAATTGTAAACTTTATTGAAAAAACATTAAGAAACATGTAAACAGAAGTTAAAAAGTGGGAGACCCAAATGGGACACCGCAATCCACAGTTAAATCTAAGGAGGTTGCATAAAGACATGGAGTGCACCAATAGTAATTGTAACCCCTTCAGCTAAACGTACCTATACACAGGACAAAAAACAGTCCACTACATGGGTGTATCAACAATCACAATAGTCATATACAAATTTGGAGTGTCAGCAGTATATTACCTCCAGTGGATTGTGGTGCCAGCCCCAACGCACGTTTCGGCTGTGCAGTGGACTGTTTTTTGTCCTGTGTATAGGTACGTTTAGCTGAAGGGGTTACAATTACTATTGGTGCACTCCATGTCTTTATGCAACCTCCTTAGATTTAACTGTGGATTGCGGTGCCCCATTTGGGTCTCCCACTTTTTAACTTCTGTTTACATGTTTCTTAATGTTTTTTCAATAAAGTTTACAATTTTTTAATAGACGGTGTTCAGGTTCATATTTTCACTATCGGACTTTATTTAATGTTTAATGAACCTAGTCATGGGTCCTTATGTGGTAAGCAGCTGCTGGGTTATAGCTAATTGATCTTTTAGTCATTATGCTGCAATTTTGGGCTGTAACGATTTGGCTTATAGAAAATAGACTGAGCAAACGCTGGGGCCACAAGCTGACTAAATAGGATAGGACAGGAGAGATTACTTTCTGCAACCCAGAAAACCCTACAAAAATGCAACAATTCTGAATACAAAAATACTGAGATCACACGATCTCGCCACCCACTAAATCAGCTCTCAGTGTGAACAAAAACCAAGCCGCAGCCGCTGAAAAAACAGGAAAAAGCAAATGAGCAAATAACAGTGACTGCAGAAAAACCGTGAGGAGCTCAGGCCCCAGGAGGGGACCTGGCTGACCTCCACAAAAGTGCAGAAAACAATGTAAAAAGCAAGCACAAAAAGAAAAGCAAAAAATATTTTATCTAAAAGCAGGAGATGCAGGCAGGACTCCAGCAAACTTCCAAATGAACCAGGAACCACAATTGAGACAAGAACAATTGATCACCGGCAACCATCATGGGAGGGAACCTCCCTTATATCAGACCAGTCCGTGATTCCAGATTGCCACTCCTCACTGAAAGGTTCAGTACTGTCTGTAACCACCAGAGGGAGCCTCTGCTCAGAAACCATCTCTAGCACATTCATAACAGTACCCCCCCTTGAGGAGGGGTCACCGAACCCTCACTTGTGCAACCAAGCCGATCAGGATGAGCTCGGTGATAGGCACGGATCAGTCTCCTAGCATGGATGTCCGAAGCAAACACCCAAGAATTGTCCTCCTGACTATAACCTCTCCACTTAACCAAATACTGGAGTTTCTGTCTAGAAAAACGAGAATCAAATATTTTCTCAACCACATACTCCAGATTGCCCTCAACAAAAACAGGGTCAGGAGGCGCAGCCATAGGAACCACTGGCTCGACAAACCTCTTCAATAAGGACTTGTGGTACACGTTATATGGATCTTAAATGTCCCTGGAAGAAGCAAACGGAAGGAAACAGGATTAAGGATCTATATGATCTGATAAGGTCCAATGAACCTGGGCTTAAACTTTGGAGATGCAACCCTCATAGGGATATTTCTCGAGGACAACCAAACCAAGTCCCCCACTTTAAACCGAGGACCATCAGTCCTATGCCGGTTGGCAAACCGTTGGGCCTTCTCCTGAGAGAGAAACAACCTCTCCACTATCTGGTCCCAAATCTGCTGCATTCGCTCCACAACAGAGTCAACACCTGTACAGACAGAAGCCTCCGCCTGTCCCGAAGAAAATTGAGGGTGAAACCCAAAATTGCAGAAAAATGGAGACATCAATGTGGCAGAGCTAGCCCTATTATTAAGAGCAAACTCAGCCAAAGGCAAAAAAGAGACCCAGTCATCTTGATCAGCAGACACAAAACATCTCAAATAAGTCTCCAAGGTCTGGTTTGTTCTCTCGGTTTGTCCATTGGTCTGAGGATGAAAAGCAGAGGAGAAAGATAATTGAACAACAATTTTAGAACAAAATGTCCTCCAAAATCTGGAAACAAACTGGACTCCTCTGTCAGACACAATGTTCTCCGGAATGCCATGTAACCGAACCACGTGCTGAAGGAATAAAGGCACCAATTCGGAGGAGGAAGGTAACTTAGGTAATGGCACAAGATGTATCATCTTGGAAAACCTATCACAGATTACCCAGATAACGGTCATTCACTGAGAAACAGGGAGGTCGGAAATAAAATCTATAGAGATATGGGTCCATGGCCTCTTGGGCACAGGTAATGGCATTAACAAACCACTAGAGAGAAGGCAAGGCTTGGAGCGAGAGCAAGTCCCACAGGACTGCACAAATTCCCTGACGTCACGAGACAAAGTAGGCCACCAAAAGGACCGACTCACCAAGTCTCTGGTACCAAAAATCCCGGGATGACCAGCCAACGCGGAACAATGAATCTCAGACATCACACTCTTCTTCCACTGGTCTGGGACAAACAATTTCCCAATAGGGCAGCGCTCAGGTTTATCCTCCTGACACCCTTCCAAGGCCAGTCTCAAATTGGGCGAGATGGCGGAAAGAACTACACCCTCTTTCAAAATAACAGTAGGATCAGATAACTCAGGAGAGTCTGCAAAGAAATTCCTCGAGAGGGCATTCGCCTTAACATTCTTAATGCAGGAAGAAAAGAAACCACAAAATTAAAACGTGTGAAAAACAAGGCCCACCTGGCCTGTCTAGGATTAAGTCGCTTGGCTGATTCAAGATAAACCAGATTCTTATGGTCCATGAGGACCACCACCTGATGTTTGGCTCCTTCCAGCCAATGTCTCCACTCTTCAAAGGCCCACTTCATGGCCAATAACTCCCGATTACCCACGTCATAATTACGTTCAGTTGGAGAAAATTTTCGAGAGAAAAAGGCACAAGGGTTACTCTTAGAGGTCTCAGGATCTCTTTGGGACAAAACGGCACCTGCTCCAATTTCAGAGGCATCAACCTCCACCTGAAACGGTAGAGAAACATCAGGCTGCCGTAGAACAGGAGCAGAAGTGAATCTCTGCTTAAGTTCCTGAAACACAGAGACTGCCTCAGGAGGCCAATTCACCACATCAGAACCCTTTTTGGTCAAATCAGTCAATGGTTTAACAATACCGGAGAAATTACCAATAAATTTACGATAAAAATTGGCAAAACCCAAAAATCTCTGAAGAGCCTTTAATGAAGTAGGTTGGACCCAATCACAGATGGCTTGAACCTTGACCGGGTCTATTTCAATAACAGACGGAGACAAAATGAATCCCAGAAATGAGACCTTCTGTACGCCAAAAAGACACTTTGATCCCTTCACATACAGTGCATTCTCTCTCAAAATCTGGAACACAGTCCGAACATGTTTCACATGAGAGTCCCAGTCATTGGAAAAAATCAAAATATCATCCAAATAAACAATCAGAAATTTATCAACAAAATCCCTGAAAATATCATTCATGAAGGATTGGAAGACGGAAGGAGCATTAGTGAGCCCAAAGGGCATCACTAGGTACTCAAAATGCCCCTCTGGGGTATTAAACGCCGTCTTCCATTCATCCCCGTGCTTAATGCGAATAAGGTTATACGCCCCCCTGAGGTCAAGCTTGGTAAACCAACTAGCACTTTTCACCCTGGAAAACAGGTCAGAAATCAAGGGTAACGGATATTGATACTTCACAGGGATCTTATTCAAGAGACGATAATCAATACACGGCCTCAATGAACCATCCTTTTTGGCCACAAAGAAAAAACCGGCACCCAAGGGTGAAGAGGATAGTCTGATATGACCCTTCTCCAATGACTCCTTGATATAAGATCGCATAGCATCGTGTTCAGGTACAGACAAGTTAAAAAGGCGACCTTTAGGAAATTTACCACTAGGCACTAATTCAATAGCGCAATCGTAGCTCCTGTGAGGGGGCAAAGATGCAGATTTACTTTCACTAAATACATCCGAAAAATCAGTCAAAAAGTCAGGAACATCCTGAGACTTGGGAGAGGCAGAAAAAACAGGAGTGTCGGCATTAACACATTGGCAGCCCCAACTAGTCACAGACACAGATTTCCAATCCAATACAGGATTATGAGACTGTAACCAAGGGAAACCTAGTACAATAATGTCATGCAGATTATACAGCACCAGAAATTTGCAACTCTCCTGATGATCTGGTTCAACCCTCATTATCACCTGAGTAGAAAACTGGGGTTTATTCTCCGCCAAAGGGGTAGAATCAATGCCAAGTAGGGGAATAGACTTCTGCAGGGGTACCATGGGAAACCCACAACGTTTGGCAAAGTCAAAATTCATCAGGTTAATAGCTGCTCCCGAATCAACAAAAGCCTGAGCAGAAAATGTGGACAGGGAGCAAATCAGGGTAACAGTCAACAGAAATTTAGTCTGAACACTACCCAAGACAACTGAGCGTGCAAAACGTCTTCCCCGCTTAGGGCAGACTGAAATAGCATGAGAGGCATCACCACAGTAGAAACATAACCCATTGCGCTTTTGAAACTCATGATGCTGAGCCCCAGAAGTCACTCTATCACACTGCATGGGCTCAGAAGCTGGCTCACAAGGCAACACTATCTCACGCATACCTCTGCGCTCTTGCAAACGTCTGTCAATTTGAATAGCCAATGACATAGAATCATTGAGACCAGAGGGGACAGGGAATCCTACCATAACATCCTTTACATTCTCTGACAGCCCCTTCCGAAAAAGGGCTGCCTAAGCATCATCATTCCATTTGGTCAGGACTGCCCACTTTCGGAATTTCTGACAGTACAACTCAACGTCTTCAAGACCCTGATTTAATGCCAACAAGGTTTTTTCAGCTTGATCAGTGACATTAGGTTCATCGTACAATAACCCCAGAGCCAGAAAAAATGCATCAATATCATTCAAAACAGGATCCCCAGGTGTCAGGGAAAAAGCCCAATCCTGAGGATCGCCGCGGAGGAGAGAGATGACAATTTGAACCTGCTGTGCTGCGTTACCTGAAGACTTAGGCTTTAAGACAAAAAACAACTTACAGTTATTTTTGAAATTCAGAAATTTAGCCCGATCCCCCAAAAACAAATCTGGCATTGGAATCCTAGGTTCCACAACCGGCAACCCAGCAAGATAGGTAGCAATACTCCGAACCTCAGTGGCAAGCTGATCCACACGTCCAGACAACTGTGCAAACTCCATTGAGAGAAAAAGAATCCTCCTCAGCACCCAGAGAAAAAGAGGGAAAAAATGCAACAGACAGCAAAAAAAAAAAAATCTCTGACAACTCTGACAACTTTTTTCTTTCCACACCTTTTTTTTCCCTTCTGTGAGTACCATATAATTTTCAGTTATGGCCGGTGATACTGGTATGTTTCGGTAGCTGAGGAGGACAGGAACAACAGCAGGGCAGCCGAACACCTGAGATGTTGGTAACTGATGGGTTGCAGATTCTTAAACTAACGACACAACTAGAGGTAGCCGTGGAGCGTTCCTACGTTGATCCTAGACGCCTCGTCACAGCCTGAGAGATAACTACACCTAAAGGTAGAAAGATGAAAGCTATCTGCCCCGGAGCAGATCCCCAAAGAAAATAGGAAGCCCCAAACATATAATGGAGGTTAGACAAGATGAAAATACAAACATAGGCAGAAAATAGACTGAGCAAACGCTGGGGCCACAAGCTGACTAAATAGGATAGGACAGGAGAGATTACTTTCTGCAACCCAGAAAACCGTACAAAAATCCAATAATTCTGATTACAAAAATACTGAGATCACACGATCTCGCCACCCACTAAATCAGATCTCAGTGTGAACAAAAACCAAGCCGCAGCCGCTGAAAAAACAGGAAAAAGCAAATGAGCAAATAACAGTGGCTGCAGAAAAACCGTGAGGAGCTCAGGCCCCAGGAGGGGACCTGGCTGACCTCCACAAAAGTGCAGAAAACAATGCAAAAAGCAAGCACAAAAAGAAAAGCAAAAAATATCTTATCTGAAAGCAGGAGATGCAGGCAGGACTCCAGCAAACTTCCAAATGAACCAGGAACCACAATTGAGACAAGAACAATTGATCACCGGCAACCATCATGGGAGGGAACCTCCCTTATATCAGACCAGTCCGTGATTCCAGATTGCCACTCCTCGCTGAAAGGTTCAGTACTGTCTGTAACCACCAGAGGGAGCCTCTGCTCAGAAACCATCTCTAGCACATTCATAACAGTACGTGCCCCAAAGGGACATCTGCGTGGATGAGTCCTTAATTAATTTTAAGGGAAGGCTCAGATTCCGTCAGTACCTGTCCAGCAAGAGGGCCAGGTATGGAATTAAACTCTATAATCTGTGTGAGAATACCTCAGGGTACACCCACAGGTTTAGAGTTTGCGAAGGGAAGGACCCCCGGATTGCACCCCCTGAATGCCCCAGTCCTGGGAGTGAGTGGGAAAATTGTGTGGGATTTGGTGCACCCACTGCTGGATAAAGGTTATCACCTCTACACGGATAACTTTTATACCAGCATCTCTCTCTCTTCAAATCCCTGAGCGAGGTACCGCAGCCTGCAGTATTGTCCGCAAAAATCAGAGAAGCCACTCAAAAACGCTACTTGGGCAGATGCTCAGAATGGGTGACAGCAGAGCCCATTGTAGTGACCACCTGCTGGTGGTCAAGTGCAAGGACAAGAGGGATGTCTTTTTCTTGACCACCATACATGGTGATGGCAGCACCCCCAGCATTTTACGAGGTACCTCTGCACAGGTCAGCAAACCGACCTGTGTACTGGGGTACAACAAAAATATGGGGGGTGTTGATCTCTCTGATCAACTCCACCAGCCGTACAATGCTTTGAGAAAGGCCAAGGCATGGTACAATGGCAATGCTCAACGATTTCCTGCTGTCATGATGTGCGGGCCACACTGATAAGTCATACCTTCAGTTCCAGGAGGTAGTGATTAAGGCCGTGACATTTGGCACTCAGGAAGGAGCGGGCCCCTCCGGTAATTCTGGAACTGAAGGTGCTCATATCGTACCAGGTCAGCATTTCCTGGGGGAGGTCCCGCAAACTGGAAAAAAAAAGTAAGTCACAAAAAAAGGTGCCGAGTGTGTTACGAAAGGGGAATACACAAGGAACCCATTTATAAATGCGACGCCTGCCCCGAAAAACCTGGCCTGTGTATGAAAAAATGGTTTAAACTTACCACACCTCCATGCACTACTAATTTAATTAAATTTACAAAACAGAAAACAGTAGATTAGTTCCAAAAAGGGGGCACTTCTTGGGCATTGCCACTGTTTAGGCACATCTAAATAAGTTTCTTAGGGGGTCTAGTTTCCAAAATCGGGTCACTTGTGGGGGGTTTCTACTGTTTAGGCACATCAGGGGCTCTGCAAACGGAACATGACGCCCGCAGACCATTCCATCAAAGTCTGCATTCTGAAACATCACTACTTCCCTTCCGAGCCCCAACGTGTGCCCAAACAGTAGTTTTCTCCCATATATGGGGTATCAGCATACTCAGGACAATTTGGACAACAACTTTTGGGGTCCAATTTCTCCTGTTACCCTTGGAAAAATAAAAAATTGGGGGCTAAAAAATCATTTTTGTGGAAAAAAAATAATTGTTTTTTTCACGGCCGGGCATTATAAACTTTAGTGAAACACTTGGGGGTTCAAAGTTCTCACCACACATCTAGATAAGTTCCTTAGGGGGTCTAGTTTCCAAAATGGGGTCACTTGTGGGAGGTTTCTACAGTTTAGGCACATCAGGGGCTCTTCAAACGTGACATGGTGTCCGATCTCAATTCCAGCCAATTTTGGTTTGAAAAAGTCAAATGGCGCTCCTTCCATTCCGAGCCTTGCCGTGTGCCCAAACAGTGGTTTTACCCCACAAATCGGGTATCAGCGTACTCAGGATTAATTGCGCAACAACTATATTTGTTCATTTTCTCCTTACCTTCGTGAAAATAAAAAAATTGTTGCTAAAAGATCATTTTTATGACAAAAGTTAAATGTTCATTTTTTCCTTCCACGTTGCTTCTGCTCCTGTGAAACACCTGAAGGGTTAATAAACTTCTTGAATGTGGTTTTGATCAGCTTGAGGAGTGCAGTTTTTAGAATGGTGTCACTTTTGGGTAGTTTCTGCCATATAAACCCCTCAAAGTGACTTCAAATGTGAGGTGGTCCCTAAAAAAATGGTTTTGTAAATTTTGTTGTAAAATGGAAATCGCTGGTCAACTTTTAACCCTTATAACCTCCTAGCAAAAAAAAATTTGTTTCCAAAAAACAAAGCTAAAGTGTGTAGCTAAAATGATCACCTGCCTACCTCTGGGTGGCGCTCATAGTTATCCGGTAATAAAAGCCACAGGGGTTTCCTGCAGACCCCAGGTTGTTATGCTAACCCATCGGCGCAGATAGGTGTCATGTGGGGATTGTGACGCACTTCCAGCGCGATCATGTAAAATACCGCTGTCAGATTGACAGCAGCATTTAACATATTAACAGCTGCAGATGGATCGCGATTCCTCCCACAGCTGTTAGGGGCAATGCTGTGGCATTTCAGAGAAAAAAAAGTGGCTAAAGTCATACAGCTCGTTGCTACACTAATACACGCTGCCTGTGCAATGGACAGCAACAAAGAAAAACAATGCAGTCAAAGAGTCCAAAAATTACAAAATTTTATTGATTAAAAATCAGAAAACAGCAAGGAAGGGAATTGTAACCCAAATGCACATAGTAAAAATCAGGGCTGTGGAGATTAACATGACCTCTACAAAGCAACAAATGAGTAACCTGCACTAAAGAGATAGATACTATGAACACTAAAATGGCTGACCAAAAATAATGTCACCGCAACCACAGTCTACCTCAGCCCACATAAAGTGTGGCATTGCAAATGAAGAGGTGGGCAGGAGTATACAGAATTAACGGTCAGAATAGCGGTATAGAATACAATAGTGACAGACACTAAATGAAGCAAATAATTACCAAGTGGTACAGAGGTCAGCAGTCTCCAGGCCCTCCCCGACGCGCGTTTCGGAGTGAAACAAACACTATATACTAAATAAAACAAAAACAAAAAATGACAATGTAGACAGTGACTCTCAGTCACTCTTTATATATTCTGTCTACATTGTCATTTTTTGTTTTTGTTTTATTTGCATTCATATATAATTTATGTTTTTATTTCTACCCATTCACATGAGGATTGCGCATGTGCGTTACCCCCGCATCCCTGTAGGTCGTGCTGGCTCCTAGTTACGGTGTTGTTCGGATCGCATGGATTCCCATGCGATTCCTGCCGCGCCTTGGGAGTGAGCGTGGGCTGGCGGTGTTTTCGGGATCGCACATGTGCGTCGCTATTTTCACGGCCACGTCATTTTAGTTACCCATTGCATTATGTCGCATTGCGCACGCGCGGCTCCTTCACCGTTGCTTGCCGCATCACTTCCGGTGACGTCGCTGTCCGGATCACATGGGGCCCCATGTCTCTTCCGGGAGCGGGGTCCCGTGGTATGCGCTGGTGAGTTGCGGTGTCGTTTTAGCATGTGTGCGCTTCACTTATTGGCCATATAAATAGAGGCAGATTTGGCCTTAGACTCCACGCCCCCTGAGGAAGGAGTGTTTGTTTCACTCCGAAACGCGCGTCGGGGAGGGCCTGGAGACTGCTGACCTCTGTACCACTTGGTAATTATTTGCTTCATTTAGTGTCTGTCACTATTGTATTCTATACCGCTATTCTGACCGTTAATTCTGTATACTCCTGCCCACCTCTTCATTTGCAATGCCACACTTTATGTGGGCTGAGGTAGACTGTGGTTGCGGTGACATTATTTTTGGTCAGCCATTTTAGTGTTCATAGTATCTATCTCTTTAGTGCAGGTTACTCATTTGTTGCTTTGTAGAGGTCATGTTAATCTCCACAGCCCTGATTTTTACTATGTGCATTTGGGTTACAATTCCCTTCCTTGCTGTTTTCTGATTTTTAATCAATAAAATTTTGTAATTTTTGGACTCTTTGACTGCATTGTTTTTCTTTGTTGCTATGCTTATTGCAGTTGGTCTTTTCAACATAGAGGCATCTATGTGTGGGGGTATTATCCCTTGTCTGTATTTCAGGCTGTCATGTATAGTGTACAGTTCCTATAGCGTCTTGTGCTTGGGTGCGAGGAAAACACATGAGACACAGGTTGATATGAAATGACTTGTATTACTTCATACAAGCATGCGGAAAAGGTCACACAGTTTGCAGGAACAGAGGCAGGAGACACAGCAGGCCAGAGTAACTTCAAGCTCTACAATAACTCTCCAAAGCAGGTTCAGGATCTCTTCTCTGTACCGTAATTCCTCTGCAAACATGGATTCACCAAACAGCAGGTTTCCAGAGTCCAAAAGTGTTCCAAGGTTCCTCAGTAGGAAATAGCTGGAGTACAAAGTCCAAGGTCTCCAGGAGTCAGGTCACAGGCTGACTGAGGCTTGATTCAGGAGCACTGATTGTTCAGCTGAGGCTGCTTAAGAAGCAAGAGGGAGAGAATCAGGGCGGGAACATGAAAACTGGAAACTCCATATTGACTGAGGGCAAGAGCTGCAGAAAGACAGAAAGCAAAATGGCCGACGGAAAACTGAGTTTCAAGGAACATGTCAAAAGAGACAAAGAACCTTACATTACTCCCCCCTTAGGGACAACCTCCGGATGACCTCAGACCAGGCTTGTCAGGGTACCTCTGATGAAACTGGCGGAGCAGGCGAGGAGCATTTACATTATTGACTGGTTCCCATGAGTTGTCCTCCACTGGGTAGCCCTGCCATTTAATCAAATATTGCAACTGATTTCTGTACAACCTGGAATCTAGAATCCTTTCCACCATAAATTCTTCCTGACCATCGACCAGCACTGGGTCAGGGCAAGGAGAAGAGCGTCCAGGAAACGTATTGGGTGTTGCAGCCTTTAGTAGGGATACATGAAAGACAGGGTGGATTCTCATAGTTCTGGGCAGTTGAAGACGACAAGCAACAGCACTTATAATCTTACTGATCTTATAAGGTCCAATGTACTTATGTCCCAATTTAGACGATGGAATCTTTAATTTAAGATTTCTGGTTGACAGCCAGACCAAATCTCCTACCTTGAAAGCTGGTGCAGGTTTACGAAATTTATCTGCTGCTTTCTTGTACCTTTCCTGAGCCAATTCTAGATTTTCCTTTAGAAGATCCATATTCTTTTGTAAAGAAGTGATTCTTTCAGCCACTGCCGGCAAGGGCGTATCTATGGGAAATCGAGGAAGAATGTTAGGATGATAACCTAGATTGGAGTAAAAAGGAGACTGCTTAGTGGAGGCGCTCTGAGAGTTGTTATAAGAGAACTCAGCCAGTGGAAGTAGATCCACCCAATCATCCTGTAGGTGGCAGATAAAGCAGCGGAGATACTGCTCCAGGGTCTGATTGGTTCGTTCTGTCTGTCCATTAGTTGGGGATGAAAAGCAGAAGAAAGGTTTACTTTAATGTCCAATGCTGCACAGAAATTTTGCCAAAACCTTGAAGTGAATTGCACCCCTCGATCCAAAATGACCTCATCCGGTACTCCATGTAAGCGAAACACATTCTTAATCATCAAGTCTGATGTCTGTTTTGCAGTGGGTAAGCCGACACAAGGGATAAAATGAGCTGCCTTTGTTAGACGATCAACCACCACTAGAATGGTGTTCTTCCCTTGAGAGGTTGGTAACTCCACAATGAAGTCCATAGAAATGGATCCCCACGGGCGGGACGGGGTGGGAAGAGGTTGCAACAGACCAGTTGGTGAGGAGCGAGGTGTTTTGCATCTTGCACAGACTTCACATGAAGTGACATAGTTTAAAACATCTTTCCTGTAAGTGGGCCACCAAAAGAAACGAGAAAGAAATTCTTGTGTCTTTAGAATTCCCCTATGCCCGGCTATCTTGGAATCGTGGATGAGTTGCAATACTCTCAATCTGACTGTTTCAGGTATATACAGACGTTGTCCCTGAATCCACACACCATTCTTAAAGACAAGACTTACCTCCCTTGGGGGTTGAGCCAACAAAGAATCCGCATGGTATGCTTCCTTGATGTCCTTAAGTAGGTCTTGATTATGAATCACTCCCAGGAATCTAGAGTCAGGAAGAATAGTCTTAGGAGGAGTAAGTGGACGTGTCTCTGCTGAATGAATCCTAGAGAGTGCATCAGCCTTTCCATTGCGCGATCCTGGTCTATAAGAAATTACAAAATTAAATTGGTTTAGGAAAAGATTCCAGCGAGCCTGGCGAGGAGTCAGGCACTTAGCCGACCTGATAAATTCAAGGTTACGATGGTCTGTCAGGACGACTATTTGCTGTGCAGCTCCCTGAAGAAGGTGTCTCCATTCCTTGAAGGCGGCAATAATGGCCAACAATTCTCTATTGCCCACATCGTAGTTCCTCTCAGCCAAAGACAACTGCTGGGAAAAGAAGGCACAGGGATGCAAGACATTCTTCTCACCTGTTCTCTGAGAGAGTATAGCTCCAACGGCACAGTCTGAAGCATCCACCTCTATTATGAAGGCAAGCTCGGGGTTGGGATGTACTAAGATAGGTGCGGTGGTAAATTTATCCTTTAAACAGGAAAATGCTTCCTGAGCTTGCGGGGTCCAGGAGAACCTAGACTGTTTCCGGGTAAGTTGGGTGATAGGTGACACTACCTCAGAGAAATTCCTAATGAAACGTCTATAGAAGTTGGCAAACCCGATGAAGCGCTGCACCTCCTTCACATTTCTAGGAATTGGCCAATCCTTGATGGCTTGGGTCTTGCTTCCATCCATACTAATCCCTTGCGTAGATAGTACATACCCCAGAAATTGAATTTCGGTCCTATGGAATTCACACTTTTCAAGTTTGATGTAGAGATGGTTTTGTCTTAGGCGTTCTAAGACCATTCTCACATGTCCATGATGTTCCTCTGTGGAGTTAGAAAAAATTAGAATATCATCCAGAAAAATCACCACAAATGTATCTAGGAGATCCCTGAAGATGTCATTCACCAAGTGTTGGAAAGTGGCTGGGGCGGTACTCAGACCAAAAGGCATAACTAGATATTCAAAGTGTCCATAGCGTGACCTGAATGCAGTCTTCCATTCATCCCCAGGTCTAATACGGACCAAGTTATAGGCCCCACGGAGATCCAGTTTAGAGAAAATTTTGGCATGCCGCACTCTCTCCAACAACTCAGGGATTAAAGGCAATGGATAACGGTTTCTAATAGTAACCTTATTGAGTTCCCTATAGTCTATGCAGGGTCTCAGAGATCCATCTTTCTTCTTCACAAAGAAGATGGGTGCACCTGCGGGAGATGAAGAGGGGCGTATGAAGCCCTTGGCTAGATTTTCGTCTATGTAGTCCTTCAAAGCTTTTGGCTCGGGCCCCGCTAGGGGGTAGATCTTACCAAAAGGTATCTCGGCTCCAGGCAATAATCCATAAATCATATGGACGGTGAGGAGGAAGCTGATCAGCGTTCTTCTTGTCACATAAATCCACATAGTCCTGGTATATGTGTAGCCCTGGTGGTAGGCACACGCAGTACCCTGGAGAGTGTATGGCGAGGCAGCGGCTTAATGCTCAATATGCATTCACTCTACACACACTAGACACACCCTTAGGGTAGTGGAGTATACTCTAGGGAGTGGTCAAGAAGGTATGTGTAGGAGTGATTTTAGTCAGTTAGTCTAGTTCCTGTCTTCGGGCAGTAAGGACGTGGAGAGTCTGCGTCTGGACTACAGTGAGAGAGTCTGTATCTGGAGGGAGGAAGGAGTCTAGATTGCTATCTCACCAGCTTGGAAAGTGGAGTCTGGTATAGGTGTTGGAATACACCTTAGTCTGGTCAGAGCTGTGTCATCTCCTCAGCATACATTGAAGGAAAGAACAAGTTGTAACCCAGAAAGTCTTCAGCATTCCTGTCTAGAGGACGGTATCAGGTACAGTGACGTGCTCCTGCCTGTGATAACTGAGCATCTGTGGCTAACTTGATTGGAAGGAAAAGGAAAGAAGTGACTGCTCAACCCTTGGCTAGTAAGAGTGCTTATGTTACCAGCGTGGACAAGGCGAAAGGCAAGTGGATTTATAAGATTTGTGCTTAACGGATTGCAGAAGTCCAGCACGTTACTACCGGTCACTGGGGACCGAAGAGTCACTGTTGTTTCAGGCACAGAGACAGGAAAACCAGGAATCTACCGGACCCTAGGTCGCGGCAGACAAGCCCCTTATAGTCAGTACGTAGCTGGGGTCAGGGGGAGTGAAGACTTTGGAGTTCTGCAGGACCACGAAAGGATTCAGCTCCTTCACAGGAAGGCTCCTAACACTAAGCTGACTGGGCAGGTACAGCAAGCATTGCTGAAGATTAGAGGGAACTACGCTTCAGGCTGGTTGTCCTCGTTATATTGGAGTTAAAGGAGGCCCCTAACTTGTCCAGCTGCTGCCTCAAAATACACTCTCCGTGGATCAGCCTCCCTGGGACCTGCCTTAACATCTTGCAAGTAAAGGTATGGAAAGACGCTGACCGTGTGAGACTGTGTTCTTTAACCGCACTCGACTTCACTACTCACATAGACTTTGAGGGACCAGTCCCACCTGTAGGGGACCCGACATCTAGCTGCCTCACCATCCCCTCAGAGATCTACAGCAGCGCTGGTACTAATTACCAGAATACTACAGGTGGCGTCACGAACTGTACATAATCAATCCCCTGTAAATATATCCCCAACATACGCCAGACCGCCCGGGCCACAGACCGAGCCACAGCTACCTGTGACAAAATCCCCATAGACTTCTACGGGCTCGGCTCTGAGTACCCCATTGCCCTGGTAACCCACAATTGTGGTGGCGGGTCGACACAACAAACTTGGCGTCACGAACAGGATACCAAACTCGCGAAATTGCGAGCCCTGCGTGCCTAAGGACTTGTTTTTGTAAAAAGGACTGTTTGCACTTTTGGCGCCAAAATCGCCATTTTTGTCGCCATATTCGCGCCCTCAGGCGCTGGAGAAGAAGGTGGGCGTACCTTCGTGGGCGTCTACCCCCCTGTGGCGCGAAGAAAATGCCTGCCCTCTCAAAGTGCTACTACAACATGCGGTCCTGCCCTACAGCAAAGGAGGTCCGCCTCCTCTTCACCTTCCCTGCGAGGAGGAGGAGACGCAAACCCCACCTCCACGGAAGAGACCGGATGTCTCCACAGAAAGGAAAAAGAATCTTCTGGAACATGATGGAGGCAGGACGTGCGCAGCCGAGTGGGGCAGCGGAGGAAGGCAGGCCCCGGGCCCCCGCCAAGCTGCCATCGGCATCGGACACTTATGCCATCCTGCACCTGCAACAGGCGTTGTTGGAGCTTCAGGAGGAGAACGCACGCCTAAAGATGTTCCAACCTGGCCTGGAGGAGATAGAGAGACGCCGCTGTAACCTGCTGAAGTGGCAATTGACAAACACGGCGTCCCCTCCCCTCAACGAACCCCCACGATTCCAAAAACCGAAAAGTCTGCTGCCCAAGGCGAAGGAGCAACCGGAGGCTGCCCCCGAAAGTACCGTTCCCGATCCCACTGGTGAAGCGGTGGATGCGGAGGAGGTTGAGGAGGTACAGCCAATCCCGGAACGCCCGCCCGGCCAAGAGGCCGCAGCAGATTATCGGTCCCCGGCAGGGACACCGGAGGGGTCCTGTCCGTCACTACCAGATGTGGACTGGGACGAAATGGCGCGCCTGGATGACGTCGCCTACACCGCCCAGTGGGAGCAAGAATGGCGGAGTCGTGAGAAAAAGAGGCGCCAGCAGGAGGAAGAGCGGGAAATCCAGAAGAACCGCCAGCGACAGTATGCTGAGCTGATTGCCGACAAGGAGACTGTCCGTCGCGACAAAGGTACCTTACGGGAACCGCGGCGGCGGGGGTGTGTGGCTGAGTTCCAGCTCCGGAAGGGCTGGGGCTTTATTCGTGAACCGGGCCTCTACCCAGCGGTCTTCGTCAGCAGGCGTGACGTAGAATCTCACCTGCCGCAAGGTCATCCCGGGAGGGACTTAGTAAACGGCGATATAGTCACCTATACGCGGCATTGGGGGATGAAGGGGTGGTATGCCCTGAACGTCGCCATCGTCCGCGACCCCGTCCCAGACGCCGGTACCGTCACCATTACCGCAGCGTCCCCGTACTCAGTTCAAGCAGCATCCGGCCGTGCCCCAGCATCGCCCCCTGTAAAGTCATCGCAACTAGCGACCCAAAGTTCATCGCAAGTTCAAGCCACCTCCACATCGCCACATGCGACCCAGTCTAAATCGCAAACCCTGACGCGGTCTATATCGTTGACTGTAATTGAGACGCAATCGGTGTCATGTGGAGAGACTGTGCCAGTTGCGCCCCTGGAGGTTCGCACCAGAACTGTTGCAACCCAGACCCTGATCGCAGCACATGATTTGCTGGTCTTGGGATCAAGGGGTCATTGCATCATTCCAGCCCCCGGGGTGGAAAATGTAGTGGAAAAAGTATTTGCAGAAAATGAATAAATAGTAAAGAGTTGGTGAGATCCATATCGGGTCTACCATCAGTACTATAGCAAAAAGTTTAAAATGTTTTTGAAAAAGTTTTTGCACAAGTTATATATAATGAATATATATTTCTAATTATAGAATGCCCGGCTGGGTAATTGGTAATTGATAGATAAAAAGCAGTTGCACTTTGATAATGTGATTTATTATGTCTTTCTTTACAAATGGACTTTTGAGGTTAAGGACTATGCTAACCCGGAACTTTCTTGTACATAGTTGCGCTTCGGTGCCCTATCTTGGTTTTACAAAAACCATCCATAACTACCTCTGAAAAACAAAACCCGTATGGTGTGGCACTGAGTGAGGTCTGCAATCGGACGTCCTGCAGCCCACCCAGGACCCACGTTGAAGGTTTGGTGCGGGTCCTTCACAAGTATATTGTAAATTTATTTATTGAATGACATTTGATACTATTTGTATTTTTGTATTAAAGTTTGTAACGTTCAAGGTGATCTCACCTCCCGGATGGGAAGATGTTATTATTATTGTTATTGTATAAATAAAATGTCTTTTGTATTTCACAGCCCGGGAGTGCTGTCGTTTACCATGGGGGAATGTGTAGCCCTGGTGGTAGGCACACGCAGTACCCTGGAGAGTGTATGGCGAGGCAGCGGCTTAATGCTCAATATGCATTCACTCTACACACACTAGACACACCCTTAGGGTAGTGGAGTATACTCTAGGGAGTGGTCAAGAAGGTATGTGTAGGAGTGATTTTAGTCAGTTAGTCTAGTTCCTGTCTTCGGGCAGTAAGGACGTGGAGAGTCTGCGTCTGGACTACAGTGAGAGAGTCTGTATCTGGAGGGAGGAAGGAGTCTAGATTGCTATCTCACCAGCTTGGAAAGTGGAGTCTGGTATAGGTGTTGGAATACACCTTAGTCTGGTCAGAGCTGTGTCATCTCCTCAGCATACATTGAAGGAAAGAACAAGTTGTAACCCAGAAAGTCTTCAGCATTCCTGTCTAGAGGACGGTATCAGGTACAGTGACGTGCTCCTGCCTGTGATAACTGAGCATCTGTGGCTAACTTGATTGGAAGGAAAAGGAAAGAAGTGACTGCTCAACCCTTGGCTAGTAAGAGTGCTTATGTTACCAGCGTGGACAAGGCGAAAGGCAAGTGGATTTATAAGATTTGTGCTTAACGGATTGCAGAAGTCCAGCACGTTACTACCGGTCACTGGGGACCGAAGAGTCACTGTTGTTTCAGGCACAGAGACAGGAAAACCAGGAATCTACCGGACCCTAGGTCGCGGCAGACAAGCCCCTTATAGTCAGTACGTAGCTGGGGTCAGGGGGAGTGAAGACTTTGGAGTTCTGCAGGACCACGAAAGGATTCAGCTCCTTCACAGGAAGGCTCCTAACACTAAGCTGACTGGGCAGGTACAGCAAGCATTGCTGAAGATTAGAGGGAACTACGCTTCAGGCTGGTTGTCCTCGTTATATTGGAGTTAAAGGAGGCCCCTAACTTGTCCAGCTGCTGCCTCAAAATACACTCTCCGTGGATCAGCCTCCCTGGGACCTGCCTTAACATCTTGCAAGTAAAGGTATGGAAAGACGCTGACCGTGTGAGACTGTGTTCTTTAACCGCACTCGACTTCACTACTCACATAGACTTTGAGGGACCAGTCCCACCTGTAGGGGACCCGACATCTAGCTGCCTCACCATCCCCTCAGAGATCTACAGCAGCGCTGGTACTAATTACCAGAATACTACAGGTGGCGTCACGAACTGTACATAATCAATCCCCTGTAAATATATCCCCAACATACGCCAGACCGCCCGGGCCACAGACCGAGCCACAGCTACCTGTGACAAAATCCCCATAGACTTCTACGGGCTCGGCTCTGAGTACCCCATTGCCCTGGTAACCCACAATTGTGGTGGCGGGTCGACACATATACAGCTGGTAGTTCAGGGACTGACATGGTTCATTTAGGAACAGAGCAAGCTAAAACTCCTTGACTCATCTGTTTCTCCGGAAAGTGTAATTCCTTGGTCTCCCAGTTAATCGTAGGATTCTGCGCCTGCAGCCATGGTAGCCCTAGAATAATGGGAAAGTGGGGAGAAGAGATAAGCATAAAAGACATTTTCTCCTGATGATCTTTACCCATAAGGATCCTCAAAGGCTCTGTTTCCTGATCCACAGGTCCAGAGGTCAGCAGGGAGCCATCCACAGTCTCCATCTGTACTGGAGTAGCCTTCTTCACTGAACGTATCCCCTGTTTCAGAGCAAAGGAGATATCCATAAAATTTCCACTTGCTCCTGAGTCGATCATAGCAGAGCTAGACACCCAGACTGAGTCAACCCAGAGTTTGATGGAAAGGAAGCAATGAGAATTGTTTCTTTTACAACTCAGCTGGGACACCGCTGAGGAAACTTGAAAAATTGCAGCGTTTACACCGTCATCGTCCCCAGAACTAACAGAGTTTAAGTCCGAGAAATCAAGATCTCTTGCAGCAGATCTCTCTGGAGCCTGAGGCTCGGACATGACAGAGCTCCTCTCGCAACACTCACAGTGAATGACTGCTGTAGCAGTCTTAAGAGAACGGCTGGGGCAGTTTATAATGAAGTGCCCTGACTTACCACAGTAGAAACATAGATTTTCCTTTATACGATGTTCTTTGCGTGCATCACTAACCCGTCTTTGTAAAGAGTCCACCTGCATGGGTTCAGGTTCTGGTTCCCTTGTGATCCTACTCAAAGGTTCCTTAGCTGAGGAGGGAGGTAGGAAAAGGTTAGTGCGATTATTTTCGAACCATCTCTCTTGTCTGCGTTCAGTCAGACGAGCATCAATACGGATACAATAGTTAATAAAGTCACCTAACGCAGTGGGAGGGTCGGCACGAGCAAGTTCATCCTTAATCAGTGGAGACAACCCTTTCCGAAAAATAGATTTTTTTGGCGGAAGTGTCCCAAGTGGTATCATGAGCCCATCTCCTGAAATCCAAGGCATATTCGGCTACTGAACGCTTACCTTGGCGCAAAGTTAACATGGCTGCTTCAGCTGTTGCACCTCGATTGGGGTCATCAAACACCTGCCCCATGGCTGAAATAAAAGCATCAAGGTGATTCAAACAATCATCCTCAGTCTCGATCAGAGGGTTTGCCCACATTAAAGCCTTATTGGTAAGCAACATGATTATAGTAAGCACTTTGGATCGTTCAGTGGGAAATTGTGAAGCTTGTGCAGAGAAAAATAGATTGCATTGGTTAATAAATCCCCTGAATTTCTCACGTTCACCGCCAAAACGAAAAGGAGGTAACTTGGGGATCCCAGAACTCGGGGTTATGGCAGGAGCCTGGACTCGTTCCTCTAGAGCAGGGGTGGGCAATTAATTTTGCCAGGGGGCCGCATGAGAAATTGGGATGGTTTTAGAGGGCCGGACTAATATAATTAACTCCGTTCTACCCAATACTGTATATATACATATATATATATATACTGTATACTGTATATATACATACCTGCCCATTATCATCATCTTCTCCCCATCATCATCAATGCCTCCCCATTATCAGCAATGCCTGCCCATCATCATCTTCTCCCCATCATCAATGCCTGCCCATTATCATCAATGCCTGCCCATTATCATCATCTTCTCCCCATCATCATCAATGCCTCCCCATTATCAGCAATGCCTGCCCATCATCATCTTCTCCCCATCATCAATGCCTGCCCATTATCATCAATGCCTGCCCATTATCATCATCTTCTCCCCATCATCATCAATGCCTGCCCATCATCATCATCTTCTCCCCATCATCAATGCCTGCCCATTATCATCAATACCTGCCCATTATCATCATCTTCTCCCCATCATCAATGCCTCCCCATTATCAGCAATGCCTGCCCATCATCACACACAGACAGCACATAAGCACTCTCTCACATACATACACACACACACACACACACACACACAAAGCACCGCACTACATAGACACAGAAACACACAGAGACACGTCTTACCTGTCCAGCGTCCCCGCTCTCTGACACAGCCGGCCGCTGAATGATGACGTCATTCAGCGGCCGGCTGTGAGAGGAAGCGCCGGTGGAGCCCGGAGCTGCAGCAGCGGAGGCACGGGAGAGGTAAGTATTGTGCCAGCTGATGCCGGGGCCCTGAGACTGCCGGAGCGCCTCCGCGGGCCGGTCACGGACAGCCGGCGGGCCGGTTGCGGCCCGCGGGCCGCCCCTTGCCAGGGTCTGCTCTAGAGCCTCAATCCTGGCTCGTAATTCCTGGGTAGTTTGTCCAAACACTTGCAAATTATGATTAGTGAGGTCCTGTAGGCTTGCAAAACGGGTCTTTAAAGCCTGTATATCTGCATGGATTGAATCAGTCATTCCGCAAAGCTCCTTTATGCGGGCCTCCATCTTCCAGATCTTTTAAGGCAGAAGTGCTGGAAGGAGAAGAGGAAAGGAAAAAAAAAAAAAACAATAGTGTTTACCTGTGGTAACACTCCAGAGTAAAATTTAAGGGAATGCGCTCACCTGGAATGGTTGTGAGAAGTCACAACCACTGTCATCACAGAAGGTATTAAACGGACATCTGATATCCACAGTCACAGCAGACACGGCTTTCCCAGACCCAGCAGACACTAAACATTGGCTCCTGAATCTTGTCATGTATAGTGTACAGTTCCTATAGCGTCTTGTGCTTGGGTGTGAGGAAAACACATGAGACACAGGTTCATATGAAATGACTTGTATTACTTCATACAAGCATGCGGAAAAGGTCACACAGTTTGCAGGAACAGAGGCAGGAGACACAGCAGGCCAGAGTAACTTCAAGCTCTACAATAACTCTCCAAAGCAGGTTCAGGATCTCTTCTCTGTACCGTAATTCCTCTGCAAACATGGATTCACCAAACAGCAGGTTTCCAGAGTCCAAAAGTGTTCCAAGGTTCCTCAGTAGGAAATAGCTGGAGTACAAAGTCCAAGGTCTCCAGGAGTCAGGTCACAGACTGACTGAGGCTTGATTCAGGAGCACTGATTGTTCAGCTGAGGCTGCTTAAGAAGCAAGAGGGAGAGAATCAGGGCGGGAACATGAAAACTGGAAACTCCATATTGACTGAGGGCAAGAGCTGCAGAAAGACAGAAAGCAAAATGGCCGACGGAAAACTGAGTTTCAAGGAACATGTCAAAAGAGACAAAGAACCTTACACAGGCTTAATATTAAACACACATTGAAATTGCCTCCTTCACTTTACTTATGCTGTGCAATGGACAGCCTGGATCAGCAGGCATGTCACCTTTAAGGCTACTTTCACACATCAGTTTTTTTACGTCAGGCGCGATCCGGCGTGTTTTTAAAAAAACGGATCCGATACCGGATGCGTTTTTCTTGTAATTGACTTTCATTAGCGCCGGATCGCGCCTGATGTCGTTGCGTTGCATCCGTTTTTGGCCAGATCTGGCGGAAATGTACATTCCGGCGGCCGGACAAGACGCTGACTGCAACGTTTTTTTTTTTCCGGACCCGTCTGATAGTGCCTGAAGCGGCGCATCAGGCGGCCGGAAATAATACAAGTGCATGGTACCGGACCAGTCTTTTGTGCAATCTGTCAAAATACTGATCCGGATTCTGGAAACCAAAGTGTCTCTCTCTCTCTCTCCTCGGTCCGGACATGCGTACCTGTATTTTCCAGATAGAAAATTTATTTTTCCGGGTTGAAAAGGTCAGGTCGGATCCGGCAACAAAACTGATCCGTTGCATCAGTTTTTTCAAAATCCGCGCCGGATTCGTCCTATCAGGTATACGACGGATTATGCCTGACACAAAAAACCTGATGTGTGAAAGTAGCCTTAGATCTCATAGGTGCCATTTATGGTATGTCAAGTGCTTTGGAGAACTATAACTCCCAATGTGTCCTGCTATAGTCTATGGAGCCTCATTCAGAGAACGAAGCTCCATAGACTATAGCAGCGGCGACTCCGTGATCCGACAGCTATGATGAGCGGTGTCATCAGTCAATACACTGCTCATCGGAGTCGCAATGTCATGCTGCCCTCTGTGAGATCCTGCAACTCTGATGAGCAGTGCAGTTACTGACGTCACCGGTCATCATAGTCGCCATGTCTCGCGGAGCTTTGTTCTCTGAAAGAGGCTCATTGGCTGCATGGATTTTAACACTGGGTTAGTAAAGGGGTGTCTGATAGACACCTCTACATTACTAACCCCAGGGCTTGATACCAGCTGTGATTTTTGACAATTCACAGCTGTCATCAATCCCAACTACCATTACCCCAATCGCCACCGCACCAGGGCAACTGGGAAGAGTCAGGCAAAGCGCCAGTATTGGCGAATCTAATGTGATGCTTTATTTCTGGGGCAGCTACGGACTGGCATTTTTAGGCTGGCAACGAACCAATAACCAGGGACCTTCCCATCCTGATATAAGCCCCCAGCTGTCTGCTTTACCTTGACTGGTTATCAAAAATAGGGGGGACTCCTAGTCATTTTTTAAGTTATATATTTATTTATTAGGGTAAACCAGGCTAAACACTTCTACGTGAAAGACACTAAAGGGTGCTAGTTTTTATATATGTAGGGTGCCTGTGAAATCATATATCTACAGGATATCTATCTATCTACGCCATTAGGCATTAAAGTTCACCTTTTTTGACTTCATGTGCTGTTTCCCTGTTTTTTGCTACCTATCCTGCTAAGCCAATTGAACACTGGTTGGGAAAACGTGCACGTTAATAAGGTATTGCTGTGGAGCTGTTCCAGTTTTTTCTTGTTATCTATCTATCTATCTATCTATCTATCTATCTATCTCTTTGCACATCTAACATCTAAATGTCTGTAATTTCTATTCTGCATTCTATTCCAGTGCGTGTCACATAGATGTTACATTTTATGTTATCTGTGTGCACATGTGCGGAATGTATTGACAGCTGTGCTGCCTGAAATAAAAAGACTACTGGTGGGTCTCGACAAAAATACTTGCTTCAGACTACTCAGTCCCCTCCCTTGGCATGCATTCCCCAAAGCCATAAAGACCAATGCAATGTTTTCCTTTAATTAAACGCCAGGAATAAGCTCTTTGAAGCTCTTAAAACTGGGGTGTGAACTATCCTGCAGCTACAGTCAAACTGGAATCTTTTGTCCAACTCAAGCACATGGAGACAGCGTCACAGCAAGGCTCTGAGGTATTGAATCTGGAAAATGACCTATAATAACAGAATGCAATATATCTGAGACTAGCCGAGCACATAAGCAGAATTGGCATTCCGCTTCCCATTCGCCTGTGCCCGGCAGCCACCTGTAGCACTCTGCGTTATTGAGTTATAAAGCATAGCCACCAGGAATTTCATGCAGTAGGCATATATATTCTCTATGCACAGATAAAATCCTGCAGAACCCAGTGGCGGCACCACCGACCCATTCAGAACTTCGGGTGGAAAGTTATGGGCCATCCACAGTTCTGGACAGAAAATCATATTCTCAGATATGGGAGGAGAGAGGCTGCACAAGCCCAGGGGTGGGAGCAGAGTGTGGGAGGGAGCAGCCTAGGAGATATAAGGCAGCCCCTCATTTTGGGCTTAGTTTTTCTACTGGCAGGAGGATTCGTGACCTGACGCAGCCAGGAAAAGCCTGTAACTAAGATTTGGACCTGTGATCCATCAGCGCCTCCCTGTGGTCACATGATAGATAACACAGTAATTGCAACCTATCTATACCCTACCCTTGTACTACACTTCTGACTGCATACTTGTATATTGTTCTGTAAATAAATGCCGGTATATTTCTAGTGCGCCTTTTCGGCGATTAAATATAAAATTAATTTTGGGCTGCTCTTTTATCTCGATACACGAATCCCCATGTCCGCACTCTCTGTTGTATATTGTAACATCTGTGCCTGCGCGGGTTCCCCGGCAGGGATCCCGTCCCCACGCTGTGCTGCCCATACCTCAGCGGGGTACTTGTCTCGGCTCTCTCCCTTGCTCCTCCTTCCTGGCGCGTGGCCAGCACATCCCCGGATATGAGACTTAGGTCGCGTGTGCAAAGAGAGTACGGGATAAGACCTACTTCTTGGTGAATTGGTCCTGAGGAAAGGTCTTCGGAGCCCAAAGAGAACATCCAGGCTCCTCTCCTATTGGAGAGATATTACACAGGTTTGAAAAAGAGGGGGAGTAAGGAGGGGGATACTGTAACATCTGTGCCCATGCGGGGTCCCCGGCGGGGATCCCATTCCCCGCTGTGCTGCCTGTACCTCTGCGGGGTCCCCGTCGGGGCCCTTGCTCTCAGTCTGCTCCATGCTGCTCTGTCTCAGCTCTCTCCCCTGCTCCTGCTTCCTGGCACGCAGCCAGCACATCCCCAGGTATAAGCCTTAGGTCGCGCGAACACACGCTCCTGGTCTCTTAAAGAGACAGCGTGCATTTTCAAAAATGTGGCTAACCAATAGTATTCTTGTGTGTGGTATTTCTGGCCCCTCTGCCATAGAGGGGGCTCTGGAGCAGCAAGTGTTTCCTGTTGCTAATTCTGGTTCTGTGTTCCGTTGTGCCCTGTGTTCTGTTGTGCACCACCAGTGTTGTGCTAGTACCCAGCTAATACTGTTTGTCTTCTCAGACTACCTGCGGCTTACTACTCTGTACCCGGGACGATACCAGTGCTGCCAGTGCAAGTTCCATCCTGCTCAGCTGTCCGTCACTTCGTTACCTACAATTACGTCAGTACTGCCTGTGCAAGCTCCATCCCGTCCAGCCGCATCCCGACAGTCAAGTTCTTCTACTCTATCTGTTATCCTTGCCTGATCACCTGTTCCGCTGGGCCAGCTTCCACGAGTCTGGGGTCTAACTGGAGGTAGCACCTGCATCCCCTGGGCATTCCATTCTGACCCTGTTCGAGGGGTCTTACTATGGGTGTCTGTGGCTAGCATAGTCATGCCCCCTTCTGAGCCCCCTGGTCCGTGGTCCCGTGGTTCCACAAAAATAGCAATAAACAAATGTGCACTGCAACACCTGAGCCTCCGCTTCCATTCGTTACATATATTATACGCTACCCGGGTTGTTTTTTGACCTGATATAAGCCTGTTGTCAGACTGGGATTATTTAGAATGAGGAACTAGTGGCAGCATACCGTACTGGTTAGTGAGGAACTCTGACTGTAATGGCCAGGAGATTTATATATATATATATATATATATATATATATATATATATATATCCCCAGCCTGGATTGGTGATGTATATCCCCCCTCACTGGGAGTGCCTCAATAACTCATATCTATAAGGGAAGCCTTTCCAATGACTATTTGTCCTTGGTGCAGTTCCCTGACTGACCTGGGGCAAGTGGTGGCGCCAGAGAGCTGATCACTGCTGGGTCCGTCTCTCCCCTCCCCCAACGTGAGCGAAGTCGACACCCCCTTCCGCTGTGCAGATCCCTCACATAAGGCATCCAAGGATAAACTTCAGTTTTGTAAACCAAAGGTAGTTTTTTGAGTCACTGTCTGCATGGACCTAACAGGCACCTCACTTCAGTTCACATTCAGGCCATACAATACATTTCTGTCCCCACATCTGTCAATCAACTCCATACCTTTCTGGGCCTAGTCTCCTATTGTAGAGAATGGATCTCTAATGCTGCTTCACATACATAGCCTCTCTACAATTCAATTAGGTTACCCTTTCATTTGTCAAAAAATGCTCTTGATAATGATAGTGTGGACTCCCAGAAAGATGCGGTCAAGGTCGTCGTATATATGACCTAGTGCCAGAAAAATTTCCTCCACTGTCCGGAGTGACTGGGAGTCACATAGGAGAGAGAATGCCCAAGCTTGGGGGTCACCCTGAAGGAAAGAAATTATCCTCACCCACTGTTCCTCGTTGCCTCGCTCCTCGTTCAACCTAAAGTACAGGTTACAGGCCTCCCTGAAAACAACAAACTTGTCACACCCCCCAGAGAACCTGTCAGACAAAGCGATCTTGGACTCCACAAAGGGTTGCCTGGAAGTCATGTTCACCAAACCTCATGTGTTAGTGTGCTGCAAAACAACAGTGCGTAGATTTGCCACCTCCAATCAGAGTTCCTGCAGTTGCCCCATCAGTTGATGTCACTTCTCTGTTGTCGGGTGTCCCGGGATCATGGGCTCCTTCCCTGTCCCCAATGCCAGGAGCACCCTAGCTCGCCCTGTTCCCCGAATTACTGTTGATGGTAAAAGAGGAGATTAGTAGTGTACTGTAATACACCAACCTGACTAACAAGGTAATACAAACAGGGATTAAAGAAAATATCAATCATACAAATATACTCACACAAACAACAGAGGTAAACACCAGGGAATGGAGGATGGGGTAAAACCAAAGTAAGGAGGAGGGGGACTAGCACACCGTCAAAACCTAGCAACAGTCACTGATAAATCCACCAAACACCTTCTCAAACAACAACCTCAAACCATCAACTCCTAACCATGCAGCACAATCTTGCTCTCTCTGGCAATGAGCGCTAGCCAGAGCCCAGATTATATAGGAGATGGGAGCAGCTAACAGAGAACAGCTGAGAGCCTTAATGTAAGAAAGCTTCCAAGAGCTCTCAGTTGAGCAGATTAACCCTAGCACTGCTGAAAGAATCATGCACTATTTAATATGAAGGTGAAGTGCTTCTAAATAGTGCAGGATTAGGAGAAATCAGATGCTGCGGTCTTCTGGCTCCTCTTTGTTGCGGCAAACCAGTGACAGATGTTTTTTTAAGTAATGGATGTATGCTGGCATGTTTAAATGAGGAGGTAAAGATACCAAATGAGAGAGAGTGATTAAATATTTTAGTTAGGTGAGTGGTGACAGCTGGGGAAAGCAGCTGGAGAAGTGAGGGAATAGGGTCACTGGTTCAACGACAGAAAGTAAGCTAGATGCAGTAGGGGAGGGAGAAGAATGAATGATGTTAGGGGAATGGGAGAAAATTTCCTGTAGAATATGGTAAATTGAAATAATTTTGCAGCTTGTCAGCGCTCCTCCTGGATTGAAGAGAGAATGAAGAGAATGAAAAGTGTCAAAGAGTCGTTTAGGATTGTTGGATAGTGAGGTGATAAGGGTGTTGAAGTAGGTTTATTTGGAGAGGTGAAGGGCAGAGTTGTATGCTTTAAGCTTAAAATTATGATTGATGAAATCTTCGGCCAGACTGGATTTTCTCCACAGATGTTCGGCGGACCTGGAGCACTGCTGGAGAAAATGTGTTTGTTGCATGTGACAGGGTTGTTGCCATCTGTGCCAAGTTGTTCTAAATGTAGCAGGTGAAACTTCATCCAGGGCAGGAGCAGGCTGGGCCGGGTGGTAGATGCCCCCCGGGCCGGTCCCCCAGCAGCAGCTTCAGGCTGCTGGCTATTTGCTCTGTTAGAAACCGGGCACTGGCACTGTACATTTAAATAATGGTAGCCCCCCTGAAACGCAGATGTAAAGGACATCTCATGGTAACACAGACCCTAGCTTAATTTTTTATGGCTATTGGGTTTCTGTTATGTTTTTGGTTTTTAAAAGTCAATTTCTTCATATGAGGCAAGGTCAAGAGGTCAAGTAGTAAGCTATGGAGTCCATGAGCAAGTTAATTCCAGTTTTAGCTGGTGGTTTTTGGCGCTTTTTTCATGTTTTTGATTGTTTTGAAAAAGACCGGGAAGAGAAAAGGTATAAAATCTGAGGTGCTGCCAGATATCTCATCATCCTGTCAAAAGACCGAAGATCCCACACCCCTCCCCCTTTTTAATGTTTATCTCCTTTCTTGTTTGTTTCATTTGAGGGTGGATTGGTTTAGTATTATGATTAAATTATTGGTCTATTGGTTATTAATTTATTAAATGTTTTAATGGACTTTTCGGTTACCCTAAACACCACGACCATTATTCTTCCACACTTTGGTGTCTTGTGTTTTTATTATTTTATTTATGGGTTTTGTGTTCCATGTGTACAAGTGTCGGCAGACGCATCCCAGCACTGCAGAAACTGCAGACATGCTCACACTGTGTGCAGTCAGCATCTGCTGAACTCACCTAACCAGGATCAGCTGCTTCTTCTGGCCAAGGAGGAGCTGGGGAGCAAGATGGAGATCATCATGGGACGGAGGAGAGGCAGAAGTGATCACTGAGGAGGTGACAGGATGATGTTTATGCAGTATCTTCAGTCGCTCTGCCTGTGGCTCAGGATGATTTATTGCAGCAGCCTGAACTTTCACCTGATCTGTATGGAAGTTCAGTCTGCAGCAATAAAACACAGTGAGGGTCAGATATAGACTGCAGGCTGTGGTTTAGGTCTTTCAGTGCTTCTATCTACAGTATGTAGCCCATTCAGACCAAGTGCCCACGATCCGCAAGTAGCAGTATTTTGAATGCAGCACATGTTCGCTGCCAGAGCTGCCACTAGGAATTTTGGGATCCCATACTGGCAAAATTTTTAGGGCCCCCTTGAGACTCCGCTGAGGCTTCACCTCTCGAACCTTCCACAGTCCCACTGCCCTCTCTTGGAAAAATGCCACTTCTGCACCACATCCTCACTAATCACACATTAACAGTTCCCATCACCAGATCACATACATCGCCAGAAGCTTTTGTTTTGGCCAAAAGATTTTTTGATCCACCATCATGACAAGGCAGACTCTTTTGGCCGGGCTCTACTCTACTGTAACTCATTAAACATTTGTTAAACTATCCAATACAATTTTAAGTATATTTTAATTTATTTTTAAATTTTTAAAATGACCAATAATATCACAAACAAGGGACAAATACCACTGCAGCATGACCAGACCACATATTACCACCATATAACGATCAAATAATAGCACATACAAGGAACAAATACCGCCACTCCATGGCTGGACCACATATTACCACCATATAATGACCGAATACTACAATACTGATGTCACGATGTGACAGTGGTGTGACACAACCCAACAGTTGGTCAGTCAACAAACGGCACAACAACACGCCGATGGAATAGGGCAGAGGGAGGCCCTGACAATAGGGAATCAGGGATGGTCACCTCCTGAGCTCCAACCTCAGCCTGTCCCTGATCACATCTAACACCCTATGCAGGTCCTTCCCCCTGCTGACGTCAGGATACCTCGTCCCTAAATGTCACCTATAACTGCCCTGGCAAGTGCACTGGCCGGCATATGATGCTAGCCTAACCACTACAGATAAGAAACACAGGGGAGAGACAGACACGGAAGGGATGAGGTAACAAAAATACAAAACTTAGCTTTTTACTGCTAAGCACCGACAGCAGGATAAAGACACCAGATACAACGTTTAAAGCTGAAGCTCCACTGCACCCAGAGAGCTCCTTCTTGCAGCTTGGCCACTGTAGAATGAGCTAACACCGACAACCAGCTGATGCATCAGGTGACCTTTTAAAGGACGGTGGGAGTGGTCACTGCCCACATCAGCTGAACCAGCAGCAATGCAATTACACCAACTTGCCAGTGGGGAAAAACTGACATTAATCCCAGCAGGCCTGAAAGGAAAAACATTTATATCTGAGAGAAACCAGATCTGCCACAAATCCAAAAATGGATCGTGACAACTGATCATTAATAAAAACACACAATACTAATATCACCATAAGTGCCGTTATGCACAGGAGATCCTGCCCCATCTGTCCCATGATCCAGCCCCATCTGTCCCATGATCCAGCCCCATCTGTCCCATGATCATTGCCCATCTGTCTCATAATCCTGCTCCATGTGTCTCCTTCGTATCCATCTTGCCCCATGATCCTGCACCATGTGTCTCCATCCTGCCCCATGATCCTGCATCATGTGTCTCTGTCATGATCCACTTTTGGATCTGTGGCAGATTGAGATTTCCATATTAAAACCTTTTTCCTTTCAGGCCATCGGGGTTAATGTCAGTCTTTTCCCCCGGTGGCCGCTGGTGTAATTACATTTCTGCTGACTTGTCAGGGGAAGGCGGTGACCACTCCCACCATCCTTTAAAAGGTCACCTGAGTTGTCAGCTGACTGTTGATGATACATCTGCCTTTTGGAGACTAACCAAGCTGGAGTCAGGAGCTTGCTGAGCGCAGTTGTCCTTCAGTTGCTTCCCTCATCTGGTGCCTCACTCTGCTGTGTGGTGCATTACAGCAGAGAAAGCTAAGTTTCATTGTTTAGTTGATTTAACCCCAATGTGTCTGTCTTTCCTTTTTGTTATATTGGTGTAATTCACTTTATTCCCTGTCTCACCTCCTGGGGAAGGGGTAGGGGGTTTAGCTCAGGGCTAAACAGGAGACAGGGACAGGTCGGTGACTTGGGCCTCACTACCTTTAAGTGTACCCCCAAGTTAAGGAAAGACAGGGCTCTCCCTTAGCCTTAGGGGCAGTTCAGGGGCACAGGTTCCTTATCCCCTGTATTCCCATTACTGACCCATGACAGTCTCCAACCTGCCCCATCTGTCTCCATCCTGCCCCATCTGTCTCAATCTTGCACAATCTGTCTCCATCTTGCCGCATCTGTCTCCATCCTGCACCATGTTCCTGCCCCATCTGTTTCCATCCTGCCCCATGATCCTGCCCCATCTGTCTCCATCCTGCCCCATCTGTCTTCATCCTGCCCATGCACCATCCTGCCCCATCTATCATGCTGCTGCAGTGCAGGTAGGTGCAAGCTCCACTAGATTGCAACATAGTGGAAGCAGGACTGTACCTACATCAAGCAGGCCTGTCATGCATCAGCGAGGCTACCACCAGGTGGCAGCAGCATAGTCAAACAAGCCGGGTCAAATCCTAGACTATAGCACAGTACCAAAGGAATAAACAAACTCAGGGTCAGGGACAAGCCAAAGGATCAGTAATGGTCAGAAGCGGATAAGACAAAAGACAGAAGCACGTCAGGATACAAGCTGAGTCAAAACCAGGGAGTTGACACACTAAAGGGGAACACTGAGTCAGGACGGGAATAGGGGAAAACAGAGACAGGGGTTCAGACAGCAAACGCAACAGGACCAATTAGAGCTAGCTACAGCAGCCTGTCATGTGTGCATCGCCACGAAGATCGTCGCGGTTGCACATTCTGACTTCTCACAGCTGAGTTGCTGTTTCTTTGTGTTTGGCAGTTAGGGAGTTAATTCTGTCTGTGCTCAGTTCTGGGACTGGGTGCAGTTTCTCCGGCTGCAATTAATTATTTGTTGATTGGTTTCCTTTAAATCTCTGGTTGTCTGTGTTGGGAGTTGCCAGTGAAATTCTTCATGCAGACCACAGATAGGATTGTATCTGTATAGACTTAAGTTAAAGAGCTCCTTAGTTGTTTTAAGCTCACCTTGCTTAGAGTTTAATATCCCAGATCATTTATGTTCCTTCTGTGTTTGAGTGTGTATGCAAGTCTGTGTTTTCTCCAGTCTGTCTTATATGTCTAATCTGTGTATTTAGCAGAGATCAGCCCATATCCCTTTGGTGGTAATCAGAATCCTTCTTAGGACTGATTACAGGGTTCAGGGACTGATAGGAGACAGGGTTAGGCTGGAGACTTGGACCTCTGAACCATTATCAGTACCTCCAAGGTGAGGGATTAGTTAGGACCCCAGTTTAGGGTCAGGTTAGACCCCCGGTCCTCCTCTTTCCTGTGACAGTGTATCAAGTCCTCAAGATTAACCCTGAGTTCAACGGATATCGTGTCAGGTAAATCTATTCTATATTTACATGCTGATGTTGCTAATCTATATGTTGTATAGAGTGTTGTTCTTTTAAGAATAGTTTACTGACATCGTACACATATCATAAGACCGCGTGACATTTTCACTGGCCATAAAATTATTCCCAGTTGCCATGGATCCAGTAGCCCAGCTGGCTCTGCAGTTGCAGGGATTATCCATGGAGCTGACGGACATTAAGTCCAAAGTTTTGTCTCCCTCGGAGCAAACCAGATTTGAACCTAAAGTAGCTCTCCCGGACAGGTTCACTGGTGGGCGAGACAAATTTTTTACCTTCAGGGAAGCATGTAAATTGTATTTTCGGCTTCGGCCTCGATCATCAGGGAGTGAAGAGCAGAGAGTGGGAATTGTTATCTCGCTCCTACAAGGGGACCCTCAATCCTGGGCCTTCTCCCTTCCTCCGGGATCCCCGGCTCTACAGTCAGTAGATCGATTTTTTACTGCCCTGGGTTTGGTATATGATGACCCAGATCGGGTCTCTCTTGCTGAGACAAAATTACGTAAGATACAGCAGGGAGATCGTCCGGCGGAGGAATTTGCTTCTGAGTTCCGTAGATGGGCCACAGATACTCAGTGGAATGACCCAGCTCTTAGGAGCCAGTTTTGTCATGGGCTTTCTGACAAATTAAAGGACGTTTTGGCTCAGTATGATTCTCCTCCATCACTGGAGGCTGCTATGGCCCTAGCTATCCGTACTGATAGACGGCTCCGGGAGAGGTGCGAGGTAACTCCGCCCCCTGTTGTTACTCCACCTACTACTAAAGTCCCTTATGTTGAGGTTCCCCTTGTCTGTTCGGAGGAGCCTATGCAGTTGGGAGGGACATCATTTCGTAGGAGGGGATTGGCGGTACGCCGCAGGACTAGAAGGTGTTTCTTCTGCGGGAAAGAGGGACATTTTGTTGGGGGATGTCCATCCGTGCCTTGTTGAGCAAAAAGTCGCCGGAAAACTGTTAATCCCAGGTTGTGTGGTGGACGACAACCTGGGAGTATGTATTTCGTCCGCTAGTTCTTCTCAGTTCCTTGTACCAGTGGAGGTGGTGGTTGGTACGAGAGTGGAGAGATTTTCTGTTCTTCTTGATAGTGGGTCCGGGGCTAATCTGGTTGACGCTCAGTTTGCTCAGGCTCAAGGTATGCATCTGAGTGTATTGGTCAAACCGATCCCTATATTCTCCATTGACGCCAGGCCTCTCGGCCAAGGTAGCTTTGTTCATGAGGTTCATAACATTGACCTTCGGGTAGGGGCAATACATAGGGAACTATTATCTTGTTATGTGTTGGAGGGTCTACCTACTCCTATTGTGTTGGGACTTCCTTGGTTGGTTAAACATAACCCTGTGATTAATTGGCAGTCCAGAGATATAAGCCAATGGGGGGAGTTTTGCAAAAGTAACTGCATGAACACAGTCATCAGTGCGGTCGTGCCTAGTACTTTGCCTCCTTTTTTGGAGGACTTTGGGGATGTGTTCTCTGAGGAGGGGTGTCAGGAGTTGCCTCCTCATCGCGTGTATGACTGCTCTATTAATTTACTTCCTGATGCTAAGTTACCTAAAGCTAGGTTATATAACCTTTCTGGTCCTGAGAGGCAGGCTATGAAAGATTATATTTCGGAAAGTCTGGCCAAAGGGCATATTAGACCTTCATCTTCCCTAGTGGCCGCGGGGTTCTTCTTTGTGAAGAAAAAAGATGGAGGCCTACGCCCTTGCTTGGATTTCCGCGAACTTAATCGGATTACTGTTCGAGATCCGTATCCACTCCCTCTGATTCCTGATCTCTTCAATCAAATTGTTGGCGCCAAATGGTTCTCTAAATTGGATCTCAGGGGGGCGTATAATCTGATTAGGATAAAAGGGGGATGAGTGGAAAACGGCGTTTAACACGCCGGAGGGACATTATGAGAACCTTGTCATGCCTTTTGGTCTGACTACTGCACCAGCAGTATTCCAACATTTTGTTAATGACATTTTTCGTCATCTGGTGGGGCTGTTTGTGGTCGTATATTTGGATGACATTTTAATTTACTCACCAGATCTTGTGTCTCACCAGGAGCATGTGAGACAGGTGTTGCAGATCTTGCGAGACAATAAACTATACGCCAAACTGGAAAAGTGTGTATTCGCCGTACAGGAACTTCAGTTTTTGGGTTTCTTGGTGTCAGCCTCCGGTTTCCGTATGGACCCTGAAAAGGTGAGAGCAGTGCTTGAATGGGATCAGCCAGAGGATCTTAAGGCTCTGCAGCGTTTTCTGGGGTTTGCTAACTACTACCGGAAATTTATTTGTAATTTCTCATCTGTTGTCAAACCTCTCACTGACATGACAAGAAAAGGGATGGATTTTTCTAAATGGTCGGACAAAGCTTGCCAAGCTTTTTCCTCTTTGAAAAAATGTTTTGCTTCGGCACCCGTTCTCATCCAACCAGATGCATCACAGCCGTTCGTTGTGGTGGTGGACGCGTCTGACGTAGGGGTGGGTGCAATATTGTCCCAGGGTCCGTCCCCTGGTAAATGGCATCCGTGCGCTTTCTTTTCTAAAAAATTGTCGTCCGCCGAAAGGAATTATGATATCGGCAATAGGGAACTTTTGGCCATTAAGTTGGCTTTTGAAGAATGGCGTCACTTTTGGAGGGGCAGTCCACCCGGTCACCGTCATTACTGATCACAAGAACCTGCTGTATTTGGAATCTGCTAAGCGTCTGAATTCCAGACAAGCTCGATGGTCGTTGTTTTTTACCAGGTTTAATTTTGTTGTCACTTATCGCCCTGGATCTAAGAATGTTAAGGCGGATGCCTTGTCTCGCAGTTTCCCAGGGGCCGGGAAAATGGATGACCCGATTCCTATCCTTCAGGAGGGGGTGGTAGTGTCGGCTGTATGTTCTGAGCTTGAGGAGGAGGTGTTAGAGGCTCAGGGGGACGCCCCTGCAGGACCTCCAGGGAGACTGTTTGTCCCAAATCAGTTGAGACAAAAGGTTATTGAGGCACATCATAATTCTGCTTTAGCAGGACATCCAGGGAGTAAGGCTACTTTAGATCTCCTTTCTCGCCGGTTTTGGTGGCCTAACGTTAATAAAGATGTTTTAACTTTTGTCGCGTCCTGTGGGGTTTGTGCTCGCTCTAAGACCCCTCATACCCGTCCGTCTGGGACCCTCTTACCCTTGAAACTTCCGGAGCGTCCATGGACTCATTTGTCTATGGACTTCATCACGGACCTTCCTCAGTCGTCAGGGAAGACTGTCATACTGGTGGTTGTTGACAGGTTCAGTAAGATGGCACATTTCATTGCTCTTCCTGCCCTCCCTAATGCTAAAACTCTGGCGCAGGTGTTCATTGGGGAGATTGTGAGACTTCATGGGTTGCCTTCTGATGTGGTGTCAGATAGGGGGTCTCAGTTTGTGTCCAAGTTTTGGAGGGCATTTTGTTTACGTCGGGGGATGCAATTGTCATTTTCCTCGGCTTTTCATCCGCAGACCAATGGTCAGACAGAGCGTCTGAATCAAAGCCTAGAGACTTATCTTCGGTGTTTTGTCTCAGAGAACCAGGAGGACTGGTCTTCTTTCTTGCCTCTGGCAGAGTTCGCTCTTAACAACAGGCGGAGCGAGTCCACTGGTAAGTCCCCGTTTTTTGGGGCATATGGTTTTCATCCCCAGTTTTGTACATTCAATGGGGGGGGCCCTTCTGGGGTTCCTGAGGAGGAGCGTTTCTCGTCGTCACTTGCTTCTGTGTGGAGAGGTGTATTGAATAATCTGAGTGCTATGGGGAACCGTTATAAACGTATGGCTGATAGGAGGAGAGTTTCTGGTCCAGATCTTAATGTGAACGATCTGGTATGGTTGTCTACCAGGAATATAAAACTTAAAGTTCCCTCCTGGAAGCTGGGCCCCAGATTCATCGGGCCGTACAGGATCAGTTCCATAATTAATCCTGTGGCATTTCGTCTGGACCTCCCTCCTACGTTTAAAATTCATAATGTGTTCCACAAGTCATTACTTAAGAGGTACGTGGCACCAGTCATACCATCACCTCTACCTCCTCCTCCAGTGGTGGTCAATGGTAACTTGGAGTTTCAAGTGTCAAAGATCATTGACTCACGTCTGAATCGCCGGTCCCTTCAGTACTTGGTGCATTGGAAGGGGTATGGTCCAGAGGAGAGGACGTGGGTTCCTGCGTCTGACATTAACGCAGATCGTTTGGTGCGGACCTTCCACAGAACTCACCCGGGCAAACCTGGCCCTGAGGGTCCGGAGGCCCCTCGTAGAAGGGGGGGTACTGTCATGTGTGCATCGCCACGAAGATCGTCGCGGTTGCACATTCTGACTTCTCACAGCTGAGTTGCTGTTTCTTTGTGTTTGGCAGTTAGGGAGTTAATTCTGTCTGTGCTCAGTTCTGGGACTGGGTGCAGTTTCTCCCGGCTGCAATTAATTATTTGTTGATTGGTTTCCTTTAAATCTCTGGTTGTCTGTGTTGGGAGTTGCCAGTGAAATTCTTCATGCAGACCACAGATAGGATTGTATCTGTATAGACTTAAGTTAAAGAGCTCCTTAGTTGTTTTAAGCTCACCTTGCTTAGAGTTTAATATCCCAGATCATTTATGTTCCTTCTGTGTTTGAGTGTGTATGCAAGTCTGTGTTTTCTCCAGTCTGTCTTATATGTCTAATCTGTGTATTTAGCAGAGATCAGCCCATATCCCTTTGGTGGTAATCAGAATCCTTCTTAGGACTGATTACAGGGTTCAGGGACTGATAGGAGACAGGGTTAGGCTGGAGACTTGGACCTCTGAACCATTATCAGTACCTCCAAGGTGAGGGATTAGTTAGGACCCCAGTTTAGGGTCAGGTTAGACCCCCGGTCCTCCTCTTTCCTGTGACAGTGTATCAAGTCCTCAAGATTAACCCTGAGTTCAACGGTTATCGTGTCAGGTAAATCTATTCTATATTTACATGCTGATGTTGCTAATCTATATGTTGTATAGAGTGTTGTTCTTTTAAGAATAGTTTACTGACATCGTACACATATCATAAGACCGCGTGACACAGCCCTAGGCAAGAAGTATTACCGACATCGCCTGCAGTAAGCAGTGGAGATAAATAGCCAACCTGAACCTAGATGGAGGCTGAGAAAGGTTAACCTCTGACATGACCAGACCGGGAAAAAGGGAAAACAGGACTGAAAACCCAGTCTGGATCAGGAAAGTCTACATACTTTTTTTGATTGCCTTAATAAGAGCAATGTCAATATCAAACTTACATATAAGTATGGTAGACAACAAATGGACTTCTTGGATGTGTCCATACAGATTGATGACTTTGGCAATATTCAGACTGATCTGTTCCGCAAGAGCACAGCAGTCAATACCTTACTACATGCCACCTCGCAACATCCAAGACATTTATTACATAACATTCCAACTGGAGAATTTTTAAGAGCTAGGAGGATCTGCTCTAACGATGCTCTCTTCGAAAAACAGGCAGAGGATCTCCATCTCAGATTCAGAGAACGTGGGTATGGCTGCATGTCTATCTGTCGAGCCTATACAAGGGCCCGGATGTGCAATCGTAATGATCTACTAAAGAGCAAATCTAGAAATAAAGACAAGATGGATCAAAAGGTACGATGTATTCTTGATTTTAACTCTCGTAGTGATGAAATTTTTCAAATTCTGAATAAACACTGGTCAGTGTTGCGCCTGGACAAAACGTTATCTAATTATATAGGGGACCATCCAGGCGTAACATATAGAAGAGCCCGTAACTTATGTGACCAGTTGGTTCATAGCCATCATACAGGCAATGCAACCCAATTTATTTTGGGATCTAAAGGCACTGCATGAGGGTGTTCCCCCTGTGGGAAGTGCATTGCCTGTCAGAATGTGGAGTGTGCCAAAGAATTTACTAATTCAGACAACAGTAAAATCTATAAAATCTCTTATAATATAAGATGTACCACTAAAGCTGTGGTATATCACACGACATGCCCATGTGGCCTCATATATGTAGGCATGACAACGAGGGAGATGAGAAGATGTGTTAGAGAACATGTACTGGATGCGGAGGATGCCAAGAACATAGAGGATGAGAGACTTTGTTGAAACCTATACCCCGCCATTTTAAAAAATTTCATAATAGTGATCCCACCCATTTGCGCTTTAGGGGTATAGATAGGGTCTTTATTAGTCCACGAGGTGGCAATTGGAAACGCCTTTTGGCACAGAAGGAGACTAAATGGATTTTTACATTGAATACACTGTCTCCATTAGGTCTGAATAACTTCAATAGTTTCAAGCCTTTTTTGGCCTAATTTCAATTCATGCTTTGCTAGCTTTGAGATAATTATCATGTTTGATTATCTAAGATTATTTCATATAGTCTTGGTTTTTGATGGTGTTTCTGAGCTGTGTCTGTTCTAAGTCGTTGGTTTTATTTGTTTTTAATTTATTTTTTATTTTCAGATGAGATGGCCTCCGTGTGTCATAAAGATGGGATATTCCTATAGTTGGCTCGATATAGACATATGACATGAGGATGATATGATTGTGACTACCACATTTTATTATGACCTCCTCTACATTCTATGATTTTGGTATTGATATTTGACACTTTGGTGTCATATTAATGGTCATATTGCTATACTTGTTACTATATGCTGGTATATTTATTAGTATTTATATGTTGATCTGTGTGTTGATCTTTGGATTGGATATTTTTCAGGATAAGGTAAAAATGTATTTTGATTAATCTCATACTGACTGAATATATTCATTCTGAAATATGAAAAATACGTCTTTGATATTTTTATATACAATGGTAACAATGTGACACATTCTGTTACACTGCTAATATGTTATCTTCTCTTTATGTGAGCAGTATCGGCGTTTGGATTTTGCATCACCCTGATTCTGCTCTGATACGGAGGGCTTGTTCATTTTACGGGGATTAAAGCCGCCGGGCCATTGGAATGAATTACCTTCAGCTTGAATCCCTTGATGCCATGACAACTGTATCTATGGATACCTTACAACGCGGTGAAGGAGACTTGCATCTGATGATATCACATGACCGGAAGCCTCCGTGATGTCACATCCGGAAGCGCGAGTCCGTCTCCGTAACAAGCAATATCGTAGTGTGTTCTGTATGTGATTATTTCACTGATGATCGGTGATTCATAGATGAAGGAACGAGTGCCCTTTATGGCAGCGGTTATATAATTGGTTTGTTATTGAGATTGTTTTACTTTCCCCATTACATGTGTTGGTTACCATAGCAATGGCGTTAATAGTATACCACCTTTTGCGTATGCGCAGAGACTTGATCGATCTTTGGCCTATCATTATATAAAAAGGTACCTTGCCAACGTCTATCCACCCCTGGACGAAGCATTTAAATGCGAAACGCGCGTCGGGTGTGGTGACACACCTTCTATTCCTGGACGGATATACCCTCATCTATATCATTTCAAGTGCACGGAACCTGCCCTCTGCATCTCTCCTTCTCTGTTTACTAATAAGTGAGTTTTGAAAAAGACCAATTTCTGGTCGAAACGTTAACTCCAACAGTACCGTCCGTCATTTTTTCTAAACCACATGTCTACTGAAACCTTATGGTGTGTGTGCATACAATAAATGGATATTTTTCTTTGCATGAAATATTGAGTGCGGTTGATTTCCTTATTTACCTGGACTTACTGTTCAACCAGCACCTATTACTGGACTAACAGTGTGCACATCATTCTTTCCAAACCTATTACGTCGGGTGTGGTGGGCGCCCTATTCCTAAGGTAAATATGTGTTACAAGTATCTGTAGGCACTATGCCTGATCATATGTATTACCATTTTTGTTTCTTTCATATTTGATTTTCTCATGGTTGTTGTTTCTTACCAATATAAATGTGTCTCGGCAGCACTGGGGGGTCTATATCTTAGCAACTATGCCCACATGGGATTTTCACTGTTCCTAGGTGCTTCCTATATATGAGCATATCTCCACTTGGAGTTTATACAACCAGGGTTCAAGTTAGCCCCCTTACTGCTGACGGGGGCATTCATTGATGGTGTTTACTATAAAATATACATTTTCATTGATGAAGTTTTGTACTTTCAAACATCATGCAAATTTTTATACTTTATTGCATTTTGGTAATTACATGTTGTTCAGACTTCTGATGGTTTCAGGTATTTTTTCTTGTACTCATTATACGGGCTGTACCACTTTTTTCTGTATCGTGTGTCGTTTTTGTCCGGTATATGTTACGTATTTTTACGTGTTTTATCTTGTTATCCAATAAAAATTTGTAGTTTTATAAATATTCATTCTGTGATAGAGTTTTATTTTTGGTGTATTACATACATAGATACATGCATACATACGCAGATGTACACACACATACATAAATACACACATATACATACAGACATAGATATAACACACACACACACACACAAACATTTATGACCTCAGTTTTTCAGATGAGCCGTGGAGGAGGTCAGCCATATTGTGCAGAGATCAGCTGGAGAGGGTTGCTGAACCACTGAGATGCTGCAGCCTGCTGGGAATAGAACAGTGGAGGGAGCAGAGGATACAGTGCAAGTCCTGCTGCTCTTCCTCCACTGTTGTCCCCTGTGTGCTCAGTGGCCTGGGCCCATGACTACAGGTGAGCACTCACCATTGAAACACGCCATGCGGGAGAACAGAGATGGCAGCCAGTGAGCGCTCTCAACACTCTGGTGGGGAAAGCGTTCATTGGCCAGAATCTCTCCCTGCATGACACGCCCCCTTTTTGAACTCCTGCACTCTGCTCTCCCTGGCTCTTGGTATATACATGATTACAGAAGTGAGTGAGAGGGGCCCGATGCTGCATGACACCGGCCCCTCTTACTCCCACCTGTAATATTGACTCAGTGGCCCCATAGTGGCTGCATACTGTGTCGCTATGGGCAGTACGCCCCTGCCTGCAGGGGCCCCCCTTCACCTTCGGCCTCGGTGCAGTTGCACCTGTGGTATGTCTGCCCAGACACCGGCATAATTCTGCTGCTGGGGCCCATAAACAGAAGAGACGGGGCTGACGTCTATTGAACGCAGGTGAATCCGCATGACACGACGCATGTCTGTCTCCGCGGGTGAGCTGCAGGCCTCTGTGGATGCATAGTGGACATGGGATTTCTTGAAATCCAGTCCACTATGCTGTAACATCTGGCTGCTGCGGGTTTGACGCTGCATAAGTATGCATCAGCTAACCCACAGCAACTCTGGATCATGGGCACATAAACCCAGGGCCGGCTCCAGATTTTTATGGGCCCCGGGCGAAAGAGTCTCAGTGGGCCCCTTTAACACAGACCACAATTGATGATACACAGATACTGCAGAGAAATATGAGTATAGTACAATGCCAAACACTTCACTTCTTCCATTACATGAGTGATATCTATTGTAAATTTAACAATAGCTCAAATACCGCTAAATCCTCACAGCGCACAGTACAGACTGGACAGTACAGTCCTCCATACAATATTATGGGCACAACATAGTCCTCCATACAGTATTATGGGCCAAATATAATGCTCTATAAAGAATATTGGACCCCATATAATGCTCCATACAAAATATGGAGCTCTCCTCTGCACTGTGCTGATTTCTGCACTGTTACGGCTCAGGAAAGGGCGCTGTGGAAAGACTCCCCATTATCATCATCATTGCTTCCCCATTATCATCATCATTGCCTCCCCATCATCATCATTGCCTCTCCATTATCATCATCATTGCCTCCCCATTATCATCATTGCCTCCCCATTATCATCATTGCCTCCCCATCAACATCATTGACTCCCCATCACCATAATTGCCTCTCCATCATCATCATTACCTCCCCATTAACATCATTGCCTCCCCATTATCATCATTGTCTCCTCATCATCATAATTGCTTCCCCATCATCATAATTGCCTTCTCATCATCATTGCCTCCCCATCATCATCATCATTGCCTCCCCATTATCATCATTGCCTCCCAATCATCATCATCGCCTCCCCATTATCATCATCATTGCCTCCCCATTATCATCATTGCCTCCCCATCATCATCGCCTCCCCATCATCATCATTGCCTCCTCACCACCATCACTGCCTCCCCCCACCACCATCACACATACAGCACCACACACAGACAGCACCGCAGCACTCTCTCACATACACACACACACAAAACACCGCACTACATACACAAACGCAGGCAGACACACACACACACACTGACACATCTCACCTGTCCGGCGTCCGCACCGCAGGCAGTCCCGCAGCATCACTGGCGCCCGCGCTTACTCTCTGCCACAGCCGGCTGCTGAATGATGACGTCATCCAGCGGCGCTGCTGTGAGAGGAAGCTGCAGTCGCCCCCTGGAGCCCGGAGCTGCGGAGGCACAGGGAGATGTAAGTATTGTGCCAGCAGCCGGGGCCCTGAGCAAGAAGGGGGGGGCCCAGTGGCGGCACTGGTACCGCTCTCATCCGCTAATGGGTGTCGGGGTGCCCGACGGCGAGTGGGCCTCCCCGCCTGCTCAGGGCCCCGGCACTTTCCCGGGTACGCCGGGTGCTGACACCGGCCCTGCATACACCCAATGATGAATTTCATACTGTAAACACAATAAGGATGTGCCACTGTTCATGGGCAACTGCTGTCTACTTCCCATCAGACCAAAATTTGCCAGTCAGTCCCTGATCCAGGGTACTTTGCATATTTAATTATAATGTTTCAATGCAGTCAGGACATGAGAGGGAGGAAATTGGGGCCAATGATAAATGCAAATTCTTCATAAGTTTCTGGGTGTTAATGACGCATATATTAACTGTATAATAACAGCTGCAGCCCTTGAATCAGTCTCCCCTCTCACACATACCCCAGCTGGCACAACGGGCAACCTAGCACACTTGCCTGACTAAAGAACTGAGGCAGGCTTCCAGGGTTGATGAGCCGAGATGGAAAATATCCATTTCCAAAGACCATCACATTAGAAAGAAATAGTCCATCAAAGTGAATCGCACTGTTGTGCGATTCACTTTGGTGGACTATTTCTTTTTCTGGCACTCACTGTGTGCCAGGCAGCGCAGCCGCTGAGACCAGAGCCGGGAGCAGCGCGGGCACGACGAGAGGTGAGGATTGTGTTTTTTTTTTATATATCAGTGAGTACTGGACTGTGGGGCCATACTGGGAGGGAGATGTGGGCTGTGCTATATACTATGTGGCTGTGCTATATACTATGTGGGCTGTGCTATATACTATGTGGGCTGTGCTATATACTATGTGGCTGTGCTATATACTATGTGGCTGTGTTACATACTATGGGGGGTACATTATTCATTATATTCTATGGGGAGGCTGTGTTATATACTATGGGGGGTACATTATACATTATATTCTATGGGGAGGCTGTGTTATATACTATGGGGGTACATATTATTCTATGGGGAGGCTGTGTATATACTATGGGGAGCTACATTATATTCTATGGGGAGGTGGGCTGTATTATATTCTATGGGGGCTACATTATATTCTATGGGGGCTGTATTATATTCTATGAGGGGTGATTGCATCATACTCTATGGAGGGGCTACATTATACTATATAAGGGGGCTGCATTATATTCTATGGAGGGGCTGCATTATATTCTATGTGGGGCTGCATTATACTATATTAGGGGGGCTGCATTATATTCTATGGGGGTTACATTATATTCTGTGGAGTGGCTGCATTATACTCTGTGGGGTGGTTGCATTATACTCTGTGGGGTGGCTGCATTAAGCTCTATGGGGTGGCGGCATTATACTATATGTGGGCTGCATTATACTGTATCGAGGACTATGGGGAATACATTATACTATATGAAGAACTATGGGGTGCATTATACTATGGGAAGTGAATTGTACTACAGTCATGGCCAAAAGTTTTGAGAATGACACAAATATTAATTTTTACAAAGTCTACTGCTTCACTTTTTCTAATGGCAATTTGCATATACTCCAGAATGTTATAAAGAGTGATCAGATTAACAGCAATTACTTGCAAAGTCAATATTTGGCTAGAAAATGAACTTTATCCCCCAAAACACATTTCAACATCATTGCAGCCCTGCCTTAAAAGGACCAGCTAACCTCTTTTCAGTGATTGCTCCATTAACACAGGTGTGGGTGTTGATGAGGACATGGCTGAAGATCAATCTGTCATGATTAAGTAAGAATGACACCACCGGACACTTTAAAAGGAGGCTGGTGCTTGGCATCATTGTTTCTCTTCTGTTAACCATGGTTATCTCTAAAGAAACACGTGCAGTCATCATTGCAATGCACAAAAATGGCCTAACAGGGAAGAGTATCGCAGCTAGAAAGATTGCACCTCAGTCAACAATCTATCGCATCATCAAGAACTTCAAGGAGAGAGGTTCCATTGTTGCCAAAAAGGCTTCAGGGCGCCCAAGAAAGACCAGCAAGCGCCAGGACCGTCTCTTAAAAGTGTTTCAGCTGCGGGATCGGGCTACCAGCAGTGCAGAGCTTGCTCAGGAATGGCAGCAGGCAGGTGTGAGTGCATCTGCACGCACTGTGAGGCGGAGACTCTTGGAGCAAGTCCTGGTCTCAAGGAGGGCAGCAAAGAAGCCACTTCTCTCCAGAAAAAACATCATGGACAGACTGATATTCTGCATAAGGTACAGGCAGTGGACTGCTGAGGACTGGGGTAAAGTTATTTTCTCTGATGAATCCCCTTTTCGATTGTTTGGGACATCAGGAAAACGCCTCATTCGGAGAAGACAAGGTGAGCGCTACCACGAGTCTTGTCTCATGCCAACTGTTAAGCATCCTGAAACCATTCATGTGTGGGGTTGCTTCTCAGCCAAGGGAATCAGCTCTCTCACAGTCTTGCCTAAAAACACAGCCATGAATAAAGAATGGTACCAGAATGTCCTCCAAGAGCAACTTCTCCCAACCCTCCAAGAGCAGTTTGGCAATCAACAATGCCTTTTCCAGCATGATGGAGCACCTTGCCATAAAGCTAAGGTGATAACTAAATGGCTCAGGGAACAAAACATAGAGATTTTGGGTCCATGGCCTGGAAACTCCCCAGATCTTAATCCCATTGAGAACTTGTGGTCAATCATCAAGAGATGGGTGGACAAACAAAAACCTAAAAATTCTGACAAAATGAAAGCATTGATTGTGCAAGAATGGACTGCTATCAGCCAGGATTTGGTCCAGAAGTTGATTAAGAGCATGCCAGGGAGAATTGCAGAGGTCCTGAAGAAGAAGGGTCAACACTGCAAATATTGACTTGCTGCATTAACTTATTCTAACTGTCAATATAAGCTTTTGTTACTCATATGTTTGCAATTATTATATTTCTGTCTGTGATAAAAACATCTGTCAAACACACATAAAAACCAGAGGGCAGCAGATCATGTGAAAATATAATATTTGTGTCATTCTCAAAACTTTTGGCCATGACTGTACATGGATGACTATGGCGGTGCATTATACCATATGGAGCACTATGAGGAGTGTATTATACTATATGGAGGACTGAGCAGTGTATTTTAATATATGGAAGACTATGAGGAGTGTATTATAGTATATGGAGGACTGAGTAGTGTATTATACTATATGGAGGACTGAGTGTATTTTAATATATGGAGGGCTATGAGGAGTGCATTATACTATTTGAGGATTATGAGGAGTGTATTTTAATATATGGAGGACTATAGGGAGTGTATTATACTATATGGAGGACTATAGGGAGTGTATAATATTATATGGAGGAATGAGGAGTGTATTTTAATATATGGAGGACTATAGGGAGTGTATTTTACTATATGGAAGACTATGGGGAGTGTATTATACTATATGGAGGATTATGGGGCATATTATATGGAGGACTATGGGGTGTGCATTTTACAATATGGGGACTGTAGGGAGTGTATAATACTATATGGAGGAATGAGGAGTGTATCTTAATATATGGAGGACTATAGGGAGTGTATTTTACTATATGGAAGACTATGGGGAGTGTATTATATTATATGGAGGACTATGGGGTGTATTATACTAAACAAGCAAAATGCTGCATATTCATCGAGTGATTGGATTATTAATGCCGGAACAATAATCATTGTTCTCAGCAGCACATCGCTGGTGTAAACTGTAGATGTGCTGCTGATAACATGATACTGTATGGGGATCTATTAGTGATCCATTAGTGATTGTTCTGTCCCCATCATTCTTTCTCAGATGGTGTAAAGAGACCGGGAAACAAGTGTTGAACGACTTCAATATTGTCGATCACACTCATTTAGCATCCTGAACTCGATGCATGTAAATAAAACCGAAATGCGTCTGTGTGATGTGCAATATGTTAGCATTTGGGGCCCCATTTTAAACTTTGCCTAGGGCCCCACTTTGCCTAAAACTGCCCCTGCCTGTGAGGACCTCGCTCCAGCAAGTGCACTCGGCACCTCAGCTCCTGTGAGGACTTCGCTCCAACAAGTGCACTCGGCACCTCAGCTCCTGTGAGGACCTCGCTCCAACAAGTGCACTCGGCACCTCAACACCTATGAGGACCTCACTACAGCAAGTGCACGCGTCACCTCAGCTCCTGTGAAGACCTCGCTCCAACAAGTGCACTCGGCACCTCAACTCCTGTGAAGACCTCGCTCCAACAAGTGCACGCGTCACCTCAGCTCCTGTGAAGACCTTGCTCCAACAAGTACACTCGGCACCTCAGCTCCTGTGAGGACCTCGCTCCAACAAGTGCACTCGGCACCTCAGCTCCTGTGAGGACCTCGCTCCAACAAGTGCACTCGGCCCCTCAGCTCCTGTGAGGACCTCGCTCCAACAAGTGCACTCGGCACCTCAGCTCCTGTGAGGACCTCGCTCCAACAAGTGCACTCGGCACCTCAGCTCCTGTGAGGATATTGCTCACGCAACTGCCCTTGTCTCCTCAGCCCTCAGCCATCTACTGTACAGTGGAGCTGCTGTAAGGGGCCTCACAGGAATCACTAAGGCCTCTTTCACACATCCGTTGTGCGCCTGTGTGAAAGTAGCCTAACATCATTCTCTAAACAACCCTAGATAATAGATATGGGTAAATGCTAGACTGTATGGGCTCCTGCCCGGTGTGACGTCATTTCGGTCACTTGTTGTGGGCGTGTACTGAGGAGGCGTGTTCTAGTTTAGCAATATGCAAATTGCCTCTTCAAACAAAGAGGACTTGTACTCTATAGCGCCACCTATTGGAAGTAGCGATCCTACAAGTCACAATCAACCCTTTAACGAGTCTTGTAATATGACTTAGGATAAAAGCCAAATCAGATTCTCCATTTGCAGACACGGTGTTTCGGACTGTTGGTCCTCGTCAGTGCAAAGTAGGAGAGATCTGATTTGGCTAGATGAGAGGCTCTGGACTGGGGTCTAAGGGGTAAGGTTACTCCTTGTGGAGAGTGACATACCAGCTCTGGCGTGTCGAGGTAAGGAGGCTTATTCGCCGTGCAATGCTCCTCTGGGAAATTTTAATATGCAAATTGCCTCTTCAAACAAAGAGGACTTGTACTCTATAGCGCCACCTATTGGAAGTAGCGATCCTACAAGTCACAATCAACCCTTTAACGAGTCTTGTAATATGACTTAGGATAAAAGCCAAATCAGATTCTCCATTTGCAGACACGGTGTTTCGGACTGTTGGTCCTCGTCAGTGCAAAGTAGGAGAGATCTGATTTGGCTAGATGAGAGGCTCTGGACTGGGGTCTGGGGGGTAAGGTTACTCCTTGTGGAGAGTGACATACCAGCTCTGGCGTGTCGAGGTAAGGAGGCTTATTCGCCGTGCAATGCTCCTCTGGGAAATTTTAATATGCAAATTGCCTCTTCAAACAAAGAGGACTTGTACTCTATAGCGCCACCTATTGGAAGTAGCGATCCTACAAGTCACAATCAACCCTTTAACGAGTCTTGTAATATGACTTAGGATAAAAGCCAAATCAGAATCTCCATTTGCAGACACGGTGTTTCGAACTGTTGGTCCTCGTCAGTGCAAAGTAGGAGAGATCTGATTTGGCTAGATGAGAGGCTCTGGACTGGGGTCTGGGGGGTAAGGTTACTCCTTGTGGAGAGTGACATACCAGCTCTGGCGTGTCGAGGTAAGGAGGCTTATTCGCCGTGCAATGCTCCTCTGGGAAATTTTAATATGCAAATTGCCTCTTCAAACAAAGAGGACTTGTACTCTATAGCGCCACCTATTGGAAGTAGCGATCCTACAAGTCACAATCAACCCTTTAACGAGTCTTGTAATATGACTTAGGATAAAAGCCAAATCAGTATCTCCATTTGCAGACACGGTGTTTCGGACTGTTGGTCCTCGTCAGTGCAAAGTAGGAGAGATCTGATTTGGCTTAGTTTAGCAAGGCACGAAGCAGCAAGCCAGGACGCCATTACACGCTGTGGCTCATAGAGATTAGTAGGTGCTACCCTGTGGTGGCATTTTGAGGGTTAGGGTTCCGGGGGACCCGAAATTTTTACCCTGTGGTGGCATTTTGGGGGTGAGGGTTCTGGGGGGACCCGAAATTTAGGGTTCAGGGATTGTATTAGAGTATGTGTTAGCGTGCGACCCTCCTGTGGTGGAAGTTGGGGGTAATGAAGTTGCACGCCAGTACCAGAGGGCTTTGGGGGGACCTCGGTGGTGGGACTTGGGGGTGGCTTGCATGTGGTTGGGAACCTGCTGCTGGGGGGACCCCTCAGGTGGGTGACCTGAGTGGGGGGGTAACCTGCTGCTGGCTGTGGTAGGATTTGAGGGTGATCTGCTGCTATGGGTGTGGACCCCTTTTAATGGGGGGTGACCTACTTGTGGTGGGACTTGGGGGTGCGACCTGCATTAGGCTATTTGTGGGAGTCCTGTGGTGGGTTTTGGGGTGGTATTTTGGTGGGCCACCTGCTGCTGACTATTGGTGTAACCTCTGTGGTGTGATCTGCTTATGGGGGATGCCTTTTAGTGGTGGGTGACCTGCTGCTGGTTATTGGGGGACACCTGTGATGGGAATTGTGGGTGACCTGCTTGTGGTGAGGTTTGGGGGGCCACCTGCTGCTGGTTATTTGGGGCCCCTGTGGTGGGATTTGTGGGTGACCTGCTTGTGGGATTTGGGGGTGACCTGCTCAGGTGGGACCCCTTTTAGTGGTGGGCGACCTGCTGCTGGTTATTGGCGGGACCCCTGTGGTGTGATTTGTGGGTGACCTGCTCAGGTGGGACCCCTTTTAGTGGTGGGTGACCTGCTTGTGGTGGGTTTTTGGGGCGCAACCTGCTGCTGGCTATTGGGGGGGACCCCTGTGCTAGGATTTGAGGGCGACCTGCTTGTGGAGTGTGAGGGTGATCTGCTGCAGGCTTTTGGAGGGGGGGAGGTTGGGGAACCCTGTGGTGGGGTGTTTTGGTGACCTGCTCAGGTTGGACCCCTTTTAGTGGGGGGTGACCTGCTTGTGGGGTTTGGAGGGGTGACCTGCTGCTGGCTATTTGGGGTACCCCTGTGGTGTGATTTGTGGGTGACCTGCTTGTGGGATTTGGGGGTGACCTGCTTATGGTGTGGACCCATTTTAGTGTGTGGCGATCTGCTGCTGGTTATTGGGGGACACCTGTGATGGGATTTGTGGGTGACCTGCTCAGGTGGGACCCATTTTAGTGGTGGGTGACCTGCTGCTGGTTATGGGTGATCTGGGTATTAAGCGACCCCTGTTGTGGGATTAGTGGGTGACCATCTTATGGTGTGGGGCGACCTGTGATGGGAATTGTGGGTGACCTGCTTGTGGTGGGGTTTTGGGGGGGCCACCTGCTGTTGGCTATTGGTAGGACGTCTGTGGTGTGATTTGTGACCTGCTCATGGGGGACCTTTTTTTAGTGGGGAGCGACATGCTTGTGGTGGGGTTTGTGGGGCGATCTGGCTATTAAGGGACCCATGTTGTTGGATTTGTGGGTGACCTGCTCAGGTGGGACCCCTTTTAGTGGTGGGCGACCTTCTGCTGGTTATTGGCGGGACACCTGTGGTGGGATTTGTGGGTGACCTGCTCAGGTGGGACCCCTTTTAGTGGTGGGTGACCTGCTTGTGGTGTGTTTTTGGGGCGCAACCTGCTGTTGGCTATTGGGGAACCCCTGTTGTAGGATTTGAGGGTGACCTGTTGTGTGTGGGTGGGTACCCCTTTTAATGGCTATTGGGGGGACCCCTGTGGTGTGATTTGTGGGTGAACTGCTCAGGTGGGACCCCTTTTAGTGGTGGGTGACCTGCTTGTGGTTGGTTTTTGGGGCTCAACCTGCTGCTGGCTATTGGGGGACCCCTGTGGTAGGATTTGAGAGCGACCTGCTTGTGGAGTGTGAGGGTGATCTGCGGCAGGCTTTTGGGAGGGGGAGGTTGGGCAACCCTGTGGTGGGGTGTTTTGGTGACCTGCTCAGGTTGGACCCCTTTTAGTGGGGGGTGACCTGCTTGTGGGGTTTGGAGGGGTGACCTGCTGCTGGCTATTTGATGTACCCCTGTGGTAGGGTTTGAGTGACCTGCTGCTTATGGGTTGGGACCCCTTTTAATGGGGGGGCACCTTCTGCTGGCTATTGGGGGGACCCATGTGGTAGGGTTTGATCGTCGCCTTCTGCTTATAGGTGGGGACCCCTTTTAATGGTGGGTGACCTGCTTTTGGTTTCTGGGGGGGCACCTGCTGCTGGTTAATGGGGGGGGACCACTCTGGTAGGATTTGAGGGCAACCTGCTTGGGTTTGAGGGTGACCTGCTGCAGGCTTTTGGGAAGGGGGGGAGGTTGGGTAACCCTGTGGTGGGGTTTTTTGGTGATCTGCTCAGGTGGAACCCCTTTTTGTGGGGGGCGACCTGCTTGTGGTGTTTGGAGGGGTGACCTGCTGCTGGTTATTGGGGGGACCCCTGTGGTAGGATTTGAGGGCAACCTGCTTGTGGGGTTTGTGGTGGATGACCTGCTGCTGGCTATTCGGGGTGGGGGGAACCCTGTGGTGGGGTTTGGGAGGTTACCTGCTGCTGGCTATTGAGGGGACCCTTTTTAGTAGGGGGCGACCTGCTGCTGGTTATTGTGGTGACCCCTGTGGTGTGATTTGAGGGAGACCTGCTTGTGGCTTTTGGGTGAACTGCTGCTCATGGCGTTGACCCCTTTTAGTGTGTGGCAACCTTCTGCTGGCTATTGGACCACTGTGGTGGGATTTCAGGGGGACCTGGTGTTGGCTGCAGGGGCATCACATTGTTTTTAGGATTTTGGGGGGTGACAGTGCTGGCTAAGGGGAACCACTGTGGGGTTGGGGGTTTGACCTTGTGTTGACTTCGTATGGACCACCCTGCTTGGTGTGGTTTGGGGGGTGAACCCTGTGCTGGCTGTGAGGGTACCCTATGCGGGTGGATTTTGGGGAGGGTGACCTTGTACTGGATGTTGGGGACCTCTGGTGGGTTATGAGGGGTTACTATCTTCCCAAGGAGCACTTGTGTGGTGGGCATGTTGAATGATGGTGGACTTTTGGTTTGGATGGGGGGTTTAATGCTGATAACTGCTTTCTTGGTACCCCTAAACTTCACCCATACATTCGATGTCTGTAAACTTGTTTGTCAAATGTGGGTGGAGGTGTGGTACCAATTCAGAATATAATAGATACATTTTTAAAAAGACCAAAATTTGTAAGCTGCAGCATTGTTGTAAGATACAGCATTTTTTTCATGTGTAAATGGGGAATTTCTTACAGCAGTTCTGCTTTTTTCACATGACATCTGTGGAAGGTCCATTTCTAGTTGAATTTCATTAAAATTACTTTTTCATGCTCTTTATTACACTTTGAGATTCCACTCAAGCCTTGCACCACTTCACTCACTGCTGAAGCATCAGAATTTTTTCACATTGCTATGCAGATCTCCCCATATAAAGGTCTGCAGCTATGAGAACTAGAAGGTTACCATACATTGGACAGTGGTAGTCGGTACTATGATCTTCATGGGTCTTTCAGCTTTCTAGACTTAGAATTTCTTAATTGTTTATTTGAAACAAAACAACGTATGTTGGAGTATAAGCTGAGTTTTTCAGCAAATTTTTTTTTTTTGCATGAAAGTGCCCCTCTCGGCTTAGACTCGAGTCACCCCCACCATTCTGTTTTCCCCTCTCCCCTGATCTGCCTCTCTTCCCTGTTTTTTTTTTCTTTTTTTTTTTTTACCTCATCCTTCACAGCAGCGGCAGAGCAATGCATCTATTGAGTCCCAGAGGTAGCTGCGTGCCAGTGACATATGGAGCAAGCAGTAGCCGTACGTCAGGTAGAGGTTGCGGGCGGACTGGGTTTTCAGTGCTGCACGCTTCAGTGTGTGCAGAGAAAATACATGCCTCCCACAACCTCCACTTACCGGATGGCTAATGCTTGCCTACACGACTGCTACTGCTGCTTCATATGTTACCGGCATGCCCACACCTCCGGGACGTCATACATGACAGGATGGCGCTGCTGTGAAGAAGTGGGTGAGAAGCACCCCCTTGGGAGACTCGTGGACCTACGGGGAGAGAGTAGACTTGCAGACCCAGTAGCTGCTGTATCCCCGCCGGCGTATACTTGTGTCAATAAGTTTTCCTGTTTTTTGAGGTACAATTAGGTATCTTTGCTAATACTAGAGTATATACTGTGTGTGGATATATAGCTCTGGGAAAAATTAAGACATCACTGCACAGTTTTTTAAAAATCAGCTTCTCTACATGTCTGACAGCCATTCCATTCCAGTGTCAGTTGAATTACAACCAGAATACACAAAAATATTTAGAGTTGAGAGTCCTCAGTGGTTGATACCTTTTAATGGCTAACTGAAAAGATGGTAACAAATTGCAAGCTTTCGAGACTACTCAGGTCTCTTCATCAGGCATAGACTAATACAACATCTGAAGAATCACATATTTATACACAAAATAGCACAGAAAAAATGCAATAGGTAGGACAAGTGACGTGAAGCAGAATAGTCATTATGGCAGAGGGATGAGCATAAATATTGGAACAGTTCATAGATAAGGAGTATCAACCACTGAGGACTCTCAACTCTAAATATTTTTCTATCTACTGGCTAACACGGTACAAAGATATACATCTTTACTGAACGAGAATACACCTCATTCTACTTAATGTGCTTCTGATTAGGTGATCTCCTGAAACAAATCTTATTTCTTTATCGCTTCATTGGGGGACACAGTTACTATGGGTGTATGATGTTGTCACTAGGAGGCTGAATACTATGCAAATAAGGCAAAAGCTGACTCCTCACCAGCAGTATACACCCACCGACAGGCACAAAGCAACTCAGTTTTTTGATTAGTGTCTGTAGGTGGCGGACCTGGATCTAACACCAGATCCGCAGTCTTTTTTTCCCTCACAGGTTTTGTGTTGTGTTAACGTTTTCCCTTTGTTTTCCAGGCTGGCGTCGGCGGTGATGATCTGCCACCGGAGAGGTAGGAATGATCTTCCGTGTAGGATGGAGGAGGCCAGCATCCAACAAGTGAGGGACTGTTTCACTTTGGGCGGAAGGGACACTGGGCGGTCTAGGGACACTGGCTTCTTGTCCCATGACGACAAGAGGGCAAGCTGGAGGGGACGTGTGTGCAACTACGCGTATGGTACTGCCTCCATGGAGGTGACCATCTTCCCCAGGACTCTGAGGCCGAAACGTAGGGGAAGAGGGGCTGGTCGCTTTAGGGCTTTGATCCCCTGTCTGAGAGAGTAGTAGTTCTCCGTGGGGGAAGACTCGAGTCCGAATGGTGTCGAGTTCCATGCCCAGAAAGAGAAGGCGTTGGGTTGGTATCAGGGTCGATTTCTCCCGGTTGATGAGCCACCCGAGGTAGGATAAGGTGCTCAGGGTGATCTGGAGGCTTTGGTTGCAGTCCTGGCGTGACGGACCTTTGATTAGGAGATCGTCGAGGTAGGGGATTGAGGATCCCCTTGGATCGAAGGATGGCCATAACCGCTGCCATGACCTTTGTGAAGACTCTGGGGGCGGAGGCCAGGCCGAACGGGAGAGCTGTGAACTGGTAATGGTGTTCCTGCACCGCAAAGCGGAGGTACTTTTGGTGTTTGATGCAGACAGGAATATGTAGGTAAGCATCCTGTATGTCCACGGAGCAAAGAAATTTCCCCGGCTCCATGGAGGTGATTACCGAGCGCAAGGACTCCATTTTGAAGTGGCGGATCCGAAGATGGTGGTTCAGCCATTTGAGGTCTAGGATCGGGCTAAGGGAGCCGTCCTTTTTCGGGACTACGAAGAGGCTTGAGTAGAACCCGGAGAACCGTTCGTTCATGATGGGGACGATCACTTCTGCTTCTAGCCGGGAGGCGACTGCGCAGAGAAACCCTGGGAGATGTGAGGGCTGCTTTGGTGAGAGGCGAAGAAGCGTCTCTGGGCGGGAAGAAAACTCTATTTTGTATCCGGACGTGATGATCTTCCTTACCCAGGCGTCGTCGACGACTGACAGCCAGGTTTCCTTGAACAAAAGGAGTCTTCCCCCCCCCACCCCCACCCTGGAAGGGTTCCCAGGTGGGGTTGACCCGTCATTTAGGGGGAAATCTATGATTCCTGTTACTGGTTGACTTAGGGGGGCGGCTCTTGTTTCTCCAGTGGGGGGTAGACTTGAAGGAAGGTTTCCTTCTGTCTCCATGGGAAGGAGGTCGTTCCTGTTGAGTGGAGCCGCCTGAGGCGGTGAACGGATGGAAGGGGCAAAAGGGCTGTTGTCCCTTCCTGTTGTAGGGCCGTTTTGGTCTGTATTGGGGCAGAGAGTTACCCTTGCGTCAGAGATGATCTGGTCCAGTTTGGACCCGAAGAGCCTAGAACCCTGGAAGGGGAGGCTAGTTAAGGACTTTTTTGAAGCTGGGTCCGCGTTCCACGCCTTTAGCCAAAGGACCCGGCGCATTGCGAAAATGTTGCTGTTTGCCCTTGCGGAGCAGGCGGCGGCATCCAAGGAGGCCTGCTTGAGCGATCTGGTCCGCTAAGTCGGAAAGTTCCTCTGTTGGGACCTCCGACGGGATGCCCCGTTTGAGAATTTTGGCCCAGGCCGATACGGGTTTTGCCACCCTGGTGGAGGCGAAGTTGGGATAGAGTGATGCGCCTGATGACTCAAAGGCAGATTTTGTCAGGGCTTCGATCTGTCTGTCCGTGGCGTCCTTGAATGCCGCAGCGTCAGGGATGGACAGGACCGTATGGGCGGACAAGCGGGAGATAGGTGGGTCCACCTTGGGGGACTCGGACCATTTGGTTACCAGGTCAGAGCTGAAGGGGTATAGGACGTCTAGCCGTCTCCTTCCCGGGAAACGCTTTCTGGGGTTTTCCCAGTGTCGGGCTGTAGTAGCCTCGAACTCCTTGTGATTGGGGAAGACCCTTGAGGGTCGTTTGACCCTTTTGGATATGAAGGAGTTGTCCTGGGCGACTGCCTCGTCCTCTTTAATTTCGAGGGTCTGTACGATAGCCGAGATGAGGCTATCAACCATGTCCTGTGTCCCTGAGGAATGATCGTCCTCGGAGTCAGACTCTGACTGGGACGGTACATCCGACCCGATGTCCGCCTCCAGGGAGGGGGAACGGGTAGACCGGGGCAGACTGGGAGTCGCCGATGGTCCCGGTGAGCTGGACGGGGAACTAAAACAAGTACGCTTTCTCGTTCTGTGCTTTGCTCTGCCTCTGTGAGGGTCGTGGTCGGGTGCAGGTGAATCGCCGCGGGTGGCGTTCGTAGCACTGGTGGCGGCAGTTAGCTGTGGCATACGCTCCAGGACCTGTATGAGGGACTGCAATATTTTTGTCAAGTCCGAGACGGACTGAGACATAGTGACGGCCCACTCCGGAGGGGTGGGGCGTTCTCCTCCCCGGCATTGGTGGTTTCCTGATGGGCAGACATGGTGGTGGGGACGCAGGATGAACAGAGGGGGGGACGCTTGGCCTGAAGCCCACTTTTTCTTACAAAGGGCACAAGCGTAGTGGACCACCGTGGGGAACTCAGCGGGTGCATCGGGGTTGGGCATAGGTAGGGTCTGGGCAACGGTGTGCTGTTGCTGCGAGGACACGGCTGCTGAGCGAGTACGGCCTTGCGCGGTGGGCTATGCAGCTAAGTGGAGTGGGGCTACGTGGGGTTTTGGTAGGGTCTGTGGGGTGCCGAGCCTACCAGTGCCCCTGCTTATCGGTACCCAGTGATCGGCGGTGGCAGCTGCGGTATGGCGTGCAGTAGCTGTGTCCCCCTGAGGCGGGCAGGCGAAGCCGGGGATGGATCCTCCTGTGTGCTGGCGCTGTGAGACACGTGCAGGGTCTGGGGAGGCTTGTGCGTCGTCCACGCGCTGATGCAGGAAGCTGTGGGTGGCGCTTGTGTGTCGACGATCGCGCCGGAAGGAGGTGTGTCTGGCCGGAGTTTGGGGGCGGGGAACGCTTTGTTCCCTGGCTGGCTCGCCTCGTGGGCGATGTGCGGCCTTCTGGCAGGGTGGAGCCGGGGCTAGCGCAGGCAGGGTGCGCGTCCCGGCGCTTGTGACGCGACGCTGTGAGACATTTGCAGGGTCTGGGGAGGCTTGTGCGTCGTCCACACGCTGATGCACGAAGCGGTGGGCTGCGCTTGTGTGTCGACGATAGCGCCGGAAGATGTGTCCGGCCGGAGTTTGGGGGGCAGGGAACGCTTTGTTCCCTGGTACGGATTTAGGGGAGGGTGCTGTGTCCCCCAATGAAGACTCCAAGTAAGTACCAAAAATCCTTCTTTCTGTCACTCAGCAACCGTAGGATGACATCAAGTGACCTACAAAATGAATGGCAGCTGGGGTGAAATGCACGGCAAGAACTGTTCGTAACAGGCTCCTAGAGGCAGGGCTCAAGTCATGTAAAGCTTGAAAAAAGCCTTTCATCAATGAGAAGCCAAGGAGAGCCAGGCTGAAGTTTGCCAAAGACCATAAGGATTGGACCATAGAGGACTGGAGTAAGATAATCTTCTGAGTCTTAACTTTCAGCTTTGCCCATCACATGGTCGTCTAATGGTTAGAACTGGAGAGGCGTACAAGCCACAGTGTCTTGCACCCATTGTGAAATTTGGTGGAGGATTGGTGGTGATCTGGGGATGCTTCAGCAAGGCTGGAATTGCGCAGGTTAATCTGCGAATGACGTGTGAATCAAGCCGCATACAAGGTTATCCTAGAAAAACAGTGGATTCCTTCTGCTCAGGCAATGTTCCCCAACTCTGAGGACTGGTTCCTCCAGCAGGACAATGCGCCATGCCACACAGCTAGGTCAATCAATGTGTGGATGAAGGACCACCACAACAAATCTGTCAAGGCCTGCCCAATCTCCAGACCTGAACCCCATTGAAAGGCTCTGGAATGTAATCAAGAGGAAGATGGAGAGTCACCAAGCCATCAAACAAAGAACGGCTTACATATTTGTGACAGGAGAGTAATAAGTTTATTTAAAAGCGGTGTGACAGACTGGTGGGAAGCATGCCGAGACGCATGAAAGCTGGGATTAACAATCATAGTTGTTACACTAAATAATGATTTGTTAACTGGTCATGAGTTAAAACATTATTATTGTTGTTTATAAATGATTATGAACTTTGTTTATTTGCATTTGAGTTCTGCAAGAACATTATTTTTTTTTCTAATTTCAACTATTTCTATTCTGAAAATTCAATATTTATTGCTTTGAAATTCCGAGCAAGACATGTCAGTAGTTTATCGACTAAAAGAGCAATTTACATTTTACTCAAATATGCCTATAAATAGAAAAATCAAACTGTAAGTTTGGCAGTGTTCTCAATTTTTGCCAGAGGTGTGTATATATGTATTTATGTATTTTCAGCTTGTATGTATTTAAAGGTTGTTTGCTTTCATGTCATTTACTTGAAGCTTATAAATTGCTGTATTTTTATTTTTTGTAGAATATACAATGGCAGAAATGATTTTGAATTTTGTCTTACTAGGTGAAGTACAATCTACTGTGAATTCATCGGATGTGGTATAGTATTTTTTGACATATAACTGTGCATGTTCTCCATATTTCTATCACTCACATGTATTTTATCATAATGCTGTTCTATGTTTGTTTTCTTTCCATTAGGCATTTACATCATCACAACAAAGCTCCCAGGTTTTGTTTTTTTTTTAAGATTTTGCAGTCAAATTAGGAAATTTAAGAGGATTTGAAGCATTATTTTCATGTGAATTAGCATTAAAATTTGCTTTAATATCACTGTATTAAAAAAAATAAATTAAAATAGGTTCCAAACAGGAGGAGATCATGAATGCATGCGTCTTTATACAAATATTTCATGAGCACCCTGGACCAAGTAGCACCGCTCACGCTCAGAACCTCCAAACACAGTGTTAAACAGCTCTGGCTCACATCGCAAAATCGAATCTCCAGCGATGCTCTAGGAGTGCTGAACGCCTGTGGAGAAAAACTCGCACACCAGAAGACTTCATCCACTTCAAATTTATGTTAAGAGCCTATAATGCTGCACTTCACCTCGCCAAACAGACCTACTTCACCACACTGATCTCCTCACTAGCCAACAACCCCAAGAAACTTTTTGACACTTTTCACTCCCTCCTCAGGCCAAAAGCACAAGCCCCTGTCACAGACATTTCTGCTGATGACCTGGCCTCACTTTCTAGAAAAAAATAGATAATATCCGTCAGGAAATCTGCTCCCAACCACCAAGTGCTGTGACTCCCGTCCCTCCCGTGTGATGTCAAACAGTGCCTTCCCGCCTGGCACCAATCCTGTAATAAAAACCACCCACGGGCCTGGATGGGTTGACCAGGTCAGTCACAGTTTAGTCAATTTAATAAGAGAGAGGCAAGTACAATTCGCAACGGACTCCTCGCTGAAGGCCCCTTCAATGATCGCTGGACGAGCAAGACGAGAGGTTACGAACCTTGGCCCCCCTCTACTACTGCTGTGACTTAATAACAACTATAACAACGTGAATAATTTTGATTTTTTTTTTTAACATTTTAACAATAGTTACGCAGCACATCCGTGAATCTATAAGGGAGAGAGGGTGGGCCAAAAGCTTCCAAGAGTCAGCCGGGGAGAAAGAGGCAGTCGCAGACCCAAGGTACCTGAATTTAACCCCTGAGGATGTGGCCGGATGCCCCCCCCTTCCTCTTCCCATTCGTCAGTTGGGCGTTCGAATTATGGCATCACGTTGGGAGTAGTGGGAGGGGGGAAATGGGCACTGCACACAGGTTCTAGCTTTTTTTTAGGGCTCCATATAGGCACATTCCTTATACGGTACTGTGCCTGCCATTCCCCTGGGTCACTTTCCACATATGATCCCATCACAGAAGTCTCCAGACTCCTCTCTTCTTCCCTTCCGACTACATGCACTACCGATCCCATTCCCTCACATCTCTTCCAGTCTCTCTCCAGTTGTGACAACTCACCTAACTACAATCTTTAATCTCTCCCTCTCCTCGGGCATTTTCCCATCCTTCTTCACTCTATCGTTACTCCATTACTAAAGAAACCCGCTCTCGACCCATCTTTCACAAAAAAGTACACAACAGTCTCCAATCTCGCCCTCATATATAAACTTTTGGAGCGCCTAGTCTACTTCCGCCTTACCCGTTACCTCTCCACTCCCTCCGTCCTAGACCTTTCACAGTCCGGCTTCCGCCCCCTACATTCGACAGAAACTGCACTTATCAAAGTGACCAATGACCTTCTGCCAGCAAAATGTAATGGTGACCACTTTCTGCTCATTCTTCTCGACCTTTCTCCAGCTTTTGACACTGTTGACCGTCTCCTACTCTCTAGGCTCCAGTCACTAGGTATTAAGGATTCTGTTCTCTCCTGGTTCTCTTCCTATCTTTCTGACCGCTCCTTCAGTGTTTTGTTAGCTGGCTCCACGTCATCTTTTCCTCTCACTGTCGGGTACCTCTGGGATTAGTCCTTTCTCTCTCTACACGGACCCAATTGGACAGACCATCAGCAGATTTGGCTTTCAGTCCTATATTTATGCTGATGACACACAACTGTACACGTCATCCCCCTACCTTACCTCCGCTGTACTATAGAACGCCAGTGACTCTCTGTCAGCAGTCTCCAACATCATGTCCGCTCTCTATCTGAAACTCAACCTCTCAAAAACTGAACTTATTCTGCTCCTGCCGTCTACTAACCTTCCTAAATATGACATTTCTGTCTCTGTGGGCGGCACCATAATAAACACCCTGGCCACAGGCGCGCTTGTCTGGGTGTTATGTTTGACAACAATCTCTCCTTCACATCCCATACACAAACTCTTGCCGCTTACACCTAAAGAACATCTCTAGAATCTGCCCTTTTCTCAACATGGAAACAACAAAAACCCGCACTGTCGCCCTGATCCACTCCCGACTGGACTACTGCAACGCTCTATTAATTGGCCTCCCTGTTACTCGACTATCCCCTCTCCAGTACATAATGCAGCAGCGAGAGTCGTCCATGTGGCTAATCGGTACTCAGACCGTCCGCTCTTCGCCAGTCCTTACATTGGCTGCCCATTCATTATAGGATCCAATTCAAAGTACTTGTTCTCACCCACAAAGCTCTCCACAGTGCAGCACCCCCCTACATCTCCCTCATTTCTGTCTATCGGCCTAACCGACTACTGCGCTCTGCAAATGACTTTTGACTAACCTCTGCATTAATCTGTACCTCCCGACTCCAAGACTTCTCCAGCGCTGCGCCAATCCTCTGGAATGCTCTACCCCAAGAAATTAGGACTATCCACAATTTGCATAGTTTCAGGCGCTCCCTCAAAAGACTTTGGTTCATAGCGGCCTATCACGTTCACTAATCAAAGTCATTTTATGTGTGTGTGGGTGTAGCCCATTCACTATCTCCATCCATCCCTCACTCAAGATGGCTGGACCATCATTGTAAATGCACCATTGTATATACACACCTGTACTTTGTATTCCCCCACCTCATTGTAGATTGTAAGCTCTCACGAGCAGGGGCGGCTTATTTTGCTTTAATTATTGTATTGTTAACGTTGTTACTTATGACTTGTGTTTTTGAAACTGTAAAGCGCTGCGGAATATGTTGGCGCTATATAAATAAAGATTATTTTTATTATTATTAAGAGTGTTTTTGCTTCTAGACTAATGATTAAGAACTCCCACACACTACAGTAGAGCTACAGACACAAAAGGCACGTGTCTACTTCATATACTACCTTCTGGATCCAAAACACTTAAAGGACTTACCAGGAACCCATACAGTCTATATCTACCATAATATATACCTGACAGGAACCCATACAGTCTATATCTACAGTATATATACCTGACAGCGGCCCATACAGTCTATATCTACCATAATATATACCTGACAGGAACCCATACAGTCTATATCTACCATATTATATACCTGACAGGAGCCCATACAGTCTATATCTACAATAATATATACCTGACAGGAGCCCATACAGTCTATATCTACAGTAATATATACCTGACAGGAGCCCATACAGTCTATATCTACAGTAATATATACCTGACAGGAGCCCTTACAGTCTATATCTACAATAATATATACCTGACAGGAGCCCATACAGTCTATATCTACAGTAATATATACCTGACAGGAGCCCGTACAGTCTATATCTACAGTAATATATACCTGACAGGAGCCCGAACAGTCTATATCTACAATAATATACCTGACAGGAGCCCGTACAGTCTATATCTACAGTAATATATACCTGACAGGAGCCCGTACAGTCTATATCTACAGTAATATATACCTGACAGGAGCCCTTACAGTCTATATCTACAATAATATATACCTGACAGGAGCCCATACAGTCTATATCTACAGTAATATATACCTGACAGGAGCCCGTACAGTCTATATCTACAGTAATATATACCTGACAGGAGCCCGTACAGTCTATATCTACAGTAATATATACCTGACAGGAGCCCGAACAGTCTATATTTACAATAATATATACCTGACAGGAGCCCGTACAGTCTATATCTACAGTAATATATACCTGACAGGAGCCCATACAGTCTATATCTACAATAATATATACCTGACAGGAGCCCGTACAGTCTATCTACTATAATATATACCTGACAGGAGCCCGTACAGTCTATATCTACAGTAATATATACCTGACAGGAGCCCATACAGTCTATATCTACAGTAATATATACCTGACAGGAGCCCATACAGTCTATATCTACAATAATATATACCTGACAGGAGCCCGTACAGTCTATCTACTATAATATATACCTGACAGGAGCCCGTACAGTCTATATCTACAGTAATATATACCTGACAGGAGCCCGTACAGTCTATATCTACAGTAATATATACCTGACAGGAGCCCGTACAGTCTATATCTACAGTAATATATACCTGACAGGAGCCTATACAGTCTATATCTACAGTAATATATACCTGACAGGAGCCCATACAGTCTATATCTACAGTAATATATACCTGACAGGAGCCTGTACAGTCTATATCTACAGTAATATATACCTGACAGGAGACCATACAGTCTATATCTACAGTAATATATACCTGACAGAAGCCCGTACTGTCTATATCTACAGTAATATATACCTGACAGGAGCCTGTACAGTCTATATCTACAGTAATATATACCTGACAGGAGCCCGTACAGTCTATATCTACAATAATATATACCTGACAGGACCCCATACAGTCTATATCTACAGTAATATATACCTGACAGGAGCCCGTACAGTCTATATCTACAGTAATATATACCTGACAGAAGCCCGTACTGTCTATATCTACAGTAATATATACCTGACAGGAGCCTGTACAGTCTATATCTACAGTAATATATACCTGACAGGAGCCCGTACAGTCTATATCTACAATAATATATACCTGACAGGACCCCATACAGTCTATATCTACAGTAATATATACCTGACAGGAGCCCGTACAGTCTATATCTACAGTAATATATACCTGACAAGAGCCCATACAGTCTATATCTACAGTAATATATACCTGACAGGAGCCCGAAAAATCTATATTTACAATAATATATACCTGACAGGACCCCATACAGTCTATATCTACAGTAATATATACCTGACAGGAGCCCATACAGTCTATACAGTAATATATACCTGACAGGAGCCCGTACAGTCTATATCTACAGTAATATATACCTGACAGGAGCCCATACAGTTTATATCTACAGTAATATATACCTGACAGGAGCCCGTACAGTCTATATCTATAATATATACCTGACAGGAGCCCATAAAGTCTATATCTACAGTAATATATACCTGACAGGAGCCTGTACAGTCTATACAGTAATATATACCTGACAGAAGCCCGTACTGTCTATATCTACAGTAATATATACCTGACAGGAGCCCGTACAGTCTATATCTACAATAATATATACCTGACAGGACCCCATACAGTCTATATCTACAGTAATATATACCTGACAGGAGCCCGTACAGTCTATATCTACAGTAATATATACCTGACAAGAGCCCATACAGTCTATATCTACAGTAATATATACCTGACAGGAGCCCGAAAAATCTATATTTACAATAATATATACCTGACAGGACCCCATACAGTCTATATCTACAGTAATATATACCTGACAGGAGCCCATACAGTCTATACAGTAATATATACCTGACAGGAGCCCGTACAGTCTATATCTACAGTAATATATACCTGACAGGAGCCCATACAGTCTATATCTACAGTAATATATACCTGACAGGAGCCCATACAGTCTATATCTACAGTAATATATACCTGACAGGAGCCCATACAGTCTATATCTACAGTAATATATACCTGACAGGAGCCCATACAGTCTATATCTACAATAATATATACCTGACAGGAGCCCGTACAGTCTATATCTACAGTAATATATACCTGGAAGAAGCCCATATAGTCTATATCTACAGTAATATATACCTGACAGGAGCCCATACAGTCTGTATCTACAGTAATATATACCTGACAGGAGCCTGTACAGTCTATATCTACAGTAATATATACCTGACAGGAGCCCATACAGTCTATATCTACAGTAATATATACCTGACAGGAGCCCATACAGTCTATATCTACAGTAATATATACCTGACAGGAGCCCGTACAGTCTATATCTACAATAATATATACCTGGAAGGAGCCCATACAGTCTATATCTACAGTAATATATACCTGACAGGAGCCCGTACAGTCTATATCTACAGTAATATATACCTGACAGGAGCCCGTACAGTCTATATCTACAGTAATATATACCTATAATTCACAATTAGGTCCTAACACTACTTAAGCCCCTAATGACATGGGGATCACTTATCCTTATATGATAGATGCATTTAACAAAAATCTTTACCTATATGTTGATAAATGAACTAAGGATAACCAAATTTGCAAAAAATGTCTTTTTTATTGAAAAAGTTATAAAATCTTAATATTTATTCTGAGACTATACAAAAAGTACAAAAAATCAGGAACGTACAACCATAGACTTCACAACAAACAGGGGTACAGCCCCAACTGCAATTAACCTTAATGTATGCGGAAAGGTACTAAAATCCTTCCCTTGCAAAAAGGGTTTCTAAATGAAACGCTGAAACAATGGAGAATTCTTAATAAATTGCTGGTGCTTTAAGATATATTTGTGGTATAAACCACCAATCACGGGTGTCACAAAATGCAACCTACTCCCACCGATATCTAAACTTGCTACCACAATGTACCCTCAAACTGACCAGAATTTCCATTGTTACGACATGACATGTTAAACAAATGTTACTACCTTAGGGCTGTTTGTGATAGTCCTGGCGTCCCTGCTGCCCCGACGCGCGTTTCGAAAACCTTCTTCGGGAGGCGTGTCAGGGAAGGGGAGACGCCATGTTAAATACATAATAGCGGTGCGTTGATTGGACAGGCAATTGTAATCAAGATCCCCCCACTGGTGGTCAGCACTGCAACAGCTGATTAGGCTTCCCATTAAAGCGTGTATTCCCAAAACGAAAGTAAACTTAGTACCGGGACGCCCAGGTGCTGAAAACAACCAATAGGAGAGATAAACACAACATGACATTCCACCTCGTAATTCCTTGCTCGACGCATGCGTATTACCATATCAACGTCATAAAGGACGGAAGTACCCAAACTTCACAGTACCCAATAGGAAGAGAGGGTCGATCTATGATGTGATTAGCCGCTTGGCGCATGCGCCGATCCATCAAACCCATATCGCTAAGGGAGAACAGCGGGCGCGGTCAATAGGAGGAACGGTAAGCGTCAGTAATGACACACACCAATCTCTACCCAATAGACAGCAGCCACTTTTCCAAATGTGTTTGCGATCAGCCAATGCGCTCAGCCAATGACGTAAGATGTTCCACCACAGGCACATATAATACATCTGCACCCATGTGCAATACATATAGACACATGTTAATGATATTACAACGACCAATAGTAATAATAATTGCGAACACATTTTCAAAAATTTGAAGGAACTTTGAAACATCCCATACGTTAGTAAAAATATATCATCACAAAGATTATTCAATAGAGGGTGGTCTTGTGGTAGATATGATTCCTCGATCTTCTCGTGATACAGACATAATCTGTTCATTGGATTGGTCCTGCTTTCACTTGGGTAAGTCAAGGGTCAGAAATGCGCAGCCTTTTAACAACGATACCTTCCATGTATGAAATCACCACTATTAGATTAAATTTCTAAAAAAACTGAAAAAGAATTAATGAACAACTGAAAATACAAACATCTTAAAATAAATAAAAAAATATATAATATATATATATATATCTCATCCTACCCTTCCCATCCTACTTCCAATGCCATCCACATCTGCCAGTAACGACTAAGAAAATTTCTATACAAACTAAAGAACTAAAGAAATGCCCCAAAGCCAAAGCTTTCATTTAGGCCCTGTGGGGCCATAGTCCCCAATTGATATATCCACTGGCATTCTTTCTTGGCCAGTCTTTTATGGATATCACCTCCCCTGAAGCCCAAATTTACAATTTCAATCCCTTTAATTGACAACAAATTGGGATTGCATGAATGGAACTTCTTAAAATGCCTAGGCAATGTTTTCAAGGAGGTGATATCCTGGGAATTTTTGGCTTTGGCTATATCAATGCAGTGTTCACGGACCCTTATTTTCAACTCACGGCTCGTAAGGCCTATATAAATCTTCCGGCAAGGACATTCGCCATAATAAATCACTCCCTTGCTAGAGCAGGTGATATGAGCTCTAATCTGGTATTTCTTTGTATCATCCTGATTATTAAATGAAAAGCTCTTTTTCATGTTTGAACATCCCTTGCATAGTCCGCAAGGGAAGAAACCTTCTTTTTCTCTATGTTTTTGTTGCTTTAACCCTCTTTTTGGGTCATAAGTACTGTGGACAAGAATATCCTTTAGATTAGGTGATCTTTTTGCAACTAAAGAGGGTTGCGAAGGTAGTATCTTTCTCAGGGAATGATCCGTAAATAGGATCTGCCAATGCTTTTGAACAATCTTCTTAAGATTATACCAGTTGTTTGAAAAATTCGTTATAAATCTTACCTGATGGTCTGATGTCCCTGATCCACTACGAGTTGGTCTATCTTGAAGTAGTTGATCACGAGCAGTGTTCCTGGCCCTAATGTATCCTCTTTGGATGACCCTGCGGCTATACCCCCTTTCCTGAAATCTTCCCTTCAAATCTCTTGATTCTTTTTCAAACTGCAAATATTCAGAGCAAATTCTTTTTAGCCGCAAGAACTGTCCAATGGGTATGCCATCAATTGTTGTCTTAGGATGCGATGAAGTGGCATGTAGAAGTGCGTTTGTGGCCGTCGGTTTCCTATATAGTGTAGTGTTGATGATGCCCTCTGAAGATGCTGAAATTGATAGATCAAGAAACTCAATGTTTCTTCCAAATTGGTATGTTAAACGAATATTTTGGTCGTTTTCATTGAGTCTTGCCATGAACAACTTAAGCTCCTGTATAGATCCTTCCCATATAAACATGACATCATCTATGAACCTGACCCAATTTTGGACATGTTCTATACCTGGAATCTCATTCTCCTGGAAGATACTCCATTCCCATGCTCCCATGAAAAGGTTAGCATATGAGGGGGCACAAGCCGCCCCCATTGCTGTGCCTTGCAATTGGAGGTAAATTCTACCATTGAAAGAAAAGATGTTGTGTGTCAGAACAAACTCCAACAAAGTGATAATTAATTCTGACATACCCCTATCAATATTACTGGCTGTTAAATATCTGGATACAGCTCTCAAACCATCCTGATGTTTAATAGATGAATAGAGTGCTTCCACGTCAGCAGTGACAAATATCATATCGCCAGATAATTGTAGGCCTTCAAGATGTCTCAAAGCTGCAGTGGTGTCCTTTATATAAGCTGGTAATTGTACTACAAGGGGACTTAGAAAGTGATCAATGATTTTACAGATGGTCTCACACAACCCTTCATTATCTGACACTATAGGCCTCCCCGGTGGATCTAGGGGGTCCTTATGGATCTTGGGTATGAGATAAAATGTGGCTAGCCTTGGGCACATTTTTTGATGGATGTCTAATAACCTTTTTGTGATGATGCCACCTTCATACGCGGCCCTAAGGATTTCTACCAGCTCACTCTGAAATTTAGTCAGGGGTTAAAAGTAAGCACCCTATATTCTTTTTTATTTTGCAACAACCTATCTGCTTGAATCTCATACATATTGTTAGGCCAGATTACAACATTGCCACCCTTATCGGCCATCTTGAAGACGACATCATCCCAATTAGTTAATTCCTCCAATGCCTTTCTTTCCTCAACACTCAAATTATTATGAGACTTGCTATTTTTGTTTTTAATCAAATTCTCAATATCCAATGATACCATCTTGGTAAAGGTGTCCACAGCAGGCACCAGGGAAAGGGGAGGGAATTTTTTAACCTTTCCAATCAGTTCACTCGGCAAACTACTTACTGAAGATTCGTTTTCTTGTAACAAAGATTCCAGGACCTCTAAGGCTTCCCTTTCCTCATTAGTAAATCCATCATCATTGTATTCGCCCTTATAGTGTAATTTTTTCAAGACCAGCTTCCTCGCAAAAAGATGAAGATCTTTTATTGTGGTAAACGCGTCTAAATTGGATGAAGGGGAAAAGGTGAGTCCCTTTTGTAAGACCTTTCTCTGGGAATCAGTTAAAGTATGTGACGATAAATTAATTACCTTTATTAAGTCATTCCTGCAATCAGCATCGCGTTGGTAGGGTCTCTCTGGATTTCTTTTCTTATAATACTGGCGGGTCCTTGGGCCCCTTCTGTCTTCCCTATATGTCTCACCACTTTCACTCATAGATGATAATGAGATGGATGAGGCACTTCTAGATACATTTCTTTGGATCGTATTTTTACGGATTTGCCAGCGGAAAATTTTATTGGATTGAAAGTCATTAAGATCTCGTTCATACTTTTTTCTTTTATCTTGACTGATGGTACCTTCCCACCTCTCAACATCCTTCTCCAAATTTTTTACCATGTCTTGGAAACTGTCAGCTTTTAACTCCTGTAAAAGTTGTTTTTGTAGAGTTTCTATTTCATTCTCCACTTTTTTCAAAGTACTGGCATTTTTCTCAATAATAATGTTGATGAATTCAAGGGAACAATTATTGGCTGCTGTTATCCATCTTTTAACCTCTTAACGACCACCGATACGCCTTTTAACGGCGGTCATTAAGGGTACTTAAACCACAGCGCCATTAATTAACGGCGCTGTGGAAAAAGTGAATAGCGCCCCCCAGAGGCGCATTTTCTCCGGGGTCTCGGCTGCCGGGGGTAGCCGAGACCCCAGAGAACATGAATCGGGTCGGTTTTTACCGACACCGATGTTGCGATCGCCGTTATTAACCCTATGACGGCGACCGCAACAAAAAAAAAAATGTGCCATTTAATTTCTCTGTCCTCTGATGTCATCGGACATCAGAGGGCAGAGAAAAAGGGTCCCCGGGACCCCCACTGTGGCCCCCGAACCCTCCTCATGGCCCCAGGGCCCTCCGGTGTCCCCCGGTGCCGGCGCCATGCTTTAAAATGGCAGGCGCACGAGTGCTGCGCCCGCCGCGAGGTGACGGGGGGGATGGGCGATTTTCTATGGGGTCTCGGCTGCCTGGGGTAGCCGAGACCCCAGAGAACATAATAGGGGCCCCCCCAATCACCACTCTTTTGCGATCGCCATATACTGGCGATCGCAAAAGAGAAATCAATGCTGCGATCCCTGCCTGTAAATTTCTCTCCCCTCTGATGTGATCGCACATCAGAGGGGAGAGAAATAGTGTCCCGGGACCCCCGATCTCACCCCCCCCTGTACCTGGAGGGGTCCCGTGTCCTCCGATCCCCCCCCCGGTGCGGTCCGATCCTTCCCCTCGCCTCCGGTCCTCCCCCTGGCCTCCGTTCAGCCGGCGTCTTCTTCCAGTAAAAAAAAAATGGCGGGCGCATGCGCAGTGCGCCCGCCGAATCTGCCTGGCGGCAAATTCAAAAAAATATTCATTCATTCTAGAAAAGTACATTTTGATCACTGTGATAAACTATCACAGTGATCAAAATAAAAAAAAACAGTACATAAACCCCCCCTATATCACCCCCTTGGTTAGGTACATATAATAAAATAAAGAAATTTTATTTATTTTCATTTTTCCATTAGGGTTAGGGTTAGGGTTATAATTAGGGTTATAATTAGGGTTAGGGTTATAATTAGAGTTAGGGGTATAATTAGGGTTATAATTAGGGTTAGGGTTATAATTAGGGTTAGGGTTGGAATTAGGGTTAGGGTTACAATTAGGGTTAGGGTTACAATTAGGGTTAGAGTTAGAATTAGGGTTGGTATTAGGGTTAGGGTTGAGATTAGGGTTAGGGGTGTGTTGGGGTTAGGGTTGGAGCTAGAATTGAGGGGTTTCCACTATTTAGGCACATGAGGGGGTCTCCAAAAACGCAGTGGCATTCAAAAAGTCAAATGGCGCTCCCTCCCTTCCGAGTCCTGCCGTGCGCCCAAACAGTGGTTTACCCCCACATATGGGGTATCAGCGTACTCAGGACAAATTGGACAACAACTTTTGTGGTCTAATTTCTCCTGTTACCCTTGGGAAAAAAAAAATTAGGGACTAAACGATCAGGTTTGTGGAAAAAATATGATTTTTTATTTTCACGCCCGGGCGTTATAAACTTCTGTGAAGCACTTGGAGGTTCAAAGTGCTCAACACATCTAGATAAGTTCCTTAGGGGGTCTAGTTTCCAAAATGGGGTCACTTGTGGGGGGTTTCCACTGTTTAGACACATCAGGGCCACTATAAACGCGACATGGCGTCCAGCCAATTCTGCATTGAAAAAGTCAAACGGCGCTCGTTCCCTTGCGACCTCTGCCGTGCGCCCAAAAAGTGGTTTACCTCCACATATGGGGTATCGGCGTATTCAGGAGAAATTGCACAACAAATTTTGTTGTTCATTTTTTCTTTGAACAGTTGTGAAAATAGAAAAAACTGGTTCCGAAGTAAAGCTTTTGCAAAAAAAGTTAAATGTTAATTTTTTCCTTCCACATTGCTTCAGTTCCTGTGAAGCACGTAAAGGGTTAATAAACTTCTTGAATGTGGTTTTGAGCACCATGAGGGGTGCAGTTTTTAGAATGGTGTCCATTTTGGGTATTTTCTATCATATAGACCCCTCAAAGTGACTTCAAATGTGAGGTGGTCCCTAAAAAAAAATGGTGTTGTAAAAATGAGAAATTGCTGGTCAACTTTTAACCCTTATAACTTCGTAACAAAAAAAATTTTGTTCCCAAAATTGTGCTGATGTAAAGTAGACATGTGGGAAATGTTATTTATTAAGAAATTTGTGTGACATATCTCTCTGATTTTAGGGCATAAAAGTTGAAAATTTGAAAATTGCTAAATTTTCAAAATTTTCGCCATGTTTCCGTTTTTTTCATAAATAAGCGCAAGTCAGATAAAAATTTTTTTACCACTAACGTGAAGTACAATATGTCACGAAAAAACAATCTCAGAATCAGCGGGATTCGTTAAAGCGTTCCAGAGTTATAACCTCATAAAGTGACAGTGGTCAGAATTGTAAAAATTGGCCCGGTCATTAAGCTGCAAAATGGCTCTGTCACTAAGGGGTTAATAAGTTCCTCATCTTCCAGATCGAAAGTTGGAAATGTATTAATTCTCAGTCCCCTTGGAACTATTTTTTGTGTGACATAATTTTGTAATGTTACCTTTGTCCACCAGATTTTCATTTTTTTATGTGTGGCATTTCTATATCTCCTAATAACTTCTTGATGTGTACTAGCAGAGGAAGTAGATGCAGAATCAGATCTCTTTCCAAACATATCGGAGGCTTTAGTTTGCCAAGAGCTTTCTTTGGCTTTAAAATCCATAAATAAACGGACTCTGTTTAAACAACAGTACATAAATTCAATAATTCACAATTAGGTCCTAACACTACTTAAGCCCCTAATGACATGGGGATCACTTATCCTTATATGATAGATGCATTTAACAAAAATCTTTACCTATATGTTGATAAATGAACTAAGGATAACCAAATTTGCAAAAAATGTCTTTTTTATTGAAAAAGTTATAAAATCTTAATATTTATTCTGAAACTATACAAAAAGTACAAAAAATCAGGAACGTACAACCATAGACTTCACAACAAACAGGGGTACAGCCCCAACTGCAATTAACCTTAATGTATGCGGAAAGGTACTAAAATCCTTCCCTTGCAAAAAGGGTTTCTAAATGAAACGCTGAAACAATGGAGAATTCTTAATAAATTGCTGGTGCTTTAAGATATATTTGTGGTATAAACCACCAATCACGGGTGTCACAAAATGCAACCTACTCCCACCGATATCTAAACTTGCTACCACAATGTACCCTCAAACTGACCAGAATTTCCATTGTTACGACATGACATGTTAAACAAATGTTACTACCTTAGGGCTGTTTGTGATAGTCCTGGCGTCCCTGCTGCCCCGACGCGCGTTTCGAAAACCTTCTTCGGGAGGCGTGTCAGGGAAGGGGAGACGCCAGGTTAAATACATAATAGCGGTGCGTTGATTGGACAGGCAATTGTAATCAAGATCCCCCCACTGGTGGTCAGCACTGCAACAGCTGATTAGGCTTCCCATTAAAGCGTGTATTCCCAAAACGAAAGTAAACTTAGTACCGGGACGCCCAGGTGCTGAAAACAACCAATAGGAGAGATAAACACAACATGACATTCCACCTCGTAATTCCTTGCTCGACGCATGCGTATTACCATATCAACGTCATCAAGGACGGAAGTACCCAAACTTCACAGTACCCAATAGGAAGAGAGGGTCGATCTATGACGTGATTAGCCGCTTGGCGCATGCGCCGATCCATCAAACCCATATCGCTAAGGGAGAACAGCGGGCGCGGTCAATAGGAGGAACGGTAAGCGTCAGTAATGACACACACCAATCTCTACCCAATAGACAGCAGCCACTTTTCCAAATGGGTTTGCGATCAGCCAATGCGCTCAGCCAATGACGTAAGATGTTCCACCACAGGCACATATAATACATCTGCACCCATGTGCAATACATATAGACACATGTTAATGATATTACAATGACCAATAGTAATAATAATTGCGAACACATTTTCAAAAATTTGAAGGAACTTTGAAACATCCCATACGTTAGTAAAAATATATCATCACAAAGATTATTCAATAGAGGGTGGTCTTGTGGTAGATATGATTAACCTGGCGTCTCCCCTTTCCTGACACAATGTCACGCTGTATAGCAGATATATATATGTGATGACAGTAATCTATATCAAAAGGGCAACATACTATATAACATGCGCATAGATATATGATAACATAGAATTACCTGACAGAATGTCCAGTGGGTCAATACGGAATCCGTTATACGCTGTCTCTGGCTAGAGAGTGACCGGGGTCTATGCTGACCCTAAACTGGGGTCCTAACTAATCCCTCTACCTGGAGGTACTGTTAAAGGTACAGAGGTCCAGGCCACCAGCGTAAACCCTGTCTCCTATCAATCCCTGCCAACTGTAATCTAGTCCTAAGAAGGACCCTGATTACCACCAAAGGGAATGAACAGGTAACGGTTAATGAACAGAAAGACATACAAGAAAGACAAGAAATAAAGTAAATAAAGTCTTACATACAACACTCACACACAGTAGGAACACCTAAGGTCTCAGAGATAAACTTTAAGCTATAAGAGTAAAAACAACTAAGGAGCTCTTAGCTTAAGTATTCTCAGAACCGATCCAGTCTGCTAGACTACATGAAGGCTTTCACCGGCATCTAACACCCAGACTGGCAGGGATATAAAGGAAGCTAATTAGAACATAATCAAAAGCAGCCGGGCGAGGCTGGACCTAGTCTTAGCAAAGAGCTAGGTAAAATTAACTCTCTCATTACCAAACACAAAGTAACAGCAACTCAGCTGCGAGAAGTCAGAATGTGCAATCGCGACGATCCTCGCGGCGATGCACCCATGACAGTACCCCCCTTCTACGAGGGGCCTCCGGACCCTCAGGGCCAGGTCTGCCCGGGTAAGTTGTGTGGAAGGTCCGACCCAATCGATCTGCGTTAACCTCCGACGCAGGGACCCACGTCCTCTCCTCAGGACCATACCCCTTCCAATGAACCAGGTACTGAAGGGACCGACGACTGAGACGTGAGTCAATGATTTTCGACCCATGAAATTCCACATTATCATTGACCACCACTGAAGGAGGAGGTAGAGGTGACGGTATGACTGGTGCCACATACTTTTTAAGTAATGACTTGTGAAACACATTATGAATTTTAAACGTAGGAGGGAGGTCCAGACGAAATGCCACAGGATTAATTATGGAACTGATCCTGTACGGCCCGATGAATCTGGGACCCAACCTCCAGGAGGAAACTTTAAGTTTTATATTCCTGGTAGACAACCAAACCAGATCGTTCACCTTCAGATCTAGACCAGAAACTCTCCCCCTATCAGCCATCCGTTTGTAACGGTTCCCCGTAACCTTCAGTCTTAATCGATCTGGAACTATCAGTCTCCCTGAAAGTCCCACAGGGGCGTCCCCCTGAGCCCCCAATACCTCCCCCTCAAGCTCAGAGCATACAGCTGACACTACAACTCCCTCCTGAGGAATAGGAACCGGATCATCCGTCCTCCCGGCCCCTGGGAAAGTACGAGATAAGGCATCAGGAAGCAACTTTATTGAGCCGTCATATGCGCGATGAGGAGGTAACTCTTTACACCCCTCCTCTGAGAACATCTCCCCAAAGTCCTCCAGAAAAGGAGACAAAGTCCTAGGCACAACCGCACCGATGACCGTGCTCATGCAGTTATTCCTGAAAAATTCACCCCACTGGCTTATCTTTCCGGATTGCCAATCAATCACTGGGTTATGTTTAGCCAACCAAGGAAGTCCCAACACAATAGGAGTAGGTAGACCCTCCAACACATAACAAGACAATTGCTCTTTATGTATTGCCCCTACTCGAAGATCTATGTTATGAACAGCTTGTACCAAGCTACCTTGACCGAGAGGTCTAGAATCAATAGAGACTATAGGGACCGGTTTGGCCAATACACTCAGTTGCATACCATGCACCTGGGCAAACCGAGCGTCCACCAGATTAGCCCCGGACCCACTATCAAGAAAAACAGAAATCCTCTCAGTTCTAGTACCAATCACCACCTCCGCAGGCACGAGAAACTGAGAGGGATTTGGGGACGAAATACACACTCCCAGGTTAACTCCTTTGCTCAAAGAGGCCCGGGATGGACACCCCCCAACAAAATGTCCCTCTCTCCCGCAAAAGAAACACCTTCTAGTCTTGCGGTGCACCGCCGGTACCCTTTACAAAAAGATGTCCCTCCCAACTGCATGGGTTCCTCAGAACAGACCAGGGGAACCTCAGTATAAGGGACTTTAGTAGTAGATGGAGTCATCACGGGAGGCGGAGTTACCTCGCGTCTTCCCCGAATTCGTCTATCAATGCGAATAGCGAGGGCCATAGCAGCCTCCAGTGATGGAGGAGACTCATACTGAGCCAACACATCTTTTAATTTGTCAGACAACCCTTGACAAAACTGGCTCCTAAGAGCTGGGTCATTCCACTGAGTATCTGTTGCCCATCTACGGAACTCAGAAGAATATTCCTCCGCTGCACGATTTCCTTGCCGTATTTTACGTAACTTTGTTTCAGCAAGGGAAACTCGATCCGGATCATCATATACCAGACCCAGGGCAGTAAAAAATCGATCCACTGACTGGAGATCTGGGGAGCCTGGAGGAATAGAGAACGCCCAAGATTGAGGGTCCCCTTGTAAGAGCGAGATAACAATTCCCACCCTCTGCTCTTCACTCCCAGATGACCGAGGCCGCAGCCGAAAGTACAATTTACATGCCTCCCGGAAAGTAAAAAATTTGTCCCGCCCACCAGTGAACCTGTCCGGAAGAGCAACCTTAGGTTCAGATCTGGTTTGCTCCGGGGGGAACAAAACCTTGGACTTAATGTCTGCCAACTCCATGGACAACCCCTGCAACTGCCGGGCCAGCTGGGCTACTAGATCCATGACAGCTGGGGAGAATCTTTAGTAGGGCCGGTGAAAATGTCACGCTGTATAGCAGATATATATATGTGATGACAGTAATCTATATCAAAAGGGCAACATACTATATAACATGCGCATAGATATATGATAACATAGAATTACCTGACAGAATGTCCAGTGGGTCAATACGGAATCCGTTATACGCTGTCTCTGGCTAGAGAGTGACCGGGGTCTATGCTGACCCTAAACTGGGGTCCTAACTAATCCCTCTACCTGGAGGTACTGTTAAAGGTACAGAGGTCCAGGCCACCAGCGTAAACCCTGTCTCCTATCAATCCCTGCCAACTGTAATCTAGTCCTAAGAAGGACCCTGATTACCACCAAAGGGAATGAACAGGTAACGGTTAATGAACAGAAAGACATACAAGAAAGACAAGAAATAAAGTAAATAAAGTCTTACATACAACACTCACACACAGTAGGAACACCTAAGGTCTCAGAGATAAACTTTAAGCTATAAGAGTAAAAACAACTAAGGAGCTCTTAGCTTAAGTATTCTCAGAACCGATCCAGTCTGCTAGACTACATGAAGGCTTTCACCGGCATCTAACACCCAGACTGGCAGGGATATAAAGGAAGCTAATTAGAACATAATCAAAAGCAGCCGGGCGAGGCTGGACCTAGTCTTAGCAAAGAGCTAGGTAAAATTAACTCTCTCATTACCAAACACAAAGTAACAGCAACTCAGCTGCGAGAAGTCAGAATGTGCAATCGCGACGATCCTCGCGGCGATGCACCCATGACACACGCCTCCCGAAGAAGGTTTTCGAAACGCGCGTCGGGGCAGCAGGGACGCCAGGACTATCACAAACAGCCCTAAGGTAGTAACATTTGTTTAACATGTCATGTCGTAACAATGGAAATTCTGGTCAGTTTGAGGGTACATTGTGGTAGCAAGTTTAGATATCGGTGGGAGTAGGTTGCATTTTGTGACACCCGTGATTGGTGGTTTATACCACAAATATATCTTAAAGCACCAGCAATTTATTAAGAATTCTCCATTGTTTCAGTGTTTCATTTAGAAACCCTTTTTGCAAGGGAAGGATTTTAGTACCTTTCCGCATACATTAAGGTTAATTGCAGTTGGGGCTGTACCCCTGTTTGTTGTGAAGTCTATGGTTGTTACGTTCCTGATTTTTTGTACTTTTTGTATAGTCTCAGAATAAATATTAAGATTTTATAACTTTTTCAATAAAAAAGACATTTTTTGCAAATTTGGTTATCCTTAGTTCATTTATCAACATATAGGTAAAGATTTTTGTTAAATGCATCAGTAATATATACCTGACAGGAGCCCATACAGTCTATATCTACAGTAATATATACCTGACAGGAGCCCATACAGTCTATATCTACAGTAATATATACCTGACAGGAGCCCGTACAGTCTGTATCTACAATTATACCTGACAGGAGCCCATACAGTCTATATCTACAGTAATATATACCTGACAGGAGCCCATACAGTCTATATCTACAGTAATATATACCTGACAGGAGCCCATACAGTCTATATCTACAGTAATATATACCTGACAGGAGCCCATACAGTCTATATCTACAGTAATATATACCTGACAGGAGCCCATACAGTCTATATCTACAGTAATATATACCTGACAGGAGCCCATACAGTCCATATCTACAGTAATATATACCTGACAGGAGCCCATACAGTCTATATCTACAGTAATATATACCTGACAGGAGCCCATACAGTCTATATCTACAGTAATATATACCTGACAGGAGCCCGTACAGTCTATATCTACAGTAATATATACCTGACAGGAGCCCGTACAGTCTATATCTACAGTAATATATACCTGACAGGAGCCCATACAGTCTATATCTACAGTAATATATACCTGACAGGAGCCCGTACAGTCTATATCTACAGTAATATATACCTGACAGGAGCCCGTACAGTCTATATCTACAGTAATATATACCTGACAGGAGCCTGTACAGTCTATATCTACAGTAATATATACCTGACAGGAGCCCATACAGTCTATAGCTACAGTAATATATACCTGACAGGAGCCCGTACAGTCTATATCTACAGTAATATATACCTGACAGGAGCCCATACAGTCTATATCTACAGTAATATATACCTGACAGGAGCCCGTACAGTCTATATCTACAGTAATATATACCTGACAGGAGCCCATACAGTCTATATCTACAGTAACATATACCTGGAAGAAGCCCATACAGTCTAGCATCTTCAGTAGTGAGCCAGCTAGACTGTATGGGCTGCAGTCAGGACCTGGAAGGAACGCATATATTCTGCTGGCTTTAATAATTTATACCTTGAAGGAGCACATACATTGTAGTGTCATGTATGGGCTGCAGTCAGGGCCAGGCAGCAGCCCAGAAAGTCTGCTTTCTTGAAGAATATATACCTGGAAGGAGCCCATACAGTCTAGCATCTTCAGTAGTGAGCCAGCTAGACTGTATGGGCTGCAGCCAGGACCTGGAAGAAGCCCATACAGTATAGCATCTTCAGTAGTGAGCCAGCTAGACTGTATGGGCTGCAGCCAGGACCTGGAAGAAGCCCATACAGTATAGCATCTTCAGTAGTGAGCCAGCTAGACTGTATGGGCTGCAGCCAGGCACCTGGAAGGAACGCATATATTCTGCTGGCTTTAATAATTTATACCTTGAAGGAGCACATACATTCTAGAGTCATGTATGGGCTGCAGTCAGGGACAGGCAGCAGCCCATAAAGTCTGCTATCTTGAAGAATATATACCTGGAAGGAGCCCATACAGTCTAGCATCTTCAGTAGTGAGCCGGCTAGACTGTATGGGCTGCAGCCAGGACCTGGAAGGAACGCATATATTCTGCTGGCTTTTAATAATGTATACCTTGAAGGAGCACATACATTGTAGTGTCATGTATGTGCTGCAGTCAGGGCCAGGCAGCAGCCCATAAAGTCTGCTTTCTTGAAGAATATATACCTGGAAGGAGCCCATACAATCTAGCATCTTCAGTAGTGAGCCAGCTAGACTGTATGGGCTGCAGCCAGGACCTGGCAGGAGCCCATACAGTCTAGCATCTTCAGTAGTGAGCCGGCTAGACTGTATGGGCTGCAGCCAGGACCTGGAAGGAACGCATATATTTTGCTGGCTTTAATAATTTATACCTTGAAGGAGCACATACATTGTAGTGTCATGTATGGGCTGCAGTCAGGGCCAGGCAGCAGCCCAGAAAGTCTGCTTTCTTGAAGAATATATACCTGGAAGGAGCCCATACAATCTAGCATCTTCAGTAGTGAGCCAGCTAGACTGTATGGGCTGCAGCCAGGACCTGGCAGGAGCCCATACAGTCTAGCATCTTCAGTAGTGAGCCGGCTAGACTGTATGGGCTGCAGCCAGGACCTGGAAGGAACGCATATATTTTGCTGGCTTTAATAATTTATACCTTGAAGGAGCACATACTGTACATTCTAGTGTCATGTATGGGCTGCAGTCAGGGACAGGCAGCAGCCCATAAAGTCTGCTATCTTGAAGAATATATACCTGGAAGGAGCCCATACAGTCTAGCATCTTCAGTAGTGAGCCGGCTAGACTGTATGGGCTGCAGCCAGGACCTGGAAGGAGCCCATACAGTCTAGCATCTTCAGTAGTGAGCCGGCTAGACTGTATGGGCTGCAGCCAGGCACCTGGAAGGAACACATATATTCTGCTGGCTTTAATAATTTATACCTTGAAGGAGCACATACATTTAGTGTCATGTATGTGCTGCAGTCAGGGCCAGGCAGCAGCCCATAAAGTCTGCTTTCTTGAAGAATATATACCTGGAAGGAGCCCATACAATCTAGCATCTTCAGTAGTGAGCCAGCTAGACTGTATGGGCTGCAGCCAGGACCTGGAAGGAGCCCATACAGTCTAGCATCTTCAGTAGTGAGCCAGCTAGACTGTATGGGCTGCAGCCAGGACCTGGCAGGAGCCCATACAGTCTAGCATCTTCAGTAGTGAGCCAGCTAGACTGTATGGGCTGCAGCCAGGACCTGGAAGGAACGCATATATTTTGCTGGCTTTAATAATTTATACCTTGAAGGAGCACATACTGTACATTCTAGTGTCATGTATGGGCTGCAGTCAGGGCCAGGCAGCAGCCCATAAAGTCTGCTATCTTGAAGAATATATACCTGAAGGAGCCCATACAGTCTAGCATCTTCAGTAGTGAGCCGGCTAGACTGTATGGGCTGCAGCCAGGACCTGGAAGGAGCCCATACAGTCTAGCATCTTCAGTAGTGAGCCGGCTAGACTGTATGGCTGCAGCCAGGCACTGGAGGAGCCCATACAGTCTAGCATCTTCAGTAGTGAGCGGCTAGACTGTATGGCTGCAGCCAGGCACTGGAAGGAACACATATATTCTGCTGGCTTTAATAATTTATACCTTGAAGGAGCACATACATTGTAGTGTCATGTATGTGCTGCAGTCAGGGCCAGGCAGCAGCCCATAAAGTCTGCTATCTTGAAGAATATATACCTGGAAGGAGCCCATACAGTCTAGCATCTTCAGTAGTGAGCCAGCTAGACTGTATGGGCTGCAGCCAGGACCTGGAAGAAGCCCATACAGTATAGCATCTTCAGTAGTGAGCCAGCTAGACTGTATGGGCTGCAGCCAGGACCTGGAAGAAGCCCATACAGTATAGCATCTTCAGTAGTGAGCCATCTAGACTCTATGGGCTGCAGCCAGGCACCTGGAAGGAACGCATATATTCTGCTGGCTTTAATAATTTATACCTTGAAGGAGCACATACATTCTAGAGTCATGTATGGGCTGCAGTCAGGGACAGGCAGCAGCCCATAAAGTCTGCTATCTTGAAGAATATATACCTGGAAGGAGCCCATACAGTCTAGCATCTTCAGTAGTGAGCCGGCTAGACTGTATGGGCTGCAGCCAGGACCTGGAAGGAGCCCATACAGTCTAGCATCTTCAGTAGTGAGCCAGCTAGACTGTATGGGCTGCAGCCAGGACCTGGAAGGAACGCATATATTCTGCTGGCTTTAATAATGTATACCTTGAAGGAGCACATACATTGTAGTGTCATGTATGGGCTGCAGTCAGGGCCAGGCAGCAGCCCAGAAAGTCTGCTTTCTTGAAGAATATATACCTGGAAGGAGCCCATACAATCTAGCATCTTCAGTAGTGAGCCGGCTAGACTGTATGGGCTGCAGCCAGGACCTGGAAGGAACGCATATATTTTGCTGGCTTTAATAATTTATACCTTGAAGGAGCACATACTGTACATTCTAGTGTCATGTATGGGCTGCAGTCAGGGACAGGCAGCAGCCCATAAAGTCTGCTATCTTGAAGAATATATACCTGGAAGGAGCCCATACAGTCTAGCATCTTCAGTAGTGAGCCGGCTAGACTGTATGGGCTGCAGCCAGGACCTGGAAGGAGCCCATACAGTCTAGCATCTTCAGTAGTGAGCCGGCTAGACTGTATGGGCTGCAGCCAGGCACCTGGAAGGAACACATATATTCTGCTGGCTTTAATAATTTATACCTTGAAGGAGCACATACATTCTAGTGTCATGTATGTGCTGCAGTCAGGGCCAGGCAGCAGCCCATAAAGTCTGCTATCTTGAAGAATATATACCTGGAAGGAGCCCATACAATCTAGCATCTTCAGTAGTGAGCCAGCTAGACTGTATGGGCTGCAGCCAGGACCTGGAAGGAACCCATACAATCTAGCATCTTCAGTAGTGAGCCAGCTAGACTGTATGGGCTGCAGCCAGGACCTGGAAGAAGCCCATACAGTCTAGCATCTTCAGTAGTGAGCCAGCTAGACTGTATGGGCTGCAGCCAGGACCTGACAGGAGCCCGTACAGTCTAGCATCTTCAGTAGTGAGCCAGCTAGACTGTATGGGCTGCAGCCAGGACCTGGAAGGAACGCATATATTCTGCTGGCTTTAATAATTTATACCTTGAAGGAGCACATACATTGTAGTGTCATGTATGGGCTGCAGTCAGGGCCAGGCAGGAACCCATACATTCTAGCATCTTCAGTAGTGAGCCGGCTAGACTGTATGGGATGCAGCCAGGACCTGGCAGGAGCCCAATACAGTCTAGGCTCAACCAATAGATATGTGACTGCTCTGTGCTTCCAGGACCTGTGATGAGGTCACAGTCATGTGATCAGTCACATGGAGGGGAGGGGCCAGGCTCCATTTTGCAGAAACTGTAGGACTTGGCTTCATGCGAGAGAAGTCGTCTGCACTGGTGAGAGGTAATGAGGGAGCAGGGAGTGTGTGATTGGGGAACATATTTCTGAATTAATTTGATCTAAAGCTATATCAGATTTTCACATAAGTCCTAAATGTGTAAATCTTAAATGGAAAGATTGTCGCTTTAATAATAATAATCTTTATTAATATATAGTGCTAACATATTCCGCAGCGCTTTACAGTTTGCACACATTATCGTCGCTAGATTCCCTATCTGTATGTTTTTGGAGTGTGGGAGGAAACCGGAGTACCTGGAGGAAACCCACGCAAACACGGGAGAACATACAAACTCCTTGCAGATGTTTTCCTTGGTGGGATTCAAACCCAGGACTCCAGCGCTGCAAGGCTGCTGTGCTAACCACTGAGCCACCGTGCTGCTGTCGCTTTACAGAATAACAGAAATGTTTATTAATTCACCTCATAAATAATATATCATTATATGGATACATAAACTAAGGGGAATTTACATGATCCAGAGACTGGATAAAAAGGTGACGGCAACACACAATATAATAGATCAGATCTAGTGATGAGCGAACGTGCTTCGTGATACTTGGTTATCACTTAAGTATCTGGGTGCTCAAATTTGAAGCTTGAATCACTGCCCCACATGCTTGCCGCATGTTACCCAGACTGTAACCATGCGGAGATTGCCTGTCAGTCACCGTAATGCCGTAGCCATCTTGGTAGTGGCATTACTGTGATTGACTGGCCCCATTACCTAATCAGAGGTTATAAAATGACTGGTGCCGCCATGCTTGACACACTGACCCCATTACACCGCTCAGGGACAGTTCTGATTGGAGGAAGAGAGTAGTTGTCCAGGCCTGTTTGTGCACAGTTTCATGAATCAAAGTCCTTTAGTGGTGATCCTGGTGCTGATGCCGAACCATCATACTAAAAGTCCTTCTAAGGGCAGAGTCAGACGGCCATATAACTCATGCAAGAATCACTTCTCACCGAACGAACGGCCTGGTCCCAGCACCTCTCCTGACCTGAGCAAGACAGCGTGATGTATTACTATGCAGCTGTCAAGCTCAGGTCAGGAGAGCCGACAGCCAGTACGAGTTTTACGATGAGATTCTCACATGAGAAATACGGCAGTCTGTCTCTGTCCTAAGGCTAATACTGTGCTTTGCTGTTTGTAGCAAATACATTCTGCATTTAGGGAGAGTGGCTGAATACAGTCTTTAAGCAGGGCTTAGGGCTTTGCAATCTGTTGCTAAATATTTTAATTTGTGTTACATTATTGTGGTATATTAAGCTAAAAAAGCTCAAACATTTTCTGAATTGAAATTTGTCATCCATATACCGTATATACTCATGTATAAGCCAACCCGTGTATAAGCCGACCCCCCTAATTTTGACACAAAAAACTGGGAAAACTTATTGACTCGTGTATAAGCCGGGTGTATAAACTGCCGTCCTGCTCTGTGCTGCCCCTTTCCAGCTCTGTGCTCCCCCATTCTCCTCTGTGCTCCCCCTCTCCTGCTCCATCCTCCGCTGTGCTCCCCCCTTCCTGCTCCGTCCTCCTGTGCCCCCCGTCCTGCTCCGTGCTCCTCTGTGCCCTCCATCCTCCCCCCATCCTGCTCCGTGCTCCTCTGTGCCCTCCATCCTCCCCCCGTCCTGCTCCGTCCTCTTGTGCCCCCCCGTCCTGCTCCGTGCTCCTATGTGCTTTCCATCCTCCCCCTCATACTGCTCCATGCTCTCCATCCTCCACTCGTCCTGCTCCGTGCTCCTCTGTTGTGAATAGGCTGGAAATGAGTTCTGAGTAGAAGCTCCCTCTGGTGGTTACAAACGGTACTGGACTGTCCAGTGAAGATTGTGAGGATTGGGAATCAGGTGTTACTGACTGGTCTTATATAAGGGAGTCGCCTTCCCATCAGGGTTGCCGGTGATCAATTGTTCTGGTCTCAATCCTTGATTCCTGTTTCCTTGGTAGCCTGCTGTGTCGTGTCTGAATCTCCTGCTAACAGATAAGACATTTTCTTCTTTTTGTTTTTGTGCTTGATTTTTGCATTTTGTCCTGCACTTCTGTGGGGGCCTTCAGGGTCCCCTCTGGGGCTTTTGCCTCTCAGTTCAGTTCAGCCACTGTTGTTTGTACATTTGCTTTTTCCAGTTTTTTCAGTGGCTGCTGTTTTGTTTTTGGTTACACCAGAGAACTAATTTAGGTGGTAGAGGTCGTGTGATCTCAGGTGTTTTTGAAATTAGTAGTGTTGGTGCTTTTCAGGGTTTTTTGGGATTGCAGTAAGTACCCTTCCTATCCTTTTCTATTTAGTAAGTTTGGGCCCCAACGTTTGCTCATACTGTTTTCTGTCTGTGTCAGTATTTCTTCTTGTCTAACCGCCATTACATGTTTGGGGGCTTTCTATGTTCTTTGGGGATCTGCTCCGGGGCAGATAGCTTTCCTCTTTCTATCTTTAGGTGTAGTTAGTTTCTCAGGCTGTGACGAGGCGTCTAGGACCAACGTAGGAACGCTCCACGGCTGCCTCTAGTTGTGGTGGTTAGTCAGGGTACTGCAATCTCATAGTTTCCAACTGCTCTGGTGTATTTCCTTTTTTGCCTGCTCTCCTCAGCTACCGAAACATAACAGTATCACCGGCCAAAAACTGAAAATTATATGGTACTCACAGAAGGGAAAAATATTGTGGAAAGAAAAAAAAGTTGTCAGAGTTGTCAGAGATTTTTTTTTTTTCTGTTTGTTGCATTTTTTTTTCCCTCTGTATCTCTGGGTGCTGAGGAGGATTTTTTTTTTCTCTCTCAATGGAGTTTGCACAGTTGTCTGGCCGTGTGGATCAGCTTGCCACTGAGGTTCGGAGTATTGCTACCTATCTTGCTAGGTTGCCTGTTGTGGAACCTAGGATTCCCATGCCAGATTTGTTTTTAGGGGATCGAGCTAAGTTTTTGAATTTCAAAAATAACTGTAAATTGTTTTTTGCCTTAAAATCTAAGTCCTCAGGGAACGCAGCGCAGCAGGTTCAAATTGTCATCTCTCTCCTGCGCGGCGACCCTCAGGATTGGGCTTTTTCCCTGACACCTGGGGATCCTGTTTTGAGTGATGTTGATGCGTTTTTTCAGGCTTTGGGGTTATTGTACGATGAGCCTAATGTCACTGATCAAGCTGAAAAAACTTTGTTGGCATTAAGTCAGGGGCTTGAGGACGCTGAGTTATACTGTCAGAGATTCTGTAGGTGGGCAGTCCTGACCAAATGGAATGACGACGCTTTGGCAGCTCTTTTTCGGAAGGGACTGTCAGATAATGTAAAGGATGTTATGGTGGGATTCCCTGTTCCCTCTGGTCTCAATGATTCTATGTCATTAGCGATTCAAATTGACAGACGTTTGCGTGAGCGGAAAGGTATGCGTGGAATAATGTTGCCTTGTGAACCTGCTTCTGAATCCATGCAGTGTGATAGAGTGGTTTCTGGGGCACAGCGTCATGAATTTCGAAAGCGCAATGGGTTATGTTTCTACTGTGGTGATGCCTCTCATGCTATTTCTGTCTGCCCTAAGCGGGGAAGACGTTTTGCTCGCTCAGTTGTCTTGGGTAGTGTTCAGACTAAGTTTTTATTAGCTGTTACCCTGATATTCTCTCTGTCCTCATTTTCTGCTCAGGCTTTTGTTGATTCTGGAGCAGCTATTAACCTGATGGATTTTGATTTTGCTAAACGTTGTGGGTTTCCCTTGATACCCCTACGGAAGTCTATTCCCCTACTGGGGATCGATTCTACCCCTTTGGCTGAGAATAAACCTCAGTTCTCTACTCAGGTGATAATGAGGGTAGAACCTGATCATCAGGAGAGTTGCAAATTTTTGGTTCTGTATAATCTGCATGACATTATCGTACTGGGTTTCCCTTGGTTACAGTCTCATAATCCTGTTTTGGATTGGAAATCTGTGTCTGTTACCATTTGGGGCTGCCAATGTGTTAATACCAACACTCCTGTTTTTTCTGCCTCCCCCCAGGCTCAGGATGTTCCTGACTTTTTGATTGATTTTTCTGATGTGTTTAGCGAAAGTAAATCTGCATCCTTACCTCCCCATAGGAGCTATGACTGCGCTATTGAATTAGTGCCTGGTAGTAAATTCCCTAAAGGTCGCCTTTTTAACTTGTCTGTACCTGAACATGACGCTATGCGGTCTTATATCAAGGAGTCATTGGAGAAGGGTCATATCAGACCATCCTCTTCACCCTTAGGTGTCGGTTTTTTCTTTGTGGCCAAAAAGGATGGTTCATTAAGGCCGTGTATTGATTATCGTCTCTTGAACAATATTACTGTGAAATATCAATATCCTTTACCCTTGATCTCTGATCTGTTTTCCAGGGTGAAAAACGCTACTTGGTTTACCAAGCTTGACCTCAGGGGGGCATATAACCTTATTCGCATTAAGCACGGGGATGAATGGAAGACGGCATTTAATACCCCTGAAGGGCATTTTGAGTACCTTGTGATGCCCTTTGGGCTCACTAATGCTCCTTCTGTCTTCCAGTCCTTCATGAATGACATTTTCAGGGATTTTGTGGATAAATTTCTGATTGTTTATTTGGATGATATCTTGATTTTTTCCAATGACTGGGACTCTCATGTAAAACATGTTCGGACTGTGTTCCAGATTTTGAGAGAGAATGCTCTGTATGTGAAGGGATCAAAGTGTCTTTTTGGCGTTCAGAGGATCTCATTTCTGGGATTCATTTTGTCCCCATCTGTTATTGAAATGGACCCGGTCAAAGTTCAGGCTATCTGTGATTGGGTCCAACCTACTTCATTAAAGGCTCTTCAAAGATTCTTGGGTTTTGCCAATTTTTATCGTAAATTTATTGGTAATTTCTCTGTTATTGTTAAACCATTAACTGATTTGACCAAGAAGGGTTCTGATGTGGTGAATTGGCCTCCTGAGGCAATCTCTGCATTTCAGGAACTTAAGCAGAGATTCACTTCTGCTCCTGTTCTACGGCAGCCTGATGTTTCTCTACCATTTCAGGTGGAGGTTGATGCCTCTGAAATTGGGGCAGGTGCCGTTTTGTCCAAAAGAGATCCAGAGACCTCTAAAAGTAACCCTTGTGCCTTTTTCTCTCGAAAATTTTCTCCCACTGAACGTAATTATGACGTGGGTAATCGGGAGTTATTAGCCATGAAGTGGGCTTTTGAAGAGTGGAGACATTGGCTGGAGGGAGCCAAACATCAGGTGGTGGTCCTTATGGACCATAAAAATCTAGTTTATCTGGAATCTGCCAAGCGACTTAATCCTAGACAGGCCAGGTGGGCCTTGTTTTTCACACGTTTTAATTTTGTGGTTTCATTTCTTCCTGGCACTAAAAATGTTAAGGCGGATGCCCTCTCGAGGAGTTTCCTGGCGGACTCTCCTGAGTTATCTGATCCTTCTGTTATTTTGAAAGAGGGTGTAGTTCTTTCAGCCATCTCGCCCAATTTGAGACTGGCTCTGGAGGGGTGTCAGGAGGATAAGCCCGAGTGCTGCCCTGTTGGGAAATTGTTTGTCCCGGACCAGTGGAAAAAGAGTGTAATGTCTGAGATTCATTGTTCCGCGTTGGCCGGTCATCCCGGAATTTTTGGTACCAGAGACTTGGTTAGTCGGTCCTTTTGGTGGCCTACCTTGTCTCGTGATGTCAGGGAGTTTGTGCAGTCCTGCGGGACTTGCTCTCGCTCCAAGCCTTGCTCTCGTTCTAGTGGTTTGTTGATGCCATTACCTGTGCCCAAGAGACCATGGACCCATATCTCTATGGATTTCATTTCCGACCTCCCTGTTTCTCAGAGAATGACCGTCATCTGGGTGATTTGCGATAGGTTTTCCAAGATGATACATCTTGTGCCATTACCTAAGTTGCCTTCCTCCTCTGAATTGGTGCCTTTGTTCCTTCAGCACGTGGTTCGTTTACACGGCATTCCTGAGAACATTGTGTCTGACAGAGGAGTCCAGTTTGTTTCCAGATTTTGGAGGACCTTTTGTTCTAAAATTGGTGTTCAATTGTCTTTCTCCTCGGCGTTTCATCCTCAGACCAATGGTCAAACTGAGAGAACAAACCAGACATTGGAGACTTATCTAAGATGCTTTGTGTCTGCTGATCAGGATGACTGGGTCTCTTTTTTGCCTTTGGCTGAGTTTGCTCTTAATAATAGGGCTAGCTCTGCCACTTTGATGTCTCCATTTTTCTGTAATTCTGGGTTTCACCCTCGATTTTCTTCAGGACAGACGGAGGCTTCTGTCTGTCCAGGTGTTGACTCTGTTGTGGAGCGTATGCAACAGATTTGGAACCAGGTAGTGGAGAGGTTGTCCCTCTCTCAGGAGAGGGCCCAGCGGTTTGCTAACCGGCATAGGACTGATGGTCCTCGGTTTAAAGTGGGGGACTTGGTCTGGTTGTCCTCAAGAAATATTCCTATGAGAGTGGCATCTCCTAAATTTAAGCCTAGGTTCATTGGACCTTATAAGATCATGGAGATTCTTAATCCTGTTTCTTTTCGTTTGCTTCTTCCAGGGACATTTAAGATCCATAACGTGTTCCATAAGTCCTTGTTGAAGAGGTTTGTTGAGCCAGTGGTTCCTACTACTGTGCCTCCTGACCCTGTTTTGGTTGAGGGCAATCTGGAGTATGTGGTTGAGAAAATATTGAATTCTCGTTTTTCTAGACGGAAACTCCAGTATTTGGTTAAATGGAGAGGTTATGGTCAGGAAGACAATTCTTGGGTGTTTGCTTCGGACATCCATGCTAGGAGACTCATCCGTGCGTATCATAGAACTCATCCTGACCGACCTGGTTGCTCAAATGAGGGTTCGGTGACCCCTCCTCAAGGGGGGGGTACTGTTGTGAATAGGCTGGAAATGAGTTCTGAGCAGAAGCTCCCTTTGGTGGTTACAAACGGTACTGGACTGTCCAGTGAAGATTGTGAGGATTGGGAATCAGGTGTTACTGACTGGTCTTATATAAGGGAGTCGCCTTCCCATCAGGGTTGCCGGTGATCAATTGTTCTGGTCTCAATCCTTGATTCCTGTTTCCTTGGTAGCCTGCTGTGTCGTGTCTGAATCTCCTGCTAACAGATAAGACATTTTCTTCTTTTTGTTTTTGTGCTTGATTTTTGCATTTTGTCCTGCACTTCTGTGGGGGCCTTCAGGGTCCCCTCTGGGGGCTTTTGCCTCTCAGTTCAGTTCAGCCACTGTTGTTTGTACATTTGCTTTTTCCAGTTTTTTCAGTGGCTGCTGTTTTGTTTTTGGTTACACCAGAGAACTAATTTAGGTGGTAGAGGTTGTGTGATCTCAGGTGTTTTTGAAATTAGTAGTGTTGGTGCTTTTCAGGGTTTTTTGGGATTGCAGTAAGTGCCCTTCCTATCCTTTTCTATTTAGTAAGTTTGGGCCCCAACGTTTGCTCATACTATTTTCTGTCTGTGTCAGTATTTCTTCTTGTCTAACCGCCATTACATGTTTGGGGGCTTTCTATGTTCTTTGGGGATCTGCTCCGGGGCAGATAGCTTTCCTCTTTCTATCTTTAGATGTAGTTAGTTTCTCAGGCTGTGACGAGGCGTCTTGGACCAACGTAGGAACGCTCCACGGCTGCCTCTAGTTGTGGTGGTTAGTCAGGGTACTGCAATCTCATAGTTTCCAACTGCTCTGGTGTATTTCCTTTTTTGCCTGCTCTCCTCAGTTACCAAATCATAACACTCCTCTGTGCTCTCCGTCCTCCCCCCTGTCCTGGTCCGTGCTCATTGTCCTCCTCCATGCTTCCCCCGTTCTCACCCCGTCATACTCACCCTCCCCGTGCCATCGCTGAACGTCCTGGCAATCCTGCGTTGTACCCGGCTTCCTGCAGCTCTCCTGTGCGGAGCGGTGACGTAATACCGCTCATTAAGGCCATGAATATGGATGCCACGCCTATGGGAGTGGCGTCGCGTCCATATTACATGACCTTAATGAGCGGTATTACGTCACCGCTCAGCAAAGGAGAGCTGCAGGAAGCCTGGTAGAACGCAGGATTGCTGGGACGTTCAGCGATGGCACGGGGAGGGTGAGTATGATGTCCCAGCCACCGGCTCCTGCCTCGGCAACCCCTCCCCGCTGGTTTCTGCCCAATGACTCGTGTATAAGCCAAGGGGGCATTTTCAGCACCAAAAAAGGTGCTGAAAATCTCGGCTTATACATGAGTATATACGGTAGTTTTATAAGCTTTATCTTACATTATGGTGGTATTAAACTCCAAACAAAACACTTTACCTGGTGCAGGTGACCAATTTTTTTTAATTAAAAATAAACTTGGTTTCCAAAGACCTAGCAATTACAAAATGCGAACAGCTTGTAGTAAGGGACGAAGAAGTGGAAGTGCTGATGATGGTGCATTCAGATGCCAAGGACGTGTCCACTTTGCAGGGAGTTGCAACACACAACTTCTGAAGCCACACCAGTGCGAACAGGTGGTTGGTTGGATAGCAGATAATGCTTCCAACATGCTTGCCAGCACCACACAGTCTTCCTCACTGTCCAGTCTCACCACCCAACAGTCTGGATCACTTAATCCTCACCCTGATCCTCATTCCTTCTACCATGTTGAGTCCCAGGAGACCAGTAATCCCTCACTAGGACACTCAGAGGAGCTCTTTTGAACATGATTTCTTGTTTGTGGCATCTCACCCTGCATGTTCCAGGAGGAACAGGAGGACATAAAGCAGCCATGGTAACAGGACGATGATGGGGAAGAACGGCAAATTTTGTCTAAGGAGGTAGATGGTATTGAGACAAAGTTGAAGAAAAGTCAGGAAGTTGTTAAGTCACCAAATCAGTAGGACCAGGGTGCGGTGGTGGAAGATGATATGGTGGATGGTGAAGTTACTGACCCAACCTGTGAAGTTGGCATGCAAAGCGAGGCCAGAAGCAATAAGGATGAGGGATCAACAGCACAGAAACAGGCAGGAAGAACCAGTGAGATGACCAGAGGGGGTAACTGTTGCGCAGAGCACCGACACTCGTGAATTTCTCCGTCAAAAAGTTAATTGTTCCCCAGTTTGGGATTTTTTTTAAAGAGAATTCTCAGACAAACAGAATTGTCATTTGCAACCTGTGCCATGCCAGGATCATCAGGGACCTGACCACTTAGAGCCTAACCAGCCACAGCATGATCAGGCACATGTCATCTAAGCACTCGACTCAGTGGGCCGAATGCCTGGGATTATGATTGATGCCAGTGAGTGACTCCACTGCCTCTTCCACTGTGCTAGGTGTTTCCCAATCCCCTGATTTTCCAGAGCTTCTAGTCAAGGTATGCCGCATCAGCGCCCATTTCCGCAAGTCAGCTACAGCTTCTGCTCTGGAAGTGATGCAGCAGTTCATGCAAGTGCTGGCTCACTGACTGATGTGCGACGTCACCACGCTCTGGAATTCCACACTGCACATGCTCGCAAGGCTTTGTGAGTAGCATAGGCCAATTGTTGAATACCAGCTCTAACATGCCCGTCTGTATTCTGGTCAGCCTCAGCATATAACATCTGAAGAGTGGGCATGGATGGCTGACATTTGTGCGGTACTCCAAGACTTTGAGGACTGCACAAAGATGTGATCTGCAATGACTCCATAATCAGTGCAATGATCCCACTTCTGTGCCTACTTAAACATTTGCTACTAACAATTAAAGCTTCAGCTTTGCATGCGGATAAAGTGAAGATGGAGGAAGACATGAGACATGGAGATACTACCCAGCCTCATCTCATCTGCACAACACAGATTGGGTAACAATAAGGAGCTGGAGGCTGAGGAGGAGAAACAGGAGCTGGTTACTGTGCAACAGTGGCTAGTACCCACAAAACCTTTGTACCATCTCTCCTACATGGATGGGCTGAGTAGGGGAATGAAGAGGAATAGAGGGAGGAGGAGATAGAGAGTCGTGATCATGGCAGAGACGGAAGTGTTGGTTGTAGGGAGCTTGGCACATATGGCTAACTTTATATACCGCTGCCTTTCCCGTGACCCTCTCGTTATATTCATCTTGCCTAAAAAATAGCACTGGTTGTTTACCCTGCTAGACCCACGCTACAATGAGAACTTTGCATCTTTTTTTTCTGAGGTGTAGAGGTCTACTAAAATGGTTCTATACCAGAAGGATATTGTGGAAAATATATTGAAAAACTTTCCATCAAACAATGTTAGGGGCAGGGGGCAAGCTTCCCTGCCCAACCAACAAGGAAAAGCAAGGCAAACACACACCGGGTACAGCAGAGGCAGGGGTGCACTATCAAAGGCCTGAGCCAGTTTCTTGACACCCTCCCAGCCTCCAGCCCCTGACGACTGGGTATTTTTGACAAAGGGGAAAAGTTTTTAAAGATGGTCAAGCAATACCTTTCTGATAAAATGAGCGTACTCCCTAATTTCTCTGTGACCTTCAATTATTTTGTCTCTTCTGTGGTTGCTGGTTTGGCAGTGTGGAGGTCAGATCTGAAATGTCCATGTCTGGACCTGGTTGGCCTTTATCTGCGCTCGTCCTTTCTGGCGCCATGGGAATGATTCAGAAACGCTTCAGGTACATTTTGCATTTAATATAGTCTTGCTTTTAATACATTTAGGAGGCCATAATGGCACAGCGAATATAAAAAACATAGAGTAGGACTGCCCCATATGAGAATGCCGTGACGTGGCAAGGTGGCTCAAAGAATTGATCAATTGTTTGCTAAATGTCTCATTTTAAAGTACAGTTAGTATTCAATATGTGCACATGCACTTTATGTATTGCATGCTGACCATAGGCAGCGCTGGCTTCTCCCCTTTTTTTTATTTTATTTTGTCTCAAAGTTGGACACCTGGCATGAGCTGTCCTATGTCTTGGAGGTGTTGTGCTGCACTGCCATTAGCGTCTTCTCTGAGCGGGTTTTTAGTTCTGCTGGGAGGGTTTCAAAACAGACAGGCGCTTTCGCCTGTCTACAAAAAATGCTTACAGGCTCAATGTGATAAAAATGAGCAAAACCTGGATTAACCCCAACATTTCCACACCACCAGATGACAGATGCATATAAAATGTATTTAATCTTCAATATTTGAATGAGGCCCTCCAGTTGTTGTCTTCAAGGCTATATGAATGACCCTTATTACACATTTATTTCTGGCTTTGCAGTGTGCAAAGCCTTTGTGAATGCAGAAGTACCACAACTACACTTTCTTAATTTTTTTTATGAGTTGGTGCCTTCAAGGGTGTATGGATGACTCCGCTTGTAATTTTTGTCAGGCTTTGTTTTGTCTGCAGAGCTGTAATGAGTCTAGCCATAAAACAACTACACTTTGTTCACAATATTTGAATGAGGCACTCCAGTTGGTGCCTTCAAGGGTATATGGATGACCCTGCTTGTAATTTTTTGTCAGTCTTTGCACTGTGTGCAGAGCTTTAATGACTGTAGGAGTACCACAACTACACTTTGTTCACAATATTTGAATGAGGCACTATAGTTGGTGCCTTCAAGGGTGTATGGATGACCCTGCTTGTAATTTTTTGGCAGACTTTGCACTGTGTGCAGAGCTTTAATGAGTGTAGGAGTACCACAACTACACTTTGTTCACAATATTTGAATGAGGCACTATAGTTGGTGCCTTTAATGGTGTATGGATGACCCTGCTTTTAATATTTGGCAGGCTTTGCACTTAGTGCATAGTCTTTATAAGTCTAGAAGTGCTACTATATGACAAATTGTACATAATGTGTATGAGGCCCTCCTTTATGTCTAATAGAGGGAGTATCTGAGTCACTCTTCTAACAAATATTTGTCAGTTCTTGCTTCCTTAATAAATTACACTGAAACTTCCAATTTCTTAATAAAAAATTCAATTTTGGTTTACTTAAAAAAAATTTTTTAAAATACTTTTAAAACTTTCCCTTTTATTCAAGTCATTATACAGGAAAGAATGTTTCTTAACTTTTTTTCTGTAAACTCCAATTTATCTTCTATTTTGAATATTTTATTGTCAGCCCTTAAAGTGGAGTAAAAATGTGACACCATGGTTCTCAGCAGCGATCTGGGAGTCAGAGATTCTTCCAGGGTTCTTCCCCATGCGGCTCTCCTTCCATTCAGCCTTTTTTTTACCCATTTGAACATTTTCACTGCCCCCAGACCTCCCTGTTAGGGTCTATTGGAAAAATGCTCAGATTTCCCATTAACTCAAATTATACTCGTTACTCAAAATGAGCATCCAAGCATTAGATATTGCTCGGTTTGAGCAACGAGCATCTGAGCATTTTAGTGCTCGCTCATCCCTAATCATATCCTATGTCAGTGAGGAGTAAATCACCTCATCAGAGGAGTGAATGCCGCACATCTGAACGTAGCAAACCAGTAAAAGAAATACATGTATAATAGGCTTATATGCAACAAGGCTGTGAGACAGACACAGAAATGAATCCTAGGACCATGTAGTAACACCAGAGGTACTACTGATGCGCGTTTCACATTCAGCTTACTCAGAGGTGATGTCGTAATGTGTTAAAGGTGATGCTTTGTTATAAAGACAGATGTCCAGTGGCTGAGCTAATACTTATATGTGTGAAGAGGCAGTTGGGTATGGTGCTGGATCTCAAGTGGAGCATCCAGAGTGCTTCTGCGTTCAGCATTCAGTGAAGTGCTGATCCGCACTATTGGGCAGATCAGTGCGCCTGCGCAGGAGCCGCGACGGGACGCAGAGAAGAGGATGGCTTTGCTAGAAGATAGGAGGCGCCGAACCGGACCGCGACGCCCATCGGACCGGACCGGATGGCGGACCGCCCCTGGGTGAGTATAATATAACTTGTTGTTCTTATCTTTCAGGTAACATCGGGGGCTTATCTACAGCATTATAGAATTCTGTAGATAAGCCCCTGATGGCGGTGGCCTCATCTCATACTCCAAAAATGGGGTGACAGATTCCCTTTAAGAGCAACAGTGGAGGTTAAGATAAGGTCTGGAAGACCAAGCAAAATTTCAATGAGAGCTGCTCGTAGCATTGCTGGAGAGTCAAATCAGAACCTCCTCTTAACTGCAAAAGACCTTCTGAAAGATTTAGCAGACTCTGGAGTTGTGTTACTGTTCATAGTCACCTGCAAAAATCATCACGATAAAATTCAGCACATTTTGATACATTTTGGAAACAAGTCCCGTGGATTAGGTTAAAATAAAACTCTTTGGCCCCAATGATCAAAGATATGTGTGGAGAAAAAAGGGCACAGAATTTCAGGAAAAGAACATCTCTCCAACCATTAAGTATGGGGGGTGGTACAATCATGCATCGGGGTCGTGTTGCAGCCAATGGAACTGGGAGAGGGAGGAAGTGATTCAATGAAATTTAAACAGTCTTGAAGCCAACTTAACACCATATGTAAACAAGCTTAAGTTGAAAAGAGGATAGCTTCTTCAAATAGATAATAATCCTAAACACACTTCAAAATCCACAATATACAACCTCAAAAGACGCAAGCTGAAGGTTTTATAATGGCCCTCACAGTCCCCTGATCTGAACATCATTGAAAATCTGTGGCTATAGCTCAAAATAGCAGTGCATGCAAGACGACCCAGGAATCTCACAGATCTGGAAGAATATTCCGAGGAAGAATTGAATGAAAATCTCTCAAACAAGAATAGAAAGACTCTTTTCTAGCTACAAAAAGCTTTTAGAAGCTGTGATACTTTAAAAAGGGGGTGCTACTAGGTACTAACCATGCAGGGTGCCTAAACTTTTGCATCGGCCAGTTTTCCTTTTTGTAATTTTTAAAATGTAAAATATGAATATACACAGTATATATATAATAGAAATGTGTCATGTTTAGTTTTAGGCCTTTTTGAGATCATTTTCTTGACCAGGGATGCCCACACTTTTACATGCCACTGTATGCAATATGGAGAACTTTCTGGGTGGCAATCCTAATACTGTTTTGACCCCCAACAATCAGTAAGTTCTCCCACAGATAGGTGATAACTGTCAAACTTGCTAGCACCCCTTTAAGGGTCAGGATCAGTCTGTGTAAAGAGCCCATTAGGCCAGGGTCACACTTACGAGTGTGATGCGAGAAACTTGCGCAGAAATACATGCAACCACACACTCCGGTCCAGAGAGCCGGCGACAGTGCTGGGTATTGATGTGAGAGACTCGCTTGAGTTTCTCGAATCACACTCGCAAGTATGACCTCGGCCTTACTGTGCTATTTGAGTGTCAGTGTTTACTGTAGTTCTGTCATTGTATTGATGAACCAGGCTGGATGGGTCATGCTGTCATAACCCCCCCCCCCCCCCCGACTTTATTCCCCATCATTTGCATTCCCAAAATCTTGGCAATCGTCCTTGTGCTATTCTTCAGCCTCCTGTCTCCCAGGTCATAAGTAACATGCAGTAAATTATCTTTGAAAATTTTCCGTTCTGTCATCTCTCTGTTGGGTAGATATTAAGGTCAGTGCAAACGGAGCCAGGAACATCCAGGGCAGGGAAGAGTGTGAGAAAGAGCCATCCAAAGTCTGCACCTCACTGTCCGCTCTTATCTTCTTTACTGGTCCCATCTACAACTTCCCCACAGTAAAACCACAAACTGATAAGGAAAAGTGGAGGAACAGAGCAAGGAGCTATGCGGATTAGTCATTACTGTAGTGTGGTGATAGCGAGCGTTGCTCAGAGTAAAGGCCACGTCACACATAGCGAGATCGCTAGCGAGATCGTTGAAGCGTCACCGATTTTGTGACACACCAGCGACATCGCCAGCGATCTCGCTATGTGTGACACGTAGCAGCGACGGGGCCCCCACTGCGATGTCGCTGATCGTGCTCAAACGTCCTGGGTCATTTTTTGATTGCTGGCGTCCCGCTGGCCAACATGTATCGCCGTGTTTGACGCCCTTTGTCAACGACGAGCGACCTCGTTGGCGACTTAGAACTCTGCAACGTAGGCGTGACTTCACTTTTGCTTTGCAACGTCCCCTCCGCTCCGATTGGCGGCCACTACTGCCACCTCGTCATAAAAGACAACGAAGCAGCGCTCCCATACATTGTTCCTGAGCGCTGTGGATACGATATACCTGCATCGCTCAATGGCGAGTCCCTAGTGCGACCCTGTCTGAGACGCTCCTGGGCTTTTTCTTAGATTTGACCACACCATCTGGATTTTTGCTCCATCTTGCAAGATAGGCATTGTTTGAGATACCAAATTAGGATCTTGTTGCGTTTCCTTTTTTATATCTCTATTCTACTTTTTTTTTTTCAATCATATTTAACCCCTTAATCCCATCTGACGTACTATTCCGTCCATGTGACCTGGTACTTAATTCCCAGGGATGGAATACTATGTCACTTGCGATCAGCTGCGCTCCCGGGGGGAGCGCAGCTGATCGCGGCCGGGTGTCAGCTGATTATCACAGCTGACACCTGGCACTATGTGCCAGGAGCTTTCACAGACCGCTCCCAGCACATTAACCTCTAGCACACCGCAATCAAACATGATCGCGGTGTACCGGGAGCACAGGTAAGCATCGCGCAGTGAGGGGGCTCCCTGCGTGCTTCCTGAGACCCTCAGAACAGCGCAATATGATCGCACTGTTCTGAGGCCTTCCTCCCTGCAAGACCCCGGATCCAAGATGGTCACGGGGTCCTGCAGGGAGGCGGCTTCCTCAGTGCCTGCTGAGAGTAGGCGCTGAGGGAGCCTGTAGCAGTGCCAGTGAGATCGCTGGTCTGACAGAGTGCTGTGCTGTGCAGACTGTCACAACCAGCGATCTGACCCGATACAGTGATGTCCCACCCTGGGACAAAGTAAAAAAGTTAAAAAATAAAAATAACAAGTGTAAAAAAAAAATTCATAAATAATGAAAAAAAAAAAATATATATATACTCCCCAATAAATTCCTTTCTTCATGTATATAAAAAAAATAACCAATAAAAGTACACATATTTAGTATCGCCGCGTCCGTAACGACCCGCCCTATAAACCTGTCCCATTAGTTAACCCGTTAAAAAAAACAAGGCTTAAAAACAATGATTTATCATCATACTGCCGAACAAAAAGTGGAATAACACGCAATCAAAAAGACGGATATAAATAAACATGGTACCGCTGAAAACGTCGTCTTGTCCCGCAAAAAATGAGCTGCCATACAGCGCCATCAGCGAAAAAATAAAAAAGTCATAGCTCGCAGAATAAAGCGATGCAAAAAAAATAATTTTTTATATATAATCGTTTTTATTGTATAAAAGCGCCAAAACATAAAAAAATATGAGGTATCGCTGTAATCGTACTGACCCGAAGAATAAAACTGCTTTATCAATTTTACCACATGCAGAACGGTATAAACGGCCACCCACGAAAAGAAAGCTGGGGTTAAAGTTAGGGTTAGAGTTGGGGCTAAAGTCAGGGTTAGGGTTGGGGCTAAAGTTAGGATTAGGGTTAGGGTTGGGACTAGAGTTATGGGTGTGTTAGGGTTAGGTTTGGGGTTAGGGTTATGATTATGGTTGGGATTAGGGATAGGGGTGTGTGGGGGTTAGGGTTGGAGTTAGAATTGGGGGGTTTCCACTGTTTAGGCACATCAGGGGATCTCCAAACGTGACATGGCATCTGATCTCAATTCTAGCCAATTCGGCGTTGAAAAAGTCAAACGGTGCTCCTTCCCTTCTGAGCGCTGCCATGCGCCCAAACAGTAGTTTACCCCCACATATGGGGTATCAGCATACTCAGGACAAATTGCACAATAACTCTTGGGGTCCAATTTCTTCTGTTACCCTTGAGAAAATAAAAAATTGGGGGCGAAAATATCATTTTTATGGAAAAAAATATGATTTTTTATTTTTATGGCTCTACATTATAAACTTCTGTGAAGCATTAGAAACTTTAGTGAAACACTTTGGGGTTCAAAGTTCTCACCACACATCTAGATAAGTTCATTTGGAGGTCTAGTTTCCATAATGGGGTCACTTGTGGGGGGTTTCCACTGTTTAGGCACATCAGGGGCTCTCCAAGCGCGACATGATACCGGCAGACCATTCCATCAAAGTCTACAATGCAAAACGTCACTACTTCACTTCCGAGCCACTACGTGTGCCCATACAGTAATTTTCTACCAAATATAGGGTATCAGCGTACACAGGACAAATTGGACAACAACTTTTGGGGTCCAATTTCTCTCCTTACCCTTGGGAAAATAAAATGGTGACTAAAAGATCATTTTTGTGGGAAAAAAATAGGATTTTTTATTTTCATGCCCGGGCATTATAAACTTGTGTGAAGCACTTGGGGTTCAAAGTGCTCACCACAGATCTAAATAAGTTCCTTAGAGGGTCTAGTTTCCAAAATGGGGTCACTTGTGGGGGGTTTCCACTGCTTAGGCACATCAGGGGCTCTGCAATCTGAATATGACACCCATCAAAGTCTGCATTCCAAAATGTCATTACTTCCTTTCCGAGCCCTGCCGTGCGCCCAAACAGTATTCCCCCCACATATGCAGTATCAGCGTACTCAGGACAAATTGGACAACTTTTGGGGTCCAATTTCCTTGGGAAAAAAAATCAAAAATTGGAAAATTGGGGACTAAAAAATCATTTTTGTGGATTTTTTTTTTCACCCCCAGGCATTATAAACTTTAGTGAAACACTTGGGGGTTCAAAGTGCTCACCACAGATCTAGATAAGTTCCTTAGGCATACCTCCCAACTTTTGAAGATGTGAAAGAGGGACAGAGGTTGCGGCACGCCTCGGCAAATTTTAGGCCACGCCCTGACCACACCCATTTCACAACTAATCACACCCATGTCCACGCCCCGACCACACTCATTTAGCACTGGTGATCACACTGGCTGGTACTGAGGGCACAGTGGCTGGCAATATGGGATCAGTGGCTGGAACTGTGGGCACACTGACTGGTACTGAGGAAAAGAAAGAGCAGAGTTTTAAAGTGCTCCTCGGGGCTCCGCCGTGTACTCCTGTGCCCACGGGAAAAGTAAGCTCCCAGCCGGGACAGCGGGGCAGAATCTCTCACAAAATCGGGACTGTCCCGCTGGATCTGGGACAGTTGGGAGGTATGAATGCTCCCCATCATACACCTTGTACACGCACGGCTCCGTACACCTCGCGCGCACACGGCTCCGCTCCGTACACCTCGCGCGCACACGGCTCCACTCCGTACACCTCACACACACACGGCTCTGCTACATCCACACTGTAAATCCCTCAAAATCGGGACTGTCCTGCTGGATCTGTGGCAGTTGGGAGGTATGAATGCTCCCCACCATACACCTTGTACACGCACGGCTCCGCACACCTCATACACACACGGTTCCCCTCTGTACACCTCGCGCACACACGGCTCCACTCCGTACACACATGGCTTCACTCCATAAACATCGTACATACGCAGCCACGCTCCGTAAACCTTGTACACATGCGGCTTTGCACCATACACCTCGTACACATGCGGTTCCGCGCCGTACACCTCGTACACATGCGGTTCCGCACCATACACACGCGACTCCACTTCTCTACACCCCGTACACACTCTTCTCTGCTCCGCTCCGTACACACACGGCTCTGCTCCGCTCTGTACACACACGGCTCAAGCACGGAGCCCTGTGTGTACGGAGATGAGCGGCTCAGCTCCGTACACTTCGTACACACAAGGCTCCGTTTTGTATGCCCCGTACATACACAGCACTGCTACAGCCACCTCGTATACACACAGCTCCGCTCCATACACCTCGTACACACACGGCTCCGCTCCATACACCTCGTACACACACGGCTCCGCTCCCTACACCTCGTACACACATGGCTCTGCTCCCTACACCTCGTACACGGCTCCGCTCCCTACACCTCGTACACACACGGCTCCGCTCCCTACACCTCGTACACACACGGCTCCGCTCTGTACACCTCGTACACACACGGCTCCGCTCCGTACACCTCGTACACACACGGCTCTGCTCCGTACACCTCGTACACACACAGCTCCGCTCCGTACACCTCGTACATCCGTACGCCTCGTACACACACGGCTCCGCTCTGTACACCTCGTACACACACGGCTCCGCTCCGTACACCTCGTACACACATGGCTCCGCTCCGTACACCTCATACACACACGGCTCCGCTCTATACACCTCGTACACACACGGCTCCGCTCCCTACACCTCGTACACACACGGCTCCGCTCTGTACACCTCGTACACACGGCTACGCTCTGTACACCTCGTACACACACAGCTACGCTCCATACACTTTTCACACACGGCTCTGCTACATCCACACCATAAATCCCTCCTGACCCCTCACATAAACTTACCCTCATCCAGCACCATGACAACGACAGTACAGCTCAGCACAAGAGACCTGCACGAGGAGCCTGACCATGTGACATCCAACTCCTCCCCTCCTGTGACCTCATCACAGGCCCTGCTCCCACAGACTCAGCAGGACATTGCTCTGCTGTTATAAGCTAAAGTGGAGCGCAGGGAGGGCAGCTATAGGGTGCATGGGGGGCGTGGCGGCTCATCTGACTGCGGGACACATAGTGTCCTGCCGGGACAGCGGGAGGGGGGGTCAGAATCGGGACTGTCCCGGTCAATCCGGGACGGTTGGGAGGCATGCCTTAGGTGGTCTAGGTTCCAAAATGGTTTCACTTGTCAGGGGTTTCCACTGTTTAGGCAGCTCAGGGGCTCTGCAAACTGAACATGACACCCATCAAAGTCTGCATTCCAAAATGTCATTACTTCCTTTCCGAGCCCTGCCGTGCACCCAAACAGTATTTCCCCCCACATATGGGGTATCAGCGTACTCAGGACAAATTGGACAACAACTTTTGGGGTCCAATTTCCTTGGGAAAAATCAAAAATTGGAAAATTGGGGCTAAAAATAATTTTTGTGGAATTTTTTTTTTTACACCCAGGCATTATAAACTTTAGTGAAACACTTGGGGGTTCAAAGTGCTCACCACAGATCTAGATAAGTTCCTTAGGGGGTCTAGTTTCCAAAATGGTTTCACTTGTGGGGGGTTTCCACTGTTTAGGCAGATCAGGGGCTCTCCAAACGCGACATGGCATACAGCCAATTCTGTATTGAAAAAGTCAAACTGCGCTCCTTCCCTACCGAGCTCTCCCATGCAGCCAAACAGTGGTTTACCCCCACATATTGGGTATCGGCGTATGCAGGACAAATTTCACAATAACTTTTGAGGTGTTGTTACCCTTGAGAAAATAAAAATTGGGGTGAAAAGATCATTATTGTGTAAAAAATATGATTTTTTAATTTTACGGCTCTACGTTATAAACTTGTGTGAAGCACTTGGGGGTTCAAAGTGCTCACCACAGATCTAGATAAGTTCCTTAGGGGTCTAGTTTCTAAAATGGGGTCACTTGTGGGGGATTCCCACTGTTTAGGCACATCAGGGGCTATCAAAACTCGACATGGCGTCCAATCTCGATTCCAGCCAATTTTGGCTTGAAGAAGTCAAATGGCGCTCCTTCCCTTCCGAGCTCTGCCGTGCGCACAAACAGTGGTTCCATCCACATATGGGGTATCAGCGTACTCAGGACAAATTGGACAACAACATTTATGGTCCAATTTCTCATGTTACCTGTTGTGAATGTGCTAAAAATGGTTTCTGAGCAGAGGCTCCCTCTGGTGGTTACTGACAGTACTGAACCTTTCAGCGAGGAATGGCAATCTGGGATCACGGACTTGTCTGATATAAGGGAGGTTCTCTCCCATGATGGTTGCCGGTGATCAATTGTTCTTGTCTCAATTGTGGTTCCTGGTTCATTTGGAAGCTTGCTGAGTCTTGCCTGCATCTTCTGCTATCAGATAAGATATTTTCTGCTTTTATTTTTGTGCTTGCTTTTTGCATTGTACCCTGCACTTCTGTGGAGGTCAGCCAGGTCCCCTCCGGGGGGCTTGTGCTCCTCTCAGTTTATCTGGAGCCACTGTTGTTTGTTCATTTGCTTTTTCCTGTTTTTTCAGTGGCTGCGGCTTAGTTTTGTTACACCAGAGAACTAATTTAGGTGGTAGAGGTCGTGTGATCTCAGGTGTTTTTGCAATCAGTAGAGTTGGTATTTTTTAGGGTTTTTTTTGGATTGCAGTGAGTATCATTTCCTGTACTTTTCTCTCTAGACAGATTGGGCCCCAGCGTTTACTCATTCTATTTTCTGTCTGTGTCCGTACTTCTTCTTGTCTAACCGCCATTACATGTTTGGGGGCTTCCTATTTTCTTTGGGGATCTGCTCCGGGGCAGATAGCTTTCATCTTTCTGCCTTTAGGTGTAGTTATCTCTCAGGCTGTGACGAGGCATCTAGGATCAACGTAGGAACGCTCCACGGCTACCTCTAGTTGTGTGGTTAGTTCAGGTTACTGCAATCCAATAGGTTCCAGCCTCTCTGGTGTATTGCTGTTTTTGCTTACTCTCCAGAGCTACCAAAACATAACAGTTACCCTTGGGAAAATAAAAGATTGGTGACTTAAATATCATTTTTGTGGGAAAAAAATTGGATTTTTTATTTTCATGCTCGGGCATTATAAACTTGTGTGAAGCACTTGGGGGTTCAAAGTGCTCACCACAGATCTAGATAAGTTCCTTAGGGGGTCTAGTTTCTAAAATGGGGTCACTTGTGGGGGATTCCCACTGTTTAGGCACATCAGGGGCTATCAAAATTCGACATGGCGTCCAATCTCGATTCCAGCCAATTTTGGTTTGAAGAAGTCAAATGGCGCTCCTTCCCTTCCGAGCTCTGCCGTGCGCACAAACAGTGGTTCCATCCACATATGGGGTATCAGCGTACTCAGGACAAATTGGACAACAACATTTATGGTCCAATTTCTCATGTTACCTGTTGTGAATGTCCAATAGGTTCCAGCCTCTCTGGTGTATTGCCGTTTTTGCTTACTCTCCAGAGCTACCAAAACATAACAGTTACCCTTGGGAAAATAAAAGATTGGTGACTTAAATATCATTTTTGTGGGAAAAAAATTGGATTTTTTATTTTCATGCTCAGGCATTATAAACTTGTGTGAAGCACTTGGGGGTTCAAAGTGCTCACCACAGATCTATTTTCATGCCCGGGAATTATAAACTTGTGTGAAGCACTTGGGGGTTCAAAGTGCTCACCACAGATCTAGATAAGTTCCTTAGGGTCTAGTTTCCAAAACGGGGTCACTTGTGGGGGGGTTTCCACTGTTTAGGCACATCAGAGACTCTGCAAACTGAACATGACACCCATCAAAGTCTGCATTCCAAAACGTCATTACTTCCTTTCCGAGCCATGAAGTGCGCCCAAACAGTATTTCTCCCCCACATATGGGGTATCAGCGTACTCAGGACAAATTGGACAACAACTTTTGGGGTCCAATTTCCTTGGGAAAAATCAAAAATTGGGGACTAAAAAAATCATTTTTGTGGAAAAAAATTTTTTTTCACACCCAGGCATTAGAAACTTTAGTGAAACACTTTGGGGTTCAAAGTGCTCACAACAGATCTACATAAGTTCCTTAGGGGGTCTAGTTTCCAAAATGGTGTCACATGTGGGGGGTTTCCACTGTTTAGGCACATCAGGGGCTCTCCAAATGCGACATGGCGTCCAATCTCAATTCCAGCCAATTTTGGTTTGAGAAAGTCAAACGGCGCTCCTTCCCTTCCAAGCCCTGCCGTGCTCCCAGACAGTGGTTTTCCCCCACATTTGGGGCATCGGCGTACTCAGGAGAAATTGCACAACAACTTTTTCTGTCCATGTTCTCCTTTTACCCTTGTTAAAATAAAAAAATTGTTTGTAAAAATCATTTTTGTGACTAAAAAGTTAAATGTTCATTTTTTCCCTCCAAGTTGCTTCAGCTCCTGTGAAGCACCTGAAGGGTTAATAAACTTCTTGAATGTGGCTTTGAGTACCTTGAGGGGTGCAGTTTTTAGAATGGTGTCACTTTTGGGTATTTTCTGCCATATAGACCCCTCAAAGTGACTTCAAATGTGAGGTGGTCCCTAAAAAAATGGTTTTGTACAATTTGTTGTAAAAATGAGAAACCGCTGGTCAACTTTTAACCCTTATAACTTCATAACAAAAAAAAAATTTGGTTTCAAAATTGTGCTGATGTAAAGTAGACATGTGGGAAATGTTATTTAGTAACTATTTTGTGTGACATATTTCTCTGTTTTAAGGGAATAAAAATTAAAAGTTTGAAAATTGCAAAATTTTCAAACTTTTCACCATATTTCCATTTTTTGTCATAAATAACCGCAAGTTATATCGAAGAAATTTTACAACTATCATGAAGAACAATATGTCACTCAAAAACATTCTCAGAATCGTGAAGATCCGTTGAGGCGTTCCTGAGTTATAACCTCATAAAGAGACAGTGGTCAGAATTGTAAAAATTGGCCCGGTCATTAATGTGTAAACCACCCTTGGGGGCTAAGGGGTTAATCACAATTGGTTTCTATATATATATCGAACATATAATGGGCAGCCATTATAATTTTCCGGTTGCGCCCACCTCCGCCATTTTTGGATGTTTGTTGCGTTTCCTTTAGTAATTATGTCAGCTATCAATTATGTGCAATCTTAACATTTAACATGTCCAGTTATAATAATTCCGTAATCTTTTTTTCTAAACATCTATCATCTTCACCTTTTATTTTGCAGTGTGCACATCATGAACATCGCGGAGCGTGTTGTTGTGGCTGTTGCATTGCTGCTTGAGGGAGAGCGGCAACAGGAAGAGGCACGGATGCGAGAGAGGCGTTCCAAACGAAAGCGTCGCATGTGGACCAGAGAATTGCTGGAGCAGAAGTCCAAATTCTCCCACATGCAGGAGAAGAATCCTCATGATTTCCGCAACTACCTGCGGATGTCAGAGGAATCCTTCAAACTGTTACTGGAAAGTGTAACACCACTTATTCAACGCAAGGATACAGCAATGCGTGCTGCCGTCCCGGCAGAAGAAAGATTGGCAGTCACACTGCGATTCCTGGCCACCGGACGCTCACTGCAAGACTTAAAATTTTCTGCAGCTATTTCAAGGTCCCTGCTCGGTGTTTTAATTCCGGAGACGTGTAATGCTATTGTCCGCAGTCTACGTAGCTACATGCCATTTCCCAAAACTGAGGCGGAATGGAAGAAAATAGCCTCAGATTTTGAGCAGCTTTGGCAGTTCCCTAACTGTGGTGGGGCTTTGGATGGGAAACATGTGCGGATCACTCAACCACCAAACAGCGGATCCTATTTCTATAATTATAAGGGCTATTTCAGCGTCATCATGATGGCCCTTGTTAACGCCAATTATGAATTTTTAAATGTTGATGTTGGCATGAACGGCAGGGTTTCTGATGGTGGCGTTTTAGAGCACACAATATTTGGAGAGCGATTGAACAACGGTGACCTGCACTTGCCTCCCAACTCAGGGACAACAGGAAACCTTAATTTTGTTTTTGTGGGCGATGAAGCCTTCCCACTTCATGCCAATCTTCTCAAACCGTACCCCCAAAAAAATCTTACTGAAGAAAGACGAATTTTTAATTACCGGTTGTCAAGGGCACAACGGGTTGTAGAAAATGCCTTTGGCATCATGGCCAACCGCTTCAGAGTTTTCCACACGCCAATTAACCTGAAGCTTGAATCTATAGACTCTGTGGTTTTGGCCTGTTGCGTGCTGCACAACTTCCTTCGGCGACACGATGCAATTGCGTACAGTCCACCAGGCTTCGTGGACTCTGACAACCAAAGTAATGGTGAAGTGGTGCTCGGTGACTGGCGTGCAAATGATCCTGCAATTGCAGGACTTCAACCAGTCGTACACGGCAGAACCAAGGATGATGCGGAGGCCTGCCGAGACAACTACTGCCAATATTTTAACAGGCCAGGTGCTGTTACTTGGCAGCATCAGATCTAGTGGGCTACAGACCACATTTTTACAATTTTTACAAATCTTTTTCATTATCTGTAATGACTTCTCTAATAAACTCTACATTTTACTGTACATAAGCTTTGTCATTCTTTTACAAAAATGGGCCCATGCACGCAGCGGTCCGCTATGTGCATACATGTAGCAGCCACATTGATTTTCATGTCTGTACGGGGCAGGGGTACTATACTGAGGAAGCGACGCTTTGCGATCACTGGTGCGTCTCCGATCAGGTCGATTCGAGGATGCATTAGCGACACGAACGGGCTCGCACGTACGTTGTGACGTCACGACGCTGTGGTGGGCGTCGTTCATGCGGCGTTGCTTGAATCTTAGCAAAATGGTGGCTAGGCAGTGTTCTGCTCCTTGGGGAGAGGCCGAGGTCAGTTACCTCATTTCTCAGTGTGATGCATGGGACTATGAATGTCGTCTTCCTCATGCACATCCCATGCATCACAAGAAGGCAGTCCTGCGAAGAATAAGAAGGGGCCTATCCCGCCGATTTGGGGTACAGCGGACCACTACCCAGATCAGAAAGAAGCTAGCAGACCTGTGGTACCGTTCCAGCGAGCGGATCGCCAGCATACTTGCACATATTCAAAGGAGTCGTGGTGAGTGTTGTTGAGCGGATCTGGAGAAGTTATGTTTTGTTGGTTATCTACCTATATCTATGGATATATCTATGGAAATATATATAGATATATCAATGCACCCGCAGTGATGGGGTTACAGGTAGTGATGGGAGTACCAGCAGTGATGGGGTTACAGGCAGTGATGGGAGTACCAGCAGTGATGGGGTTACCGGCAGTGATGGGGTTACACGTAGTGATGAGAGTACCAGCAGTGATGGGGTTACAGGCAGTGATGGGAGTACCAGCAGTGATGGGGTTACCGGCAGTGATGGTAGTACCAGCAGTGATGGAGTTACAGGTAGTGATGGGGTTACAGGTAGTGATGGGAGTACCAGCAGTGATGGGGTTACAAGTAGTGATAGGAGTACCAGCAGTGATGGGGTATCAACACATATCTCATATATACAGGTGTATATTATATTCCCTGAGCTTTATAGGTGGGGAATGTACATGAAATATTTATAGATAATAGGAGAATGAACACATATCCCATATAAACAGGTGTATATTATATTACCTGAGCATTATAGGTGGGGAATGAACACATATCCCATATAAACATAGGTAGCCAGAGGTAGCCTGACTGCCATTAGGTACCGATATGAGATCCTTTTGAGCAGTGTATATATTTCATCTTCATTCCCCACCTATAAAGCTCAGGGAATATAATATACACCTGTTTATATGGGATATGTATTCATTCTCCTATTACCTACATTAATTTTATGCTCATTCCCCACCTATAAAGCCAAGCCCCGCCCCAAAAGCCATAATCAACCAAGTTAGAAGAAGTATTCCACTCAATTGGATTTTTTTCTGCAGCACCACCATCTCCAGCAGCACCACCATCTCCAGCAGCAACCCCGCCTCCACATGTGGGGTCATCGAATTCCTCACCCATAATGGGATTCTCTCCAGCGTCACTCCGTGACATCGGTGCTGGCTCACCTTCTGGTAATTTACGAACATAATATAAGCTCCCGACAACTTTGAAAACATTGTTAGGTCTTAAAATGTTCAAGGGCTGTCGTGTTATATCTATTTTTATGTGTTTCGCTAGCAGGTGGTGCCACAGGATCCGGGTGGGCTTTAAGGATGTTATGCTGAAGGATGTTGCAGGCAACAGATCGCTCTCCACTGCGTTTCCAGACTCTGTCACGTCTGTCACATGTGCTGAGTGTGAACCTACTTCTTCAACATCCTTCAGCATGACCGGTTTGGCAGTGGGTCAGTAATGATGTGAGGTGGCATTTCTTTCGAGGGCTACACAGCCCTCCATGTGCTCACCAGAGGTATCCTGACTGCCATTAGGTACCGAAATGAGATCCTCAGACCCCTTGTGAGACCATATGCTGGTGCGGGTGGCCCTGGGTTCCTCCTTATGCAGGACAATGCCAGACCTCATATGGCTGGAGTGTGTCAGCAGTTCCCGCAGGATGAAGGTATTGAAGCTATGGACTGGCCTGCCCGTTTCCCAGACCTGAATCCGATTGAGCACATCTGGGACAGCATGTCTCGCTCCATCCACCAACGTCACGTTGCACCACAGACTGTCCAAAATTTACGGATGCTTTAGTCCAGGTCTGGGAGGAGATCCCTCAGGAGAACATCTGCAGCCTCATCAGGAGCATGCCCAGGCATTGTAGGTAGGTCATACAGGCACATGAAGGCCACACACAGTACTGAGCATCATTTTCCACTTTAATTTTGTCTTGTTTTGATTTTCATTTTGACTTGTTTCCACTGGGGGGTCTCTCCAAATCCAGACCTCCATTGGTTTAAAAATTTGATTTCCATTGATGATTTTTGTGTGATTATGTTGACAGCACATTCAACTTTGTACACAACAAAGTATTCAATGAGAATATTTCATTCATTTAGATCTAGGATGTGTTATTTGAGTGTTCCCTTTATTTTTTTGAGCAGTGTATATACCCTTCCTGTCTTGTAATAATAAACTTCCACCTGATGAAGACGGGGTTACCGTTGTGGGATAAAGAAGATACAATTGTTTTGTCCTTTTGTTCCTAGCGCTCCGTTGACTGTTCACTCTTATCGTTCATATTTGACCTTAATGACCTGGCCTTTTTTGCAATTCTGACCAGTGTTCCTTTATGAGGTAATGTCATGGGTGCATCGCCACGAAGATCGTCGCGATTGCACATTCTGACTTCTCACAGCTGAGCTGCTGTTTCTTTGTGTTTGGTAATGAGAGAGTTAATTTTACCTAGCTCTTTGCTAAGACTAGGTCCAGCCTCGCCCGGCTGCTTTGGATTATGTTCTAATTAGTTTCCTTTATATTCCTGCCAGTCTGGGTGTTGGAGGCCGGTGAAAGCATTCATATAGTTTAGCAGACTGGATCGGTTCTGGGAATACTTAAGCTAAGAGCTCCTTAGTGGTTTTTACTCTTACAGCTTATAGTTTATCTCTGAGACCTAAGGTGTTCCTACTGTGTGTGAGTGTTGTATGTAAGACTTTATTTACTTTATTTCTTGTCTTTCTTGTATGTCTTTCTGTTCATTAACCGTTACCTGTTCATTCCCTTTGGTGGTATTCAGGGTCCTTCTTAGGACTAGAATACAGTTGGCAGGGATTGATAGGAGACAGGGTTTACGCTGGTGGCCTGGACCTCTGTACCTTTAACAGTACCTCCAGGTTGAGGGATTAGTTAGGACCCCAGTTAGGGTCAGCATAGACCCCGGTCACCCTCTAGCCGGAGACAGCGTATAACGGATTCCGTTTTGACCCACTGGACTTTCTGTCAGGTAAATCTATGTTATCATATATCTATGCGCATGTTATATAGTATGTTGCCCTTTTGATATAGATTATTGTCATCACATATATATATCTGCTATACAGCGTGACATTTTCACCGGCCCATACTAAAGATTCTCCCCAGCTATCATGGATCCAGTAGCCCAGCTGGCCCGGCAGTTGCAGGGATTGTCCATGGAGTTGGCAGACATTAAGTCCAAGGTTTTGTCCCCCCCGGAGCAAACCAGATCTGAACCTAAGGTTGCTCTCCCGGACAGGTTCACTGGTGGGCTGGACAAATTTTTTACTTTCCGGGAGGCATGTAAATTGTACTTTCGGCTGCGGCCTCGGTCATCTGGGAGTGAAGAGCAGAGGGTGGGAATTGTTATCTCGCTCTTACAAGGGGATCCTCAATCTTGGGCGTTCTCTATTCCTCCAGGCTCCCCAGATCTCCAGTCAGTGGATCGATTTTTTACTGCCCTGGGTCTGGTATATGATGATCCGGATCGAGTCTCCCTTGCTGAAACAAGGTTACGTAAAATACGGCAAGGAAATCGTCCAGCGGAGGAATATTCTTCTGAGTTCCGTAGATGGGCAACAAATACTCAGTGGAATGACCCCGCTCTTAGGAGCCAGTTTTGTCAAGGGTTGTCTGACAAATTAAAAGATGTGTTGGCTCAGTATGATTCTCCTCCATCACTGGAGGCTGCTATGGCCCTCGCTATTCGCATTGATAGACGTCTTCGGGGAAGACGCGAGGTAACTCCGCCCCCCGTGATGACTCCACCTACTACTAAAGTTCCTTATACTGAGGTTCCCCTGGTCTGTTCTGAGGAACCCATGCAGTTGGGAGGGACATCATTTTGTAGGAGGGAATCAGCGGTGCGCCGCAAGACTAGAAGGTGTTTCTTTTGCGGGAGAGAGGGACATTTTGTTGGGGGGTGTCCATCCCGGACCTCTTTGAACCAAGGAGTTAACCTGGGAGTGTGTATTTCGTCCCCAAATCCCTCTCAGTTTCTCGTGCCTGCGGAGGTGGTGATTGGTACTAGAACTGAGAGGATTTCTGTTTTTCTTGATAGTGGGTCCGGGGCTAATCTGGTGGACGCTCGGTTTGCCCAGGTGCATGGTATGCAACTGAGTGTATTGGCCAAACCGGTCCCTATACTCTCTATTGATTCTAGACCTCTTGGTCAAGGTAGCTTGGTACAAGCTGTTCATAACATAGATCTTCGAGTAGGGGCAATACATAAAGAGCAATTGTCTTGTTATGTGTTGGAGGGTCTGCCTGCTCCTATTGTGTTGGGACTTCCTTGGTTGGCTAAACATAACCCAGTGATTGATTGGCAATCCAGAAAGATAAGCCAGTGGGGTGAATTTTGCAAGAATAACTGCATGAGCACGGTCATCGGTGCGGTTGTGCCTAGGACTTTGCCTCCTTTTCTGGAGGACTTTTGGGAGAAGTTCTCAGAGGAGGGGTGTAAAGAGTTACCTCCTCATCGCACATATGACTTCTCAATAAAGTTGCTTCCTGATGCCTTATCTCGTACTTTCCCAGGGGTCGGGAAGACGGATGATCCGGTTCCTATTCCTCAGGAGGGAGTTGTAGTGTCAGCTGTATGCTCTGAGCTTGAGGGGGAGGTATTGGGGGCTCAGGGGGACGCCCCTGTGGGACTTCCAGGGAGACTGATAGTTCCAGATCGCTTAAGACTGAAGGTTACGGAGAACCCTTACAAACGGATGGCTGATAGGAGGAGAGTTTCTGGTCTAGATCTGAGGGTGAACGATTTGGTGTGGTTGTCTACCAGGAATATAAAACTTAAAGTTCCCTCCTGGAGGTTGGGTCCCAGATTCATCGGGCCATACAGGATCAGTTCCATAATTAATCCTGTGGCATTTCGTCTGGACCTCCCTCCTACGTTTAAAATTCATAATGTGTTTCACAAGTCATTACTTAAAAAGTATGTGGCACCAGTCATACCGTCACCTCTACCTCCTCCTTCAGTGGTAGTCAATGATAACGTGGAAGTTCATTGTAGGGGGTATGGTCCTGAGGAGAGGACGTGGGTCCCTGCGTCTGATGATAACGCAGATCGATTGGTTCGGACCTTTCACACAATTTACCCGGACAGACCTGGTCATGAGGGTCCGGAGGCCCCTCGTAGAAGGGGGGGTACTGTCATGGGTGCATCGCCACGAAGATCGTCGCGATTGCACATTCTGACTTCTCACAGCTGAGCTGCTGTTTCTTTGTGTTTGGTAATGAGAGAGTTAATTTTACCTAGCTCTTTGCTAAGACTAGGTCCAGCCTCGCCCGGCTGCTTTGGATTATGTTCTAATTAGTTTCCTTTATATTCCTGCCAGTCTGGGTGTTGGAGGCCGGTGAAAGCATTCATATAGTTTAGCAGACTGGATCGGTTCTGGGAATACTTAAGCTAAGAGCTCCTTAGTGGTTTTTACTCTTACAGCTTATAGTTTATCTCTGAGACCTAAGGTGTTCCTACTGTGTGTGAGTGTTGTATGTAAGACTTTATTTACTTTATTTCTTGTCTTTCTTGTATGTCTTTCTGTTCATTAACCGTTACCTGTTCATTCCCTTTGGTGGTATTCAGGGTCCTTCTTAGGACTAGAATACAGTTGGCAGGGATTGATAGGAGACAGGGTTTACGCTGGTGGCCTGGACCTCTGTACCTTTAACAGTACCTCCAGGATGAGGGATTAGTTAGGACCCCAGTTAGGGTCAGCATAGACCCCGGTCACCCTCTAGCCGGAGACAGCGTATAACGGATTCCGTTTTGACCCACTGGACTTTCTGTCAGGTAAATCTATGTTATCATATATCTATGCGCATGTTATATAGTATGTTGCCCTTTTGATATAGATTATTGTCATCACATATATATATCTGCTATACAGCGTGACAGGTAATAATTCAGGAACGCTTCAATGGATCCTAGTGATTCTGAGACTGTTTTTTCGTGACATATTGGGCTTCATGTTAGTGGTAAATTTAGGTCGATAATTTTTGCATTTATTTGTGAAAAAATCTGAAATTTGGCGATAATTTTGAAAATTTCGCAATTTTCAAATTTTGAATTTTTATTCTGTTAAACTAGAGAGTTATGTGACACAAAATAGTTAATAAATAACATTTCCCACATGTCTACTTTACATCAGCACAATTTGGGAAACAAAATTTTTTTTTGTTAGTCAATTATAAGGGTTAAAATTTGACAAGCGATTTCTCATTTTTACAACAAAATTTACAAAACCATTTTTTTAGGGACCACTTCACATTTGAAGTCACTTTGAGGGGTCTATATGGCAGAAAATACCCAAAAGTACACCATTCTAAAAACTGCACCCCTCAAGCTACTCAAAACTACATTCAAGAAGATTATTAACCCTTCAGGTGCGTCACAGGAACTAAAGCAACATGGAAGGAAAAAATGGACATTTCAATTTTCACATGGGCAACAGGATAAAATGGAACCTAAAATTTGTTGGGCAATTTCTCCTGAGTACACCGATACCTCATATGTGGTCATAAACCACTGTTTGGGTGCTCGGAAGGGAAGGAGCGCCATTTGACTTTTTGAATAGAAAATTAGCTCCAATCGTTAGCCCCTGTGTGCCTAAACATTGGAGCTCCCTCCAAGGAACTTATCTAGATGTATTGTGAGAAGATTGAACCCCCAAGCGTTTCACTAAAGTTTATAGCGCAGAGCTGTGAAAATAAAAAATAACTTTTTTCCACAAAAATGATTTTTAGCACGCAATGTTTTATTGTTGACCAATTTGTCCTCAGTAACCTAGTACCCCAAATGTGGGGGGGGACGTTGGGGCTCGAAAAGGAAGTTGTGCAGTTTTGGAATGCAGACTTTGATGGAATGGTCTACGGGCGTCATATTGCGTTTGCAGAGCCCTTGATGTGCCTGAACAGTGGAAACCCCACAAGGGACCCTATTTTGGAAACTAGACCCCCCAAGGACCTTATCTAGATGTGCGGTGAGCACTTTGAACCCCTAAGTGCTTCACAGAAGTTTATAATGCAGAGCTGTGAAATTTTTTTCCACAAAAATGATTTTTTAGCCCCCAATTTTTTTATTTTCCCAAGAGTAACAGGAGAAATTAGACCCCTAAAGTTGTGCAATTTTTTCTGAGTACGCTGATGCCCCATATGTTGGGGTAAACCACTGTTTGGGCACACGTCAGGGCTCGGAAGGGGTGGAGCACTGTTTGACTTTTTGAACGCAAAATTTGCTGGAATCAATGGTGGCGCCATGTCGCTTTTGGAGACCCCCTGATGTGCCTAAACAGTGGAAACTAGAGATGAGCGACTTTGCCTCCAGGAGGGTCGAGTCGGGTTTTGGACCACCCGACTTTATCAAGAGTCGAGGCGAACGAAATCGTCCGACTATCGGAAAAAGTCGAAGTTCCATCTGAAACTCGACCCGACCCCAATGCAAGTCAATGAGGAAGAAGAGTTGGCAGTGAGTGGAGGACAGTAAACACACCTACACTGCCCATTTCAATGCCAACGACATAAATTCTTTTTACTTAAGCTTGTCAACCTTAATTTACTTTATAATAATAGTAGTGCATTGAAAACTGGGGGTTATTTGGGTAAAGTTGTGGGGTAGGGGCAGGGCTGGCTCCAGGTTTTCGTGTGCCCCGGGCGAAAGAGTGTCAGAGGGCCCCTTTAACACATACCACAATTCATGATGCTCTGATACGGCAGAGAAATATAGGTATAGTACAATGCCAAATACTTCACTTCTTACATTACATGAATGATATCTATTGTAAATTCTACAATAGCTCAAAAACCGGACAGTATATTCCTCCATACAGTGTTATGGCCACCACATAGTGCGCCATACAGAATAATGATGAAAAAAAGGAAAAAATCCAGCGTGGAGCAGAAATGGTTAAAAAAAATTTCTTTAATAAATGTGATTAAAAATAAACAGCAATATTTTGGCAGTACAGATCCAGAAAAGTAAAGCAGAGCGATCAACGCGTTTCGACGTTAAGTCTTTCTCAAGATCTAGCTCTGACTGAAACTAAGCGTTATTTATAATTGTAACGCACTACACCTGGGAAAGAACTCCTGATGCAACACCCATGTGTGGAGAATTGAAAATCACTACAAAAAGTAGCTGCAAAAAATACATGTCACTAACATAACCATAATACAACAACACCAAAAACAATATGTGACAATAAAAATATACACAAATAAAAATGTCAACTATTAGCAAGAAACTCGCAGTATGATAAACTTATTAATCTAGATTTAGTATTGTTTAATCAAATCGCATCTAGCATTTAATCCTGCTGGAGAACGTGTGCCCAGAGTAAAGATCCAAAAAGACTCTCTGTTGAGTAGTTTGCGTTTATGATCTCCTCCTCGGTGCGGTTGTAAAACCTTTTCAATGCCATTAAATCTAAATGAACTTACATCACCTTTGTGTTTTAGCAAAAAGTGTTTAGATACGGCCGAGGATGAGTAAGCTAGGGGATTAATTGCATCTGACAGATGCCATCTGATGCGTACATTCAGAGGGCATGAAGTGCATCCTACATACAGTTAGGTCCATAAATATTTGGACAGACACAACATTTATCTAATTTTGGTTCTAGACATTACCACAATGAATGTGAAACAAACAAATCAGATGCAGTTGAAGTTCAGACTTTCAGCTTTCATTTGAGGGTATCCACATTAAAATTGGATGAAGGGTTTAGGAGTTTCAGCTCCTTAACATGTGCCACCCTGTTTTTAAAGGGACCAAAAGTAATTGGACAATTGACTCCAAGGCTATTTCATGGACAGGTGTGGGCAATCCCTTCATTATATCATTCTCAATTAAGCAGATAAAAGGGCTGGTGTTGATTTGAGGTGTGGTGTTTGCATTTGGAAGGTTTAGCTGTGAAGGAAACATGCGGTCAAAGGAGCTCTCCATGCAGGTGAAACAAGCTATCCTTAAGCTGCAAAAAACAGAAAAAACCCATCCGAGAAATTGCTACAACTTTAGGAGTGGCAAAATCTACAGTTTGGTACATTCTGAGAAAGAAAGAAAGCACTAGTGAACTCATCAATGCAAAAAGACCTGGGCGCCCACGGAAGACAACAGTGGTGGATGATCGCAGAATACTCTCCATGGTGAAGAGAAACCCCTTCACAACAGCCAACCAAGTGAACAACACTCTCCAGGAGGTAGGCGTATCAATATCCAAATCTACCATAAAGAGAAGACTGCATGAAATTAAATACAGAGGGTTCACTGCACGGTGCAAGCCACTCATAAGAATCAAGAATAAAAAGGCTAGGCTGGACTTTGCTAAAAAACATCTAAAAAAGCCAGCACAGTTCTGGAAGAACATTCTTTGGACAGATGAAACCAAGATCAACCTCTACTAGAATGATGGAAAGAGAAAAGTATGGCGAAGGCGTGGTACAGCTCATGATCCAAAGCATACCACATCATCTGTAAAACATGGCGGAAGCAGTGTGATGGCTTGGGCATGCATGGCTGCCAGTGGCACTGGGTCACTAGTGTTTATTGATGATGTAACACAGGACAGAAACAGCTGAATGAATTCTGAGGTATTCAGAGCCATACTGTGTGCTCAGATCCAGCCAAATGCAGCCAAACTGATTGGTCGTCGTTTCATACTACAGATGGACAATGACCCAAAACATAAAGCCAAAGCAACCCAGGAGTTTATTAAAGCAAAGAAGTGGAATATTCTTGAATGGCCAAGTCAGTCACCTGATCTCAACCCAATTGAACATGCATTTCACTTGTTAAAGACTAAACTTCAGACAGAAAGGCCCACAAACAAACAACAACTGAAAACCACCGCGGTGAAGGCCTGGCAGAGCATCAAAAAGAAGGAAACACAGTGTCTGGTGATGTCCATGAGTTCAAGACTTCAGGCAGTCATTGCCAACAAAGGGTTTTCAACCAAGTACTAGAAATGAACATTTTATTTACAATTATTTAATCTGTCCAATTACTTTTGGTCCCTTTAAAAACAGGGTGGCACATGTTAAGGAGCTGAAACTCCTAAACCCTTCATCCAATTTTAATGTGGATACCCTCAAATGAAAGCTGAAAGTCTGAACTTCAACTGCATCTGAATTGTTTTGTTTCAAATTCATTGTGGTAATGTGTAGAACCAAAATTAGATAAATGTTGTCTCTGTCCAAATATATATGGACCTAACTGTATAATAAATCACATTTAGTGCAGGCGATTGAATAGACAACGAACGTAGTATTACAATTTATGTAATGATTAATTAATTTGATATACTTTATCCGTGAGCGCTGAAGTGAAGCTCTGTGTCTTGTTCGCATATATACAGGCTTTACATTTATTAGCACCACATTTATAGAAACCTTTTGTGCTTAACCAGTTGCCTGTGTGAGATGTCATGACATTGCTTGAAAAAAAGCTGGGTGATAGAATATTATGGAGAGTAGGTGCTTTTTTAGCTGAAAATAGAATGTTATTATTAGACATAATTTCTTTTAGAAGGGGATCAGAATTTAATACCGGGAGATATTTTTTAATAATAGCAGTAATTTGAGAATATTCCTTACTAAATTGTGTGGTAAAAGCTATGTGATTATTTCGCATTTTGTTGTTTTTGACATTATGTGACAGGAGATCTTTTTTGTCTCGATGTGTGGCTTTATTAATTGCCTTATTCAAAATAGTATGCGAATAACCATGATTGAGGAATTTCTTCTGAGTTATTGTCACTTCTTTGGCATAAGTGACTGCTTCTGTACAATTACGTTTTAATCTTATTAATTCTCCATACGGTAAATTATTAATGACATGTCTAGGGTGGCAAGAATCGGCTGCTAGAACGGAATTACACGCTGTTGGTTTTGAATACGGTGAAACAATTATAGTTTGTTTATTCATATCACCCAATAAAGTCAGATCAAGAAAATTAATCATAGATTTATGAAATTGATAGGTAAATCTTAGATTGAAATCATTATTATTGAAATATGTAAAGCAGTCTAACATATCTTCCTCAGTACCCCCCCAGATAAACAATAAATCGTCAATATAACGTCCATACCATTTCATATGTTGAAAGTGGGGATTGTTATCATTATATATGAATAATTCCTCCCAGCAGAACATGACTATATTAGCCTGAGAAGGGGAGAATTTTGCTCCCATGCTAACTCCACTTATTTGTAAATAGTATTCATTGTCGAATGCAAAATAATTATGATTAAGTAGGAATTCTACTGCCAGATACAGGAAATCTTTAGTTTCTATACTATAAGAACTGAATTTATCAAGATAATATTTGAGACATCTTCGAGCAACTGAGTGCGGTATCGAGGGATAAAGGCTAATAACATCGCAGGAAAACCATTGAAAATTATCTTTCCACAAAAAAACATCCAAGACAGATGCGACATATTTTGTGTCTCTGATGAAACTAGGTAGATTTTGTACCAACGGTTGAAGGTGAAAATCCACCCAGGCTCCCAAATTTTCTCCTAAAGAGTTAATTCCGGAGACTATAGGTCTAAGTGGCGGTGGAAATATTTCTTTATGAATTTTAGGGAACGCATGGTATAGCGGTGTAACCGGGTACTCGTTATACAGAAAATCTGCTGTTCTTTTATTATAGATATTCATCATAAAACCCTCCTGTATAATCCTAAAAATTTCTTGATTAAATTTAGTAGTGGGGTTAGTGGGTAATTTTAAATAGATATTACTGTCATTCAAGTTATGCAGGATTAACTCCTTATAAAGTCCTGCATTCATCAATACTATTGATCCTCCTTTATCTGATTTCCTGATGATAAGATCTTTATTATTTTTTAATTGTTCCAAGGCTATTTTTTCTCGTATGGTGAGATTATTATTATAATTTTTTTCTGAATCTTTTTTTAGAAAAATCAGCTCTTTTTCTATTAAGTCTTGGAATTGATCCAATACTGGAGGTCTAGCTTGTAAAGGATAAAACCTGGGATTATTTGTGTCAAATTTATTGTTACTTGGAACAAGATTAGCATTAGATTCTTTGTTAAGTAGTTGCAAATCTAACAGCATTTTGTGCTCATGGAGCGACATTGCTGTTTCAGATGGAAAAATTTCCAAATCATTCGAGACAGCTATGTTGTCCTGGGATTCCGTGGAACCGTTACAACCGCACCGAGGAGGAGATCATAAACGCAAACTACTCAACAGAGAGTCTTTTTGGATCTTTACTCTGGGCACACGTTCTCCAGCAGGATTAAATTCTAGATGCGATTTGATTAAACAATACTAAATCTAGATTAATACGTTTATCATACTGCGAGTTTCTTGCTAATAGTTAACATTTTTATTTGTGTATATTTTTATTGTCACATATTGTTTTTGGTGTTGTTGTATTATGGTTATGTTAGTGACATGTATTTTTTGCAGCTACTTTTTGTAGTGATTTTCAATTCTCCACACATGGGTGTTGCATCAGGAGTTCTTTCCCAGGTGCAGTGCGTTACAATTATAAATAACGCTTAGTTTCAGTCAGAGCTAGATCTTGAGAAAGACTTAACGTCGAAATGCGTTGATCGCTCTGCTTTACTTTTGTGGATCTGTACTGCCAAAATATTGCTGTTTATTTTTAATCACATTTATTAAAGTAATTTTTTTTAACCATTTCTGCTCCACGCTGGATTTTTTTCCTTTCTTTCATCTACTTTGGTTGCTCTGCCACATCCGTGCGAGGAGTGAAGACATGATGTGCATCGCGGTGAACATTGGGGTAAGCTGACACACCTGTTTCCTTTTTTGCATACAGAATAATGAGCCCCATATATTGCTCTATACAGAATAATGAGCCCCATATATTGCTCCATACAGAATAATGGGTCCCATATATGATGCTCCATACAGAATAATGGGCCCAATATAATGCTTCATACAGTATAATGAGCCACATATATTGCTCCATACAGAATAATGAGTCCATATATGATGCTCCATACAGAATAATGGGCACAATATAATGCTTCATACAGTATCATGAGCCACATATATTGCTCCATACAGAATAATGAGCCCCATATATTGCTCCATACATAATTGGTACCATATAATGTTCCATACAGTATATGATGAGCTCCACATAATGCTCCAGTATATGATGGTCCCCATATAATGTGCCATACAGTATAAGACAATCACCATAGAGTATAATGAGCCCCACATATTGCTCCATACAGTATAATGAGTCGCATATAAAGCTCCATACAGTATATGATGGACCCCATATATTGCTCCATACAGAATGGGCTCCATATAATGCTCCATACAGAATAGGCCCCATATGTGCTCCATATGATGCTCCATATATAAAGGGCCCTATATGATGCCCCATAAATAATGAACCCCATATGATGCTCTAGTATATGATGGGCCCCATATATGATGCTCCAGTGTATGATGAGCCCCATATAATGCTCCAAATATAATGGTCCCCATATATAATGCTCCATATATAATGGGCTCCATGTGATGCTCCATATATAATGTGCCCCATATGATGCGCCATATATAATGGGCCCCATATGATGCTCCAGTATATGATGTGCCCCATGGATGATGCTCCAGTGTATGATGGGCCTATATAATGCTCCATATATAATGGGCCCCATATTATGTTCCAATGTATAATGGGCCCCATATATGATGCTCCAGTGTATGATGGGCCCCATTTATAATGCTCCAGTGTATGATGTGCCCCATATATAATGCTCCAGTGTATAATGGGCCCTATCTATGATGCTCAAGTGTATGATGGGCCCCATATATAATTCTCCAGTGTATAATGCTCCCCATATTTTGCTCCAAACATTAAAAAAAATGAAATACCTCTCCTCGCTGGGCACTGCTCTACTCTGGACTCCTCAGCGTCGCCATCTTCCAGCTCTCTGCACTGTGACTGTTCAGGCAGAGGGCGCACAGACATGACGTCATCGCGCTCTCTGACCTGAATGTCACTGTCAGGAAGCGCGGAAGACGTCACAGCGGTGGAGCAGGGAGAGGTACGTATTGCAAGTGCTGGGGCCCTGAGCAAGCAGGGGGGCACACTTGTGGGCGCTGGCACTGGCACAGGGCCCCTCATAGTACGCTGGTGTCTCTGACGACGAGTGGGCCCCCCCACCTGCTCAGGGCCCCGGCACTTGCCCGGGTGCGCCAGGTGCTGACGCCGGCCCTGGGGGGGTACAGCCAAGTTAGGGAGGTAGAAAAACTGGCATATGTTGAAGTGTAGGCTGGACGTTCAGCAGCGTCAAATGGAGGAATTGGAGAAGTCGAAGGAAGAGGATTACAAAGCGAGCCACTTTGCTGGCAACCTATGTGTCATCAGGGGAAGGTGGTACAAAATCCTTTGAAACCCAGGCATGGTTCACTTTAATGAAGGTGTGATCACCTACATTTTGGCGCAACAGCCAGGTCCTTCTTTCTGTCAGTATTGATCCAGCAGCACTGAAGACTCTTTCTGATAGCACACTACCAGCAGGGCAAGCGAGCTCCTGTAAGGCATATTGTGCCAATTCAGGCCAGGTGTCCAGTTTACAGGCCCAGTAGTCAAAGGGGAATGAACTGTGAGGGAGAACATCGATAGGGGAGGAGAGGTAATTTTGAACCATAGTTGACAACTGTTGTCTCCTGTCTGTTGCAATCGATTCAGTATTACCAGTCGTGTGAGTGGTACTCGAGAAATCAGTCCACAACATGGTCATGAAACCCCTGTCTCCAACGCCACTTTGTCTTTGTGCACCAAGAACACCTCTTCCATGTTGCCCAGTATGGCTCGTGGTAGAACCTGCACCGCTGCTGTGTGCTGGGAATGCCTCTCACAAACGGTTTACCAGAGTTGCTTGTTTGTTAGCCAATATTAGCTCTAGGTTCTCCTGTGGCATGATGTTCTGTAATTTGCCTTTATAGCGTGGATCGAGGATGCTGGCCAACCAGTAGTCGTCATCCTTCATAATTTTGGCAATGCGGGGGTCCCTTTTTAGGGTCCGCAAGACATAATCACTCACTTCACTTTTGGTGGGGGTGAAGGACACAAGGAAAGGTGTTGTTCCTGACCAGGAGCCTGCACTGACAACTCAGTGCTTGCAGTTTTTGAAACTTCAGAAGAGGAGGCGATAGGGCTGGAGGCTGTTTCGGCAATGTAAGCCAAAACCTGTTCCTGATGCTCCGGCTTTAAAAGCGGTTTACCTACTCCCAGAAAAAGGCGCCTTCCAGGCCTTCTGGAGCCAGACGATGACGCAGGCTCAACACCTCCTGCCTTAGGTGCTATTGTGCTTTTGGCACTACCAGCAGATGCACCACCACCACCATCAGTACCAGCTGGCCCCCCCGCCCACGTCCGCGGCCTCTTCCACCATACTTCCTCATGTTTGGGAAAATGTACCAAAAATACCAGCAGATATATGGTACTGTATCAGAAGCGTACAGCTGTATACGGTGTAGGGAAAAATTTAAAACTCCGTATATATTTCTGGAGTCACACACAGACGTTCACTCAGTATGGATTTGACCGTAATACAAAGAGCAGATATACGGTACTGTATCAGAAGCGGACAGCTGTATACGGTGTAGGGAAAAATTTAAATCTCCGTATATATTTCCAGAGTCACACCCCAGATGCTCTCTCAGTATGGATTGGATCAAAATACAAACAGCAGAAATACGGTACTGTATCAGAAGCGTATAGCTGTATACGGTGTAGGGGAAAATTTAAATCTCTGTACATATTTCCGGAGTCACACACAGACGCTCACTCAGTATGGATTTGACCGTAATACAAAGAGCAGATATACAGTACTGTATCAGAAGTGGAGAGCTGTATATGGTGTAGGGAAAAATTTACATCTCCATATATATTTCCGGAGTCACACACAGACGCTCTCTCAGTATGGATTTCACCGTAATACAAAAAGCAGATATACGGTACTGTATCAGAAGCGTACAGCTGTATACGGTGTAGGGAAAATTTTAAATCTCCGTATATATTTACAGAGTCACACACAGACGCTCTCTCAGTATGGATTTGACCATAATAAAAACAGCAGAAATACGGTACTTTATCAGAAGTGTACAGCTGTATACGGTGTAGGGAAAAATTTAAAATTTCCGTATTTATTTCCGGAGTTACACACAGATAGTCAGCATGTATTTGTGCATGATACCAGCCGGTACACGGTAGTGTGTGAGGAGCATACAGCTCTATACAGTGTGGGAAAAAATGAACGCTCGGTAACTATGCAGAAAAAAAGAATAAAAGTATTAGTGCTGTGTAAAAAGCAGTCTGCACAGCAGTGTACACACAGCAATACAGCTATCGGGCAGCCTAATAACCAGCGCTGCTGCACACAAGAAAATCCTCCCCTGTCACTGCACACTAACTGTAAAGCACAATTGCTATCAGCACAAGCACAGAAGAAGTTCTTAGATCTTTCCAGCTCTAACTTTCTCCCTACTGATAAACAGTAACTTCTCCCTACTGTTAAGATCGCCAGAAGTAAAATGGCGGTGTAACGGGTCTGGGAGGCGGAACCTCTGAGCTTTATTATACAAGGAGGCTTTCCTTGTAAAGGAGAGGGTGGCGCCCGGGGAGACGGACAGGAAGTCACTGCAAGTGACGGGGGCAGTCTCTGGACAGACAGGTGGGAGGTCACGGCAAGTGACCGGGGCAGTCTCTGGATAGACAGGCGGGTAGTCACGGCAAGTGACCGGGGCAGTCTCTGGGTAGACAGGCAGGTAGTCACGGCAAGTGACCGGGGCAGTCTCTGGATAAACAGGCGGGTAGTCACGGCAAGTGACCGGGGCAGTCTCTGGGTAGACAGGCAGGTAGTCACGGCAAGTGACCGGGGCAGTCTCTGGATAAACAGGCAGGCAAGGGGCCGGGGCAGTCTCTGAATGGACAGGTATATACGACCTGAGACGGTGGAGCCTCCAGGTAGACTTGCAGGCAGATGGCAGATGAGCGCCCCCAAGTGAGCAGGCGAGAGTCTCTGGAACAGCCGATGGACACCGCAGGTGATGGCCGAACCTCCAGGTAGGCTTGCAGGCAGATGGCAGATGAGCGCCCCCAAGTGAGCAGGCGAGAGTCTCTGGAATTGTCGATGGTCACCGCATGTGACAGCCGAACCTCCAGGCAGGCTTGCGGGCAGGTAGCAGACAGCAAACTGGCAGGAAACAGGCAGGTAACTGGTAACGGACCCTGAGGGCTGAAGCAGAGTAAACAGTGCAACAACAACAACATTGCTCGGGCACCTCCATTAAGGAGGAAGTACTTTATATAGGGTGAAGTCCTCCGGCATTGGCCGGGGACCTTTTTGAAAGATGCGCGCGGCCCCTTTAAGAGCGGGGGCGTGCACGCGCGCGCGCCCTAAGCCCAGTGGCAGGGAAGGAGCGCGCAGCCCCAGCAGGGCGGAAGGAGGACGCTGTGTGAGGGTAAGGGGAGCGACGTCCCTGCCTGGCAGAGGACGCTGGCGCAGGGGAACAGCGTCCCTGCCTGGCAGAGGACGCCGGCGCTACAGGCGGTCAAGGCTTTTATAGACACTATGACACCCCCAAAGCAAGCCAATCACTGCAATGCCCTTCTCTATGATGGTGGTGGACGCTGCACATGTCATCTCGTTGCCCACAGTGTACGTCCTTGCTCATTGACTGAAAAAAAGGCGCCTGAAGCATCTGGGAAATCCGACTTTGGCACTCGTTTTGCCGACCGCATGGCCGACTCCACGCTATGGTCGGGTTTTCGCTCGGCGAAACCCGACTTGGCAAAAGTCGGCGACTTATGAATCTGACCGACCTGTTTCGCTCTACTCTAGTGGAAACCCCTCAATTCTAACTCCAACCCTAACCCCAACACATCCCTAACCCTAATTCCAACCATAACCTTAATCCCAACCCTAACCCAACGCACCCCTAACACTAATTCCAACCCTAACCCTAATTCCAACCCTAACCCTATTGGAAAAATGAAAATAAATACATTTTTTTTTATTTTATTATTTTTCCCCATCTAAGAAGGTGATAAAGGGGGGGGTTTATTTACTATTTTTTTTTATTTTGATCACTGTGATAGGGTCTATCACAGTTACCAAAATGAACCAATAGGAAAAATCTTCCTCTTCTATCTCGGCGGGCGCACTGTGCATGCGCCCGCCATTTTTAACCGGCAGAAGAATGGCGACGCCCATTTGAGAAGGCCTGGAAACGGAGGGACATCGGAGAGACACCTGGAAGTACCGGGGAGGGGTGGAATCGGACGGCGGGGGAGCGGAGGACAGAAGAGGGGGAGCGGAGGACTGGACGGAGGGGATGAAATACTGACAGCAGCGGCAGATCACGGTTGTCAGTCGGTGGTGGCAGCAGATCGCAGTCTCCAGCCATGCCGATGATATTGCAGCATCGGCCATGGCTGGATTGTAATATTTCACCAAGTTTCATTGGTGAAATATTACAATTGCTCTGATTGGCTGCTTCACTTTCAACAGCCAATCAGAGCGATCATAGCAAACCCACCTGGGGTCAAGTACAGGTCCTCCTGTACCTGCAGGTCGGGTGACCTTTCAGTGACCCCGGTCACCCGACCGCCAAGAACGCAATCTCGCCTTGACACCACATAGGCACCACAGGTCGGATTGGCACTGACTTTCATGACGTGGCGTCACAGGTCGGGAAGGGGTTAATGTTATGAAAATAGACTGAATCCTACTGATGAATTTGATTTAACCGATACATCAGAGAGAGAATATCAGGTACACTACTTGTCAATCTAATCTTTTGTTTCCAACACAGGCACATACTTAATGGTTTCAGTGGCAACACATAACTTATACAGTATCCAGCAGTTACATTCATTAATAGTCTCCATGTTTCCTGATAACACTTTCCCTTCCTTCTCCCTGCAGCCCATTCCCAGTGTATGATCTGTGCTCCGGCTTGGCTATCTAGATTTCTTTCTCTAAACTCCAAGTCTGTGTTGCATGTAGCCTCTGTCCTTTACGTTTTAAGACCCCCCACAAAACTTTTGGCTACCTTTCTGGAACCTCTGGTTCAGTACCGCTAGAAATTCTCCTTCCTCACATCTCTGACCTGGTCCCAGGTCTTACCAGCTATTCTCTAATTTTTCCCGCCACGTATCAGTATCATTATCCGTTTAGAAGCACAATATCCTCATCTACCTTATCACACACACTCTGTTCCTGCCTTCGCCTTGCTTCTCAGTCTCTGACTTACTTGATCTACAATTGAGCTCCTAACAGCACCCTGCGGTTTATTTATAGAGTAAATCTCTCCTCTCTTCAAAATTTTTCTGCAGACCTAATATCATGCCTCATGTGTCAACAATGAGCAATAAATGGTGTCACAACCTCACGCTACAGAGCCCCACATAAGAAATGTGCACTACAACTACAGTCTATTGTGTATTCGTACAATTTACACTAAACAGTAAACCTTCTAGAAACATCTCTCAAGATCCCCCACCCAGCTGCAGGACTAACCCTCTGTAACTCTCCCATGCCCAGCTGCAGGGCCGACCCTCTGTAACTCTCCCCTGCCCAGCTGCAGGACAGACCCTCTGTAACTCTTCCCTGCCCACTGCAGGGCTGACCCTCCATAACTCTCCCCTGCCCAGCTGCAGGGCTTGACCCTCTGTAACCTCCATTGCCCAGCTGCAGGGCTGACCCTCTATAACTCTCCCCTGCCCAGCTGCAGGGCTGACCCTCTGTAACTCTCCCCTGCCTAGCTGCAGGGCTGACCCTCTGTAACTCTCCCCTGCCAGCTGCAGGGCTGACCCTCTGTAACTCTCCCCTGCCCAGCTGCAGGACAGACCCTCTGTAACTCTTCCCTGCCCAGCTGCAGGGCTGACCCCCATAACTCTCCCCTGCCCAGCTGCAGGCTTGACCCTCTGTAACTCTCCACTGCCCAGCTGCAGGCTGACCCTCTGTAACTCTCCTGTTATGATTTGGTAGCTGAGGAGAGCAGGCAAAAAGGAAATACACCAGAGCAGTTGGAAACTATGAGATTGCAGTACCCTGACTAACCACCACAACTAGAGGCAGCCGTGGAGTGTTCCTACGTTGGTCCTAGACGCCTCGTCACAGCCTGAGAAACTAACTACACCTAAAGATAGAAAGAGGAAAGCTATCTGCCCCGGAGCAGATCCCCAAAGAACATAGAAAGCCCCCAAACATGTAATGGCGGTTAGACAAGAAGAAATACTGACACAGACAGAAAATAGTATGAGCAAACGTTGGGGCCCAAACTTACTAAATAGAAAAGATAGGAAGGGCACTTACTGCAATCCCAAAAAAACCCTGAAAAGCACCAACTCTACTAATTTCAAAAACACCTGAGATCACACGACCTCTACCACCTAAATTAGTTCTCTGGTGTAACCAAAAAAACAAAACAGCAGCCACTGAAAAAACTGGAAAAAGCAAATGTACAAACATCAGTGGCTGAACTGAACTGAGAGGGCAAAAGCCCCCAGAGGGACCCTGAAGGCCCCCACAGAAGTGCAGGACAAAATGCAAAAATCAAGCACAAAAACAAAAAGAAGAAAATGTCTTATCTGTTAGCAGGAGATTCAGACACGACACAGCAGGCTACCAAGGAAACAGGAATCAAGGATTGAGACCAGAACAATTGATCACCGGCAACCCTGATGGGAAGGTGACTCCCTTATATAAGACCAGTCAGTAACACCTGATTCCCAATCCTCACAATCTTCACTGGACAGTCCAGTACCGTTTGTAACCACCAGAGGGAGCTTCTGCTCAGAACTCATTTCCAGCCTATTCACAACAGTACCCCCCCTTGAGGAGGGGTCACCGAACCTCATTTGAGCAACCAGGTCGGTCAGGATGAGTTCTATGATACGCACGGATGAGTCTCCTAGCATGGATGTCCGAAGCAAACACCCAAGAATTGTCTTCCTGACCATAACCTCTCCATTTAACCAAATCTGGATTTCCCTCTAGAAAAACGAGAATTAAATTTCTCAACACATACTCCAGATTGCCCTCAAAAAAAACAGGCAGGGGGCACATAGTGGGAACCACGCTCACAAACCTCTTCAACAAGGACTTGGGGAAAACATGTTAGGATCTTAAATTCCCGGAAGAAGAAACAAAAGAAACGGGTTTAAAAACCCCATGATTTTATGGGGCCAATAAAAAGGGCAAAATTTAGGGATGCCACTCTCATGGGAAAAATTTTCTTGAGGACAACCAACAAGTCCCCCATTTTAAACCAGGACCATCAGTCCTATGCCGTTAGCAACCCACGGGGGCCCTCTCCGAGGGGGGAAAAACCTCCCCATCCTACCACTAAGGGGCAGAGCTCCCCCATTTTTAAAGAGCAAACCAGCCAAAGGCAAAAAAGAGACCCCGTCATCCGATAGCAACCAAAACACTTAGATAAGTCCCAATTTGGTTGTTCTCTCAGTTTTACCATTGGGCTAGATGAAACGCCGAGGGAAAGACAATAACACCCCAATTTTAAACAAAAGGTCCTCCAAAATCTGGAAAAAAATGATCCTTCAAACAATGTTCTAGGAAAGCCCTGTAACAAACCACGTGCTAAGGAACAAAAGGGACCAAATTTAGAGGAGGAAGGCAACTAGGGAATGGGGAAAGATGTACATCTTGGAAAACCTATCGCAAATCACCCAATGACGGTCTTCTCTGAAAACAGGGGGGCGGAAATTTAAACCAAAGATATGGGCCATGGCTCTTGGGGACAGGTAAAGGGATCAACAAACCACTAGAACGAGAGCAAAGGGTTGGAAACGAGAGCAAGTCCCACAGGACTGCAAAATTTCCCCCATCACGAACAAGGGAAAAAAAGTAAAATTTGTTTATGAGAACTGGTGAATTAAATTAATTTTAGACCACCAAAACGGGCACCCCGGGACCCCGAACCCCCCGGGACTAAAATAAATGGCGGGAAACAATTTTAAAAAAAAGAAGGTAAAAACCGGGAACCGGGGGGGGGCACCGTTTTTAAATTTT
>JARQOD010000003.1:61471322-61603836 GCA_033576555.1 Oophaga sylvatica
CAAACAACAACTGAAAACCACCGCGGTGAAGGCCTGGCAGAGCATCAAAAAGAAGGAAACACAGTGTCTGGTGATGTCCATGAGTTCAAGACTTCAGGCAGTCATTGCCAACAAAGGGTTTTCAACCAAGTACTAGAAATGAACATTTTATTTACAATTATTTAATCTGTCCAATTACTTTTGGTCCCTTTAAAAACAGGGTGGCACATGTTAAGGAGCTGAAACTCCTAAACCCTTCATCCAATTTTAATGTGGATACCCTCAAATGAAAGCTGAAAGTCTGAACTTCAACTGCATCTGAATTGTTTTGTTTCAAATTCATTGTGGTAATGTGTAGAACCAAAATTAGATAAATGTTGTCTCTGTCCAAATATATATGGACCTAACTGTATAATAAATCACATTTAGTGCAGGCGATTGAATAGACAACGAACGTAGTATTACAATTTATGTAATGATTAATTAATTTGATATACTTTATCCGTGAGCGCTGAAGTGAAGCTCTGTGTCTTGTTCGCATATATACAGGCTTTACATTTATTAGCACCACATTTATAGAAACCTTTTGTGCTTAACCAGTTGCCTGTGTGAGATGTCATGACATTGCTTGAAAAAAAGCTGGGTGATAGAATATTATGGAGAGTAGGTGCTTTTTTAGCTGAAAATAGAATGTTATTATTAGACATAATTTCTTTTAGAAGGGGATCAGAATTTAATACCGGGAGATATTTTTTAATAATAGCAGTAATTTGAGAATATTCCTTACTAAATTGTGTGGTAAAAGCTATGTGATTATTTCGCATTTTGTTGTTTTTGACATTATGTGACAGGAGATCTTTTTTGTCTCGATGTGTGGCTTTATTAATTGCCTTATTCAAAATAGTATGCGAATAACCATGATTGAGGAATTTCTTCTGAGTTATTGTCACTTCTTTGGCATAAGTGACTGCTTCTGTACAATTACGTTTTAATCTTATTAATTCTCCATACGGTAAATTATTAATGACATGTCTAGGGTGGCAAGAATCGGCTGCTAGAACGGAATTACACGCTGTTGGTTTTGAATACGGTGAAACAATTATAGTTTGTTTATTCATATCACCCAATAAAGTCAGATCAAGAAAATTAATCATAGATTTATGAAATTGATAGGTAAATCTTAGATTGAAATCATTATTATTGAAATATGTAAAGCAGTCTAACATATCTTCCTCAGTACCCCCCCAGATAAACAATAAATCGTCAATATAACGTCCATACCATTTCATATGTTGAAAGTGGGGATTGTTATCATTATATATGAATAATTCCTCCCAGCAGAACATGACTATATTAGCCTGAGAAGGGGAGAATTTTGCTCCCATGCTAACTCCACTTATTTGTAAATAGTATTCATTGTCGAATGCAAAATAATTATGATTAAGTAGGAATTCTACTGCCAGATACAGGAAATCTTTAGTTTCTATACTATAAGAACTGAATTTATCAAGATAATATTTGAGACATCTTCGAGCAACTGAGTGCGGTATCGAGGGATAAAGGCTAATAACATCGCAGGAAAACCATTGAAAATTATCTTTCCACAAAAAAACATCCAAGACAGATGCGACATATTTGTGTCTCTGATGAAACTAGGTAGATTTTGTACCAACGGTTGAAGGTGAAAATCCACCCAGGCTCCCAAATTTTCTCCTAAAGAGTTAATTCCGGAGACTATAGGTCTAAGTGGCGGTGGAAATATTTCTTTATGAATTTTAGGGAACGCATGGTATAGCGGTGTAACCGGGTACTCGTTATACAGAAAATCTGCTGTTCTTTTATTATAGATATTCATCATAAAACCCTCCTGTATAATCCTAAAAATTTCTTGATTAAATTTAGTAGTGGGGTTAGTGGGTAATTTTAAATAGATATTACTGTCATTCAAGTTATGCAGGATTAACTCCTTATAAAGTCCTGCATTCATCAATACTATTGATCCTCCTTTATCTGATTTCCTGATGATAAGATCTTTATTATTTTTTAATTGTTCCAAGGCTATTTTTTCTCGTATGGTGAGATTATTATTATAATTTTTTTCTGAATCTTTTTTTAGAAAAATCAGCTCTTTTTCTATTAAGTCTTGGAATTGATCCAATACTGGAGGTCTAGCTTGTAAAGGATAAAACCTGGGATTATTTGTGTCAAATTTATTGTTACTTGGAACAAGATTAGCATTAGATTCTTTGTTAAGTAGTTGCAAATCTAACAGCATTTTGTGCTCATGGAGCGACATTGCTGTTTCAGATGGAAAAATTTCCAAATCATTCGAGACAGCTATGTTGTCCTGGGATTCCGTGGAACCGTTACAACCGCACCGAGGAGGAGATCATAAACGCAAACTACTCAACAGAGAGTCTTTTTGGATCTTTACTCTGGGCACACGTTCTCCAGCAGGATTAAATTCTAGATGCGATTTGATTAAACAATACTAAATCTAGATTAATACGTTTATCATACTGCGAGTTTCTTGCTAATAGTTAACATTTTTATTTGTGTATATTTTTATTGTCACATATTGTTTTTGGTGTTGTTGTATTATGGTTATGTTAGTGACATGTATTTTTTGCAGCTACTTTTTGTAGTGATTTTCAATTCTCCACACATGGGTGTTGCATCAGGAGTTCTTTCCCAGGTGCAGTGCGTTACAATTATAAATAACGCTTAGTTTCAGTCAGAGCTAGATCTTGAGAAAGACTTAACGTCGAAATGCGTTGATCGCTCTGCTTTACTTTTGTGGATCTGTACTGCCAAAATATTGCTGTTTATTTTTAATCACATTTATTAAAGTAATTTTTTTTAACCATTTCTGCTCCACGCTGGATTTTTTTCCTTTCTTTCATCTACTTTGGTTGCTCTGCCACATCCGTGCGAGGAGTGAAGACATGATGTGCATCGCGGTGAACATTGGGGTAAGCTGACACCACCTGTTTCCTTTTTGCATACAGAATAATGAGCCCCATATATTGCTCTATACAGAATAATGAGCCCCATATATTGCTCCATACAGAATAATGGGTCCCATATATGATGCTCCATACAGAATAATGGGCCCAATATAATGCTTCATACAGTATAATGAGCCACATATATTGCTCCATACAGAATAATGAGTCCCATATATGATGCTCCATACAGAATAATGGGCACAATATAATGCTTCATACAGTATCATGAGCCACATATATTGCTCCATACAGAATAATGAGCCCCATATATTGCTCCATACATAATTGGTACCATATAATGTTCCATACAGTATATGATGAGCTCCACATAATGCTCCAGTATATGATGGTCCCCATATAATGTGCCATACAGTATAAGACAATCACCATAGAGTATAATGAGCCCCACATATTGCTCCATACAGTATAATGAGTCGCATATAAAGCTCCATACAGTATATGATGGACCCCATATATTGCTCCATACAGAATGGGCTCCATATAATGCTCCATACAGAATAGGCCCCATATGTGCTCCATATGATGCTCCATATATAAAGGGCCCTATATGATGCCCCATAAATAATGAACCCCATATGATGCTCTAGTATATGATGGGCCCCATATATGATGCTCCAGTGTATGATGAGCCCCATATAATGCTCCAAATATAATGGTCCCCATATATAATGCTCCATATATAATGGGCTCCATGTGATGCTCCATATATAATGTGCCCCATATGATGCGCCATATATAATGGGCCCCATATGATGCTCCAGTATATGATGTGCCCCATGGATGATGCTCCAGTGTATGATGGGCCTATATAATGCTCCATATATAATGGGCCCCATATTATGTTCCAATGTATAATGGGCCCCATATATGATGCTCCAGTGTATGATGGGCCCCATTTATAATGCTCCAGTGTATGATGTGCCCCATATATAATGCTCCAGTGTATAATGGGCCCTATCTATGATGCTCAAGTGTATGATGGGCCCCATATATAATTCTCCAGTGTATAATGCTCCCCATATTTTGCTCCAAACATTAAAAAAAATGAAATACCTCTCCTCGCTGGGCACTGCTCTACTCTGGACTCCTCAGCGTCGCCATCTTCCAGCTCTCTGCACTGTGACTGTTCAGGCAGAGGGCGCACAGACATGACGTCATCGCGCTCTCTGACCTGAATGTCACTGTCAGGAAGCGCGGAAGACGTCACAGCGGTGGAGCAGGGAGAGGTACGTATTGCAAGTGCTGGGGCCCTGAGCAAGCAGGGGGGCACACTTGTGGGCGCTGGCACTGGCACAGGGCCCCTCATAGTACGCTGGTGTCTCTGACGACGAGTGGGCCCCCCCACCTGCTCAGGGCCCCGGCACTTGCCCGGGTGCGCCAGGTGCTGACGCCGGCCCTGGGGGGGTACAGCCAAGTTAGGGAGGTAGAAAAACTGGCATATGTTGAAGTGTAGGCTGGACGTTCAGCAGCGTCAAATGGAGGAATTGGAGAAGTCGAAGGAAGAGGATTACAAAGCGAGCCACTTTGCTGGCAACCTATGTGTCATCAGGGAAGGTGGTACAAAATCCTTTGAAACCCAGGCATGGTTCACTTTAATGAAGGTGTGATCACCTACATTTTGGCGCAACAGCCAGGTCCTTCTTTCTGTCAGTATTGATCCAGCAGCACTGAAGACTCTTTCTGATAGCACACTACCAGCAGGGCAAGCGAGCTCCTGTAAGGCATATTGTGCCAATTCAGGCCAGGTGTCCAGTTTACAGGCCCAGTAGTCAAAGGGGAATGAACTGTGAGGGAGAACATCGATAGGGGAGGAGAGGTAATTTTGAACCATAGTTGACAACTGTTGTCTCCTGTCTGTTGCAATCGATTCAGTATTACCAGTCGTGTGAGTGGTACTCGAGAAATCAGTCCACAACATGGTCATGAAACCCCTGTCTCCAACGCCACTTTGTCTTTGTGCACCAAGAACACCTCTTCCATGTTGCCCAGTATGGCTCGTGGTAGAACCTGCACCGCTGCTGTGTGCTGGGAATGCCTCTCACAAACGGTTTACCAGAGTTGCTTGTTTGTTAGCCAATATTAGCTCTAGGTTCTCCTGTGGCATGATGTTCTGTAATTTGCCTTTATAGCGTGGATCGAGGATGCTGGCCAACCAGTAGTCGTCATCCTTCATAATTTTGGCAATGCGGGGTCCCTTTTTAGGGTCCGCAAGACATAATCACTCACTTCACTTTTGGTGGGGGTGAAGGACACAAGGAAAGGTGTTGTTCCTGACCAGGAGCCTGCACTGACAACTCAGTGCTTGCAGTTTTTGAAACTTCAGAAGAGGAGGCGATAGGGCTGGAGGCTGTTTCGGCAATGTAAGCCAAAACCTGTTCCTGATGCTCCGGCTTTAAAAGCGGTTTACCTACTCCCAGAAAAAGGCGCCTTCCAGGCCTTCTGGAGCCAGACGATGACGCAGGCTCAACACCTCCTGCCTTAGGTGCTATTGTGCTTTTGGCACTACCAGCAGATGCACCACCACCACCATCAGTACCAGCTGGCCCCCCCGCCCACGTCCGCGGCCTCTTCCACCATACTTCCTCATGTTTGGGAAAATGTACCAAAAATACCAGCAGATATATGGTACTGTATCAGAAGCGTACAGCTGTATACGGTGTAGGGAAAAATTTAAAACTCCGTATATATTTCTGGAGTCACACACAGACGTTCACTCAGTATGGATTTGACCGTAATACAAAGAGCAGATATACGGTACTGTATCAGAAGCGGACAGCTGTATACGGTGTAGGAAAAATTTAAATCTCCGTAATATTTCCAGAGTCACACACAGATGCTCTCTCAGTATGGATTGGATCAAAATACAAACAGCAGAAATACGGTACTGTATCAGAAGCGTATAGCTGTATACGGTGTAGGGGAAAATTTAAATCTCTGTACATATTTCCGGAGTCACACACAGACGCTCACTCAGTATGGATTTGACCGTAATACAAAGAGCAGATATACAGTACTGTATCAGAAGTGGAGAGCTGTATATGGTGTAGGGAAAAATTTACATCTCCATATATATTTCCGGAGTCACACACAGACGCTCTCTCAGTATGGATTTCACCGTAATACAAAAAGCAGATATACGGTACTGTATCAGAAGCGTACAGCTGTATACGGTGTAGGGAAAATTTTAAATCTCCGTATATATTTACAGAGTCACACACAGACGCTCTCTCAGTATGGATTTGACCATAATAAAAACAGCAGAAATACGGTACTTTATCAGAAGTGTACAGCTGTATACGGTGTAGGGAAAAATTTAAAATTTCCGTATTTATTTCCGGAGTTACACACAGATAGTCAGCATGTATTTGTGCATGATACCAGCCGGTACACGGTAGTGTGTGAGGAGCATACAGCTCTATACAGTGTGGGAAAAAATGAACGCTCGGTAACTATGCAGAAAAAAAGAATAAAAGTATTAGTGCTGTGTAAAAAGCAGTCTGCACAGCAGTGTACACACAGCAATACAGCTATCGGGCAGCCTAATAACCAGCGCTGCTGCACACAAGAAAATCCTCCCCTGTCACTGCACACTAACTGTAAAGCACAATTGCTATCAGCACAAGCACAGAAGAAGTTCTTAGATCTTTCCAGCTCTAACTTTCTCCCTACTGATAAACAGTAACTTCTCCCTACTGTTAAGATCGCCAGAAGTAAAATGGCGGTGTAACGGGTCTGGGAGGCGGAACCTCTGAGCTTTATTATACAAGGAGGCTTTCCTTGTAAAGGAGAGGGTGGCGCCCGGGGAGACGGACAGGAAGTCACTGCAAGTGACGGGGGCAGTCTCTGGACAGACAGGTGGGAGGTCACGGCAAGTGACCGGGGCAGTCTCTGGATAGACAGGCGGGTAGTCACGGCAAGTGACCGGGGCAGTCTCTGGGTAGACAGGCAGGTAGTCACGGCAAGTGACCGGGCAGTCTCTGGATAAACAGGCGGGTAGTCACGGCAAGTGACCGGGGCAGTCTCTGGGTAGACAGGCAGGTAGTCACGGCAAGTGACCGGGGCAGTCTCTGGATAAACAGGCAGGCAAGGGGCCGGGGCAGTCTCTGAATGGACAGGTATATACGACCTGAGACGGTGGAGCCTCCAGGTAGACTTGCAGGCAGATGGCAGATGAGCGCCCCCAAGTGAGCAGGCGAGAGTCTCTGGAACAGCCGATGGACACCGCAGGTGATGGCCGAACCTCCAGGTAGGCTTGCAGGCAGATGGCAGATGAGCGCCCCCAAGTGAGCAGGCGAGAGTCTCTGGAATTGTCGATGGTCACCGCATGTGACAGCCGAACCTCCAGGCAGGCTTGCGGGCAGGTAGCAGACAGCAAACTGGCAGGAAACAGGCAGGTAACTGGTAACGGACCCTGAGGGCTGAAGCAGAGTAAACAGTGCAACAACAACAACATTGCTCGGGCACCTCCATTAAGGAGGAAGTACTTTATATAGGGTGAAGTCCTCCGGCATTGGCCGGGGACCTTTTTGAAAGATGCGCGCGGCCCCTTTAAGAGCGGGGGCGTGCACGCGCGCGCGCCCTAAGCCCAGTGGCAGGGAAGGAGCGCGCAGCCCCAGCAGGGCGGAAGGAGGACGCTGTGTGAGGGTAAGGGGAGCGACGTCCCTGCCTGGCAGAGGACGCTGGCGCAGGGGAACAGCGTCCCTGCCTGGCAGAGGACGCCGGCGCTACAGGCGGTCAAGGCTTTTATAGACACTATGACACCCCCAAAGCAAGCCAATCACTGCAATGCCCTTCTCTATGATGGTGGTGGACGCTGCACATGTCATCTCGTTGCCCACAGTGTACGTCCTTGCTCATTGACTGAAAAAAAGGCGCCTGAAAGCATTCTGGGAAATCCGACTTTGGCACTCGTTTTGCCGACCGCATGGCCGACTCCACGCTATGGTCGGGTTTCGCTCGGCGAAACCCGACTTTGGCAAAAGTCGGCGACTTATGAATCTGACCGACCTGTTTCGCTCTACTCTAGTGGAAACCCCTCAATTCTAACTCCAACCCTAACCCCAACACATCCCTAACCCTAATTCCAACCATAACCTTAATCCCAACCCTAACCCCAACGCACCCCTAACACTAATTCCAACCCTAACCCTAATTCCAACCCTAACCCTATTGGAAAAATGAAAATAAATACATTTTTTTTTATTTTATTATTTTTCCCCATCTAAGAAGGTGATAAAGGGGGGGTTTATTTACTATTTTTTTTATTTTGATCACTGTGATAGGGTCTATCACAGTTACCAAAATGAACCAATAGGAAAAATCTTCCTCTTCTATCTCGGCGGGCGCACTGTGCATGCGCCCGCCATTTTTTAACCGGCAGAAGAATGGCGACGCCCATTTGAGAAGGCCTGGAAACGGAGGGACATCGGAGAGACACCTGGAAGTACCGGGAGGGGGTGGAATCGGACGGCGGGGGAGCGGAGGACAGAAGAGGGGAGCGGAGGACTGGACGGAGGGGATGAAATACTGACAGCAGCGGCAGATCACGGTTGTCAGTCGGTGGTGGCAGCAGATCGCAGTCTCCAGCCATGGCCGATGATATTGCAGCATCGGCCATGGCTGGATTGTAATATTTCACCAAGTTTCATTGGTGAAATATTACAATTGCTCTGATTGGCTGCTTCACTTTCAACAGCCAATCAGAGCGATCATAGCAAACCCACCTGGGGTCAAGTACAGGTCCTCCTGTACCTGCAGGTCGGGTGACCTTTCAGTGACCCCGGTCACCCGACCCGCAAGAACGCAATCTCGCCTTGACACCACATAGGCACCACAGGTCGGATTGGCACTGACTTTCATGACGTGGCGTCACAGGTCGGGAAGGGGTTAATGTTATGAAAATAGACTGAATCCTACTGATGAATTTGATTTAACCGATACATCAGAGAGAGAATATCAGGTACACTACTTGTCAATCTAATCTTTTGTTTCCAACACAGGCACATACTTAATGGTTTCATGTGGCAACACATAACTTATACAGTATCCAGCAGTTACATTCATTAATAGTCTCCATGTTTCCTGATAACACTTTCCCTTCCTTCTCCCTGCAGCCCATTCCCAGTGTATGATCTGTGCTCCGGCTTGGCTATCTAGATTTCTTTCTCTAAACTCCAAGTCTGTGTTGCATGTAGCCTCTGTCCTTTACGTTTTAAGACCCCCCACAAAACTTTTGGCTACCTTTCTGGAACCTCTGGTTCAGTACCGCTAGAAATTCTCCTTCCTCACATCTCTGACCTGGTCCCAGGTCTTACCAGCTATTCTCTAATTTTCCCGCCACGTATCAGTATCATTATCCGTTTAGAAGCACAATATCCTCATCTACCTTATCACACACACTCTGTTCCTGCCTTCGCCTTGCTTCTCAGTCTCTGACTTACTTGATCTACAATTGAGCTCCTAACAGCACCCTGCGGTTTATTTATAGAGTAAATCTCTCCTCTCTTCAAAATTTTTCTGCAGACCTAATATCATGCCTCATGTGTCAACAATGAGCAATAAATGGTGTCACAACCTCACGCTACAGAGCCCCACATAAGAAATGTGCACTACAACTACAGTCTATTGTGTATTCGGTACAATTTACACTAAACAGTAAACCTTCTAGAAACATCTCTCAAGATCCCCCACCCAGCTGCAGGACTAACCCTCTGTAACTCTCCCATGCCCAGCTGCAGGGCCGACCCTCTGTAACTCTCCCCTGCCCAGCTGCAGGACAGACCCTCTGTAACTCTTCCCTGCCCAGCTGCAGGGCTGACCCTCCATAACTCTCCCCTGCCCAGCTGCAGGGCTTGACCCTCTGTAACTCTCCATTGCCCAGCTGCAGGGCTGACCCTCTATAACTCTCCCCTGCCCAGCTGCAGGCTGACCCTCTGTAACTCTCCCCTGCCTAGCTGCAGGGCTGACCCTCTGTAACTCTCCCCTGCCCAGCTGCAGGGCTGACCCTCTGTAACTCTCCCCTGCCCAGCTGCAGGACAGACCCTCTGTAACTCTTCCCTGCCCAGCTGCAGGGCTGACCCTCCATAACTCTCCCCTGCCCAGCTGCAGGGCTTGACCCTCTGTAACTCTCCACTGCCCAGCTGCAGGGCTGACCCTCTGTAACTCTCCCTGTTATGATTTGGTAGCTGAGGAGAGCAGGCAAAAAGGAAATACACCAGAGCAGTTGGAAACTATGAGATTGCAGTACCCTGACTAACCACCACAACTAGAGGCAGCCGTGGAGTGTTCCTACGTTGGTCCTAGACGCCTCGTCACAGCCTGAGAAACTAACTACACCTAAAGATAGAAAGAGGAAAGCTATCTGCCCCGGAGCAGATCCCCAAAGAACATAGAAAGCCCCCAAACATGTAATGGCGGTTAGACAAGAAGAAATACTGACACAGACAGAAAATAGTATGAGCAAACGTTGGGGCCCAAACTTACTAAATAGAAAAGGATAGGAAGGGCACTTACTGCAATCCCAAAAAAACCCTGAAAAGCACCAACTCTACTAATTTCAAAAACACCTGAGATCACACGACCTCTACCACCTAAATTAGTTCTCTGGTGTAACCAAAAAACAAAACAGCAGCCACTGAAAAAACTGGAAAAAGCAAATGTACAAACATCAGTGGCTGAACTGAACTGAGAGGGCAAAAGCCCCCAGAGGGGACCCTGAAGGCCCCCACAGAAGTGCAGGACAAAATGCAAAAATCAAGCACAAAAACAAAAAGAAGAAAATGTCTTATCTGTTAGCAGGAGATTCAGACACGACACAGCAGGCTACCAAGGAAACAGGAATCAAGGATTGAGACCAGAACAATTGATCACCGGCAACCCTGATGGGAAGGTGACTCCCTTATATAAGACCAGTCAGTAACACCTGATTCCCAATCCTCACAATCTTCACTGGACAGTCCAGTACCGTTTGTAACCACCAGAGGAGCTTCTGCTCAGAACTCATTTCCAGCCTATTCACAACAGTACCCCCCCTTGAGGAGGGGTCACCGAACCCTCATTTGAGCAACCAGGTCGGTCAGGATGAGTTCTATGATACGCACGGATGAGTCTCCTAGCATGGATGTCCGAAGCAAACACCCAAGAATTGTCTTCCTGACCATAACCTCTCCATTTAACCAAATACTGGAGTTTCCGTCTAGAAAAACGAGAATTCAATATTTTCTCAACCACATACTCCAGATTGCCCTCAACCAAAACAGGGTCAGGAGGCACAGTAGTAGGAACCACTGGCTCAACAAACCTCTTCAACAAGGACTTGTGGAACATGTTATGGATCTTAAATGTCCCTGGAAGAAGCAAACGAAAAGAAACAGGATTAAGAATCTCCATGATCTTATAAGGTCCAATGAACCTAGGCTTAAATTTAGGAGATGCCACTCTCATAGGAATATTTCTTGAGGACAACCAGACCAAGTCCCCCACTTTAAACCGAGGACCATCAGTCCTATGCCGGTTAGCAACCCACTGGGCCCTCTCCTGAGAGAGGGACAACCTCTCCACTACCTACCACTAAGTGGCAGAGCTAGCCCTATTATTAAGAGCAAACTCAGCCAAAGGCAAAAAAGAGACCCAGTCATCCTGATCAGCAGACACAAAGCATCTTAGATAAGTCTCCAATGTCTGGTTTGTTCTCTCAGTTTGACCATTGGTCTGAGGATGAAACGCCGAGGAGAAAGACAATTGAACACCAATTTTAGAACAAAAGGTCCTCCAAAATCTGGAAACAAACTGGACTCCTGTCAGACACAATGTTCTCAGGAATGCCGTGTAAACAAACCACGTGCTGAAGGAACAAAGGCACCAATTCAGAGGAGGAAGGCAACTTAGGTAATGGCACAAGATGTATCATCTTGGAAAACCTATCGCAAATCACCCAGATGACGGTCATTCTCTGAGAAACAGGGAGGTCGGAAATTAAATCCATAGAGATATGGGTCCATGGTCTCTTGGGCACAGGTAATGGCATCAACAAACCACTAGAACGAGAGCAAGGCTTGGAGCGAGAGCAAGTCCCACAGGACTGCACAAATTCCCTGACATCACGAGACAAGGTAGACCACCAAAAGGACCGACTAACCAAGTCTCTGGTACCAAAAATTCCGGGATGACCGGCCAACGTGGAACAATGAATCTCAGACATTACACTCTTTTTCCACTGGTCCGGGACAAACAATTTCCCAACAGGGCAGCGCTCGGGCTTATCCTCCTGACACCCCTCCAGAGCCAGTCTCAAATTGGGCGAGATGGCGGAAAGAACTACACCCTCTTTCAAAATAACAGAAGGATCAGATAACTCAGGAGAGTCCGCCAGGAAACTCCTCGAGAGGGCATCCGCCTTAACATTTTTAGTGCCAGGAAGAAATGAAACCACAAAATTAAAACGTGTGAAAAACAAGGCCCACCTGGCCTGTCTAGGATTAAGTCGCTTGGCAGATTCCAGATAAACTAGATTCTTATGGTCCGTAAGGACCACCACCTGATGTTTGGCTCCCTCCAGCCAATGTCTCCACTCTTCAAAAGCCCACTTCATGGCCAATAACTCCCGATTACCCACGTCATAATTACGTTCAGTGGGAGAAAATTTTCGAGAGAAAAAGGTACAAGGGTTACTTTTAGAGGTCTCTGGATCTCTTTGGGACAAAACGGCACCTGCCCCAATTTCAGAGGCATCAACCTCCACCTGAAATGGTAGAGAAACATCAGGCTGCCGTAGAACAGGAGCAGAAGTGAATCTCTGCTTAAGTTCCTGAAATGCAGAGACTGCCTCAGGAGGCCAATTCACCACATCAGAACCCTTCTTGGTCAAATCAGTTAATGGTTTAACAATAACAGAGAAATTACCAATAAATTTATGATAAAAATTGGCAAAACCCAAGAATCTTTGAAGAGCCTTTAATGAAGTAGGCTGGACCCAATCACAGATGGCCTGAACCTTGACCGGGTCCATTTCAATAACAGATGGGGACAAAATGAATCCCAGAAATGAGATCCTCTGAACGCCAAAAAGACACTTTGATCCCTTCACATACAGAGCATTCTCTCTCAAAATCTGGAACACAGTCCGAACATGTTTTACATGAGAGTCCCAGTCATTGGAAAAAATCAAGATATCATCCAAATAAACAATCAGAAATTTATCCACAAAATCCCTGAAAATGTCATTCATGAAGGACTGGAAGACAGAAGGAGCATTAGTGAGCCCAAAGGGCATCACAAGGTACTCAAAATGCCCTTCAGGGGTATTAAATGCCGTCTTCCATTCATCCCCGTGCTTAATGCGAATAAGGTTATATGCCCCCCTGAGGTCAAGCTTGGTAAACCAAGTAGCGTTTTTCACCCTGGAAAACAGATCAGAGATCAAGGGTAAAGGATATTGATATTTCACAGTAATATTGTTCAAGAGACGATAATCAATACACGGCCTTAATGAACCATCCTTTTTGGCCACAAAGAAAAAACCGGCACCTAAGGGTGAAGAGGATGGTCTGATATGACCCTTCTCCAATGACTCCTTGATATAAGACCGCATAGCGTCATGTTCAGGTACAGACAAGTTAAAAAGGCGACCTTTAGGGAATTTACTACCAGGCACTAATTCAATAGCGCAGTCATAGCTCCTATGGGGAGGTAAGGATGCAGATTTACTTTCGCTAAACACAACAGAAAAATCAATCAAAAAGTCAGGAACATCCTGAGCCTGGGGGAGGCAGAAAAAACAGGAGTGTTGGTATTAACACATTGGCAGCCCCAACTGGTAACAGACACAGATTTCCAATCCAAAACAGGATTATGAGACTGTAACCAAGGGAAACCCAGTACGATAATGTCATGCAGATTATACAGAACCAAAAATTTGCAACTCTCCTGATGATCAGGTTCTACCCTCATTATCACCTGAGTAGAGAACTGAGGTTTATTCTCAGCCAAAGGGGTAGAATCGATCCCCAGTAGGGGAATAGACTTCCGTAGGGGTATCAAGGGAAACCCACAACGTTTAGCAAAATCAAAATCCATCAGGTTAATAGCTGCTCCAGAATCAACAAAAGCCTGAGCAGAAAATGAGGACAGAGAGCATATCAGGGTCACAGTTAATAAAAACTTAGTCTGAACACTACCCAAGACAACTGAGAGTGCAAAACGTCTTCCCCGCTTAGGGCAGACTGAAATAGCATGAGAGGCATCACCACAGTAGAAACATAACCCATTGCTCTTTCGAAATTCATGATGCTGTGCCCCAGAAACCACTCTATCACACTGCATGGATTCAGAAGCAGGTTCACAAGGCAACATTATTCCACGCATACCTTTCCGCTCACGCAAACGTCTGTCAATTTGAATCGCTAATGACATAGAATCATTGAGACCAGAGGGAACAGGGAATCCCACCATAACATCCTTTACATTATCTGACAGTCCCTTCCGAAAAAGAGCTGCCAAAGCGTCGTCATTCCATTTGGTCAGGACTGCCCACCTACGGAATCTCTGACAGTATAACTCAGCGTCCTCAAGCCCCTGACTTAATGCCAACAAAGTTTTTTCAGCTTGATCAGTGACATTAGGCTCATCGTACAATAACCCCAAAGCCTGAAAAAAACGCATCAACATCACTCAAAACAGGATCCCCAGGTGTCAGGGAAAAAGCCCAATCCTGAGGGTCGCCGCGCAGGAGAGAGATGACAATTTGAACCTGCTGCGCTGCGTTCCCTGAGGACTTAGATTTTAAGGCAAAAAACAATTTACAGTTATTTTTGAAATTCAGAAATTTAGCTCGATCCCCTAAAAACAAATCTGGCATGGGAATCCTAGGTTCCACAACAGGCAACCTAGCAAGATAGGTAGCAATACTCCGAACTTCAGTGGCAAGCTGATCCACACAGCCAGACAACTGTGCAAACTCCATTGAGAGAGAAAAAAAATCCTCCTCAGCACCCAGAGATACAGAGGGAAAAAAAAAAAAAATGCAACAAACAGAAAAAAAAATCTCTGACAACTCTGACAACTTTTTTTTTTTTCTTTCCACAATATTTTTCTCTTCTGTGAGTACCATATAATTTTCAGTTCTGGCCGGTGATACTGTTATGATTTGGTACCTGAGGAGAGCAGGCAAAAAGGAAATACACCAGAGCAGTTGGAAACTATGAGATTGCAGTACCCTGACTAACCACCACAACTAGAGGCAGCCGTGGAGCATTCCTACGTTGGTCCTAGACGCCTCGTCACAGCCTGAGAAACTAACTACACCTAAAGATAGAAAGAGGAAAGCTATCTGCCCCGGAGCAGATCCCCAAAGAACATAGAAAGCCCCCAAATATGTAATGGCGGTTAGACAAGAAGAAATACTGACACAGACAGAAAATAGTATGAGCAAACGTTGGGACCCAAACTTACTAAATAGAAAAGGATAGGAAGGGCACTTACTGCAATCCCAAAAAAACCCTGAAAAGCACCACCACCTAAATTAGTTCTCTGGTGTAACCAAAAACAAAACAGCAGCCACTGAAAAAACTGGAAAAAGCAAATGTACAAACATCAGTGGCTGAACTGAACTGAGAGGGCAAAAGCCCCCAGAGGGGACCCTGAAGGCCCCCACAGAAGTGCAGGACAAAATGCAAAAATCAAGCACAAAAACAAAAAGAAGAAAATGTCTTATCTGTTAGCAGGAGATTCAGACACGACACAGCAGGCTACCAAGGAAACAGGAATCAAGGATTGAGACCAGAACAATTGATCACCGGCAACCCTGATGGGAAGGCGACTCCCTTATATAAGACCAGTCAGTAACACCTGATTCCCAATCCTCACAATCTTCACTGGACAGTCCAGTACCGTTTGTAACCACCAGAGGGAGCTTCTGCTCAGAACTCATTTCCAGCCTATTCACAACATCTCCCCTGCCCAGCTGCAGGGCTGACCCTCCATAACTCTCCCCTGCCCAGCTGCAGGGCTTGGCCCTCTGTAACTCTCCCCTGCACATCTGCAGGGCTGACCCTCTGTAACTCTCCCCTGCCCAGCTGCAGGGCTGACCCTCTGTAACTCTTCCCTGCCCAGCTGCAGGGTTGACCCTCCATAACTCTCCCCTGCCCAGCTGCAGGGCTTGACCCTCTGTAACTCTCCACTGCCCAGCTGCAGGGCTGACCCTCTGTAACTCTCCCCTGCCCAGCTGCAGGGCTGACCCTCTGTAACTCTCCCCTGCCCAGCTGCAGGGCTGACCCTCTGTAACTCTCCCCTGCCCAGCTGCAGGGCTGACCCTCTGTAACGCTCCCCTGCCCAGCTGCAGAGCTGACCCTCTGTAACTCTCCCATGCTCAGCTGCAGGGCTGACCCTCTGTAATTCTCCACTGCCCAGCTGCAGGGCTGACCCTCTGTAATTCTCCACTGCCCAGCTGCAGGGCTGACCCTCTGTAAAGGTTAGATTCCAAACACAACTCATCAGCGATCTGTATAACGACCTTTGCGGTCGTTGGGAAAACCTAGTCCCACCTGCGACGCTGGTGAAGTCGTTCATAAAGGGTGTCACACTCAGCGATTCAGGCTCACCAGCGGGACACCAACGACCAAAAAACGGCTCAGAACGTTCATAAGCGATCAGCGACATCTCAGCAGGGGCCACATCTCTGCTACATGTCACACACAGCTAAGTTGCTAACGAGATCGCTACTGGGTCATAAAATCGGTGACACAGTAGCGATCTTGTTAGCGATCTCGCTAGCGATCTCGCTTAGTGTGGCATACCCTTAACTCTTCCCTGCCCACCCTGCCCAGCTGCAGGGCTGACCCTCTGTAACTCTCCCGTGCCCAGCTGCAGGGCTGACCCTCTATCTCTCACCTGCCCAGCTGCAGGATTGACCTTCTGTAACTTTTCCCTGCCCAGGTGCAGGGCTGACCCTCTGTAACTCTTTCCTGCCCAGCTGCAGGGCTGACCCTCTGTAACTCTCTCCTGCCCAGCTGCAGGGCTGACCCTCTGTAACTCTCCCCCTGCCCAGCTGCAGGGATGACCCTCTGTAACTCTCCCCCGCCATTTTGTAAAGTAGACTCCTCAGGGAATGTATCTAGATATGTGGTGAGCGCCTTGAACCCCCAGGTGCTTCACAGAAGTAATCTAATTTTTCCCACAAAAATGTTTTTAGCCTAAATTTTTTTATTATAACAAGGGTAACAGGAGAAAATGGACCTCAAAATTTGTTGTGCAATTTCTCCTGAGTATGCTGATATTCCATATGTGGGGAGAAACTACTATTTGGACTCATGGCAGGGCTCGGAAGAGAAGAAGCACCATTTGACTTTTTGAGAGCAAAAATGGCAGGAACAGAGTGTGGACGCCAGATCTGTGCGTACACAGTGGAAACGCCCCCACAAGTGATCCCATTTTGGAGACTAGACCCCTTAAGGAATGTAACTAGATGTGTGGTGAGCACCTTGAACCCCCTGGGTTCTTTACAGAAGTTTAAGAAGTTTATAATGTTGAACTGTGAAAATGAAAAAATAAATTTTCCCTCAAAATGTATGTTTTTCCCCAAATTTTTCATTTTCACAAGAGTAACAAGAGAAAAATAGACGACCAAAATTAGCTGTGCAATTTCTGCTGAGTACACCAATACTCCATATGTGGTTAAAAATTAGAAGGGAAGAGGCGCCATATTGGAGTTCAGATTTTGTTGGAATGGTTTGAGGGTGCCATGTCACATTGGCAGAGCTCCTGAGGTGCCAGAACAGCAGAAACCCGTCATATAAGTGACATCATTTTACAAGCTACGCCTCTCAATGAATTAATCTAGGGGTGCCATGGGCATGTTTACAACATGTACCTCACAGAAATTTATACCACTGGCGGTGAAGAAAGAATATAATTACATTTTTACCGCTAAAATTTTGTTTTAGCCCAACATTTTAAATTTTTATAAGGGCTAATAGGAAATAATTAACCTCTCAGTTTGTTATGCAATTCCTCCTGAGTACAATAATGCCCTGCATGTAATCGGAAACACCTTTTGAGGCACAGTGCAAAACTTCGAAGGGAAGGAGAGCCATATTATAGGGTAGATTTTACTGATAAGGTTTGTGGGCGCCATGACTCACTAGAAGATCCCCTGAAGTGCCAGAACAGCAGAACACCCCCACCATAATTGACCCCATTTTAAAAACTATGCCTCTCAATTAATTAATCTAAGGGTACAGTGATCATATTGACACCATGAGTGTGTCACCAAATTTTATACCATTGGGCAGTGAAGAAAAAATAATTACATTTTTACCACCAAAATGTTGTTTTAACCCCAGATCTTACATTTTCACGTGGTGAAATGGGTAAAAATGGCACCAAAATTTGTCCCACAATTTCTGCTGAGCATGGAGATACCCTATATGTGGCTGTACAGTACTGCTAGCCACACAGTGAGACTTGGGAGGAACAGAGCGCTATTTGATTCCTGGAGCGCAGATTTTCCTAGAATAGTTTACAGACTCCAAATACAGAACCCCTAAGAGCAGAATACTCCCCTTCAAGTGACCCCATTTTGGAAATGATTCCCTTTTGAGAATTTATCTACAGGTTTAGTGATGATCTGACTCCATGGGTCTTTTCCAGAAACAACCAACAGTGGATGTTGCTGAGCGAAGATTGTAAATCTGCTATTGTAGTGCCTATGCATTGTAGTGCCCAGTAGGTGGTAATGCCCAGCTCGCTCTTCTCATCGCTATAGAAATGTCAAACATATGGGTGCTAAATGTGGTTTAGGCACCCTGTGGGTCTCAGAAAGGAGGGGGTCATTTGGATTTGAAAGTGCAGAATTCCCTGGATTCCTTTTGAGGGCTAGGAGCCATAGAGCTTTTCCAGAGCCTTTCTACTACCAGTAGCATGGAAGCCCCTTATATTTCCATTGACAGGTAAAGGACCTGAATGGGGACTTGCAATTTTAGTGGATTAAGTTGAAGCTTTTATTGGGTACATTTTACATAACATTTGGGATCGCATTTATCCTGTGCTCTACATCAGGGTTTCCATCTAAACCTCTGAATGACGTGATTCAGATGAAACCCCTGAGGGATCCATTCACTATAATGAGGCAGCAGAGTTACTGTGGACTCTGTCTGGCCTCTGTTCAGCAATGTCCTTCAGTTCAGAAGTGTAAAAACCTGTGGCACACCTTGCTTTTATGCATATTTAAAAAGACAGACTCTGCAAAATGATAGGCCAGATGGAGTCCACAGTGCCTCCATCTGTCTCATTATAGGAAATCTTCCTCTGGGGGTTCCACCTGTGTAATGTATTTAAGAGCCCCTCCCTCTCTCAGAGGAAATATCGTGGGTATCAAATACTAACATTAAGGCCGGCATCACACTTGCGAGTGTGATGCGAGTAAGTCGCAAGACTTTCTCGCATCAACACCCGGCACGGCTGCCCGCTCTCGGACCCGAGTGTGCGGTTGCATAGAAATACATGCAGCTGCACACTCGGGTCCGAGAGCGGGCGGCCGTGCCGGGTGTTGATGCGAGAAAGTCGTGCGACTTACTCGCATCACACTCGCAAGTGTGACGCCGGCCTAATGCTGACAAACTGATAAAATATTCCACCAATTCATTCCCAATAAACCTATCCCTAAGGGTCGAGAGGCTCCTCGTAAGATTGGAGGTTACTGTGATATCAGTGCAGGCCCTTTCTGCCTTTGCTTCTGTCGCTCGGCAGTGCTCTTTGTGTGGTCAACGCGCGGAGAATGTTGTAGTTTTGACGTCTTGTTCCACACAGATTCAGAGATATAGACTGGGTTGCCAAACATCCTTAAATTTACTGACTGCCTTTGAAAAGCAACTACTTTTTTTGCCATCTGTAGTGTCCAGAAGAAAAAAGTACCATTCCTTTTTGTTAGTGTTTTTTTATTCCAAAGCTTAACACTGTGCTCTGGGGGGGAAGCACTAGACATCAGGCAATCAGTGGTAAGAACATGTGTGGCGCCCTGAGGGTCCAGTCGCCGCGGAGATGTTACATCTTACCTGAGGTGTGACACCTGACTCTCAAGCACCCCATTGACTCCCACCACCTGCATCCAACATACACTATGCTGGCTGAGCACAGGCGGACCCTTCGGGAGGATGGTCTGACTAAGGCTGGTTAGGAAAGGGTGTAGTTGGTGGGTGGAGCTTAGGCAGCACTTAGGCTCTGTGTTAGTCTTTAGTTTCAGTTTGTGTCAGGCAGTCAGTGAGTTGGTACTGGACTGTCCTGCTGCTCCTTTGAGTTCATCTCAGGGAACCGTGCTGTGAGAGCGAAAGGGTCCAGAGCGAGACAGCAATTGGAGCTGTGCCCCCATCCTGAAAAAGGAAGGACCAGGCGAACATCGGGGAACGGTCCCTAGATTAGCGGGAAGGCTCAGGCTCTACTAGTAACACTGACAACAGTGGTCACTTCACGGAGCCACTAGCCACCATAATCTCACCGGAAGGCAGCTTAGGGGTGAAGTACGTGCAGAACATAGGGCCGTGATCTGTTAACTGAAAGGGCCCAATACTCCCTTGTCTGAGGGCTCTGTGGTGGCGTGGTGCATGGAAGTAAGGAGAGTTAGCACCTAGAGAGAAGAAGCCGGAAAGGAACATACTGAAAGGGGATTTTTTGGAAGTGCGACTAACTTACCTGAGGGTTGCTGGACCACTCTCTTGGAGGACACAGTGCCCGGCTAGAATCTATATGCGCTTAACAGGCTGTGAGTAAAACCTTGAAACTGCAACAGAACTGTTTCCCTGATTTTTCCAGCGACGCACACTCCACTCTGCTACATCCCTCTGCACCATTGCTACATCTCTCATCTACCTGCTCTGGAAGGACACAGTCTCACCTGTAGAAGACTTTACATCTAGCTGCACAACACCATCCCTTCCAGAGGACCTGCACAGCAGCGCTGGTCCCCCTGACCAGGTACTACAGGTGCCGTCACGAATCATCATATGAACACTAAACCCTGTAAATATTCCCCCCTTTTTGGTGAGCGCCCAGGGCCACGGACCGAGCCGTGGCTGCCAGTGACATCCCCCATAGAAGTCGACGGGCTCGGTGCCGAGTACCCCACGGCCCTGGCGGGCGGCTCACATGCTTACGGTGTGCACCGTCATTTGTCTTCCTCTGCCTGCCTGCCGATATCTGATATGTAGCCTCTGAGCTCCGGCTGAGCTCCCTCCTGGCCCAGGGCCAGCAGCTCTCTCATCGTTCTATCTGCAGCTGCTCCACGATTCATTGTACACTGCCATTATGGTCCCGATCGTATGGTCCCATTACTTCCATTGCCAGACATCACATATTAGTAGTCCGCTGGCAGCATCATCGATTGTCATTGACTGACTCTCCAGGAGATCCTTTCCTACCTCTAGGATTCCTGCTACTAATGCTAGTAAGACTGTATTTGGCAAATAGTATTAGTCAGTTGAGGTGGGCAAATACATAGCAGGGTGCACCACACAGTTACATAGCTCCCCTGGAACTGTATAGAAAATGTGCTATGCATTTGCCCACTTCAACTGACTAATACTATTTGCCGAATTCAGCCTTACTATCTAGCAGGAGGAAGAGGGGTTCATGCTGGGGGAGAGACCAGTGTGTGGTGGACCTGCTATGTATATTCTACTGCTGGAGTTCAGATGATGTAATTGGGTGTTATTCTCAGTATCTTTTATTATTCTCTGTGTATGTAGATAGATATTGTAGGGCTTCATGCTCTCTGGTAGGCATTAGGTAATGCAGTTTTGGTCCAAATACATGCAGCTTTTCTTTCTGTCTCTCTGTCGCTCTCTAGCTAGCCAGCTGCACCTAATCCAACCCTGAAGAGCTAGTATTTAACAAATGTTCTATTGGATTTAGGTCAGATGATTGGCTGGGTTATTCTAGCAGCTTTATTTTCTTTCCCTGAAACCAATTGAGAGTTTCATCAAGAATGCCTCTGTACATTTGTCCTTTCATTCTTCTTTTAATTACATGAAAAACAGCCCCACACAATGATATTTCCACCTCCAAAATTCACTGTTAGTATAGTGTTTTAACATGGTGTATATTATGGCATCCAAAGAGTTCTCATTTGACTAGATTAGATTCTCCAAGTATTTCACATACTTGTCTAAATGTTGTTGGGCAAATTTTAAATGCGCTTGAACATGCTATTTGTTCAGCAATGGAGTCTTGTGTAGTGAGCGTGCACACAGGTCATGGAGGTTGAGTGCATTACTTATGTTCTTTGAAAGAATTGTATCTGCTGATTCCAGGTCTTTCTACAGCTCTAACAGGTGGTCCTTGGCTCTTGGACAACTCTTCTGATAATTATTTTCATTCTTCTGTTTGAAATATTGCGGGGAGCTCCTAGTCATGGCCAGTTTATGGTGAAATTATGTTTTTTTCCACTTTCGGATTATGGCTCCAACAGTGCTCACCGGAAACTTTAATAGTTTGGAAATTCTTCTATAACTAACCATCAGTATGTATTGCTATCATAAGGTTGCAAAGGTATTGAGACAGCTCATTGGGTTTATCTATCATTTGTTGTTTCTTCTTTGACACCTTGGTAATGAGACACCTTTTTAGAGGCCATCAGTTAGATCAGCTGATTTCCACAGCTTTTTGCACCTCTGTTTCGTCATGTGTTCAATACTTTTTCCTTGTGTCATTTCTCATTACTATATATAACATATTTTATGGACATCTATGTTTTGATTTATTTACCTATGTAGATGGAAGGGTTGTTAGAGAAATCTGGCGAGAATTTCATGTTAATAGCACCTATTGAAATATATTTGCTTAGAAATAGGTGATGTTTCCAATATTTAGTTCACCCGCTGTGTGTGTGGATATATATATTGTGTTAGATCTGCTCACACGGCTGCATACCGAGATAGATACAGGTAAACTGTCTCTTTAAATTTGGTTTATTATACATGTAGCATAAACCAACACGAAGTGAAAATAAACATGGCCCTTTGGGCAAAACAAAACATAATGGCATACAGTCTCTGCAGCTGCAGGGATCCACCCGCTCAGGATATCACAACCAGTAAAGTTTAACACAAAAAAACACTTCTCGTTAGCTGGTAGCTCCACTGAACACTGAATGCCTCAGGAGGCTGACTAATTAAACCCAGACCACACCCTGGGGTGGAGAAAAGGTGGAAAACCTCCCACCTGCTCTTTGGTTGTCCACAAAAACCCAGCCCTTAAAATTAAAGAAATAACCCCTTAATGACCACCTATACGTCTTTTAACTGACCTGAGATATAAGAGAATAGCCTCCCCATACAAGTGACAATCCAGCAACTCAGTCACGATCAGTGTTGGCACCGTCCATATCTGTTTAACCCCTTAAGGTACTGCCACACTTAGTGATCTCGTTAGCGATCTCAATAACGACGCAAGCCAACGAGATCGTTTTTGTGATCTCTTTTAGGTCGCTAGTAGCTGCCAAACAGGAGATCTCAAAAATGACCCATCAGCGGTCAGCGATCTCTTTAACGACTTTGGCGGTCGTTAGGACGTCATTAGCATGTACTGAGCACTTCTGATTCATAGAAATTTCCAGCATCGCTCCTGCTCTCTGCGTCCTGCTAGCCTGCTTTGCAACTTCTGCGATCTTCTCTGTGACGCAAAAGAGAACTTACAGATATTGCGATCCACTCCGTGACGCAAAACAGTCATATGCGTCACAAACGAGGTCGCTAGTCGTTCGCAAAAGGTGTCAAACACAGCGATATAGGCTCACCAGTGGGACGCCAACGATCAAAAAACGGTCCAGAACTCTAGTGAACGATCAGCGACATCACAGCAGGGGCCACATCGTTGCTACATGCCACACACAACGAGGTCGCAAACGAGATTGCAAAATAGTGACGTTTTAGTGATCTCGTTTGCGATCTCGTTTAGTGTGGCATACCCTTTAGGTGCTGCTGTCAATAATGAATATATCATATAAATGGTTAAAAGAGAGTGGGGGCTTCCTCTTTATCTCCATTGGCACCCTGAGATCATGATCGCGTGACCCTGATGTTTTCCATGGCAGTTCCCGGCCAAATAGTGGCCTTACAGTCTGCCGGCCATAGTGATCTGTTCAAATGTTAGTGACATGTAGGTGGTAAAAATACACTTTTTCATTCCTGTCATGTCACTTTGTATTAATTCCTGAAAAGTACCTGAAGGGTTAATAAACTACCTGACAGCAGTTTTCATTATGTCAGGGGGTGTTGTTTTTAAAATGGTATCACTTTGGGGGTTTCCCAATATATAGGACCCATAAAGTCACTTCAAACCTGGATAGGTTCCTAAAAAAATAATTCTGTAAATTTCCATGAAAAAATAAACATTGCTGCTACATTTTGAAACCTCCTAAAAGGCTAACAAAATGAAATAACATTTTACAAATGGTGCTGATGTAAAGCCGGCATGTGGGAAATATTATTTATTAATGTTTTGCTGTGGTATGACTATCTGAATTAAGGGGACAATCATTCAAAGCTTGAAAATTGCAAATTTTGTTACTTTTTTCAAATTTCTGATATTTTTTTATAAATAAACAAAAAACATATCGACCTAAATTTACCAATATCATAAAGTATAATGTGTCACGAAAAAACAGTCTCAAAATCACTGAAATTTGTTGAATTGTTATTACCACATAAAGCGACACTGGTCAGATTTTTAAAATTTAGCTCTGTCACTAAGGGGACCCTCTCAACACAGTGTGCTGTTGCAAACTTGTGGTTTTCAAATCACTGAAGATAATAGCCTAATTTCTCACAAAATTAGAATGTCATCAAAAAGTTAATTTATTTCAATTCTTCAATACAAAAAGTGAAACTAATATATAGAGTCATTACAAATAGAGTGATCTATTTCCAGTGTTTATTTCTGTTAATGTTGATGGTTATGGCTTACAGCCAATGAAAACCCAAAAGTCATTATCTCAGTAAATTAGAATACTTTATAACACCAGCTTGAAAAATGATTTTAAAATGCAAAATGTTGGCCTGCTGAAATGTATGTTCAGTAAATGCACTCAATACTTGGGTGGGGCTCCTTTTGCATCAATTACTGCATCAATGCGGTGTGGCATGGAGGCGATCAGCCTGTAGCACTGAGGTGTTATGGAAGCGCAGGTTGCTTTGATAGCAGCCTTCAGCTCGTCTGGATTGTTGGGTCTGGTGTCTCATCTTCCTCTTGACAAACACCCCATAGATTTTCTATGGGGTTTGTGAGGAACTAAGCCGACCGCCACACGGTAGCCCGGGTATCACAGCTTCTGATCCCACCGCCGCTACCAAATGTGAAGGACGATCCCCTTCCCTCCCACATCACCAATGGGACGTAACTCCACAGGTACAGCTCTCCGGCGCCCCCTTTGTCTCTCAGGTCAGTAAGGGAACTGCACCTAGAGCAAATGGCCGCCGGGGAGGGTGTCCTGTTACCCACTGGGTATTCTAAGATTCGTAATCAGAGTAAAAGCATCAGCCCAAGATTAATTTTATGGTTTAATTGCCTTAAGGGCGCACTAGATAATTACAGAAATATACAGTAAAGCTATACAACGTAATTTCAATGGATTTGCAGTCAGAGAAAAAATACAACGATAATGTACAAGGCTTAAAGGTATAAGCTATAGATCAATATTACCGGGTAGTATGGTCATGGGAAGGCAGGGGGCTCTGCCGTCCCCAGGTAACAGTCTTCAGTTGCTGGATAGTCCCCAAAGCATGTGTTGCTGCACCCTTGGCAAGGCAAATCAAATCTGTCCCTTGTGCTTATTGCTGCTGTGAGAAAAATGGATTGCAAGCAGCCTGTTCATGGCTACAGTTCTTAAACCTGCTAGGCCCTTCCCCTTTGCTTTGAAGCACGCATATTAACTGGCCTGCAATTCATATGGAGCAGGAAATACTGGCTTGAGTTTGAGCTATTTAGCCTATGACTGACCATCTTATTCAGACACTGGCCAAAACTAATTAGCATGTTAAAGCCCGTTTGATTCATAGTGGACATCAAAACCAGTCGTACTGGATATGCTAACAGGCCCTGTGTAGTTAGCAGTCTGTGGCTCTGTGAACTGACAAAATGGAGGCTGGTATAGGCCCTATCTAAGATGGTGGCGGTCCCGACCTCACAGGGTTGAAGTCAGGTGACTTTGCTGGCCAAGACCAGTTTGGTCTTGTTAAAACACAGTGGACCTACACCAGCAGATGACATTGCTCCCCAAATCATCACTGATTGTAGAAACTTCACACTAGACCTCAAGCAGCTTGAATTGTGGCCTCTCCACTCTTCCTCCAGACTCTGGGACCTTGATTTTCAAATGAAATGAAAATGTACTTTCATCTGAAACAACACCTTGGACCGTTGAGCAACAGTTCAGTTCTTTTCTCTCTTGGCCCAGGTAAGACGCTTCTGGCGTTGTCTATTGCTCATGAGTGGCTTGACACAAGGAATGCAACACTTGTAGCCCATATCCTGCATACGTCTGTGTGTGGTGGCTCTTGAAGCAATAACTCCAGCAGCAGTCCACTCCTTGTGAATCTCCCCAAAATTTTTGAATGGCCTTTTCTTAACAATCCCTTCAAGGCTGCAGTTATCCCGGTTGCTTGTACTCCTTTTTCTGCCAGACTTTTTCCTTCCACCCAATTTTCCATTAATATGCTTTTAATACAGCACTCTGTGAACAGCCAGCTTCTTTAGCACTGACCTTTTGTGGCTTACCCTCCTTGTGGAGTGTGTCAATGACTGCCTTCTGGACATCTGTCAAGTCAGTCTGCTTCAGTAGGCTCCACAATCATGGGGAAGAATACTAAGAGACCTTTTTAAACATATAGGAAGCCTTTGCAGGTGTTTTTTTGCTAAATATTCTAATTTATGGAGATAATGACTTTTGGATTTTCATTGGCTGTAAGCCATAATCATCAACATTAACAGAAATAAACACTTGAAATACATCACTCTGTTTGTAATGACTCTATATAATATATGAGTTTTACTTTTTGTATTGAAGAAATGAAATGAATTCACTTTTTGATGAAATTCTAATTTTGTGAGAATCACCTGTATATATAATTTATTTGGGATGTGGCTTTTAACGGGTGTGGTCTTTATTAGGCATGTGGCAAATATCTGTAAAAAATGTAATGATACGTTGGCAACCCTGAATATAGAGTTAACCTCTGTCAGAGTTTGCTCTCTGCTGTGTGATCTGGGTAGGTCTGCAAGCTATTTAAGCTTATGAAATCTTGCTGTCCACTGCCAGTTATAATCTGACTGGGCTCACAAAAATCTATTCTATTATTTCTAAACACTGTTTTTTGGTGATTACTTTGTATCTCCGTTCATACTGCACACACACAAACAAATGATACACCATTTGAAAGGTAAACTTGCCCCCTTCAGCATGGAAATAGCCAAACAAACCACACATCCACGATTTGATCACAAAATACAGTTTAAACATTAATTTTCATAAACCTGCAGTAAGGAAAAATGACCTGCAGGTGGCACCACACTACCCCAAAGCACAGTACCACAAAGCTGCTTACAGACATCGCAAACAAATCCAAACATTTGCCTTGGGGGCTTTCCAGCTTGCCCAGCCTATTTCAGCCAAATTGGAGGATTGCACACTTCACTTCAGGTGAGTCACATATGCAAACACATTTGTAAACATGCACTGCCTATTGAATTGCAAACTTGCTCCGTTCATACTCCACCAACACAAACAAATGATACACCATTTGAAAGGTCAATTGACCTGCAGGTTGCAGCACATTACCCCAAAGTACACTACCACAAAGCTGCTTACAGAAATCACAAACAAATCCAAACATTTGCCATGGGTCTTTCCAGCTTGCCAAAGTGGTTGCCCAGCTTATTTCAGGCACATTGGAGGATTGCACACTTTACTGCAGGTGAGTCACATATGCAAACACATTTGTAAACATGCACTGCTTTTTCGCTGATTACTTCGTTCACACACACAAATGATACACCATTTGAAAGGTCAATTGACCTGCAGGTTGCAGCACATTACCCCAAAGTACACTACCACAAAGCTGCTTACAGAAATCACAAACAAATCCAAACATTTGCCATGGGGTCTTTCCAGCTTGCCAAAGTGGTTGCCCAGCTTATTTCAGGCACATTGGAGGATTGCACACTTTACTGCAGGTGAGTCACATATGCACACACATTTGTAAACATGCACTGCTTTTTCGCTGATTACTTCGTTCACACACACAAATGATACACCATTTGAAAGGTAAGCTTGCCCCCTTCAGCAGGAAAAGAGCGAAACAAACCACACATTCACGATTTTATCACTAAATACAGTTTAAACATTCATTTTCATAAAACTGCAGAAAGAAACAATGACCTGCAGGTGGAAGACATTTTTTGGCCTCTACTTATCAAACCAATTTATTGTATTACCAAGCTACATAAATAAATACCTGTCCGTGTTCATCATCTCATTAAATAAATTTACATTTGACCAGCTTGCTTTTTCTGAAATTGCCTGCGCCGACGACCAATGTGTGAAAATTTTGCACGGGCCAAGCTAGCATCTTATATTAAAAAATACATTTAATGGATGTTATTAATGTAAACTGTTTGATAAAAGACTTATTACCAAAAGCAACATCCCCAGATCAAACGAAAACACACCACAGGAAGGTGCCTATCCCTGTGCTAACCTGAGCCTCCCTACCTACCAGCGGTTAGCACACTAGAACCTATGCAATGGCGCCCCCGTTCGACAATGGCTTGCCCTGCTAGCCCTGAAAAACCCTATTAATGTAGGGAAGTGAGAAAATATTTGGTAGATGGGATAGAAGAGAATTATAATGTATCAAAATCTAGATAACCCCAAAATTGTGGTTGGGAATCTATATGTATTTCTTATCTTCTATTCGTATTAGAGACAGGCCCTTCTGACTGGTGGCAGCCTGACACTAACTCTGATTGTGTAGCTCAAACAAAAGTGAACACCCTGGGACCTCGTTATTGGTGTTCCTATTAGATAGAGAGAAGACTACAAACACTAATCCTTAAGGGTATGCCACACTGAACAATATCGCTAACGGGATCGCTAAAAAACGTCACTATTTAGCGATCCCGTTAGCGATGTTGTTCAGTGCGGCATCTGCCAGCGACGAGCTTCCTGCTGTGATCTCGCTCGTCGCTGGAATCGTTCCGGACCCTATTTTCTCGTCGGCGCTCCCGCTGGGTAAGTATATATCGCTAGTGTGGCACCTTTTCTTAGCGATTTAGCGGTACTTTTGTACCGCTAAAGTCGTTAAGAAGATCGCTAACGGCGATAGCGTCGTTAACTATATCGCTAAATGTGGCCGCACTTAGCGATATAGAAACAATCCCGCTAGCGATCGCATTAGTATGCGTCGTTATCGTGATCGCTAGCGGGATTGTTTAGTGTGGCAGTACCTTTAGTCTGTGGATAATAAGTGCTGCAATATTAGATACGATCACAATCTATAGTATTTGATACTAGAAATATACTGACTCAAATCAATAAGAACTAAGTTTAAAGAATAATGGTTATAGAGACAGGAGCCATACACCCATAGCCACATACACACAGATATTTATCCCGTACAGAAAATCACATATTTTGTTATCTGATGGGTAAACAATTATTGAAATTTCAATGGCATAGCCTAGATGATCAAAGAGTTAATAGATTGCAAACAGACATCAAATGGTCAGTAGCAATGCATATATGATCTCAGAGCTAATGATTTGTGGATGAACACAGATAGTATAGCTCTCATTTGGGTCAGACATCATGCTGTATCCCATATTGCTGATCAAAATAACATCTTTACTGATCAAACTACAAAACAAAGGTGCCAAGAGTGAAAGGAACCACACAAAAACAAAAAACCAATGACACTGAAAGCTACACTGCAACTCAACGCGTTTCCCCTCTTCCAACGTTCATCAGGAGTATAATATAAAGCAAAGAGTACTTAGCTCATTGTTGTCCATAATTAAGCTCAATGGCCAGATATAAAAATCGATATTCAGGGTCAATCCCCTCTCTGGTATCCCTTGAATATATTTTTATATCTGGCCATTGAGCTTAATTATGGACAACAATGAGCTAAGTACTCTTTGCTTTATATTATACTCCTGATGAACGTTGGAAGAGGGGAAACGCGTTGAGTTGCAGTGTAGCTTTGAGTGTCATTGGTTTTTTGCTTTTGTTATTGGGTGGTTGGTTTCATTCTTGGCACCTTTGTTTTGTAGTTTGATCAGTAAAGATGTTATTTTGATCACAATATGGGATACAGCATGATGTCAGACCCAAATGAGAGCTTAACTATCTGTGTTCATCTACAATTCATCAGCTCTAAGATCATATATGCATTGCTACTGACCATTTGATGTCTGTTTGCAATCTATTAACACTATGATCATCTAGGCTATGCCATTGAAATTTCAATAATTGTTTCCCCATCAGATAACAAAATATGTAATTTTTCTGTACGGGATAACATCTGTGTGTATGTGGCCATGGGTGTATTGCTCCTGTCTCTATAACCATTATTCTTGACATTTAGTTCTTACTGATTTGAGCCAGTATATTTATGTGTGCATTCCTGATTTTTTTTTACCTCAGCTCAATTTTTTACTGTTCTTTCCGAATTTGTCCCTGCACCCATCTCCTGATTTTGACCTGACTACCCGATCATTTTCTTGCCTCTGGTTTACTCCTCCAAATTCCAGCTCTTCTAAGTAAGCAATCCAATTGACCCAATTGTAAGACCAGATCCAAGTACAGGGATTAAGGGGTGAAGGTCATAGTTCCTTTTGAATGTGCCAGACCGAGTTGCTTGCGCCAAATCTGTTCAAGGCAGCTTTTTGAGCCTGCGGCCTCTGACAGACCTGACAACATACATAAATCTATGCTATTCCCATGTTCTTTCCTCCATGCTAGAGTGCTTGTACCTGTCAAAGAGTGCATGAGATGGAATCGCCTAATAAAACTGAATACAGGCCTCTTTCAGTCTCTTCTGAAAATGTAACAGGAAATGATTAGTGACAGACATCGTGAAACATGAGCCTACAGAGAAGATGCTACAATAGTGAAGAGAAAATTTGAAAGCGCACAACCTGGTGGACCATAAACTATCAGCCCCTTATTTTTACTGTCTTAGTCTGTCGATAATTGCATTTTATCACAGTTTGTATGGAAATGTTAGAAGGTATATAGCAAAATAAATATCAATATAATTAAAATGCAATGTTATTTAAAAATAATAAAATCAGTTTTATTCTTGGCAGGTGACTGTACCAGGAGCTCCGAAGGACATGTGATATTCACAGATATTGCAGCTGATTCTCATAGTAGCACATCTGATACGTGTAAAGAGCATGTCATTTTCACAGACAGACCTCACAATCATCTCACAGAAAATCTGTCATCTGATCCTTTTCAACAAGTTCTCTCTTCTGCATCATCAAAGACAAATATGCAAAATGAAAGTCAGAGAAGTGCTGTTGAAAATGAAATAGCTTACATAGGGGACAACTCATTTTCATGCTCAGAATGTGGAAAATATTCCAGTAGTAAATCAAACCTTTTTAAACATCAGAGAAGTCACATAGGAGAGAAGCCGTATTCATGTTCAGAATGTGGGAAGTGTTTTCAAGAAAAATCATCTCTTGTTACACATCAGAGAATTCACACAGGGGAGAAGCCATTTTCATGTTCAGAATGTGAGAAACATTTTAGATTTAAAGCCAAACTTGTGTTACATCAAAGGCGTCACACAGGGGAAAAAACATTTTCATGCTCAGAATGTGAGAAATCTTTTATTCGGAAAGAATGTCTTGTTAAACATCTGAGTGTTCACACGGGAGAAAAGCCATTTTCATGTTCAGAATGTGGGAAACGTTTTAGATTGAAAGCCCAGCTTGTATTACATCAGAGAAGTCACACAGGGAAAAGTCATTTTTATGCTCAGAATGTGGGAAATGGTTTAACCGGAAAACAAATCTTGCTAGCCACCTGAGAATTCACAAAGGAGATAAGCCATTTTCATTTCCAGAATGTGGAAAACGTTATAGTGTGAAAAACAGTCTAGCAATACAACAGAAAATTCACACAGGAGAGAAGCCATTTTCATGCCCAGAATGTGGGAAATGTTTTACATACAAATCACATTTTGCTAAACATAAAAAAATTCACACAGGAGAAAAAAATATTTGGAATTGAGAGTCCTCAGTGGTTGATACCTTTTAATGGCTAACTGAAAAGATGGTAACAAATTGCAAGCTTTCGAGACTACTCAGGTCTCTTCATCAGGCAGAGACTAATACAAAACACAGGAGAGAAGTCATTTTCATGACCAGAATGTGAAAAGTGTTTTAAATGGAAAACAAATCTTGCTACACATCTGAGAATTCATGCAAGAGAGAAGCGATTTCCAAGTTCAGAATATGAAAAAAGTTATAGTGAGAAATCCCTATTTTTAAAACATCAGAGAAGTCACACAGGGGAAAAGCCCTTTTCATGCTCAGAATGTGGGAAATGTTTTAAGCAGAAAATAAATCTTGTTACCCACCTAAGCATTCACACAGGAGAGAAACGATTTTCATGTTCAGAATGTGGGAAACATTTTAGATTAAAAGCCCAACTTGTATTACATCAGAGAGGTCACACAGGGGTGAAGCCATTTTTCTGTTCAGAATATGAAAAATGTTTTAATATGAAAGAAACTCTTGTTAATCATCAGAGAATTCACACAGGGGTGAAGCCATTTTTCTGTTCAGAATATGAAAAATGTTTTAATATGAAAGAAACTCTTATTAATCATCAGAGAATTCACACAGGGGAGAAGCCATTTTTCTGCTCAGAATGTGGGAAATATTTTCGCCAGAAATCAGCTCTTGTTGAACATCAGTTAACTCACACAGGGAAGAAACCATTTTCGTGTACAGAATGTGGGAAAAATTTCATTAGAAAATTAAGACTTGTTGCACATCAGAGAAATCACACAGGGGAGAAACCATATTCATGTTCAGAATGTGGAAAATGTTTCAGGAATAAATCAGACCTTTCTAAACATCAAAGAACTCACACAGGGGAAAATCCATATTCATGTTCAAATTGTGGGAAATGTTTTCGTCTGAAATCAGTTCTTGTCACACATCAAAAAATTCACACAGAGGAGAAAACAGTTTCATGTTCAGAATGTGGGAAAGGTTTTAGGGATAAATCAGCATTTTCTGTACATCAAAGAACTCACAGAGGGGAAAAGCCATTTTCTTGTTCAAATTGTGGGAAATGTTTTAATCAGAAATCAAATCTAGTAAGACATCAGAGAACTCACACAGAGAAATAGCCATTTTTGTGTAAATCAAGTTTATTAAGGCAATAATAGCATACCACATCCATTCATATTAAGAAGACAAACAAAGAACAAATAGTAATCATCAACATGGAATTATCTATTCGTCGAATATAAATTTAATTTATATCACTACTATTGTAATATTACTTGCTATATTGACTATAATCGTAACATTGGTAAACTTATAAAGCAATCAATAAAATATTGAAAAGTTTTGATTGCTCATGAAATACAATTATTCATGCAGGTTACCAAGAGAAAGGAGTCTAGGTAAGAAGAAAGAGACGAAACATGAGAAGAAAAAGAGGGAAGATAGAGGACTAGAAGGGGGGGGAAGGAAGGGAGTTATATGATCGTAGAATCTCCAAACATTCAGAAGGGGATCAAGAATTCCATTTGACAGTTCATGGACCTTGCGTGAGCCGGGGGCAATCTGATCAGGTCATAGGGGTGTCTAATTAATAAAAATAGAACATTAAGATCCCAAAACCCATGACCCCAAACCATGGGTTTCCCTAAAAACAATCCAGGGAGCCCAAGTGTTATAAACTCTGTTCGAATCTCCAACTGTTTGGCCTATCATATGTTCCATTCGGTAAATATCGTTAAGCTCCGCAACAAACTCAGAACGAGAAGGTGACTTTTCCTGTTTCCAGCATCTGGGGATCAAGTTTCTAGCGGCTGTAAGAAAATGCCTAAGAAGACCTCTCTTGAACTTGGAGACCGATATGTCACTTAAGGATAGTAAGGCAACTTCTATTGTAGGTCTGACATTGATAATAGATAATCTATTATGTAGATCAAAGATCGCTGTCCACAAGTTAATAGGCGGACAATGCCACCATATGTGGGTAAATGTGCCCACCTGTTGTAAACATCGCCAACATATATCTGGGACCACTGGAAATATAGAGTGAACATCCGATGGGCATCTATACCATCTTGTTAGAATCTTGTTGCGCCTCTCCTGTGATCTAGAGCATAATGAAGACCTGTAGGTAAATAGAAGAATCTTTGTTCTGTCCTCAGTCTATAAAGATCTTCCCAAATCAAACTCCCATTTAGAGAAGAATAATGGAAAGTCATTATGAGGGGTTTGGCCCTCTTGAAAAAGTTTATACAACCGAGATATAGTATGGTCTGGAGGGCTCTTGGACAGGCAAAGGGTCTCGAAGGTTGATAGTGCTCTAAAAGATTTGTCTGGCTAGCTAATTTTATTATGAAACTTCTCAATTGTTCAAAAAAGAACCAGGAGCCCACCAGTGGTTCCTCTTCTTTGAAAATATCCTTTAACGACTTCATTCCAGTTCTAGTCACGTAGTGATAGACTAAAGGACAAGAGCTTCTATCTTTATTGAGAAAAGTTTTTTATATAGTCCAGCTAGAAAAGACGGATTATCATAGATGGGAGTTAAAGGACCAGGAACCGAAGAGATCTTTAGGTTTCGGCCTCCTCGATTAAGGAAAGTCACTATGTTCCTGGTAAGGAAGGGCAAAGACACATTGCCCTCACCCTCCTTTTTTGGGGACCCGACTGTTATTTGGGAATCACAGCCATGTAGGTCATTTTCTAACTCGCCCATTTTTTATTACCTTTATTATGGAATAAATCTAAGATACATGTTCCAATCGATGCGTAACTGTATAGAGCAAAATCTGGTAAACCAACTCCTCCAGTCATTTTTGAATGGCTTAGCAAAAAATAGGATATGCATGCTCTATTATGTGACCATACAAATCTAATAATCACTTTTTAAGGCGTGAGAAGGAGGCAGGTAGATACAGTGGGATTGCTTGAAAGTAGTATAAAAGACGGGGCAATTTTTATCACAATAACCCTGCCCAAACAAGAAAGCTGTAGCCTGTGCCATCTTTCCAAGTCTAATTCAGCTTTATGAAGGCAACTTTAAAATTGGCATCGTACAATTGTGATATCTTGGCTGTGATTTTAACCCCCAAATAGGTGAGAGAGTTATGACGCCAACGAAAAGGAAATGAGGCACTCAGCTGTTCTATCATGGGTGGTTTCAGGGATATGTTTAGGATCTCAGACTTATAGGAGTTAATTTTAAATTTACTAAAGTGACCGAATCTATGTAGCTCATGGATGATATTTGGTAAGCTTATAATCGGAGACGAGATATACAAGAGAACATCATCCTCAAAAAGTGCCAGTTTGTGCTCATCTGCACTCAATTTTGGCCCTTTAATTGACGGATTGTTCCGAATTGCTACTGCCAGATGTTCCATCGTTAATATGTAAAGTAAGGGCGAAAGGGGACAACCCTGCCTTGTACCATTCCGAATTGGAAAAGTGCTTGATAGTGCCACATTAGCTTTAACTTGTGCACTTGGTGATGTATACAAGACAGAGATTCTACGGAGCATGTTTTCTTTCAGACCCACTCCCTGCAGTGTCTTGAACATAAATTCCCAGTGCATCCTGTCAAAAGCCTTCTCGGCATCGATCGACAAGATGCACATGGGATCCTTCTCTCTGATAGCTCTATCTATCAGAGAAATAGTCCGTATAGTATTGTCCCTAACTTCTTGCCCTGATACAAAGCCTACCTGGTCTTGGTTAATCAGATTAGGCAATAAAGAACTCAATCTTTTTGCAATCATTTTGGCAAAAAGTATAATATCCAAGTTTATCAAACAGATTGGACGATAGCTTCTACACATTGATGGATCTTTACCAAGCTTAGGAATGACAGTGATATGGGCAGCCAGTGAATGTGAATGAAAAAAAACTCCAGATGAAATATAGTTACACTATTAAGGATTATTGGGCTTAATAAGGTGGAGAACTGTTTATAAAAACCTGCTGTATATTCGTCCGGACCCGGGCTCTTCCCTTGTTTCAATTCCTTAACGGTCTCGGAAACCTCCTCCAGGGAGAAATCCGCTTATAATTCTAGCAATCTATCTTCTGGTATCGCAGGTATATTAGTTTGTTGTAGATATAATTTAATTTAATCCCGAAGTAAATGGGTTGGCAAATCTTTATAATGGCCACCAATGTTGTAAAGCTCCTTATAATAGTCACTAAAGCTTGATAAAATGTCTCTTGTGCTATGTACTTTCTTACCTTCTTTGTTTTTGATGCAAAGAATGTAAGTGTTTGATGTGCGAGGATTAATAATTCTCGCCGTTAATTTGCTACTCATATTTCCATATTGGTAAAATCGATTTTTGAGGCGCTCTCTGAATTGCCGTGATTTCTCATCTATTATAGGAAGTAGTCTTTGCCTCAGTGTGGATAAATGCGCCAAAGTGTCGGCTTCTAAGTCCTGTTTATGTCTGTTATCTAGAATTTGAATTTGTCTAGATAATTCAACTATTTCAGTCGCTCTGGGTCTCTTTAGACGCGCCCCATATAAGTACACCTCTCAGGACACTCTTTTATGTTTCCCATTTGACAGAGGGGAATGTGGGATCTACCTCGTGATCTTCTTTGAAGTTAATTATTGTACGTTCAAGATCAGACCTGCATAGAGGGTCCTGAAGGAGGTTTTCTTTCTATCGCCAGGAAAATCCTAATTTGACTGGAGCGTGAAGAACCATTGAGAAGTAAATTGGAGCATGATCCGACCATAATATGGACTCTATGTCAGCCTCTACCGGCAAGTCCAGTAAACTATGTGAAATAAAATAAATAGTCAATTCTGCTATAAGTATTGTGGACTCAAGAGAAGAAACTGAAATCCCTGACATCAGGGTGAAGAACCCTCCACACGTCTACCAACCTCAGGCTAAACATCTGTTTTTTTATTTGGATGATGGAGGAAGAAGAATAGGAAGATTTACCGGAAGAAACATCAACAGTGGGGTTCATGGGAGTGTTGAAGTCCCCCCCGAGAATCACAGGAGAGGAGCCAGCCAACTCCGCAAGACGTCTTTTGCATTCAGCACCAAATTTCTGTTGGCCCTGATTCGGGAAATACACATTGGCTATTAAAAGTTTATGGGACCCCAACGAAACTAACAAAAAGATAAATCTGCCTTCGGAATCTATTATTGAGTCAACGATCTCTGGTGTAAAGGAGTTGTGGCAAGCTATTGAGACGCCTCTGAACTTGGCATGTGGGTTCGGGCTATGGAACCATTTAGGGTAGTGTTTTGACGTACACTGTGGAATTGATCCAGATTTAAAATGAGTCTCCTGTAGTAAAAGTACTGAGGCTCTTTGTTTATGACTAGAGTACAATATCTGCCTTCTCTTTTCGGGAATATGGAGCCCCCTGGTATTAAAAGAACAAAATTAAATTTTATCCATGTTCTTGATAACCACTAACACCAACCACATCTGAATGACTGCCCTTGAAAGAGATCCCCAATAATGATATGTAATCAAACAAGCAGGGGAATTGGGAAGGGAAAAGAAAGGGAAAAAGATAGAAGGAAATGGGAATAGTTAGAAAAAAAGTAAAAGAATGCAATATTGTACAGAGACAAACATTGCTTTTGAGTTTTTCTACCGGTACCGGCATTGGTAAGCTACTACCAGTGCACCACTCTAGGAGGGAGAAAGCCTAGGACGAGCAGGGCCCCCTCCTGAAATCTCCCTCCCCCCGAATAAACAGGTCAGAGAAAAAAAAACCCTCCTCTAGATAAGAAGATGAACCGACGAGAAAAAGAATTCCATGTAAAGCAGAAATATGGTCAACACCCGAATCAAAAAAAAGAAAAAGACATAAGTATTTAACGGGTGGGACTAAGTAAGACCCCATATTACGAGCATATGAATGTCTCTTCTACATTTCACACATCTGGGGGGAGAGAGAAACCCCCCTCTTCTAGGTAAGAAGATGAATCGAATAAGAAAAAAATCCATGTAAAGCAGAAATACGTAACCAGTATTTCCCGGGTGAAGCGAAATGAGACCCCGTGTTACAAGCATACAAATATCTCCTCCTTATTTCACACATCTAGAGGGAGGGAAAGAAAAAACAAAAAAAAAAAACAGCAAACAGGACCTGTTAATTACTATAAAACAATCATGAATTAAACAGAAGTTGAAATATTGAGAACAAACAGGCAAAACTATCAGCCAATTTCATCTGGGTCAGTCTTGAACTATGCAGAGAACAAATAAAAAATTATTGGGTTATCAGGTTACGCTGGATGGATTTCTGCAGCTGCTTCTCTTCTTGGGATGTCGTACTGTAAGCCATCTCGGCAGTGCCTCTGGAAGAGCATGAGTTAATGGCCATTCGGGAGATTAAACATTGATAAATCAAAGGGTCCCAGGAAATTGGCCAGGTCTCCAATGTGCCGGAAAGTGGCCGTTTTACCTCCCTTAAAGGTCGTCAGTTTGAAAGGGTAACCCCATCTGTATGTGAGCCGCCCGCCAGGGCCGTGGGGTACTCGGCACCGAGCCCGTCGACTTCTATGGGGGATGTCATGGGCAGCCACGGCTCGGTCCGTGGCCCTGGGCGCTCACCAAAAAGGGGAATATTTACAGGGGAATAGTGTTCGTGTAGTTTGTCGTGACGCCACCTGTAGTACCTGGTCAGTGTGACCAGCGCTGCTGTGCAGGTCCTCTGGAAGGGATGGTGTTGTGCAGCTAGTTGTTAAGTCTCCCACAGGTGAAACGGAGTCCTTCCAGGGCAGGTAGATGAAAGATGTAGTAATGGTGCAGGAGGGATGTAGCAGAGGGGAGTGTGCGTCGCTGAAATAATCAGGAAACAGTTCTGTTGCAGTTTCAGGGTTTTTACTCGCAGTCTGTTGTGCACACAGATTCCAGCCGGGCGCTGGGTCCTCCAAGAGGGTGGTCCAGCAACCCTCAGGTAAGTTAGTCGCACTTCCAAAGACTCCCTTTTGTATGTTCCTTTCTGGCTTCTTCTCTAGGTGCTACACTCCTCACTTCCATGCACCCGCCACCACAGAGCCCTCGGACGAGGTAGTATTGGGTCCTTTCAGTTACCAGTCTGGACTGGTGGTTGCCGAGGCCACCCAGTACGGAAGTCCTGGACGTACTTAACCCCTAAGCTTCCTCCCGGTGAGATTATGGTGGCTAGTGGCCCCTTGAAGAGACCCACTGTTCTCGGTGTTACTAGCGGAGCTGAACTTTCCCACTAGTCTAGGGACCGTTCCCCGATGTTCGCCTAGTCCTCCTGCTTCAGGATGGGGCACAGCCTCAGTTGCTGTCTCGCCCTGGACCCTTTCGCTCTCCTCAGCAAGGCTCCCTGAGGTGGACTCAGAGGAGCAGCAGGCCAGTCCAGTACCCACACACTGACTGCATGGCTCAAACTGGATTCTCTCATCTCACATGCAGCCTAATGCTGCCTAAGCCCCTCCCACCCGTCTAGCTACACCCTGTTCTAACCAGTCTGAGTAAGACCATCCTCACGAAGGGTCCGCCTGCACTCAGCTAGCATGATGTGTGATGGATGCAGTGGTTGGAGTCAATGGGGTGCTTCCTCCTTACCTGAGAGTCAGGTGCCACACCGCTGGGTGCGATGCAACATCTCTGTGGCGACTGGACCCTAAGGGCGCCACATTTGCAATGTCTCTCTCTTTTAATTCAAATCTTTTGAACTGTGCCGTCTAGATCGGAGAAACCAATTGATTCAGGTAAGCAACGGATACGAATGTTTTTCTTTCTATTAAGATTTTCCAAGTCCTCCAAACCAGATGTAAGTTCCTCAATTTTAAAGGTATGCTCAGTTATAACATCTCTGTAGGCCTGAAGTTCGTGATGAATATCGTCCTGGGCTTTTTCCTCGTCTTCAATTTGAGAAGTAAATTCCGCCTTCAAGCTATTTATCTCTTTTTTATACGATTTTTCTAGTCTGCAAGTGAACCCTTCCAAGTCAGTATTGGTGGGTAATGCCCTTATATATTTACTCAGCTCGACTATACACATTTCGTCATTGATAGCAGAGTCCTCTTCACAATCCCCCTTTGATTTCGCGGGAGAGCTATGTGAACTTGAAGACCCTCTCAAGGGAGAGCCGTCTAAGAGCATGGCCTGAGAAAATGAAGATCTTGTACTCCTGGTCTGTGGGGTAGGGTTGAGAAAACGCTTCATATCCTCAGAGAGAGATTCCTTAAGTTTAGCTTTGCTTTGCCCAGCTGTTCGTCTAGGTTTTCCCATAAATGATCACGGCTGTTATTAATTCAAAGATAGGTTTGGGAGGGTCAGGGGGGTAGGGTGATTAAACCATCAGACCCTGCTCATCGTCAGCAAGCCACCTGCAAATTACAAGGTTGTTTATTTAACTATGCATTGGGGGCATGGGCCAAGTCACATAATATCTCTTTCAATAGGGCTTTGTGTAAAAGAGAGAGGGTTTCAGAGGCTATTTGCAATTTTGATATTTCACCTCTAGATGTCGCTGAATGCTCAATAATAGCCGGGTGTAATGTCCATTTAAAAGCGTGGTTCTTTTCAGCTCTAAGCTCTAAACAAAAGAAAAAAAAAACAAAAAACCCTGTATGTCCGTGAGAACCGCCAACCAAATATGTCACACTGCTGGAGGTACAAGAACTACCCCACAAGTGAGAGCAAGCACCTCTATCCACTGACTGTAGTCTCCTCTAGCTGTAGGGACAGGCCTCCTTCTCTGACTCCAAGCCTCCCAAGATGGCGGCCTCTCCCCGCGGCGTGAAACCCCGGGACCAGACACACAGCAGCGGGCACCATCAGGCACCCCAGCGGACGATGGCTCCCCCGCGACTCTTCCTCACCGCTGACCCAGAACCTGCACCCAGTCCAAACAGGCGATCCTCCAGCTCTGGGCCCCCGAGGCAGGTACACCAGCGGAGCCTCCTGGCACGCCAACAACTGTGCCGCCGGCACGGACCTCTCCTACCTTCACACACAGAAGTCCGAGATGTGTAAGCGGCGGACCAATGCATGGCCACAATCCCACTGCAGCTCCCGCTGAGGAACAATCTTGTTTGTCCAGTGCCACAGGTAAGCGCTGTATCCGTCCTCAAGAGGTTTCTTGCAATGGCGGCGGTGATGAAGGAGAGCACGGGCCTTGCTAGCCGCGTTATAGGCCCAGCACCCACCGCTCCAAGAATTTCCTGTTATCGTTGCTCTCCCTCCTCAGTCCCCTGGGCAAGTCTCGGTGGTCAGGGAGCCGACAATGATGGTTTTAAAGCTGGATATCTTAAGTCTTCTCAGGAGATCTCTGGCATGTGACCTTCCTCATCGGCTGTTGGGCACGCCCCCCGAAATAGCCATTTTTAATTGTTTAATTGACATGTACTAGAAAAACATATAAGTTATAGTAAAGTCACTCATTTACAAATGAAAGGAAAAGCAACTTAGTACACTAAATGGTCATTTGTAATTGGATACATTTTCTAATAACCATTTGTTATTGTGCATGACAGCGCAGCAGACACTGTTTCTAATCTTATAGATGCCTCTCCACTCCATTACTAATCCATGGACTTGATATCACCAGACAATGCAAAGGTGACATCGACCCCACAAATATGAACCCCACTTGCCACTGCTAAAAGGCAAGTGGGAAAAGCCATGCAAAACACCAGAATTGATGCATTTAATAGATGTGCCTTTTCTGGGCGGCTGTGGGCTGCTATTTTTAGGCTGGGGGGAGCCAATATCCATGGCCTCTTACCAGCCTGAGAATACCAGTCCCCAGCTGTTTGCTTTAGCAAGGCTGGTTGTCAAAAATTTAAAAAAAACAGCGTGGAGACTCCTCTATTCTTGATAACCAACCTTGCTATATCTGAGGGCTGCAGCCCCCAGCTGTGAGTTTTGCCTGGCTGGTTATCAAAAATACAGGGTGTAAGGTTCTTTGTACATGTTCTTGAAACTCAGTTTTCCGTCAGCCATTTTGCTTTCTGTCTTGCTGCAGCTATCTTGCCCTCAGTCAATATGGAGTTTTCAGCTTTCATGTTCCCGCCCTGATTCTCTCCCTCTTGCTTCTTAAGCAGCCACAGCTGAGCAATCAGTGCTTCAGAATCTAGCCTGCAGTGAACCTGTGACCTGACTCCTGGAAGCCTTGGACTATGTACTCCAGCTATTCCTACTGAGGAACTCTGAACACTTGTGGACTCTGGAACCCTGCTCTTTGAAAGATTCACGCTTGCATGGACTTACGGTAACAGAGAAGAAGATCCTGAACCTGTTGTGGAGAGTGATTGCTGAGCTTAAGTTACTCTGGCCTGCTGTGTCTCCTGCTTCTGTATCTGCAAACTGTGTGACTATTTTTTGCCACTTGTATGAAGTAATACAAGACCTTCTATATCAAACCTGTGTCTCATGTATTTTCATCGCACCCAAGCACAAGACGCTATATGAACTGTACTACATACATTACAAGATTCTGAAGCCAAAACGTTAGTGTCTGCTGGGTCTGGGAAGGCTGTGTCTGCTGTAACTGTGGATATCAGACGTCCAGTTGTACTTTCTGTGATGACAGTGGTTGTGACTTCTCACAACCATTCCAGGTGAGCAATTCCCTTAAGTTTTTTTTTTTCTGCAGTGTTACCACAGGTAAACACTATTGTTTTTTTTTTTTTTCTCTTCCCTCTTTTGTGTCTGCTGTAACTGTGGATATCAGATGTCCGGTTGAACTTTCTGTGATGATAGTGGTTGTGACTTCTCACAACCATTCCAGGTGAGCAGTTCCCTTAATTTTTTTTTTCTCTCTGCAGTGTTACCACAGGTAAACACTATTGTTTTTTTTTTTCCTTTTCTCCTCTCCTTCCAGTACTCCTGTCTTAAAAGATCTGGAAAATGGAGGCCCGCATAAAGGAACTTTGCGGAGTGACTGATAATATCCTTGCAGATTTACAGACTATAAAAACCCGTTTTACAAACCTACAGGACCTCACTAATCACAATTTGCAAGTGTTTGGACAGACTGCCCAGGATTTGCGAGCCAGGATTGAGGTTCTAGAGGAGCGAGTCCAGGCTCCTGCCGTAGCCCCAAGTTCTGGGATTCCCAAGTTACCCCCTTTTCGTTTTGGCGGTGAACGTGAAAAATTCAGGGGATTTATTAACCAATGCAATCTGTTTTTTTCTGCACATGCTTCACAATTTCCCACTGAACGATCTAAAGTGCTTACTATAATTATGTTACTTACCAACAAGGCTTTGATGTGGGCAAACCCTCTGATTGAGACTGAGGATGAATGTTTGGATCATCTTGATGCTTTCATTTCAGCCATGGGGCAGGTGTTTGATGACCCCAATCGAGGTGCAACAGCTGAAGCAGCCATGTTAACTTTGCGCCAAGGTAAGCACTCGGTAGCCGAATATGCCTTGGATTTCAGGAGATGGGCCCTTGATACCACCTGGGACAGTTCCGCCAAAAAATCTATTTTTTGAAAGGGGTTGTCTCCACTAATTAAGGATGAACTTGCTCGTGCCGACCCTCCCACTGCGTTAGGTGACTTTATTAACTACTGCATCCGCATTGATGCTCGCCTGACTGAACGCAGGCAAGAGAGATGGTTCGAAAGCAATCGCACTAACCTTTTCCTACCTTCCTCCCCAGCTAAGGAACCTTTGAGTAGGATCACACGGGAACCTGAACCTGAACCCATGCAGGTAGACTCTTTACAAAGACGGGTTAGTGATGCACGCAAGGAACATCGTTTTAAGGAAAATCTATGTTTCTATTGTGGTAAGTCAGGGCACTTCATTATAAACTGCCCCAGCCGTTCTCGTAAGACTACTGCAGCACTCATTCACTGTGAGTGTTGCGAGAGGAGATCTGTCAGGTCCGAGCCTCAGGCTCCAGAGAGATCTGCAGCAACAGATCTTGATTTCTCGGACTTAAACTCCGTTACTTCTGAGGACGATGACTGTGTAAACGCTGCAATTTTTCAAGTTTCCTCAGCGGTGTCCCAGCTGAGTTGTAGGAAAAACAATTCTCATTGCTTCCTTTCCATCAAACTCTGGGTTAACTCAGTCTGGGTGTCTAGCTCTGCTATGATCGACTCAGGGGCAAGTGGGAATTTTATGGATGTCTCCTTTGCTCTGAAACAGGGGATACGTTCAGTGAAGAAGGCTACTCCAGTACAGATGGAAACTGTGGATGGCTCCCTGCTGACCTCTGGACCAGTGGATCAGGAAACGGAGCCTTTGAAGGTCCTTATGGGTAAAGATCATCAAGAGAAACTGTCCTTTATGCTTATCTCTTCTCCCCACTTTCCCATTATTCTAGGGCTACCATGGCTGCAGGCTCAGAACCCTACCATTAACTGGGAGACCAAGGAATTACACTTTCCAGAGAAACAGATGAGTCCAGAAGTTTCAGCTTGCTCTGTTCCTAAAGGAACCATGTCAGTCCCTGAACTACCAGCTGTATACCAGGACTATGTGGATTTATGTGACAAGAAGAACGCTGACCAGCTTCCCCCTCACCGTCCATATGATTGTCCAATTGAATTATTGCCTGGAGCAGAGATACCTTTTGGTAAGATCTACCCCCTGGCGGGGCCTGAGCTAAAGGCTTTAAAGGATTACATAGAAGAAAATCTAGCCAAGGGCTTCATACGCCCCTCTTCATCTCCTGCAGGTGCACCCATCTTCTTTGTGAAGAAGAAAGATGGATCTCTGAGACCCTGCGTAGACTATAGGGAACTCAATAAGGTTACTATTAGAAACCGTTATCCATTGCCTTTAATCCCTGAGTTATTGGAGAGAGTGCGGCATGCCAAAATTTTCTCTAAATTGGATCTCCGTGGGGCCTATAACTTGGTCCGTATTAGACCTGGGGATGAATGGAAGACTGCATTCAGGTCACGCTATGGACACTTTGAATATCTAGTTATGCCTTTTGGTCTGAGTACCGCCCCAGCCACTTTCCAACACTTGGTGAATGACATCTTCAGGGATCTCCTAGATACATTCGTGGTGATTTATTTGGATGATATTCTAATTTTTTCTAACTCCACAGAGGAACATCATGGACATGTGAGAATGGTCTTGGAACGTCTAAGACAAAACCATCTTTACATCAAACTTGAAAAGTGTGAATTCCATAGGACCGAAATTCAATTTCTGGGGTATGTACTGTCTACACAAGGAATTAGTATGGATGGAAGTAAGACCCAAGCCATCAAGGATTGGCCAAGTCCTAGAAATGTGAAGGAGGTGCAGCGCTTCATCGGGTTTGCCAATTTCTATAGACGTTTCATTAGGAATTTCTCTGAGGTAGTGTCACCTATCACCCAACTTACCTGGAAAGAGTCTAGGTTCTCCTGGACTCCCCAAGCCCAGGAAGCATTTTCTCGTCTAAAAGATAAATTTACCACCGCACCTATCTTGGTACATCCCAACCCCGAACTTGCCTTCATAATAGAGGTGGATGCTTCAGATTGTGCCGTTGGAGCTATACTCTCTCAGAGAACAGCAGTTGTCTTCGGCTGAGAGGAACTACGATGTGGGCAATAGAGAGTTGTTGGCCATTATTGCCACCTTCAAAGAATGGAGACACCTTCTTCAGGGTGCTGCACAGCAAATAGTCGTCCTGACAGACCATCGTAACCTTGAATTTATCAGGTCGGCTAAGTGCCTGACTCCTCGCCAGGCTCGCTGGAATCTTTTCTTAAACCAATTTAATTTTGTAATTTCTTATAGACCAGGATCGCGCAATGGAAAGGCTGATGCACTCTCTAGGATTCATTCAGCAGAGACCCGTCCACTTGCTCCTCCTAAGACTATTCTTCCTGACTCTAGATTTCTGGGAGTGATTCATAATCAAGACCTACTTAAGGACATCAAGGAAGCATACCATGCGGATTCCTTGTTGGCACAACCCCCAAGGGACGTAAGTCTTGTCTTTAAGAATGGTGTGTGGATTCTGGGACAACGTCTGTATATTCCTGAAACAGTCAGATTGAGAGTATTGCAACTCATTCACGATTCCAAGATAGCTGGGCATAGAGGAATTCTAAAGACACAGGAATTTCTTTCTCGTTTCTTTTGGTGGCCCACTTGCAGGAAGGATGTTTTAAACTATGTTACTTCATGTGAAGTCTGTGCAAGATGCAAAACACCTCGCTCCTCACCAACTGGTCTGTTACAACCTCTTCCCACCCCGTCCCGCCCGTGGGGATCCATTTCTATGGACTTCATTGTGGAGTTACCAACCTCTCAAGGGAAAAACACCATTCTAGTGGTGGTTGATCGTTTAACAAAGGCAGCTCATTTTATTCCTTGTGTCGGCTTACCCACTGCAAAACAGACATCAGATTTGATGATTAAAGATGTGTTTCGCTTACATGGAGTACCGGATGAGGTTATTTCGGATCGAGGGGTGCAATTCACTTCAAGGTTTTGGCAAATTTCTGTGCAGCATTGGACATTAAAGTAAACCTTTCTTCTGCTTTTCATCCCCAGACTAATGGACAGACCGAACGAACCAATCAAACTCTGGAGCAGTATCTCCGCTGCTTTATCTGCCACCTACAGGATGATTGGGTGGATCTACTTCCATTGGCTGAGTTCTCTTATAACAACTCTCAGAGCGCCTCCACTAAGCAGTCTCCTTTTTACTCCAATCTAGGTTATCATCCTAACATTCTTCCACGATTTCCCATAGAAACGCCTTTACCAGCAGTGGCCGAAAGAATCACGTCTTTACAGAAGAATATGGATCTTCTAAAGGAGAATCTGGAATTGGCTCAGGAAAGGTACAAGAAAGCAGCAGATAAATTTCGTAAACCTGCACCAGCTTTCAAGGTAGGAGACCTGGTCTGGCTGTCAACCAGAAATCTTAAGTTAAGGATTCCATCGTCTAAGTTGGGACATAAGTACATTGGACCCTATAAAATCAGTAAAATTATAAGTGCCATTGCTTGTCGTCTTCAACTGCCTAGAACTATGAGAATCCACCCTGTCTTTCATGTATCCCTACTAAAGGCTGCAACACCCAATACGTTTCCTGGACGTTCTTCTCCTTGCCCTGACCCAGTGCTAGTCGATGGTCAGGAAGAATTTGTGGTGGAAAGAATTCTAGATTCCAGGTTATACAGAAATCAGTTACAATATTTGATTAAATGGCAGGGCTACCCAGTGGAGGACAACTCATGGGAACCAGTCAATAACGTTAATGCTCCTCGTTTGCTCCGCCAGTTTCATCAGAGGTACCCAGACAAGCCTGGTCTGAGGCCATCCGGAGGTTGTCCCTAAGGGGGGAGTAATGTAAGGTTCTTTGTACATGTTCTTGAAACTCAGTTTTCCGTCAGCCATTTTGCTTTCTGTCTTGCTGCAGCTATCTTGCCCTCAGTCAATATGGAGTTTTCAGCTTTCATGTTCCCGCCCTGATTCTCTCCCTCTTGCTTCTTAAGCAGCCACAGCTGAGCAATCAGTGCTTCAGAATCTAGCCTGCAGTGAACCTGTGACCTGACTCCTGGAAGCCTTGGACTATGTACTCCAGCTATTCCTACTGAGGAACTCTGAACACTTGTGGACTCTGGAACCCTGCCCTTTGAAAGATCCACGTTTGCATGGACTTACGGTAACAGAGAAGAAGATCCTGAACCTGTTGTGGAGAGTGATTGCTGAGCTTAAGTTACTCTGGCCTGCTGTGTCTCCTGCTTCTGTATCTGCAAACTGTGTGACTATTTTTGCTACTTGTATGAAGTAATACAAGACCTTCTATATCAAACCTGTATCTCATGTATTTTCATCGCACCCAAGCACAAGACGCTATATGAACTGTACTACATACATTACACAGGGTAACCAATGCCAATTTTTTTAAATTTATTTACAGCTCAGGTGCCGACAGATGAATACTCCCATCAGCCTCTCCTCCTCTCACTGTTATTATTAGCGGCAGCAGGCATTAGTTGATGGGAGCATTAGTCCCATCAGCCGACACCAGAGACCGGAGGTAAACTTTATACCTCCGATCACAGCTGCGGGCTTACGCTGTCATTTGACAGCATGGTAATCGTGCCTGTTTGACTGGTGGTAATGATTTTACCGCCAGTTAGAAGCAGTGTTTGTTGCACTGTCATGCATATGACAATGCAACAAACACCCAGTGTTCAGGCAGCCGAGTCCAAACAGTAACATGGACTTACTTGTGAAATATGTGTTTGGTGTCCGACCCTGAACAGTAGGTGTTCGGTACGGACACCGAACTTTACTGGTCGGGTTTGCCCATCTCTATCCACAATACATTTTATTGTACCACCTCCTCATACAGGAAAATGTACAGATACAATAAAAAAAATCATATAGCCTTGTTTCCTAAGGCCTCTTTCACACATCCGTTTTTTTGTATCAGGCATGATCCGGCGTGTTGTTAAAAAAACGGATCCGGTACCGGATGCGTTTTTTTTACCATTGACTTTCATTAGCGCCGTATCATGCCTGATGTCATTGCGTTGTATCCGTTTTTGTCCGGATCCGGCAGAAATGTACATTCCGGCGGCCGGACAAAACGGTGCATGTAACGTTATTTTTGTTTGCCGGAGCCGCCTGATGTGCCTGAAGCGGTGCATCAGGCGGCCGGAAACAATAGAAGTCAATGGAACTGGATCAGATTTTTGTGCAATCCGTCAAAAGTCTGATCCGGATTCTGGAAACCAAGGTCTACTACTACTACTACTACTACATTTTCCAGTGTCTCCGGGCATCCAAAGCTCTCTTTTTCTGGGTTCAAAAGTTCAGGTCGGATCCAGCAAAAAAACGGATCCGTTGCATCAGTTTTTTATTTCAGTGCCGGATCCGTCCCTTCAGGTGTTCGACGGATCATGCCTGATACAAAAAAACGGATGTTTGAAAGAGGCCTTAATGTACTGCTCCAGTCTGTGCTGTGTGAGGACTGAGGCTCCACACAGAAGGCACGATGATATCGCTTGCCATGCCAAAACTTAGACACGCTGGCTGAATGATGGAGCAGCAACAAGCTGATGGCTCCCTGTTCCACCATTGTATGCAACTGGATCTGTGTCCTGAAGATGCAGATACCATTGGACTTGAGAATGTTCAACATTGGATGAGAATAGTTGAGAATCAAATAGTTGCCTTGAAAATTGACCCAATTTCGTACAATGTGTTTTGAGTAGGGTTGAGCGATACTTTCCGATATCAAGAAGTTTCGGATCGGAATGGGTATCGTCGATACCCCAAAAGTATCGGCGATACCCGATTCCGATACCGGAAATCCAATGCAAGTCTATGGGACAGAAATATTGTAACTAAAAAAAACCCTTTCTTTCCTTGTAAACACTAAATATACACACATAGAATACATATATATATATATATACATGTCATTGTGACATATATATATATATATACATATATTTATAATTTATACACTTCTACATAGTAATATAGCCTCTGATTCAATTGCCGGGTAATGCCTGCTTTTGTGAAAATACAGAAGCACCCGACATGAAATGACACATGGTTTACATAGAGTTAACCATGTATTTTCATGTAGTTTGATATCTGATTTTCACAATTACATGAGTGTATGTGTGCAAAATTTCACACCTGTAGGGGTTAATTAAAGGTGTAAATTCGTTGTAAAAAAAATGGACTTTTTTGCTACGAATTTACACCTTTAATGTTAGTGAAAACAATATATCAAACAACTTGAAATGACATGGTTAACTCTATGTAAACCATGTGTCATTTCATGTCGGGTTCTGCATTTTCACAAAAGCCGACAATTGAATTAGCGGCTATTATACTATGTAGAAGTGTATGAACTATAAATATAAATATATATATATATATGTGTCACAAATTCAATGACGTATATATATATATGAGGTGTAAAATTGTTGAAAAAAAATGCGTGGGCTCCCGCCCTATTTTCTCAACCAGACAGACAAAGCCAGCGAGTGGGGGCAGATAATAATAGCCCAGAGAGGGACCATTATTTTTGGCCCACCCCTGGCTACTAACATCTGCCCCAGACACCCCAGAAAAGACAAATCTATAATTAGATTCGCCCTTTCTGGCACTTTGCCCGTCTATTCCCATTGCCCTGTAGCGGTGGCGAATGGGTTAATAAGGGGTTAAAGCCACCTTGCTATTGAAAGGTGACCTTAAGCCAGGTTAATAATTGAGAGCTGTCAATTAGACAACTATCAATTATTAATCCTATTGCATGAAATAAAAATAAAACACACACACATTAATTAAAAATCATTTTAATGAAATAAAGACACATGTTTTTGACCATCTTTTATTTTACTGCAAAAACCATTTCCTGTAATAAAAATAAAATAAAAAAGCAAAATTATTCTTACCTATCCCATGCACAGTCAGGTCCCACGGTGTAATCCATCAGAAAGGGTTAATGTTTACTGCAGGGACCGCAGCTAATGCTGCAGCCTCACAGTAAACCCCCGAATGAATGAGCTCCTCTCCTGGCTGACAGGAGAGGAAGTGGAAAGCTTAATTGATTGCTTTCCACTTTCACTTCAGGTCAGCCAGGGACACCATCAGTGACGTCAGAGGGAACCGATTAACAAAAATAGGGGTTCCCTTCGAAAAAAAAATGGCGTGGGGTCCCCCCTATTTTTGTTAACCAGCCTGATGAAGCAGACTGCTGAGGCATGGTATTTAAGGCTGTTAAGGAGCCAATATCCATGGACCTTGCCAGCAGCGTCGGACTGGAGTACCTTGGGCCCACCAGAGAAAAATTATTCTTGGGGTCCACTATCATACATCCCAACCTTTGAAGAAGGGAAAGAGGGACAAAGGCTGTGGCACGCTGTGCCTGCTGCAGCAAATTTTAGGCCATGCCACGTTGCACCACAGACTGTCCAGGAGTTGTTGGATGCTTTAGTCCAGGTGTGGGAGGAGATCCCTCAGGAGACCATCAGGAGCATGCCCAGAAGTTGTAGGGAGGTCATACAGCATACCTCCCAACTTTTGAAGACAGGAAAGAGGGTTAAAGGCTGCGCGCCGCCGCAAATTTTAGGCCACGCCCGACCACACCCATTTCACAACTAATCACACCCATATCCTTTCCCCAACCGTACCCATTTAGCACTGCTGATCACACTGACTGGTAATGAGGGCACAGTGGCTGGCATTATGGGCACAGTGGTTGGTACTGAGGAAAAGAAAGAAAAAGCAGCGAGAGAGAAAGAAAGGAGAGAGAGAGAAAGAACAAACAGAGAAAGAGAGGAAAGAAAGAAAAGAGAGCGAGAAAGAAAGAACAGAGAAAGAGAGAACAGAGAGAGAAAGAAAGAACAGAGAGCGAGAAAGACTAGAGAGTGAAAGAAAGACTAGAGAGAGAGCCAGAGGCGTAGCTAGGGTTTTGGTTTAGTGGGGGCGAAACTTCTGAGTGGGCCCCTAACCAGAGAACCTCGCTGTTGCCAAAAATAATCTATATATAAAAAGACCAATATTGATATCACCGCCATATGGTCTGTGGTAAATAATACCAGTCCTACAGAACATATAATAGATTACAGAGCAGGTATAGATAATGACTTACCGCTGATGTTCTTTCTAATGGAATTGTTCACTTTTCATGTCTTTTACATCTGGCCCAGACCGACATGACGACTTCTCCAGCCAGGACTCGACTACAGAGAATACAACAAAGACATGTTTCACTTCTCATATTTTCAGCACTGTACTGTCACCTATTGGACTATTCCCAACCTGCACAAACTCCTCATCCTGCTGATACCCCAATACTGAGCCGCTGCTGCCGTATGTGTCCCTATTACTGCACCTGATACCCCAATACTGAGCCGCTGCTGCCATATGTGTCCCTATTACTGCACCTGATACCCCAATACTGAGCCGCTGCTGCCATATGTGTCCCTATTTCTGCACCTGATACCCCAATACTGAGCCGCTGCTGCCGTATGTGTCCCTATTACTGCACCTGATACCCCAATACTGAGCCGCTGCTGCCATATGTGTCCCTATTTCTGCACCTGATACCCCAATACTGAGCCGCTGCTGCCGTATGTGTCCCTATTACTGCACCTGATACCCCAATACTGAGCTGCTGCTGCCGTATGTGTCCCTATTACTGCACCTGCTGTGTGGTTCTGTGTGACCTCTAAATTCTAAAGCACCCCTCTAGAATATAGTAATGCCGGGTGCAAGTGCCCTAGAAAACAGTGCCCACATCTTGTCCCCTAGACTGTAATAATGCCCTGTGTGCCCCTTTGACAGTCACAGTAACCCGAGTTCCCCTATAACAATAAGTGTCCACTTTACATTAAATAATGTCCCAAGTCTCCCCTGAACATCTCCCCTATACACAGAATAATGCCCCTCACTGGATATATACTGACCCCTTAATGTCCCCAAACTATTTAATGGGTCCAACACTGTATGATGGCCCCTAGATAGCATCCATACAGCATAATACACCAGATAGTCCTCAATATAGTATAATGCACCCCCATAGGCAGCCTCTATATTATAATAAACCCCCATAGGCAGAGTCTATAATATAATGCACCACCATAGGCAGCCGCTATATTATAATGCACCCCCATAGGCAGCCTCTGTAGTATAATGCACCCCCATATACAGCCTCTGTAGTATAATGCAGCCCCCATATACAGCCTCTGTAGTATAATGCAGCCCCATATACAGCCTCTGTAGTATAATGCAGCCCCATATACAGCCTCTGTAGTATAATGCACCCCCCATATAGAGCCTCTGTAGCATAATGCAGCCCCATATACAGCCTCTGTAGTATAATGCAGCCCCATATACAGCCTCTGTAGTATAATGCACCCCCCATATAGAGCCTCTGTAGCATATTGCAGCCCCATATACAGCCTCTGTAGTATAATGCAGCCCCATATACAGCCTATGTAGTATAATGCAGCCCCATATACAGCCTCTGTAGTATAATGCAGCCCCATATACAGCCTCTGTAGTATAATGCACCCCCCATATACAGCCTATATAGTATAATGCAGCCCCATATACAGCCTCTGTAGTATAATGCAGCCCCATATACAGCCTCTGTAGTATAATGCAGCCCCATATACAGCCTCTGTAGTATAATGCACCCCCCATATAGAGCCTCTGTAGCATAATGCAGCCCCATATACAGCCTCTGTAGCATAATGCAGCCCCATATACAGCCTCTGTAGTATGATGCACCCCCATTTACAGCCTCTGTAGTATAATGCACCCCCATTAAAAAAAAACAAAAAAAAAACAATACTCACCTCCCGGCTCCTGTGCTGCTCACTGTTCTCCCTCTCAGCGTCTGACAGCGGGCGCCGGCAGGTGACGTCATCGCGCCCGCTGTCAGACGCTGAGAGGGGGATTATGGGAGAGAAGGAGCGCTCGCTCCTTCTCTCTCTATGCGGTCAGCTGTATCGGCTGGATGCCGATACAGCTGACCCTCCGATGACGGGTGGGGGCCCACTGCTGGCACCGGACCCCCCACCACCTGTTCAGGCCCCATAGCGCGCCGGGCGGCAGAGCAGGGAGAGCGATTCTCCCTGTTCTGCCGCAGAATGTAACTATCGGCGTGCTGTGCACGCCGATAGTTACTGTAGCGTAGCTCCGGGTGGGCCTCCTCAGAGCGCGGGGCCCGGGGCCACCGCCCCGCGACCTATCCTTTCAAATCAGGGCCCACCACACAGGAGCTGGGGGCAGGGCCCACCGGAGGTTTCTCCGGTGTCCCGGTGGCTCAGTCCGACCCTGCTTGCCAGCCTGATAATGCCTGATGTTAACCAGCCAAGTAAAATGCAGACTGCTGCGGCTTGGTATTAAAAGACTGTCAAGGCCCATGGATTTTGGCCCTCAACAGCCTGATAATACCAGGCTACAGCAGCCCCACATTTGGCGCATCAAAAGATGTGCCAATTGTGGCACTTTACCCGGCTCTTCCCACTTGCCCTGTAGCGGTGGCAAGCTGGGTAATAAGGGGTTAATGTCACCGTTGATTGCACGGTGACAATAAGCCCGGTTAATAATGGAGAGGTGTCAATAAGACACCGATCCATTATTAATCCCAAAGTTTTTAAATGTTTAAAAAATAGACACAGCCAGAAAAAAGTATTTTAATGAAATAAAAGAGACAACACAGTTTTCATTAATTTTATTACTCTCTCATTCCTGCGACGCCATCGATCTCCTGGAAAAAAAGAAAAAAAACAAACCAACAGTATACCACCTGACCGACGCAGTCCATAGTAACGAGTGTCCCACGACGATCCAGCTCTGCTACATCGGAATGTCAGGCAGAGCCTGACATCCCGGCGCAGCACAGCTGCTTACCAGCTTCCCCGGCGGTGACGTCATCGGACTGCTTTACGGCCGCGATTACCCAGCAGTCACTGCAGTTATCGCGAGAAACTGCACGTGACCGCCAGGGAGAAGATGATGGCAGCCATCAAGCAGTCCAGGACGTGACCGCCGGAGATCTTCTGCCGGGTAAGTGCCGCTGACTCCTGACAGACCCGACCGACGGACACTGACCGTGACAGGAACATTCCGATTCCGGTATCCGATATGACAAAAATATCGGATCTCAGAATCGGAATTCCGATACAGCCAATATCGGCCGATACCCGATATTTGCAGTATCGGAATGCTCAACACTAGGTTTGAGTTATATATTCACATAAGGTACAATTAGAGAATAGCAGAAATATAAGCAACAAGAAATGTAGTCAGGGTCCGGATTGTCTGTTCAAGTCGTTATATTTGATACAGAGCAATAATTTGTAATTTGTGTCCTCCAGAACATATTCCTAAACCACATCATTACTATCGGAGTTGTGTACGCCTGGGAATGCCGGAAGGTAAGGATATTCACAGAGCTCCCGTCCAGTGGTCACATTACTGACCTGGCCGAGCAACCAGAGTCCTACAAATCACTTCTCTCATCTATAGTTAGTATTTCTTCTCTGCTCCTCTGCCCTGCTATTCAGTAATTTTATCATATCCAGTGTGTTTATGAATGTTTTATTACCGTTGTACAATAAAAAAAAGGTATATTGTAGCACCTTATTAGCCAGAAAATTCTTTGTAAATACTTTTGTAAACCTGCCGGAAGAAGGAGCCTCTGAAAGCTCGCATATATAATTTTTTGATTAGCCAATAAAGATATCACTCATAAAATACTTTTGTCTATTTTTTACATAAAAGTATTTATATTGTTTTAATATCATGATAACCATTTATTTATTATTTATTTATAAGTTTGGAGATTTTTTGGAATTTGATCTTCATGATGATGTCCTGCAGTTTTGTTTTATCATTGTTCATTCTTTTATATTAGGTGGTATCTTCAGCCTTCTTTTCCAGGTAGGTTATATTCACTTCTCAACATTGAAATTACAAGACCAAGAGGGACAAACTCGTAAAGTTATGCAAATTGAGGGAGTAGCAGATGTCACTATGATCTGAAAATGTTCACATTTTCAAGCATCTAGCTCCAATCTGTAGCACATGGGAGGGACATAAAAGACAGTTTGAAAGCAATTTTTTTCAGCACATGATGTCTCAAAAATCTGATCAAGTCTTTGTGACATGAATGTGTGATGCCTCCTGTTCATCGGCTAGTTATGACCTCTTGTTGCAAACAGAGAGGGACAGAATTGAACCAAGAGAACTTGGTAGACGTAGGGGGAGATGTCAGTTTTCAATGTTACATGTCCAAGTTGTTGGGAAATTAAACACAAATTGGAATTATAGATAGAGGATCACAGAGGCATACCTCTGCACAAACTAATTGGCAAATTAGAAGAATGGTGCATACTGATCACTTATGGACTTCAAGTTACAATGGGTTCAGAAAATATTCAGACCCCTTTAAATTTTCCAATCTTTGTTTCATTGCAACCATTTGGTAAATGCAAAAAAGTTCATTTTTTTCTCGTGCACACTCTGCACCCCATCTTGACTGCTAAAAACCAGAAATGATTTTTGCAAATTTATTAAAAAAGAAAAACTGAAATATCACATGGTCATACTGTAAGTATTCAGACCCTTTGCTCAGACACTCATATTTAAGTCACATGCTGTCCATTTCCTTGTGATCCTCCTTGAGATGGTTCTACTTCATTGGAGTCCAGCTGTGTTTAACCCCTTCCTGACCTATGACGCCTATGTAGGCGTCATGAAAACCTGTGCCATTACGACCTGCGACGCTTACGTAGGCGTCATGGTATAAATCGCGTTCCTGCGGGTCGGATGACCGGGGTCACTGAAAGGTCACCTGACCCGCAGGCACAGGACTCTTTGTGCTTCACAACAGAGGGGTGGCTTTGCCCCCCATGGCTACGATCGCTCTGATTGGCTGTTGAAAGTGAAACAGCCAATCAGAGCGATTTGTAATATTTCACCAATGAAACTTGGTGAAATATTACAATCCAGCCATGGCCGATGCTGCAATATCATCGGCCATGGCTGGAGACAGTAATATGACCCCCCCACACCGACTGACGGGGGCGATCTGCCCCCGCCACCGACCTGCCACCGCCGTCGCAATCTGCTCCCACTCTGCTTCCCTCCGCTCCCCCCAGCCTTCCTATCTCCACCCTCACCTCCCCCGAAACCTTAGGACTCTCGGTGTCCTTCCTCACTCCTGCATGGGCGCCGCCATCTTCCAAAATGGTGGGCGCATGCGCAGTGTGCCCGACGAATCTGCGCGCCGGCAGATTCATTCATTCATTCATTCAGGAACATTTTTATCACTGTGATAAACCCTATCACAATGATCAAAATAATAAAAATAGTAAATAGCCCCCCCCTTTATCACCCCCATAGGTAGGGACAAATAATAAAATAAAGAAAATATTTTTTTTTTATTTTTCTATTAGGGTTAGGGTTAGAGTTAGGGATAGGGTTAGGGTTAGAATTAGGGTTAGGCTTAGGGATAGAATTAGGGTTAGAATTAGGTTGTTATTATTATTAATATTTATTTATATAGCACCATTGATTCCATGGTGCTCTACATGAGAAGGGGTTACATACAAATTACAGATACTGTATCACTTACAGTAAACAAACTAACAATGACAGACTGGTACAGAGGGGAGAGGACCCTGCCCTTTCGGGCTTACATTCTACAGCAGTGTTTCTCAACTCCAGTCCTCAGGACCCACCAAAAGATCATGTTTTCAGGGTTTCCTTAGTATTGCAAAGGTGATGGAATTAATGCTTGAGCAGGTGATAAAATTATCACCTATGCAATACTAAGGAAATCCTGAAAACATGACCTGTTGGTGGGTCCTGAGGACTATAGCTGAGAAACACTATTCTACAGGATGGTGGGGAAGGAGACAGCAGGTTGGGGCGTTGCAGCAGTTCCGGTGTTGGTTGAGGCGATATCTCCGGTAGTGTTGAGGCAGCGGGGTCATTGCAGGCTGTAGGCTTTCCTGAAGAGATGAGTTTTCAGGTTCCGTCTGAAGGATGTGAATGTGGTTGATAGTCGGACGTGTTGGGGCAAAGAATTCCAGAGGATGTGATATTTGGGAGATGTCTTGGAGGCGGTTGGGTGAGTAGCGACTAAGTGTGGACGACAGTAGGTCTTGGGAGGATCGGAGATTACGTGAGGGAAGATATCGGGAGATTAGTTCAGAGATATATGGAGGAGACAGGTTATAGATGGCCTTGTAGGTCAGTATTAGTAATTTGAATTGGATACGCTGAGGGAGTGGGAGCCAGTGGAGAGATTTGCAGAGGGGAGAAGCGGAGAGTAGCAAGGAGAGAGATGAATTAGTCGGGCAGCAGAGTTAAGGATGGACTGGAGAGGTGTGAGGGTGTTAGCAGGGAGGCCGCAGAAAAGGATGTTGCAGTAGTCGAGACGGGAGATGATGAGGGCATGCGCAAGCATTTTAGTAGAGTGAGGGTTGAGGAAGGGACGGATTCTGGAAATATTTTTGAGCTGGAGGCGGCAGGAGGTGGAGAGAGTTTGGATGTGCGGTTTGAAGGACAGGTCAGAGTCAAGGCAGCAGACCTACAGTACAGGGGAAAGAGTGATGTTGTCAATTGTTATAGATAGGTCGGGTAAGGAAGATCTGTGAGATGGGGGAAAGATGATCAGTTCAGATTTGTCCACATTCAGTTTGAGGAAGCGGGAGGAGAAGAAAGAGGATAAGGCTGATAGACACTCTGGGATTTTGGAGAGCAGAGAGGTGACATCTGGGCCAGAGAGGTAGATCTGAGTATCATTGGTATAAAGATGGTACTGGAATCCGTGGGACTTTATGAGTTGCCCCAGGCCAAGTGTATAGAGTGAGAGGAGTAGGGGTCCTAGAACAGAGCCTTGGGGGACTCCAACAGAGAGAGGGTGCGATGAGGAGGTAGTGTGGGAGTGGGAGATGCTGAATGTGCGGTTGGAGAGGTATGAGGAGATCCAGGATAGGGCGAGGTCTTTGATGCCAAAGGAAGAGAGGATCTGTAGTAGGAGGCAGTGGTCAACTGTGTTGAAGGCAGAGGACAGATCTAGAAGGAGGAGTATAGAGTATTGTCCGCTCGCTTTGGCTGTAAGTAGGTCATTAGTAATTTTGGTCAGGGCTGTCTCAGTGGAGTGATGGGGGCAGAAACCAGATTGTAGATTGTCAAAGAGCAGGTTAGATGAGATATGGGAGGAAAGTTCAGCGTGGACGTGCTGCCCCAGGATATTGGAAGCGAATGGGAGCAGCGATATTGGGCGATAGCTGGACATAGCGGTTGGGTCGAGGGTTAGCTTTTTGAGGATAGGCGTGATTGTGGCATGTTTGAAAGCAGAAGGGAAGGTACCAGAAGTTAGTGATAGGTTGAAGAGGTGAGTTAGTGATGGGATAAGAGTGGTGGCGAGATTGGGGAGGAGGTGGGATGGGATGGGGTCAAGTGTACAAGTGGTGAGGTGTGATTTGGAGAGAAGATAAGCAAGCTCCCCTTCCATGATGTTGGATAAGGAGGTTACGGGGTTTAGGCATTGGTCAGGTATACAAAGGGGTTGTGGTGGTTGAATAATAAAGACTTGCCGTGTTTGGTTAGGGTTGGAATTAGGGTTAGGGTTGGAATTAGGGCTAAGATTAGGGGTGTGTTGGGGTTAGGGTTAGGGTTGCAATTAGGGTTAGGGTTCTAATTAGGGTTAGGGTTGGGATTAGGGTTAAGATTAGGGTTAGAGGTGTGTTGGGGTTAGGCTTGTGGTTAGGGTTATGGTTAGGGTTGGGATTAGTGTTAGGGGTGTGTTGGGTTAGGTTTATGGTGAGGGCTGGGATTAGGGTTAGGGGTGTGTTGGGGTTAGGGTTGGAGTTAAAATTGGGGGGTTTCCACTGTTTAGGCACATCAGGGGGTCTCCAAACGCAACATGGAGCCACCATTGATTCCAGCCAATTTTGCTTTCAAAAAGTCAAACGGTGCTCCTTCCCTTCTGAGATCTGCCATGCGCCCAAACAGTGGTTTACCCAAACATATAGGGTATCAGTGTACTCAGGACAAATTGCACAACAACTTTGGGCATCTAATTTCTCCTGATACCCTTGGGAAAATAAAAAATTGTGGGCTAAAAAATTATTTTTGTGAAAAAAAAAGGATTTTTTTATTTTCACGGCTCAGCGTTATAAACTTCTGTGAAGCACTTGGGGGTTCAAAGTGCTCACCACACATCTAGATAAGTTCCTTGGGGGTCTAATTTCCAAAATGGGTTCACTTGTGGGGGTTTCTACTGTTTAGGCACATCAGGGGCTCTCCAAACGTAACATGACACCCGCTGACCATTCCATTAAAGTCTGCATTTCAAAACGTCACTACTTCCATTCCGAGTCCTGACGTGTGCCCAAACAATGGTTCCCCCACACATGGGGTACCAGCGTACTCAGGATAAACTGGACAACAACTTTTGGGGTCCAATTTCATCTGTTACCCTTGTGAAAATAAAAAATTGTGGGCTAAAAAATGATTTTTTGAGGAAAAAAAATGATTTTTTATTTTCACGGCTCTGCGTTATAAACTTCTGTGAAGCAATTGGGGGTTCAAAGTGCTCACCACACACCTAATTTCCTTGGGGGGCTAGTTTCCAAAATGGGGTCACTTGTGGGGGGTTTCCACTGTTTAGGCACATCAGGGGCTCTCCAAACGCGACATGACACACGCAGACCATTCCATGAAAGTCTGCATTACAAAACGTCACTACTTCTCTTCCAGCCCGACATGTTCTCAGACAGTAGTTTTATCCAACATATGGGGTAACAGCGTACTCAGGACAAATTGGTCAACAACTTTTAGGGTCCAATTTCTCCTGTTACCCTTGGTAAAATAAAAAGTTGGGGACTAAAAGATCATGTTTGTGGAAAAAATATGATTTTTTTATTTTCACGCTCGTGCGTTATAAAACTTTAGTGAAACACATGGGGTTCAAAGTTCTCCCACACATCTAGATAAGTTCCTTGAGGGGTCTAGTTTACAAAATGGTGTCACTTGTGGGGGGTTTCCACTGTTTAGGCACATCAGGGCTCTCCAGACGCGTCATGGTGTCCAGCCAATTCTGCGTTGAAAAAGTCAAACGGCGCTCCTTCCCGTCCAAGCTCTGCCATGCACCCTTACCCTTGGGAAAATAAAAATTGGGGTGAAAAGATCATTTTTGTGGAAAAAATATGATTTTTTAATTTTACGGCTCTACGTAATTTTACGGCTCTCATCTAGATAAGTTCCTTAGAGGGTCTAGTTTCAAAAATGGGGTCATTTGTAGGGGATTTCCACTGTTTAGGCACATCAGGGGCTCTACAAACGCGACATGGCGTCCAATCTCGATTCCAGCCAATTTTGGTTTGAAAAAGTCAAATGGCGCTCCTTCCCTTTCGAGCTCTACCATGTGCCCAAACAGTGGTTCCCCCACATATGGGGAATCAGCGTACTCAGGACAAATTGGACATCAACTTTTGTGGTCCAATTTCTCCTGTTATTGGAAAAATAAAAAATTGGTGAGTAAAAGATCATTTTTGTGGGAACAAAATAGGATTTTTAAATTTCATGCCCGGGCATTATAAACTTGTGTGAAGCACTTAGGGGTTCAAAGTGCTCACCACAGAGCTAGATAAGTTCCTTAGGGGGTCTGGTTTCCAAAATGGGGTCACTTGTGGAGCGTTTCCACTGTTTAGGCACATCAGAGGCTCTGCAAACTGAACATGACACCCATCAAACTCTGCATTCCAAAACGTCATTACTTCCTTTCCGAGCCCTGCCGTGCGCCCAAACAGTTTCCCCCCCCACATATATTGGGTATCAGCGTACTCAGGACAAATTGGACAACAACTTTTGGGGTCCAATTTCCTCGGAAAAAATCAAAAATTTGGGACTTAAAAATCATGTTTGTGGATTTTTTTTTCACACCCAGGCATTATAAACTTTAGTGAAACACTTGGTGGTTCAAAGTGCTCACAACAGATCTAGATAAGTTCTTTAGGGGGTCTAGTTTCCAAAATGGTGTCACTTGTGGGGGATTTCCACTGTTTAGGCACATCAGGGGCTCTCCAAACGCGACATGGCGTCCAATCTCAATTCCAGCCTATTTTGGTTTGAAAAAGTCAAACGGCGCTTCTTCACTTACGAGCTCTGACGTGCGCCCAAACAGTGTTTTTCCCCCACATATGGGGTATTGGCGTACTCAGGAGAAATTGCAAAACAACTTTATCTATTTTCTCCTTTTAACATTGTAAAAATAAAAAAATGTTTGTAAAAGATCATTTTTGTGACTAAAAAGTTAAATGTTAATTTTTTCCTTCCACGTTGCTTCAGCTCCTGTGAAGCACCTGAAGGGTTAATAAACTTCTTGAATGTGGTTTTGATCAGCTTGAGGGGTGCAGTTTTTTAGAATGGTGTCACTTTTGGGTATTTTCAGCCAAATAGACCCCTCAAACTGACTTCAAATGTGAGGTGGTCCCTAAAATAAATGGTTTTATAAATTTTGTTGTAAAAATTAGAAATCGCTGGTCAACTTTTAACCCTTATAACTTCCTGACGAAAAAAAAATTGTTTCCAAAATTGTGCTTATGTAAAGTAGACATGTGGAAAATGTTATTTATTTACTATTTTGTGTCACATAATTCTCTGGTTTAACAGAATACAAATTAAAAATTTGAAAATTGCGAAATTTTCAAAATTTTCGCCAAATTTCTGATTTTTTTCACAAATAAACGCAAAAATTATTGACCTAAATTCACCACTAACATGAAGCCCAATATGTCATGAAAAATCAATCTCAGAATCGCTAGGATCCGTTGAAGCGTTCCTGAGTTATTACCTCATAAAGGCACACTGGTCAGAATTGCAAAAAATGGCCAGGTCATTAAGGTCAAAATAGGATGGGTCATGAAGGGGTTAAGTAAACTGATAGGACTTGATTTGTAAAGGCACACACCTGTCTATATAAGACCTCACAGCTTACAGTGCATGTCAGACCAAATGAGAATCATGAGGTCAAAGGAACTGGCCAAAGAGCTCAGATACAGAATTGTGGCAAGGGACACATCTGGCCAAGGTTACAAAAGAATTTCTGCAGTACTCAAGGTTCCTAAGAGCACAGTGGCCTCCTTAAATGGAAGAAGTTTGGGACCACCAGAAGTCTTCCTAGACCTGGCTGTCCAGCCAAACTGAGCAATCATGGGAGAAGAGGCTTGGTGAGAGAGGTAAAGTAAATCCCTAAAGTCACAGTGGCTGTGCTCCACAGATGCAGTAGGGAGATGGAAGAAAGTTCCCCAAAGTCAACTATCACTGCAGCCGTCCACCAGTCTGGCCATTATGGCATAGTGGCTCTACGGAAGCCTCTCCTCAGTGCCAGACATATGAAAACCCGCATAGAGTTTGCTAAAAAAAAACACATGAAGGACTCCCAGACTATGAGAAATAAGATTCTCTGGTCTGATGAGACGAATATAGAACTTTTTGGTGATAATTCTAAGCAGTATGTGTGGAGAAAACCAGGCACTGCTAATCACCTGCCCAATACAATCCCAACATGAAACATGGTGGTGGCAGCATCATGCTATGGGGGTGTTTTTCAGCTGCAGGGACACTGGTTGCAATTGAACTAAACATGAATGTGACCAAGTACAGAGATATCTTGGATGAAAACCTCTTCCAGAGTGCTCTGGACCTCAGACTTGGCCGAAGGTGCACCTTCCAACAAGAAAATGACCCTAAGCACACAGCTAAAATAACAAAGGAGTGGCTTTAGAACAACTGTGTGATCATTCTTGACTGGCCCAGCCAGAGCCCTGACCTAAACCCAATTGAGCATCTCTGGAGAGACCTGAAAATGGCTGTCCACCAACGTTCACCATCCAACATGAAGTAACTGGATTCTACCTGACACCATTAAAGTGAATGGGCAAAAACTGGATCCTGAAAGGATCAGGATTTGGCTGAAAAAAACTGATTTTGCCTGATATGAAAAAAAAACGCAAGTGTGAAAACGTTGACATTGGATGAGTGCAGCAGCGCGCTCCAAGTGTCAGTGTGGGTGCATACAATGTGGCTGCAGGCTCGCTCAGATGCCTGCTACCTGTCTGCTCTTGGCTTCCCTTTGAACACCTGTAGTAAAGAGAAGGAGTGAATGAGCAGACAGCATGTCTCTATATGACTAGGCCTCTCCTCACTGAAGCAATGGTTAGGTCACCTATTTTAATCTCTTGATGACTTTGAAAAGCTGAAGGTGTTAAAAAAAACGCTGAAAAGACCTGTGTGCAGCAAGTGCAGACGTTCATTCTTTTAGTGTTTAATTAGCGCTTTTTAAAGCATTTTACAGAGTATATCTGCCTTAAAAAGATGTCATGTACACAGACTCAGTGTGTGACGTCAGTAATGGGCGCGAGCACGAAAAGTGCCTAGGGCAGCATGAAGGCCAAATACGGTCCTGGTAACAAGGAGCGTTAAAGGGTCGACTTTCTATAGGTGGCCCTAGAGAAAGTGGTAGAAGTGTCACTGTATGTAGGTGAGAAAGGTAAACAAGCCTGAGTTTACTGATCATTGTGGTTATCATGCTGCAGCAGCAATTTATTTACACTTTTATTCCATTTATGCAGAAGTAAGCCACCAATATTGCTGGAAAAAAAGTTTAACATTGTGACTGTCTCACGGGTTGTGCAGTTCACACACAGTACCAATTTTTGGCAAACCTGTTTTATTAGCACAAATTGATATACGTTCATGCCGCACCAATACTTCTGCCTGTGGTCTGTTGCTGTTATTCTTTCAGTATGTTCCTTGCACTTTCTAGTAACTCCTTTTTGGGAAGGGGCGATAGTGTAAAAAAATTACAAAAAGAGAAGTGAAAAAACTTTGTGCAGGAGATTTTCTCTTCTCTCCTGGACTTGTAGTAACAGAATAATTTGCCTGATCCCAAAACAGGCATATTTATTGGAAAATTTTAGAACACACACGGCTCCGCTCACGTCATACACACACGGCTCTTCTCCGTACATATCTGACACACAGCTCTGCTCCATACACACAGTTTTAGACAAATGGGGCCCTGTGCAAAAATTTAAAGTGGGGCCCCAAATGCTCACATACTGCACCGTCACACAGAAACATTTTTGTTACATTTACGTGCGCTGAGTTCAGGCCGTTAAACGAGCGCCTTTGACAATATTCATGTCTTTGTTTACCAGACTCTGCACAGCGTCGGAGGTAGAACAATGGGCACAGAACAATCACTAGTATATCTATCTATCTATCTCCAGCATCATGTTATCAGCCACACGTTCGCAGTTTACACCGGCGATGTGCTGCTGAAAACAATGATTTCGTTCCGGCATAAACAATCCAATCACACAATGAATAGACAGCATTTTGCTTGTTCTTTGAGCGATTGCTGACATGTTTACACCTATGGACTCTCGTCTGCACTGCCGGGATTTATAAATGCGGATGATACACATAGTATGTGACACAAACACTGTATGTTACACACACACACGCCCCCTTCCTGATTTTCTATTCTTTTGCATGTTTGTCACACTTAAATGTTTCAGATCACCAAACAATTGTAAATATTAGACTAAGATAACACAAGTAATCACAAAATGCAGTTTTTAAATGAAGGTCTTTATTATTAAGGGGAAAAAGAAATCCAAACCTACAGACCCTGTGTGAAAAAGTGATTTTCCCTCCTTAAAACATAAACTAACTGTGGTTTGACGCACGAACGCACGCACACACACACACCAGCACCCTCGTCTTCAGTTTTTCTAAACTCCCGCACATTTGAGGACCTGTGGTGACGCCACGAACACGTGACTGGTCACATGTTCATGATGGCACCAAAGTTCCTAAAATCCCCCAGAGTACAATACCTGTGGTGACTGTGATGTCACGGAAGGTCATTTGCTGTCTCATCATCGGAAATTAGATTGATATTATCAATCTTATTTTTGCTGTAGACGCTGGGGGCCTTGGGGAAGTGGGGGCCCTAGGCAAATGCCTAGTTTGCCTACCCTTAAGCCCGCCCTGCGTAGACGTCATACACTCCTCCACTCTGTACACATTCTACACACACGGCTCCCTTCCGTACACATCCTACACACACGGCTCCACTCCATACACAAACTACATCCCCCTGTACACATCATACACACACAGCTCCACTCCGTACACATCCTACACACACGGCTCCCCTCCATACACATCCTACACACACGGCTCCCCTCCATACACATCCTACACACACGGCTCCACTCCATACACAAACTGCTCCGCCCTGTACACTTCATACACACACAGCTCCGCTCCGTACACATCCTACACACACGGCTCCCCTCCATACACATCCTACACACACGGCTCCACTCCATACACAAACTGCTCCGCCCTGTACACTTCATACACACACAGCTCCGTTCCGCACACATCTTATACACAGGGCTCCAATCCATACATATCCTACACACACAGCTCCTCTCCATACACAACATATACACACGGCTCCTCTCCATACACAAATTGCTTTGCTCTGTACACATCATACACACGGTTCCACTCAGTACACATCTTATACATGGGACTCCCATTCGTACATATCATACTTTGGACACGGAAAATACAAAGCCTCACACAACTCCAGTGTCATTTAAATGAAAGCATTACGGATCTCAGAAAATGGTGACACAAGGGAATTTTTTTCTTTTACAAAATGTCTGAATTTTCTTTTAATAATAATAATTTTATTTCTATAGCGCCAACATATGCTGCGGCACTTTCCATTACAGACAGTATCAAACTTTACAGAATAACACATAACTCAGATACCAGTAGTGAGAGTCCTGCTTACAAGCTACAATCTATGAGGAAACAGGGGATACGAAACGTAAATGATAAAATGTGCTCATCCTGTACTAAATAGGATATGCACGTAATGCTGCATGAATCGGTCACTAGCCAGTATATGTACGGTACAGACACAGAGGGCTAATAAGTAAGTGAGGTGATTGCCCAGTGTAAAGAAATGCATTTGAGAAAAAAAAAAACCTGTAAGTTTATATGAGTTTGGTATCACCATTATCGTACTCACCTCTAACATCATATAGTAAGGTCATTTTTATAGCACAATGATCACCGTAAAAACAAAGGTAAAAAAAAATTGCGGAATTTCTTTTTTGCATCATTTTCACGTAATTTTTTACATTTTTTCCAGAACAATGATCGTAAAATGAATGGCGTAATTTAAAATGTTATTGTGTCTCTAGAATAATAGGCCCTCATAAGTCTGTTTCAATAATTAATATCTTTTTATTTTTAGTATTTTTCATGTAACTGTGGCTGGTATATTAGACCCAGTTACAGAGGAAATTCAGCCTCCTGGATACACAGCAGGGCTGATTAGTTACACTGCTAGAACCCAGCAGCTTCTGCTTCGTCCCTACACCCATATTCACATGACCTCTGGGTCAGGAGGAGGAAGCGCTGACAGTGCTTCCTCTTACTGATTATAGAACAATTATTAAGCCCTGTGTATACAGCGATAAGAGAGACAGAGAGAATAATAAACAGTTTGGGCCTTATCTTTGAGGAATCTGGCTGTGCCTGAAAGCACCCTGCTCCAGAAGCTGCTGGACTATGCAATAAAGTTTTAAAGCATCACTGCAGAGTAGAACAGGGACCACCCATTTAAAAGGTTTGTCCAAACAACTCTCCCACCTGATCTGAGTCATGGGAAGACAATGCTGTGAGTGATCTAGGCAGTTGCCAATTGCTACCTTGGCAATGGTCCTAATCAGGTACAGACTGGGGCTGAAATTCAGCCCTGGCATTTGAAATCACACAGGCCCATGTTGTCCCCATCCCTCCCCAAGAACCAGATGGGACGTATTACTAATATTACCTTGGATGGAGGAAAGGAAGATTTACTACAAGACCAATATTTCTAATGATACCCGTGGCTTGCTGGGGAAAGTGACGGAGTCAGCGACCTTGTGCTCCATCACAACTCTTAACAGTATGGATGTCTTGAGAACACTGATTCTGCTAACAAAGTAGCAAACAAGGCAGCCCACGACCAGACAGGCCCTTCTGGCATTTGCCAGATGGCCAGTCCGGCCCTGGTCCTAATCAAATATAGCAGCTTCTCTCCCTGACTAATGTCGTTTCGGGCAGAAGCAAGAAGCATAGAACAACCCCTTTAAAACACAGTGTATTTATAAATGTGAAATATTTTATACTCATAAATGCTCAGATATTTAACAAGAATGTGATTTATCTTTAAAACCTTTCCCACATTCTGAACATGAAAATGGTTCCTCCCCTGTGTGACTTCTCTGATGTATAACAAGATTTGATTTCTGTATAAAACATTTCCCACATTGTGAACATGAACATGCGTTTTTTAACAATGTGAGCTATTAGATGTTTACCATCCCTTCTATTATTTTTGTTTTGCTTAACAGTCTGTGATGAATCAGAATATTTGAGCTGTTAAAAAGCATCAGGTGATAAATCTTTACTCTGAAGGGCTGGAGATATATCATGTCATGTCCCTTTGCAGTGCAGCTCAATCTACTGTATAGTGGCTGCGGCCAGGAACTGCACATCCAAGTTGAATAGCTGGCAGAAGTGCAGTACCCGGCAGCGGTCACTATACAATCAAAGGAGATGCATTGTGCAGCTCCATAACTGAGCAGTACCGAATGCCGCCCACTGATCAGACATTGATGATTCATCCTAAGGATAAGCCATCAATCTTAAAGTAGTAGACAACCTCTTTAAAGAAGCATTCCTCCCATCAAAGTGTTTGTCCTATTAATATATTGTAATAATCATATTATACAGCAATGTGTACTTACAATTGCTCATTTTTCCCTTCTACACAGCATATTTTTTTCTGTTTTCTCAGCTCTATGTAGAAACAGGAAATATCTTGTCCCTCCATTTATCAGTCCCCTCTTCAACTCCTGACAAAGCTGCCCTGCTCCTTTCCTCTGATATAGACTTTTGCAGCGACTCATAACCTGTGCGGACAAAATTGACCTCCTGTTTCTACATACAGCATTGAAGGATTCAGCTAGTCAGTTTTTAATCTCGTGATGGCATAGACCTAACGGAAAAGAGAAGACTTAGCTGCATAGAAAGGCAAAATGAGCTATATAATATGATTGTAAAATGTTAAGAGGATAACAATTTTGATGGGAGTCCTTCTTTAATTCTAATTCCTCTACCTTGTTTGTGAGGCTGCTGGCATTAGAGTTAATGCACTTTCTGTGCACTGTTCGTAGTTTTTGGCAAACTCGAGCTGACGCTTCTTATATTGAAGTCGAGGCTTCTTCACCTTTTTTCGGGCCACCATTCCAGACTTGTGTAATGAGCGTCGCACGGTGCTTGCATGGACGTCTGTGATCTCACTATTACGAAGCATACGAGCCACCTCCACTGCCGTGTTTATCTCGCCAGAACTGATAGACTTTGTGATGAGCCGACTTATCGATTTCGATATTTTGCCTGGACGTCCACCTCTTGGCTTTTTAATGGATGGACGGACTTCATTTCGTATTCTTCCAACTGTCATGGCACTCACGTCATGCAGTTTGGCAATTTTCTTGGCCGAGAGACCGCTATCTAGGAGCTGGATGATACTCTTTCTCTTTTCTTGGGAAATCTTCTTCATGTCCGCTCCACAATTTGAACTAGGGAATCAACCCAATGACACACACAGATATTAAGGAATGTGAGAACAGGTTGTATTTTGTAGTTTACAGGAAGAAAATTATTTTTTCCAAAACCAGGAGCAAAACAGTAACAATGGAGTGACATAACAAGAACTTGCGTAACTAATCATATGCTATATAGTTGCAAGTGAAATTTATCTATAATATAGCCAAGGGGGTGGTCTATAAAATGATGGTAGTCTCACGATCAAAGCTGTAGTGGATGGTGAGATATAGTGCCTGAAAGTCAAAAGTTCAAAACATTGTTACCATTTTGCTCATCATCGTATTTCTCTGTACCTCTATTCCTCCTTTGTGTATTGACTTTTCTAACCCCTTCCCCAATGCCACCACCACTTTCACGTCGCTATCTACACAATCTTCCCTTCCTGTACAGTTTTTCCTCCCCCCAAGTCCCTAATTTTAACACTTCCAACTTTCTATCCATTTTTTCCCCCAGCACAGCTGAACCATCCCATTGAGGTACAGCCCATCCTTAGCGTAGAGCCTGTAGCCAACAAAGAAGTCAGCCCAGTTCTCCAGGAACCCAAAGCACAGCTTCCTGCACTAATTCCTGAGATACTTATTCACCTCCCTAATCTCCCGCTGCCTCTCTGGCATGGCTGGTGGTACAGGCAGTATTTAAGAAAAATATTACCTTTGAGCTCCGGGCCTTTATCTTACAGCTGACGGGTCAATTAGAAAACTCTCTTATATAGAAGATCTCCGCTGAGAGGATCCGATATTGTAGGGACCTGAATGGGAGAAGATGACGATGTCACATCATAAAGATCCATGTAATGACACAATGAGATAATTATTACTGAGGAGGAGAACGTCCGAGGGGAAACGTAATGTGGAATCTCCACAGAGACAGACCTCCACCCGCAGAGCCGCTCACTAGATATATGGCTGCTCTGTGCGCACAGTAATGGGGAATCTCCAGCACAGACCTCCACCCGCAGAGCCGCTCACTAGATATATGGCTGCTCTGTGCGCACAGTAATGGGGAATCTCCACAGACCTCCACCCGCAGAGCCGCTCACTAGATATATGGCTGCTCTGTGCGCACAGTAATGGGGAATCTCCACAGACCTCCACCCGCAGAGCCGCAAACTAGATATATGGCTGCTCTGTGCACAGTAATGGGGAATCTCCACAGACCTCCACCCGCAGAGCCGCTCACTAGATATATGGCTGTTCTGTGCGCATAGTAATGGGGAATCTCCACAGACCTCCACCCGCAGAGCCGCTCACTAGATATATGGCTGCTCTGTGCCCAGTAATGGGGAATCTCCAGCACAGACCTCCACCCGCAGAGCCGCTCACTAGATATATGGCTGCTCTGTGCACAGTAATGAGGAATCTCCACAGACCTCCACCCGCAGAGCCGCACACTAGATATATGGCTGCTCTGTGCACAGTAATGGGGAATCTCCACAGACCTCCACCCGCAGAGCCGCTCACTAGATATATGGCTGTTCTGTGCGCACAGTAATGGGGAATCTCCACAGACCTCCACCCGCAGAGCCGATCACTAGATATATGGCTGCTCTGTGCGCACAGTAATGGGGAATCTCCACAGACCTCCACCCGCAGAGCCGCACACTAGATATATGGCTGTTCTGTGCGCACAGTAATGGGGAATCTCCACAGACCTCCACCCGCAGAGCCGATCACTAGATATATGGCTGTTCTGTGCGCACAGTAATGGGGAATCTCCACAGACCTCCACCCGCAGAGCCGCACACTAGATATATGGCTGCTCTGTGCGCACAGTAATGGGGAATCTCCACAGACCTCCACCCGCAGAGCCGCTCACTAGATATATGGCTGCTCTGTGCGCACAGTAATGGGGAATCTCCACAGACCTCCACCCGCAGAGCCGCTCACTAGATATATGGCTGCTCTGTGCGCACAGTAATGGGGAATCTCCACAGACCTCCACCCGCAGAGCCGTTCACTAGATATATGGCTGCTCTGTGTGCACAGTAATGGGGAATCTCCAGACCTCCACCCGCAGAGCCGCACACTAGATATATGGCTGCTCTGTGCGCACAGTAATGGGGAATCTCCACAGACCTCCACCCGCAGAGCCGCTCACTAGATATATGGCTGCTCTGTGTGCACAGTAATGGGGAATCTCCACAGACCTCCACCCGCAGAGCCGCTCACTAGATATATGGCTGTTCTGTGCGCACAGGACCTGTGATGAGGTCACAGTCATGTGATCAGTCACATGGAGGGGAGGAGCCAGGCTCCATTTTGCTCCATGTGAGAGAAGCCGTCTGCGCTGGTGACAGGTAATGAGGGAGCAGGGAGTGTGTGATGGGGGACATGGGCGTACCCACCGTGGGGCAGGGGGGGGCCGTTGCCCCCCCCCTAGGAGCAGGGGCGCGCCGTGCCAAGATGAGGCCATCGCATCAGCTGCCCCTTTAAAAGGTGCTTCTGGGCTGGCTGCTACTCACATACTAGACTGTATGGGCTCTTTCCAGCGGTGTGACATCGTTCCCGGGGGCGTGTTCTGCAAAGCCAGGAAGAGAAGCCGTGTGCTTGCTGCAGGAGGGAAATCTGAGGTCAGTCAGAGTCCTCAGTGACATAGGAGGATTTATTAATTAATGGGTTGATGTCTCCTTATCTACAGTAATATATACCTGACAGGAGCCTGTACAGTCTATATCTACAGTCTGTAGATATAGACTGTATGGGCTCCTGTCAGGTATATATTACTATAGATATAGACTGTATGGGCTCCTGTCAGGTATATATTACTATAGATATAGACTGTACGGGCTCCTGTCAGGTATATATTACTGTAGATATAGACTGTATGGGCTCCTGTCAGGTATATATTACTATAGATATAGACTGTATGGGCTCCTGTCAGGTATATATTACTGTAGATATAGACTGTATGGGCTCCTGTCAGGTATATATTACTATAGATATAGACTGTATGGGCTCCTGTCAGGTATATATTACTGTAGATATAGACTGTACGGGCTCCTGTCAGGTATATATTACTGTAGATATAGACTGTACGGGCTCCTGTCAGGTATATATTACTGTAGATATAGACTGTATGGGCTCCTGTCAGGTATATATTACTGTAGATATAGACTGTACGGGCTCCTGTCAGGTATATATTACTGTAGATATAGACTGTATGGGCTCCTGTCAGGTATATATTACTATAGATATAGACTGTATGGGCTCCTGTCAGGTATATATTACTATAGATATAGACTGTACGGGCTCCTGTCAGGTATATATTACTGTAGATATAGACTGTATGGGCTCCTGTCAGGTATATATTACTATAGATATAGACTGTATGGGCTCCTGTCAGGTATATATTACTATAGATATAGACTGTACGGGCTCCTGTCAGGTATATATTACTGTAGATATAGACTGTATGGGCTCCTGTCAGGTATATATTACTATAGATATAGACTGTATGGGCTCCTGTCAGGTATATATTACTGTAGATATAGACTGTACGGGCTCCTGTCAGGTATATATTACTGTAGATATAGACTGTACGGGCTCCTGTCAGGTATATATTACTGTAGATATAGACTGTACGGGCTCCTGTCAGGTATATATTACTGTAGATATAGACTGTATGGGCTCCTGTCAGGTATATATTACTATAGATATAGACTGTATGGGCTCCTGTCAGGTATATATTACTGTAGATATAGACTGTACGGGCTCCTGTCAGGTATATATTACTGTAGATATAGACTGTATGGGCTCCTGTCAGGTATATATTACTATAGATATAGACTGTATGGGCTCCTGTCAGGTATATATTACTGTAGATATAGACTGTACGGGCTCCTGTCAGGTATATATTACTGTAGATATAGACTGTACGGGCTCCTGTCAGGTATATATTACTGTAGATATAGACAGTACGGGCTCCTGTCAGGTATATATTACTGTAGATATAGACTGTACGGGCTCCTGTCAGGTATATATTACTGTAGATATAGACTGTATGGGCTCCTGTCAGGTATATATTACTATAGATATAGACTGTATGGGCTCCTGTCAGGTATATATTACTGTAGATATAGACTGTACGGGCTCCTGTCAGGTATATATTACTGTAGATATAGACTGTATGGGCTCCTGTAAGGTATTATATACTGTAGATATTGACTGTACGGGCTCCTGTCAGGTATATATTACTGTAGATATAGACTGTACGGGCTCCTGTCAGGTATATATTACTGTAGATATAGACTGTATGGGCTCCTGTCAGGTATATAATACTGTAGATATAGACTGTATGGGCTCCTGTCAGGTATATATTACTGTATAGACTGTACAGGCTCCTGTCAGGTATATATTACTGTAGATATAGACTGTACGGGCTCCTGTCAGGTATATATTACTGTAGATATAGACTGTATGGGCTCCTGTCAGGTATATATTACTGTAGATATAGACTGTATGGGCTCCTGTCAGGTATATATTACTGTAGATATAGACTGTACGGGCTCCTGTCAGGTATATATTACTGTAGATATAGACTGTATGGGCTCCTGTCAGGTATATATTACTGTAGATATAGACTGTACGGGCTCCTGTCAGGTATATATTACTGTAGATATAGACTGTACGGGCTCCTGTCAGGTATATATTACTGTAGATATAGACTGTATGGGCTCCTGTCAGGTATATATTACTGTAGGTATAGACTGTATGGGCTCCTGTCAGGTATATATTACTGTAGATATAGACTGTACGGGCTCCTGTCAGGTATATATTACTGTAGATATAGACTGTATGGGCTCCTGTCAGGTATATATTACTGTAGATATAGACTGTATGGGCTCCTGTCAGGTATATATTACTGTAGATATAGACTGTACGGGCTCCTGTCAGGTATATATTACTGTAGATATAGACTGTATGGGCTCCTGTCAGGTATATATTACTGTAGATATAGACTGTACGGGCTCCTGTCAGGTAATATATTACTGTAGATATAGACTGTATGGGCTCCTGTCAGGTATATATTACTGTAGATATAGACTGTACGGGCTCCTGTCAGGTATATATTACTGTAGATATAGACTGTACGGGCTCCTGTCAGGTATATATTACTGTAGATATAGACTGTATGGGCTCCTGTCAGGTTATATTACTGTAGATATAGACTGTACGGGCTCCTGTCAGGTATATATTACTGTAGATATAGACTGTCGGGCTCCTGTCAGTATATATTACTGTAGATATAGACTGTAGGGCTCCTGTCAGGTATATATTACTGTAGATATAGACTGTACGGGCTCCTGTCAGGTATATATTACTGTAGATATAGACTGTATGGGCTCCTGTCAGGTATAATATTGTAGATATAGACTGTATGGGCTCCTGTCAGGTATATATTACTGTAGTATAGACTGTATGGGCCCTGTCAGGTATATATTACTGTAGATATAGACTGTATGGGCTCCTGTCAGGTATATATTACTGAGATATAGACTGTATGGGCTCCTGTCAGGTATATATACTGTAGATATAGACTGTACAGGCTCCTGTCAGGTATATATTACTGTAGATATAGACTGTAGGGCTCCTGTCAGGTAATATTACTGTAGATATAGACTGTATGGGCTCCTGTCAGGTATTATTACGTAGATATAGACTGTATGGGCTCCTGTCAGGTATATATTACTGTAGATATAGACTGTATGGGCTCCTGTCAGGTATATATTACTGTAGATATAGACTGTATGGGCTCCTGTCAGGTATAATTACTGTATAGACTGACGGCTCCTGTCAGTATATATTACTGTAGATATAGACTGTATGGGCTCCTGTCAGGTATATATTACTGTAGATATAGACTGTATGGGCTCCTGTCAGGTATATATTACTGTATAGACTGTACGGGCTCCTGTCAGGTATATATACTGTAGATATAACTGTACGGGCTCCTGTCAGGTATATATTACTGTAGATATAGACTGTAGGGCTCCTGTCAGGTATATATTACTATAGATATAGACTGTATGGGCTCCTGTAGTATATATTACTGTAGATATAGACTGTACGGGCTCCTGTAGGTATATTTACTGTAGATATAGACTGTACGGGCTCCTGTCAGGTATATATTACTGTAGATATAGACTGTACGGGCTCCTGTCAGGTATATATTACTGTAGATATAGACGTAGGCTCCTGTCAGGTATTATTACTTAGATATAGACTGTATGGGCTCCGTCAGGTATATATTACTGTAGATATAGACTGTACGGGCTCCTGTCAGGTATATATTACTGTAGATATAGACTGTATGGGCTCCTGTCAGGTATATATTACTATAATATAGACTGTATGGGCTCCTGTCAGGTATATATTACTGTAGATAGACTGTACGGGCTCCTGTCAGGTATATATTACTGTAGATATAGACTGTACGGCTCCTGTCAGGTATATATTACTGTAGATATAGACGTACGGGCTCCTGTCAGGTATATATACTGTAGATATAGACTGTAGGGCTCCTGTCAGGTATATATTACTGTAGATATAGACTGTATGGGCTCCTGTAGGTATATATTACTGTAGATATAGACTGTACGGGCTCCTGTCAGGTATAATTACTGTAGATATAGACTGTAGGGCTCCTGTCAGGTATATATTACTGTAGATATAGACTGTATGGGCTCCTGTCAGGTATATATTACTTAGATATAGACTGTAGGGCTCTGTAGGTATATATTACTGTAGATATAGACTGTAGGCTCCTGTCAGGTATATATTACTGTAGATATAGACTGTAGGGCTCCTGTCAGGTATATATTACTGTAGAATAGACTGTACGGGCTCCTGTCAGGTATATATTACTATAGATATAGACTGTATGGGCTCCTGTAGTATATATTACTTAGTATAGACTGTACGGGCTCCTGTAGGTATAATTACTGTAATATAGACTGTACGGGCTCCTGTCAGGTATATATTACTGTAGATATAGACTGTATGGGCTCCTGTCAGGTATATATTACTGTAGATATAGACTGTACGGGCTCCTGTAGGTATATATTACTGTAGATATAGACTGTATGGGCTCCTGTCAGGTATATATTACTTAGATATAGACTGTAGGGCTCCTGTCAGGTATATATTACTGTAGATATAGACTGTAGGGCTCCTGTCAGGTATATATTACTGTAGATATAGACTGTATGGGCTCCTGTAGGTATATATTACTGTAGATATTGACTGTAGGGCTCCTGTCAGGTATATATTACTGTAGATATAGACTGTAGGGCTCCTGTCAGGTATATATTACTGTAGATATAGACTGTATGGGCTCCTGTCAGGTATATATACTGTAGATATAGACTGTATGGGCTCCTGTCAGGTATATATTACTGTTATAGACTGTACGGCTCCTGTCAGGTTATATTACTGTAGATATAGACTGTACGGGCTCCTGTCAGGTATATATTACTGTAGATATAGACTGTATGGGCTCCTGTCAGGTATATATTACTGTAGATATAGACTGTATGGGTCTGTCAGGTATATATTACTGTAGATATAGACTGTACGGGCTCCTGTCAGGTATATATTACTGTATATAGACTGTAGGGCTCCTGTCAGGTATATATTACTGTAGATATAGACTGTAGGGCTCCTGTCAGGTATATTTACTGTAGATATAGACTGTACGGCTCCTGTCAGGTATATATTACTGTGATATAGACTGTATGGGCTCCTGTCAGGTATATATTACTGTAGAATAGACTGTATGGGCTCCTGTCAGGTATATATTACTGTAAATAGACTGTAGGGCTCCTGTCAGGTATATATTACTGTAGATATAGACTGTAGGGCTCCTGTCAGGTATATATTATGTAGATATAGACTGTACGGGCTCCTGTCAGGTATATATTACTGTAGATATAGACTGTATGGGCTCCTGTCAGGTATATATTACTGTAGATATAGATGTACGGGCTCCTGTCAGGTATATATACTGTAGATATAGACTGTACGGGCTCCTGTCAGGTATATATTACTGTAGATATAGACTGTACGGGCTCCTGTCAGGTATATATTACTGTAGATATAGACTGTATGGGCTCCTGTCAGGTATTATTACTGTAGATATAGACTGTACGGGCTCCTGTCAGGTATATATTACTGTAGATATAGACTGTAGGGCTCCTGTCAGGTATATATTACTGTAGATATAGACTGTAATGGGCTCCTGTCAGGTATATATTACTGTAGATATAGACTGTATGGGCTCCTGTCAGGTATATATTACTGTAGATATAGACTGTATGGGCTCCTGTCAGGTATATATTACTGTAGATATAGACTGTATGGGCTCCTGTCAGGTCAGGTATATATTACTGTAGATATAGACTGTAGGGCTCCTGTCAGGTATATATTACTGTAGATATAGACTGTATGGGCTCCTGTCAGGTATATATTACTGTAGATATAGACTGTAGGGCTCCTGTCAGGTATATATTACTGTAGATATAGACTGTATGGGCTCCTGTCAGGTATATATTACTGTAGATATAGACTGTAGGGCTCCTGTCAGGTATATATTACTGTAGATATAGACTGTACGGGCTCCTGTCAGGTTATATTACTGTAGATATAGACTGTACGGGCTCCTGTCAGGTATATATTACTGTAGATATAGACTGTAGGGCTCCTGTCAGGTTATATTACTGTAGATATAGACTGTACGGGCTCCTGTCAGGTTATATATTACTGTAGATATAGACTGTATGGGCTCCTGTCAGGTATATATTACTGTAGATATAGACTGTAGGGCTCCTGTCAGGTATATATTACTGTAGATATAGACTTATGGGCTCCTGTCAGGTATATATACTGTAGATATAGACTGTATGGGCTCCTGTCAGGTATATATTACTGTAGATATAGACTGTATGGGCTCCTGTCAGGTATATATTACTGTAGATATAGACTGTATGGGCTCCTGTCAGGTATATATACTGTAGATATAGACTGTAGGCCCTGTCAGTATATATTACTGTATATAGACTGTATGGGCTCCTGTCAGGTATATATTACTGTAGATATAGACTGTATGGCTCCTGTCAGGTATATATTACTGTAGATATAGACTGTAGGGCTCCTGTCAGGTATATATCTGTAGATAAGACTGTAGCCCGTCAGTTATATACGTATATAGACTGTACGGGCTCCTGTCAGGTATATATTACTGTAGATATAGACTGTACGGGCTCCTGTCAGGTATATTACTGTAGATATAGACTGTAGGGCTCCTGTCAGGTATATATTACTGTAGATATAGACTGTATGCGGCTCCTGTCAGGTATATATTACTGTAGATATAGACTGTACGGGCTCCTGTCAGGTATATATTACTGTAGATATAGACTGTACGGGCTCCTGTCAGGTATTATTACTGTAGATATAGACTGTACGGGCTCCTGTCAGGTATATATTACTGTAGATATAGACTGTACGGGCTCCTGTCAGGTATATATTACTGTAGATATAGACTGTAAGGGCTCCTGTCAGTATATTACTGTAGATATAGACTGTATCGGGCTCCTGTCAGGTATATATTACTGTAGATATAGACTGTAGGGCTCCTGTCAGGTATATATTACTGTAATAGACTGTACGGGCTCCTGTCAGGTATATATTACTGTAGATATAGACTGTATGGGCTCTGTCAGTATATTACTGTAGATAAATGTAGGCCTAGTAAGTAACCTGTACAGGGTCTCAGTATATATTACTGTAATATAGACTGACGGGCTCCTGTCAGTTATATTACTGTAATATACTGACGAGCGCTCTCTTCAGTTATATATTACTGAAGATATAGCTTATCTCAGATTACTGACAGGCCTGTCAGGTTATATTACAGTAGATATAACTGACAGGCTCCTGTACAGTAATATACTGTAGATTATAGACTGACAGGGCTCCTGTCCAGTAATATATCTACAGTAGCATATAACGTATATACTGACAGGGCCTGTCGTATATCTTACAGGTAATATTACTGAAGAACAGACAGTCGTATATCTACAGTATATAACCTGCAGGGCCTACAGTATATCTACTTAATATATACCTGACGGAGCCTTACAGTCTATATCTAAAGTAAATATATACTGACAGGAGCCTGTACAGTCTATATCTACAGAATTATAAAACCGACAGGAGCCATACAGTCTATATCTACAGTAATATAATACTGCAGGAGCCTGTACAGCTATATCTACAGTAATATATACCTGACAGGGCTCCGTACAGTCTATATCTACAGTAATATATACCTGACAGGAGCCCTACAGTCTATACTACAGTAAATATAACCTGACAGGAGCCCGTACAGTCTATATCTACTGTAATATATACCTGACAGACCGTACAGTCTATATCTTCAGTAATATACTGTATATGACATACAGAGCTGGGCTTGCAGTAGTATATACAGTGCTGGTCTGGGCACATTATTAAAAGAAGGAGACAATGATGGGGCATATTACTACAAGAAGGGGACAATGATGGGGCATATTTCAGGGTGGAATCTACTTGCATTCCATGCTTAAATCTATCTATCTATCTATCTAAAAAGAAGAAAATAAGAGCAGCACAAAGAAAGAGTCCTGGTGCAGAGCCCCCAGGCAAATACCAAACATCAATTATAGAAATCCAGACAAATTGGAGGCAGCACACCGTTTGTAGTGAATAAAAAGCTGTTTAATAAGACCAAAAGGCGACGTTTTGGTCCAAACAACAGAACCTTTCTCAAGGCTTGAGAAAGGTTTGTGTTGTTTGGACCGAAATGTCGCCTTTTGACCTTATTAAATAGCTTTTTTTTTCACTACAAACTATGTGCTGCCTCCAATTTGTCTGGTTTTCTATCTATCTATCTATCTATCTATCTATCTATCTATCTATCTATCTATCTATCTATCTATCATTCATTTTTTTTCCCCAAAGATCAATCCAATTGCTGTGTTTAGAAAGGGCAGTGTGAATGGCTCAGTGTCAGTGTGTGATAAGCACGCATGAGCTTGAAGTCCCCCTGCTGAACAGAAGAGAAGACTGCAAAGGTAAGCCTAAAATCAATAAATTGTTTACATAATAGGATTGATCATGGTGGTATTTCTCCTTGTATGTGATATTATTGGTCTTGGTATAAGGAATTATGTTGTGTATGGCGTTCATTTTCGTTTTATTCACATTTTTTGTTCTTATATTTTACAACCTGAACGACCATGGCTTGCCCCCCCTAGTTTTGATCCTGGGTACGCCCATGATGGGGGAACATGACTAAACCCTAATGGGCTGAAGGTCGGGGGCTCTCTGACCCCTAGAATATACAGCGGAGCCTGAGAGGTCGGGAACTCTAGAATTTTCCATATTTTGTAATTAATGAAGTCTGTGGAGACAGAAAATAAGGGGAATTTCCATGATACAGATACTGGATAAAAAGGTGATGGCAATACACAATATATCAGATCCTGTGTCTGCGCGGAGTAAAGGTACTGCCACACTTAGCGATCTCGATAACGACGCAAGCTAACGAGATCGTTGGTGTGATCTCTTTTAGGTCGCTAGTAGCTGCCAAACAGGAGATCTCATAAACGACTCATCAGCGGTCAGCAATCTCTTTAATGACTTTGGCGGTCGTTAGGATCTGTCATTAGCATGTACTGAGCGCTTCTGATTCATAGGAATTTCCAGCATCGCTCCTGCTCTCTGCGCCCTGCTAGCCTGCTTTGCAACTTCTGCGATCCTCTCTGTGACGCAAAAGAGAACTTACAGATATTGCGATCCACTCCGTGACGCTAAAAAACCAGTCATATGCGTCACAAACGAGGTCGCTCGTCGTTCGCAAAAGGTGTCAAACACAGCGATATAGGCCCACCAGCGGGACGCCAATGATCAAAAAACGGTCCAGAACGCTAGTGAACGATCAGCAACATCACAGCAGGGGCCACATCGTTGCTACGTGCCACACACAACGAGGTCGCTAACGAGATCGCTAAATAGTGACGTTTTAGTCATCTCGTTAGCGATATCGTTAGCGATCTCGCTTAGTGTGGCATACCCTTAAGTCACGGTGTCAGAGAGGAGTGAAGGCCGCACATCTGAGCATAGCAAAGCAGGAGAAGAAATAATAATAATTTTATTTCTATAGCCCCGACATATTCCGCAGCACTTTACATTTTAGAGGGGACTTGTACACAGATAAGTGTAATAGACATTACAGTAATAGATAATAGACTGTAATAATAATAATGATAATAATGATAATTGTAATTGTAATAGACATTAAAAGCTTACAATCTATGAGGAAAAGGGGAGACACGGAAGGTGGATGGTAACAACTGCTTTCGTTGTTCAGACCAGCCATAGTGTAAGAATCGGGTGTTCATGTAGTTCAGCATGAACCGGTTATCAGCCTAAATATGTAACAGTACAGACACAGAGGGCTATTATAAAGCGTGTGAGGACATAATGCGACGAACCTGGTTATGGTAAAAGATTTTGAATGAGCAACACAGGGATAGTTAGTGTCGTCACTGTTATCTCGTTAACCCTTTCCTCCTTGAAATGTGGTACCAGAGAGAATAAGACACAGACAAAAGTATGCGTCAATAAGCTCTGCTCTTTATTGCTAACGAAGGTGTTTAAATACACCCATAAGCAGGAAGCGGAATTACCATATATGGTGTTTATACAACTTATCACTAAATACATAGAATACTGGTTTTAACTAAAACTCCATTTTTGCCCTTGACTCCCAGTACAGGATGTCTTCTCATAACTCAGACGAGCGGGGTGTATTATCTCAAAGGGAGGAACACCTTATCTCAACTTCTGCTATGCCTCAGCCTGTCTGACAAACCCAAGGTCTTCTGAAGAAATGCTGATTTTAACTCTAACATTCCCTCCTTTTGTTCCTTCATTTGATCAATACACATCTTCTTACCTCCTCTGTGTCCTAGTACATCGTTTAATACACATCAAACAGATTTTAAAAACTAAATAGATAGCAAGACATATCAATAAAACCTGTAGGCCAGCTTGTATTATCCCAGTCAGCCATCCCCCTATGCCTTTGAACCAATTTGCGGGGTTAAGAAAGGAGAAAGTATTTGCCCACCATGTATCTTGATTCTTCAGATTTGCCTCATCATATAGTTTCCTTAACTTTATGACATCCTCTAGCTTATGTTTAAGGGTTTAAAACACTAGAATTATCAATATAATGACAACATGCAGGTCCAATAATCTGGCACATCCCTCCTTGAGCTGCAGTCAGGTAATCTAACACGAGGGTATGTTGGTTAGTAACAATAATTAACTGGTTCTGTACTGCAAGGGACCCATTGATGATATCTAAAATATCCCATATTTGATCATCTAGGTAATCTGTGGATTCTACCAACTTATCCCATGTCTGAGTTATCATAGGGTAGATAAATAATGCACTGAAAAATTTATTTGCTATCCCCATCTCCACTATATGTGGTCTCCCATTTGGGCGAGGTCTATTGTCTGCAGATCGTTTATGTAGTGTATGTTTTGGAATAGACAATGGATTTAATCTATCTGGAGTGATGAGATAGGTGGCTGGTGTCAATCTAGCTAGGGTGCATTTCCCGGTGACTCCTACTGGAAGCCACTTAAATGCCTTGTCCCCACATACCCAATACATTGATGGTGGAAGGTTCCATATAGCTGAATGCTGTAATACTAATCGGTGTGCCAAATCTATAAACTTTGAAATATTACTCATCATGCACCATCCGGGCTTTTGTCCTAGTGGGGAGCAGTATCCTGCGGTAGGTTCTCCGCAGGTGGGAGTGTTCTTCTGATATCCTTCATCTTCATTACACCTCAGGTTACCTGGTTTGTTAGCACAAGTTTCATTATTCCCATTCTCAAAGAAAACATTATTTTCCCATTTATCAGTGTGTAGGTATCGTTCAAATATGGAGGGTTTGAAAGCATCTAAGCTTCCTGTAGTGACCCCAAAACTTATCTTTAACCCCTGTGTTGGTATTTCTCCCAAAGAGGTTATACTAGTTCTATTTCTGGGTACCCATGCCCCACCTTTAAAAGATAGATACAGTCTTGGAATTATTTGTCCTGTTAGATTTCCCTGCCACCATGGAAAATCAGTCCAACCCACTACCGGTATTCCTACCGTGGTGTTCCAAAGTTTTTGAGTGGCATTGTTGCTTAATGTGTCTGAACAGTTACCCCAAGAGTTAATTTCTTCCCACGAGACTGGGACTGCAAGAAATGGTAGACTGGTGGATGTCACCGGCGCATGTGTACAAATCCAATAGTTTGCAACAGTTTGGTTTTGTTCTTTCAGTCCATCCACTAAAGCTAAGTGGTGTCTAATGAACCTGTTATCATCCCCATCTACACGGCTAAGTCTGTTCCAAGCATCCGTTACTGCAAGGATGCAAGCAAATGTCATTAGTAGCATCATTCCTCTTCTGGAGGCTCTCCAAGGATCTTCTTACAATGCGATGCGTGGATCCAAGTTTCCTTTCCTTGTAGCTTGACTGCGGTACTTGTCGTCAGTAGAACTTGAAAAGGTCCATCAAATCTCGGATCCAGACTCTTTCTCACGTGTCTTTTAATGACTACCCAGTCTCCGGGCTGCAGGCTGTGACTCCCAGGATCCTGGTTCGGATCTGGAAGAGAACTGAAGACATTATCATGTACTTTCTTAAGTCTTTTATGCAAATCCCTTACATATGAGCTTAATACATGGTTACTCATTTCCAGTGCTTGGGGAAAGAAACATCCTAAGCTAGGCACTTTGCCAAATAGTACTTCATACGGAGAAAGTCCAGTTTTCCTATTTGGAGTGTACCTTACTGAGTATAGGGCTAATGGTAAACATTCAGGCCAAGATTTCCCTGTTTCAGCCATGGCCTTTTGGATTTTTAACTTCAATGTCCCATTTAGTCTTTCTACTTTCCCACTGCTTTGTGGATGATATGGGGTGTGGAAAGCTTGTTGAATTCCTAGAGCTGTCAAGACTTCATTCATTATTTCACCTGTGAAATGTGTACCTCTGTCACTTTCGATCACCTCTGGTACTCCATACCTGCACACCACCTCCGCAAACAGCTTCTTTGAGGTCGCCGCGGCCGTAGCCTTGGCAATCAGGAAAGCCTCCGGCCAACCTGAGAATAAATCAATACAGACCAACACTTACTCCCATGACCCTGATTTTGGCAGCTGAATATAATCAATCTGCAGTCTCTGGAAAGGATAGAGGGGCCGAGGGGCGTGTTTGGGTGGTGTCTTGACTACCCTTCCCTGATTATGTGTAGCACATACCATGCATCCCTGGATCAAACCTTCTATACAGGTGGAAAAGCCTGGTGCTACCCAATGCTTCTGCATCACGCTCCTTACAGCAGTTTTGGACTGGTGGGTTGGCCCATGTAACATCTGGGCGACCGCAGGGTACAACGCCCTTGGAAGGCATCGACGCATCCCTCTTCCCCATACCCCATTTGCTTCATTCAGACATGCACCTTCTTTTTCCCACTTTTCTACTTCCTCCTGGTGCACCTGAGCCTGCATCTGGGATAAGGCATCCTCTGACACAAAGGGATTTTTGGGAGCGTTTACCTGGTGCATCGTTACCCCTTGGAGTGGTCTATTGGCTGCTGTTTTTGCTGCTGCATCGGCCATTGCATTTCCTTTACTCACCTGATCAGTGCGTCTGGTATGTGCTTTAACTTTTATGACAGCTACCTCTTTTGGTAATTGTAATGCATCAATTAACTGCTGGACTGCATCAGCATTTTTAATGGGATGTCCTGCTGCCGTCAGGAATCCTCTAGATTTCCAAATTGGACCAAAATCATGAGCTATACCGAATGCGTATCTAGAATCTGTGTAGATGTTAACAATTCTACCTTCAGCTATCTTACAGGCCTCGGTCAGAGCCTTAAGTTCAGCCTCCTGGGCCGACTGATGTGGGAGCATTGGTTCTGCTTTGATTACTGCATTCAGGGAGACGATGGCATACCAGTGTGGAAGGTACCTGAGTCATCTTGGTGGCGAGATCCATCTACAAAAAATTCAAAATCAGCATTAAGTCTTTCAGTTTCAAACACTGTGGGTAGGCCTGCTGTTTCCTGTGCCATAAGCTGAACACAATCATGAGGAATCTCCTCTCTTGGATCTTCTTTGTACAATACCGTACCTGACCCCTCCTTTAGATCCGAGAGAGGTAACAACGTGGCAGGATTAAGTGTGGTACATCTCTGCAAAGAAACATTTGGAGGCATTAAAAGTGCACATTGCAATCGAAGGTGACGTGCAGCTGAAAGATGTGCCGGCTGCACCTGGTTCAGTATGGTATATACATCATGAGGTGTAAGTACTGTAAGTGGGTGATCAAGAACAATGTCTGACGATTTGTGGAGCAATAGTCCTACAGCATGTACTGCCCATACACAGGACGGGGCACCTCTAGCCACTGCATCTAGTCTTCCACTGAAATAGGCTACAGGCCTTTGATTGTCACCATGTAACTGAGTCAATACTCCTGCCGCGTGTCCCTGCTGTTCGTGGAGATACAGGGTGAATGGTAGTTCATAGTTGGGGGTTCCTAGCGCTGGAGCTGCCACAATCCTGTTTTTGAGAGAATAAAAACAGTCTATACCTTCAGGAGTTAGTTTAAAAGGCACAATGGTGATATAGTCATAGAGAGGCTGCATGAGGATTGACACAACATGTATCCACTGTCTGCAGTAGGAAACCAGTCCAAGAAATGTCCTAAGAGCGGCAACATTAACAGGAATAGGAAAATTCTGTACAGCTTCTTTGCGAGCGCTGGTCAGATGTCGCGCCCCTGGTGTAATGCAATGTCCCAAAAAGATAACTGAAGATTTACAAAATTGGAGTTTATCCTTCGACGCTTTACATCCAGCTTGGTACAGAAACAACATGAGTGATATTGTTGCAGTGTGACACTGTTTCCTGGAGGGGGCACAAATCAGTAAATCATCAACATATTGCAGAACAACTACTTTTGGCATTTTCCATCTTTCCAGTATCTCTTGCAGACTGGCAGTATTCATAGTGGGTGAATTCTGGGCACCCTGGGGCAAAACGGTCCATGTATACTGATTCCCTTGAAATGTAAAAGCAAACAAATACTGGCAGTCAGGGTGTAATGGGACACTAAAAATGTGTTTGCCAAGTCAATCACTGAAAAACAAAGAGCACTAGCCGGGATCTGAGACAGAAGGGTGTGAGGATTTGGTACAACTGGTGTGAGGAGCTCTGTAGCTTTGTTTACTAGCCGGAGATCATGGACCATTCTGTACGCTGCTGGCTGCCCCGGTGCGGTTTTCTTTTTAACTGGGAACAGAGGGGTGTTACAAGGGGACTGGGTCTTAACTAAAACACCACTTGCTACCAGTTTCTGTACCTGCTGAGCTATAGCCGACTCTTGAGCTGAACTAAGAGGATACTGTCTCTGTTGGGGCAGGATTGCACCTGGCTTTAATTTGACCATGACTGGCTGCACCTTTAATCTGCCCACATCTGTTTTATCTGAAGCCCAGAAATCATGCGGTATCACACCTTCTAACATTGAAGGAAATTCATTTGTGTCCTCTATACTAGCAACATCTAGTGACATGATTTTACAAAGAGTGCTTGGCTTCAATCCTGGTGTCATAGTGACAGTCCCATCAGGATGATACTCAATATGTGCTTGCAATTGAGACAATACATCACATCCTAAAAGATTACATTGACCCCGTGGTGATACCATTAACTGTGTGTGTACAGTGGTTCCTTGAATTTGCAGGGGAATCTTTTTAGTGACGGGGAGCAGGATAGATGGAGAATTGTAAGGAGTCGCTATAACATGGTGGGAGAAATCACTTTTCCCAAATGGCCAGTCCTCTTCTGTAATTACTGAATTGTCTGCCCCCGTGTCCACTTGGAACTCAACCTCATGTCCCCCTGGTAGGTTCACCTGCACTGTGCAATTAGGAGTGGGGGGTAAGGAGACAAGGGGGTTCATGTGCAAGCTACCATTATCCTATGGGAGCAGCCCTAATTGGTCTTGGGGGCCTCTTGCAGGCGGGTCATTTGGATATGGATTAGTTGGACAGGCTGGATATGGATTAGTTCTGCAATCTCTCCTGAAATGTCCTGGTTTCCTGCATCCGTAGCACAATTTCTGTCCATCTCCTGGCACACGTCTCCCCTCCCTGTTGTTTGCAGGACGAGTACCTACAGCATGTACCCTTGCTCCTCTTTTTGCTTGCGCTAAATCATGTTGTGCCCCCTGTGCTATTCTGGCTAGATCCTCTGCTTTAACTGATCTCCAATCTGGTCTACTTACTTTCACCTTTTCTGCCACTTCCTTTTTTAACCCATTCATGTATGCACTTGCCAGTATCCTCTCACTAGTCTTGTTTTCTGGGACAAAACCCATTTCTACCCAAGTTTTTCTTAGGGCCCAGAAATAATCTTTTGGCTCCTCTTCCTTTCCTGAACTCTGTCTTCTAGTGTAACTTCCTTCTCTGCCTGTCTATCTTTACATGCTTTTTTCAACGCTTCTGTAAACAGAACCCCAGCTGCTTCGTCATTGACTTCTGCATTATCAGGTCCGGTCCTACCAACATAACACTTGTATGTCTCATCTATCAGTCTATCGTATCTAGCTTCATCTGCCAATTTCCCTTTTATTAGTGCTTCCAGATCCTGTCTAGTTGCCTTATACGTATCCTGCATTGTAGCTAACATTCTAGCTAATCCCATTGGTGACTGTGAAGGGTCCGGGAGTTGCGTTATTAGAGCCAACTGCTCTGAAGGGCTCCATGGTCTGTATAACACTGCTGTCCGGGGGGCGCCTGGAGCTAGTCCGCCCCCCTCGCCTCCCGCAGCACCCGGGGTACCAGGTACCATTACTGTCCTCATTGGAAATAGATTGGCCGGGGGAGGTCTGGGTCCACCGCAACCTACACAGACATTTACCGTCAGGGGATTCTGCTGTCCACACCTGGGGCAGACCCAACAGTTCGGTTCGTGGGAAGTCTGTGGGAAGGTCTGATACTGGAGTGGAGGTAACGTAGGGGGCAAACAGGAGGGTAAATCAGTCATCCCTGTTTTTGTCAGTCTGTAATGTCCGTCTCCTAATTCTTCAGTCTTTCCCTCTAAGTAATCACACGCACTCATCCACAGGTTCACTGTTTTCAACAGTCCTTTGTCTCTCAACCATCCATGATGTGAGTTAAAGAACCTTTTCCATTTATCACTGTTCAATTCTCCGTTTTCATACATGCCTGCTTTACACAATACTTTGTCAATGCCTACCAACGCTTGCTTTCCCTCTCTGCGTACCACTAAATCTTTGGCAGCAATGCCTTCCTTGGCATTTTGGTTCCCCATTTTTGTATCTCCTCACCTAGAAGAGATTCTCCTGTCACTTAGACAATTCTGTCACCAAGACTCTGTCACCAAGACAATTCCGTCACTTAGACAATGGGCCACAAAGGTTTCTGAACCATTCCACTGCTCTCTTTCCAAGATTTGTACGCCAACCAAATAAACAATCCGATCACACCAACACCAAGACAAAACCACAACACAATCATTGGATCCATACTGTCATTTTTCAAAGGAGGAAAGGCAGGACAGACAATTAATCTGAAGGTCTACTGGTTCAAAGGGACCTGAGCCAGGAACACCTGTGAATTACCTGGAAAGCCGACCGCTCGGGGAGGAGTGAGTCCACTATACAGTGATATAGATTTTAGGTAGAATATAATAAGTATTCTTACCTCAGCGCTGTATGTATATCACCAACAGAAAGCTCCGCTCATCCCACGTCTCCGGATCGGTCGGCCTTTCTCAGAGTAGATTAACTCAGGCCCCTGTTCGGGCACCAGGCTGTCGTCACTGTTATCTCGTTAACCCTTTCCTCCTTGAAATGTGGTACCAGAGAGAATAAAACACAGACAAAAGTATGCGTCAATAAGCTCTGCTCTTTATTGCTAACGAAGGGGTTTAAATACACTCCATAAGCAGGAAGCGGAATTACCATATATGGTGTTTATACAACTTATCACTAAATACATAGAATACTGGTTTTAACTAAAACTCCATTTTTGCCCTTGACTCCCAGTACAGGATGTCTTCTCATAACTCAGACGAGCGGGGTGTATTATCTCAAAGGGAGGAACACCTTATCTCAACTTCTGCTATGCCTCAGCCTGTCTGACAAACCCAAGGTCTTCTGAAGAAATGCTGATTTTAACTCTAACATTAGGTTAATGCGTTGAGACGGTAGGCCTGTCTGAACAAATGCGTTTTTAGCGCATGTTTAAAACTTTGGGGATTAATCGTATTAACCTGGGTAGTGCATACCAAAGAATTGGGGCAGCACGTGAAAAGTCTTGGAGGCGGGAGTGGGAGGTCCTGATTATTGAGGATGTTAACCTCAGGTCATTTGCAGAACGGAGGGCACGGGTAGGATGGTAGGCTGAGACAAAGGAGGAGATGTAGGGTGGTGTTGAGCCATGCAGTATTTTGTGGGAGAGGGTAATAATTTGTACTGGATTCTGGAGTGGATGGGTAACCAGTGCACTGACTGGCACAAGGTAGAGGCATCGGTATAACGATTGTTGAGGAATATGATCCTGGCTGCAGCATTCAGGACAGATTGGAGAGGGGAGAGTTTGGTAAGAGGGAGACCGGTTAGTAGAAAGTTACAATAGTCCAGACGAGAATGAATAAGAGAAATATTAAGAGTTTTTGCAGAGTCGAAAGTAAGAAAAGGTCAAATTCTAGAAATGCTTTTGAGGTGCAGATAACAAGAGTGAGCCAGTGATCTGATGTGGGGGAGTGAATGAAAGCTCAGAATCAAGTATGACCCCAAGACAGCGGGCATGTTCGTTAGCGGGATCGTGTAGTGTGGCAGTACCTTTAGAGACAGTGGTAAGACAATCACCGGTGTTTTCTAAAATGGCAGGCGTGATATCCGGAGAAGAAGTGTATAATTGGGTGTCATCAGCATAGAGATGGTACTGGAAACCAAATCTACTGATTGTTTGACCAATAGGGGCAGTATACAAGGAGAAGAAAAGGGGACCTAGAACCGATCATTGAGGAACCCCAACAGTAAGGGGAAAATGAGAAGCGGAGGAGCCAGCAAACAATACAGTGAAGGAGCAGCCAGAGAGATAGGAGAACCAGGAAAGAACGGTGCCCTTGAGGCCGATGGAGCGGAGCATAGTGAGGAGGAACTGATGGTCCACAGTGTTGAATGCTGTGGAGAGATCCAAGAGAATTAGCATGGAGTAGTTACCGTTAGATTTAGCTGTTAGCAGATCATTAGAGACTTTAGTGAGGACAGTTTCAGTAGAGTGTAAAGAGCGGAAACCAGATTGTAGAGGGTCGAGAAGAGAGTTATCTGAGAGGCTGAAGAAGCTTCCAGAGCAGCTAATCAAGAGGTCTAGAACATGGAAGGTTTAAAATAGTAAGTCATGCAAGCATTGCACAGAGTAACTTGCATCTGTCAGTCATCCTCCACAGTAGTCTAACTGTTGGTGCTTATGAGCACGCTTAGGCTACTTTCACACATCAGTTTTTTGCCATCAGTCACAATCCGTCGTTTTGTGAAAAAAACAGATCCGGCGATTGATGCTGCAGGATCCGTTTTTTTCTCATAGACTTGTACTAGCGACGAATTACGACGGATGGCAGTGCGTTTCATCCGTCGTTTGATGGATCCATCGGAAATTTTGTATCTGGTGGCTGGAGATGACGCACAAAGCAAAGTTTTTTGTCTCCGTCGCTGTCCATCGTTTTTTATAATGGAAGCCTATGGGCACGGGATCCATCGTCATCCGTCAACTGACGGATTCCGGCGACGGATCCGTTTTTTGTAACAGAGCATGCTCCTGACAGGTTAAAAATAAAAAAAAGAATAGATATATACACATACAGTAGAATATATATATATATATATATATAATATATATATATATATATATATATATATATATGTATATACATATGTCATTGAGACACACATATATTTATAGTTCCTACAGTTCTACATAGCAGAATACCTGCTAAATCAATTGCCGGCTTCTGTAAAATCATTACAGAACCTGACATAAAATGACACATGGTTTACATACAGTAAACCATTTCATTTCATTTAGTTTGATGTATGTTTTTGACTAATAATTAGATTACTGTATGTGTGCAAAATTTGGGACATGTAGGTTTAATTTAATGGATAAATTTGTTGTAAAAAGAAATGTGTGGGTTCCCGCTGTATTTTCTCTGCCAGAGAGGGAAAGCCAGTGACTGAGGACAGATATTCATAGCCTAGGAAGGGACCATTGTTTTTGGCCCCCCCCCGGCTACAAACATCTGGCCCCAGCCACCCCAGAAAAGGCACATCTTTTATTAGATGCGCCTTTTCTGGCACTTAGCCTCTCTATTCCCATTGCCTTTAGGGGAGGCTGATGGGTTAATAAGGGGTTAATGCCACCTTGCTATTGAAAGGTGACATTAATCGGTTAATAATGGAGAGGTGTCAATAAGACAACTATCCATTATTAATCCTACAGTAGTAAAGGGTTAAAAAAGACACACACATTAATTAAAAATTATTTTAATGAAACAATGACACATAGTTTTTGACCAAATTTATTATTCTGCCAATCCATCTGAATCTCCTGTAATAAAAAAAAAATAAAAAAGCAACAATATGCATAACTCTCCGCAGTTCAGTCAGGTCCCCCGCTGCAATCCATCACAAGGGGTTAACTAGTTTACAACCAGGACCGATGCTAATGCTACCGGCCTGGCTGTAAACCACTGCAGAATGAATTAAATCATGTCTGCGCAGCCGCCCCAGCTGACCAGAGATGAACTCAGGAGCGTGGGAAAGTTTTTGAACTTTTTCCCACGCTATCGAGTTCACTTCAGGTCAGCCGGGGACTCCGCGCAGCCTCACTGACTACCGCTGACGTCAGTAAGGCTGTGCGAAGTCCCTGGTTGACCTGAGGTGATCTGACAGCGTGGGAAAAAGTTCAGAAACTTTTCCACGTTCCTGAGTTCATCTCCGTTCAGCCGGGGCGGCTGTGCAGACATGATTTAATTAATTCTGTGGCCTATAAACCTGCATTGCGGGTGAGTTTACGCAGTGTCAAGTAGAAGCACAGTGGAAATGGGATTTCTATTAATCCCGTCCACTGTGCTTGTAAACTTGAACACAGCGACTTGGACGCAGCGCAGGTGAGCTGCGTCCAAGCCGCTGCTATTCCGGATCATGGGCACATACTCTAAAAGAACCCTGGAGACCGTGTTCATATCTATATATTCTGTAATAAATCTCTGTATGTGACTGTAGTGAAGATAGGCCACTGTAATGTATATGTATTTTATAAACTATGGTATGTCACTTCTAATTCCACTTATCTTATATATGACTTATGAATGTCTGTGAAATGTCTCCTTCATCCTGCTTGGGGAAACACCATTAACGCATGAATTCCACCTCTGACACCTCACACACCGCTTTACTATGTGAATTCAGCCTGTAGTCTAGTAGGAACACATGGCTGCTCCCCCAAATGAGTGACATCCTTGACATCCTGTGACTGTAACATCTTTCAGGCAAGATTCATATCATATGTGTAATATATCATAAACCATAGTTAAAGGGGATAGTGGTGGGGTGCATGGGTAATGAAGGACCCTCCCATGAATGGACCCAGGAAGGAGGATAATAATGTTCCACCTCATCCCCAAGGGTGGGCTGTATATAATGAATGGATTCTTTCCCTTATAGTCACACAAATTGGGGACCAAGTCCAACTGGACTTGTGTACATTCTAATCCATGTCCCTGGGAGACGAGAAGGACTTTCTTACACAGGAGTGCCCCTGACGAAGGCACGCCGCCGAAACTCACGTAGGGGAAGTGGCACCATCGCATGGTGAGGTAAGATATGTTTAGTACATTCATTACATCAATGTAGGATACATCTGTTCTCCAGCGTTCTATTCAATGTGTATTGCAGGCACTTTAGCCGTAATTTTGGAGGTTATGAGAATATAGTCAATACACTCTATGATTTTTTCCAGCCTATGGATGCAAGTTTAATGTATGTTGGTACTTATTTGTGTATTTTCAATTTTTGACTACATTGTGTATTAGCATTATATCTTGCTTTTACCTGCCATCTGGTGGCGCCACTTACTTTCTTTGGCTCATCACCTTGCACTATATTGGCACTTTTTTAACATATTGTTTGTCTTTTAAATTATTTCTAATAAAGTATTGTACTTTTATTATTCATCTTATGTCTCTCCTTATATGCTCTCTCTGTTGTAGCATAGAACAGCTTTTTATACAGTCCTATTTGGATGCTAGAAAACTTTCTGTCCCACTGGACCATATAATTATTTTTGATTATTATTAGCATCATTAGCTTGGCATTCAATCTCTACAGGAGTGCTAAGTATATAGAACTTTCCTGTGTTTTTCACCTTTTCTTTTTACAACTGTTTTTCCACCCTTCATGTATGTCTGTTATTTCCCTATTTTTCATACATATTAAGCACTGTACCTATTCTGTATTAAAGCCTAAAACTTTAATAGCTTTCCCTTGTTGCTTCCCTATAATATTGAATCATCTCAGTGGAAATCTTCTATATAAGAAAATTTTCCTGATTTACCCATCAAGGATGGATAGAGACAAGATAGCGGACAGAATATTACACCTCACCCTAGAGATCCTCTTCCGGCTTACTGGAGAGGTGAGAGATTCTGATGACGTCACATTACATCATTCTTATCTATGGGAATAACAGATGGACAGAACTGGAGAGGTGAGGACTCTGGAAATGTCTGCAGTGAGGTTTATTAATGTGTCTCTCCATAACCAGGATTACACAGTAGTGAAGAAAACCTCTAGGGAGTGCTGTCAGGCCCCTGTGTCTGAGGGATGGGAAAGACCCCTGAGCCCAATCACGGGGCCTCCACCTCACCCTCTGATACATGAGGACATCAATGACCAGAAGATCCTAGAACTCACCTACAAGATGATTGAGCTGCTGACTGGAGAGGTGACACTGCTGGGAATGCTGGGACATTATACAGTAACGCTATGAAGGGATCGGGGGATGACGGCATCATTGTACAGTGGGGAAAAGTATTTAGTCATCCACAAATTGTGCATGTTCTCCACTTAAAAAGATGAGAGAGACCTGAAATTGACATCATAGGTAGACCACAACTATGAGAGTCAAAATGAGAACAGAAATCCAGAAAATCATCTTGTCTGATTTAGCAAGATTTATTTTGCAAAATATGGTGGAAAATAAGTATTTGGTCATTTACAAAAGTTCATCTCAATATTTTGTTATATAGCCTTTGTTGGCAATGACAGAGGACAAACATTTTCTGTAAGTCTTCAGAAGGTTGGCACACACTGCTGGTGGTATGTTGGCCCATTCCCCATGCAGATCTCCTATAGAGCAGTGATGTCAAATGAAGTCAAATCCCTCCAAAGGTTTTCTATGGGGTTGAGATCTGGAGACTTGCTAGGCCACTCCAGGACCTTCATATGCTTCTTACGAAGCCACTCCTTCGTTGCCCTGGCGGTGTGTTTGTGATCATTATCATGCTGAAAGACCCATCCACGTTTCAGCTTCAATATCTTTGCTGATGGAAGGAGGTTTGCACTCAAAATCTCACGATACATGGCCCCATTCATTCTTTCATGTACATGGATCAGTCGTCCTGGTCCCTTTGCAGAGAAACAGCCCCAAAGCATGATGTTGCCACCCCCATACTTCACAGTAGGTATGGTGTTCTTTGGATGCAACTCAGTGCAAGGAAATGGACAGCATGTGACTTAAATATGAGTGTCTGAGCAAAGGGTCTGAATACTTCTGATCATGTGATATTTCATTTTTTCTTTTTTTAATAAATTTGCAAAAATTTCCACATATCTGTTTTTTTCAGTCAAGATGGTGTGCAGAGTGTACATTAATGAGAAAAAAATGAACTTTTTTGAATTTACCAAATGGCTGCAATGAAACAAAGAGTGAAAAATTTAAAGGGGTCTGAATACTTTCCGTACCCACTGTATGATGTCAATTAAAGGCCTCTCTCATCTTTTTAAGTGGGAGAACTTGCACAATTGGTGTCTGACTAAATACTTTTTTTCCTCACTGTATGTGTCAGGTTCCTATTAGGTGCCAGGATGTCACCGTGTATTTTTCCATGGAGGAGTGGGAGTATTTAGAAAGACACAAAGATCTGTACAAGGACATCATGATGGAGATTCCCCAGCCCCTCACATCACCAGGTAATAGACAGGACTAAATACATATGGACTTTAATTATCTGTTTGTAAAGAATGAATTCAGTCTCTGTTTGTGTTTCCTCCAGATCCATTCAGTAAGAGGACAACACCAGAGAGATGTCCCTGTCCTCTTCTTCCACAGGACTGTAAACAAGAAGATCCCAATGTTCTTCAGGATCATCAGGTAGATGGGGAGAAGGTGTCATGAGATCTCCCCTATGATGTGTAGAAGGCTGTGAAGGTCTTGTGATTAGTCTTATTTTATCTAACAATACTATGTACTGAATGGCCAATTTATTAGAAACACCGGCCCTTTTTTAACTGAAACATATTAGACACATGACCCCGGAGTGCAGTATGAAATAAAATGATCAGTTTTCGAAATGTGAAGATTAAGCAAACTGAATGACTTTGCATAAGGTCATCACTGCTAGACTGTTTTTTTTTTACGTGCAATCATGTCAAGAGTCTACTGAGAATAGTACATTAGTAATATTAGATCTTGTGGGTATAAGTAACTCGTCCACAAAGATATCGAGAACCGTTCTGAGAACTGGTGGTGCACAGTCATGAAAATTTTTGACTACTAATGTGTCCGGATGCACTCATCCTTCCTTAGCACACCTGGGCTACATCTACAGCTCACCCGTTCCAGTGTCATTGCTTTCCAGCAAAACCGAAAGAAAAAAACTTCATTGGGCAAAAGAAAGTGTGATTTCACAGATCATCATCTGCTCTGATGACATTCCTGTTGCACCGTGCTGATGGGAGCATCAGAATTTCATGCAAACAGCATGAATCCATGTTCCCTTCTTGTAAGGTGTCAACATTTCTGGCTGGTGGAACAACGGTGTGGAAAATATTGTGTGAGCACATCCTGGGTCCTCAGATATTTGTGGAGAGATGTCTGGACACTAGAGCTTACCTAAGCATTGTGTCCGACCAAGTTCATCTCTTCATGTCAGCTGTTGACTTTACTGTAAAATACAAAGACCTAAGTCACAAGGGTCATGTAATCATGGATTGCTTTCAGTATAAGGATCGCACAGTCCTATGTGTTGCACTGTGACCCTAAACACCAGTATTATGGGTTCCTCAGAATGTGTGTTAAGTTCTGCAGAGGTTTTCCAGTATGGCTATATACAATCAGGTGACCCACATACCCCAGATGTAATATATACCGTATTTTTCGGACCATAAGATGCACCCCAAATTTTCAGAAGGAAAATAGGGAAAAAAAATAATGTGTCAAATGGGGGTCGTCTTACAGTCCGAATTCAGCTTACTAGCGAAGGGATCAGCACAGGTAGAGGAGTGGTCACAGGGGTCGTTCGGTGGTCCAGGCTGGTGCGGTGGTGGTGCTCTGTGTTGCAGGGGTGCTCTGTGGGGTGTCTGTGCTCTGTGGGGTGTCTGTGCTCTGTGGGGTGGCTGTGCTCTGTGGGGTGGCTGTGCTCTGTGGGGTGGTTGTGCTCTGTGGGGTGGTTGTGCTCTGGGGTGGCTGTGCTCTGTGGGGTGGTTGTGCTCTGTGGGGTGGCTGTGCTCTGTGGGGTGGTTGTGCTCTGTGGGGTGGCTGTGCTCTGTTGGGTGGCTGTGCTCTGTGTGGTGGCAATATACTTACAAATTCCGTGGAGGCGATCCCGATGAGCCTCCCTGTGCTCTGTGGTGCGGTGGTGTCGGGGCTTTGTAGTGTGGCTGCAGCGGGGCTCTGTGCTGCGTGGGGGGCTCCGCCGGCATTTCTTCATAGCCAGAAAGCCCCCCGCAGCGCTGTTGCACTTGCTGGCACATCCGGAAAGATGGCCGCGCATGCTCAGAGTCAGATCTCCGCAACGAGATCTTGTCCCGAGATTTCGGGACGAGATCTCGTTGCCGAGATTTGAATTTGAGTATGCGCGGCCATCTTTCTGGAGGCCACCGCATTGCAGCAAGTGCAACGGTGCTGTGGGAGATTTCTGGCTATAACGAAGCACCCCCACACAGCACAGAGCCCCGCTGCAGCCATACTACAGAGCCCCGATACCACCGCACCACAGAGCACAGAGAGGCTCATCGGGACCGCCGCCACGGGACTGCCGCCACTGGATTTGTGAGTATGTTGCGACCATAAGATGCACCCCCATTTTCCCCCAAAATTTTGAGGGAAAAAAGTGCGTCTTATGGTCCGAAAAATACGGTAGGCTAAAAAGGATTCTTTTAAAGGGAATCTGTCAGTAGGTTTTTGCTATTTCATCTGAGAGCAGCCTGATGTATGGAAAGAGAAGCTGAATCTAAGGAGGTATCACTTATAGATTACTGGGTGCAGCCGTTCTGACAAAATTAGAGCTTTTAGATTTGGCAATAAAGCAGATCTGAAAATCTGCCCCCTCCCACACCAGGCTCTGTATATACAATGACTTTGCCTCCAGGAGGGTCAAGTCGGGTTTTGGACCACTCGACTTTATCAAAAGTTGAGTCGAACGAAATTGGCCGACTATCGGAAAAAGTCGAAGTTCCATCTGAAACTCGACCCGACCCCAATGCAAGTCAATGGGGAAGAAAAGTTGGCAGGGAGTGGAGGACAGTAAACACACCTACAGTGCCCATTTCAATGCCAACTACATCAATTCTTATTACTTAAGCTTGTCAGCCTTAATTTACTTTATAATAATAGTAATGCATTGAAAACTGGGGGTTATTTGGCTAAAGTTGTGGGGGGGCAGGGCTGGCTCCAGGTTTTCGTGGGCCCCGGGCGAAAGAGTCTCAGTGGGCCCCTTTAACACATACCGCAATTCATGATGCACAGATATGGCAGAGAAATATAGGTACAGTACAATGCCAAATACTTCACTTCTTCCATTACATGAGTGATATCAATAGCTCAGAAACCGGACAGTATAGTTCTCCATAAAGTATTATGGGCACCACATAGTGCTCTATACAGAATAATAAGCCCCATATATTGCTCCACACAGTATTATGGGCAACACATAGTGCTCCATACAGTATAATGAGCCCCATATATTGCTCCATACAGTATATAATAGGCCCCATATATTGCGCCATAGTGCATAATGGGCTCCATAAAGAATAATGAGCCCCATATATTACTCCATACATAATGGGTCCCATTTAAATACAATATATGATGGGCTCCATATAATGCTCCAGTATATGATGGGCCCCATATATGATGCTCCAGTGTATGATGAACCCCATATGTGTTTTTTTATGATTAGTATTGTAGTATTCGGTCGCTATGTAATGGTAATATGTGGTCTGGTCATGGTGTGGCTGTATTTGTTCCTTGCATGTGGTATTATTATTATTTTATTATTATTACACATTTATATAGCGCCATTTATTCCATGGCGCTTTACATATGAAAAGGGAAAATATAGACAGGTACAATAAACGTGTGCTAGACAAGGGACACACAAGTACAGAAGGAGAGAGGACCCTGCCCGCGAGGGCTCACAGTCTACAGGGATGGGTGAGGATACACTAGGAAAGAGTAGATCTGGTCATGCGATGGTTCAGTAGACTGAGGATCATTGTAGGCTTGTCGGAACAGGTGGGTCTTCAGGTTCTTCTTGAAGGTTTCCGTTGTTGGTGGTATTAATGGTCATTTTAAAAAATGTATGTGACTCATTCCTTTAAATAAAAATATGCCTAAAAAGAGTATTGGGTATTTTAAGAAATGTTTAATAGGTTAGAGTAGAGTCCTGCCAAGAGTCTATTTTGTCGTGGTGGTGGCTTAAAAAATGTTTTGGCCAAAACAAAAGCTGATGGCTATGTATGAGATATTGTGTTTAATGGGAACTGTTAATGTTTGATTGGTGAGGGCGTGGTGCAGAACTGGAGTTTTTCCAAGAGTGGGCGGTGGGACTGTGGAAGGTTCGAAGGCTGGAGGCAGAGCTGTGGTGGAGCCTGGGTGCCAAGGGGGCCAAAAAATGTTTCCAGTATAGGACCTTGAACTTCCCTGTGGCAGCCTTGAGCTCACCCTCTGCAACTCTACCATAACTTTCACATAAAAGTGATTACAATTACCCATAGCATTAACCATGTACTTACGGTACTTTTCATCAGTGTCATCTAATAACATTACTGTATATGCTACATTTCACACAACTTCTCGTTCTGTATGTGACTTTTACAATCTTTGTTTCAGGGTGAAGATCTGCCCCATATTAATACTACAGAGACATATATGAGAGGTGATGAGTGGTGCAAGGAGGAGATTCCTACAGATAACCGCACAGGTTAGTAGTATTGTTTAAACATAAAAAACACATTTTGACACTATTTTTGCCTCTAAATATACTTTTGAAGATTGTTAGTGTTGGGTGTGACACTAGTCACTACTCATGGACTGCTAAGGCAGAATAGTGAAGAGCTCCGGGATCAGTGCCAAGAAGGCTTTTAATAGACTGAGGGAAAAGACAAAAGTGTATTGAGGTAACAGTCCGAGGCCAGAGTACTAGGAAGGTAGCGGATCTTGATAAAGGGGTAAGTCAAATGGATGGTCACAAATGCAAATCCAAGGTCAGCAACGGTGATCAGAATACAACTTAGAGCAAGCACACAAACCACTTGAGCAAAGCTACAATTTGCACAGGTTTGACAATTGCCAGAGTGCTAAATAACCCTCATCAAATGACACCTGGAGGAGATCCCACAGACCCAGCCAGATAGGAAGGATGAGCTGTCAATCACAATACTCACACCTGTTGTGAATGGGTTTGAGATGAGTTCTGAGCAGAGGCTCCCTCTGGTGGTTACAAGCGGTGCTAGTGAAGATTGTGAGGACTGGGAATCAGGTGTTACTGACTGGTCTTATATAAGGGAGTCATTTTCCCATCAGGGTTGCCGGTGATTAATTGTTCTGGTCTGAATCCTTCTTTCCAGTTTCCCTTGTAGCCTGCTGTGTCGTGTCTGCATCTCCTGCTTACAGATAAGACTTTTGCTTCTTTTGTGTTTGTGCTATATTTTTGCATTTTGTACTGCACTTCTTTGGGGGCCTTCAGGGTCCCCTCCGGGGGCTTCTGCCCTCTCAGTTTAGTTCAGCCACTGAGTTTTGTTCTTTTGCTTTTTCCAGTTTTTTCAGTGGCTGCTGTTTTGATTTTGTTACACCAGAGAACTAATTTAGGTGGTAGAGGTCGTGTGATCTCAGGTGATTTTGAAATTAGTAGAGTTGGTGCTTTTCAGGGTTTTCTGGGATTGCAGTAAGTACCCTTCCTATCCTTTTCTATTTAGATAGTTTGGGCCCCAGCGTTTGCTCATACTATTTTCTTTCTGTGTCAGTATTTCCTCTTGTCTAACCGCCATTACATGTTTGGGGCTTTCTATTATCTTTGGGGTTCTGCTCCGGGGCAGATAGCTTTCCTGTTTCTGTCTTTAGGTGTAGTTAGTTTCTCAGGCTGTGACGAGGCGTCTAGGACCAACGTAGGAACGCTCCACGGCTGCCTCTAGTTGTGGTGGTTAGTCAGGGTACTGCAATCTCATAGATTCCAACTGCTCTGGTGTATTGCCTTTTTGCCTGCTCTCCTCAGCTACCGAAACATAACAGTATCACCGGCCTAAAAAATTGAAAATTGTATGGTACTCACAGAAGGGAAAAATATTGTGAAAGAAAAAAGGTTGTCAGAGTTGTCAGAGATATTTTTCTGTTTGTTGCATTTTTTTTTTTTTTCCCCTCTGTATCTCTGGGTGCTGGGGAGGATCTTTTCTCCCAATGGAGTTTGCACGGTTGTCTGGCCGTGTGGATCAGCTTGCCACTGAGGTTCAGAGTATTGCTGCATATCTTGCTAGGTTGCCTGTTGTGGAACCTAGGATTCCCATGCCAGATTTGTTTTTGGGGGATCGAGCGAAGTTTCAGAATTTCAAAAATAATTGTAAATTGTTTTTTGCCTTAAAATCTAAGTCCTCAGGAAACGCAGCGCAGCAGGTTCAAATTATCATCTCTCTCCTGCGCGGCGATCCTCAGGATTGGGCTTTTTCCCTGATACCTGGGGATCCTGTTTTGAGTGATGTTGATGCGTTTTTTCAGGCTTTGGGGTTATTGTACGATGAGCCTAATGTCACTGATCAAGCTGAAAAAACCTTGTTGGCATTAAATCAGGGGCTTGATGACGCTGAGTTATACTGTCAGAGATTCCGTAGGTGGGCAGTCCTGACCAAATGGAATGACGACGCTTTGGCGGCCCTTTTCCGGAAGGGTCTGTCAGATAATGTAAAGGATGTTATGGTGGGATTCCCTGTCCCCTCTGGTCTCAATGATTCTATGTCATTAGCGATTCAAATTGACAGACGTTTGCGTGAGCGGAGAAGTATGCGTGGAATGGTGTTGCCTTGTGAACCAGCTTCTGAACCCATGCAGTGTGATAGAGTGGTGTCTGGGGCACAGCGTCATGAGTTTCGAAAGCGCAATGGGTTATGTTTCTACTGTGGTGATGCCTCTCATGCTATTTCAGTCTGCCCTAAGCGGGGAAGACGTTTTGCACGCTCAGTTGTCTTGGGTAGTGTTCAGACTAAGTTTTTATTAACTGTCACTCTGATATGCTCTCTGTCCTCATTTTCTGCTCAGGCTTTCGTTGATTCTGGAGCAGCTATTAACCTGATGGATTATGATTTTGCTAAACGTTGTGGGTTTCCCTTGATACCCCTACAGAAGTCTATTCCCCTACTGGGGATCGATTCTACCCCTTTGGCTGAGAATAAACCCCAGTTTTCTACTCAGGTGATAATGAGGGTTGAACCTGATCACCAGGAGTGCTGCAAATTTTTGGTTCTATATAATCTGCATGACATTATCATGCTGGGTTTCCCTTGGTTACAGTCTCATAATCCTGTTTTGGATTGGAAATCTGTGTCTGTAACCAGTTGGGGCTGCCAATGTGTTAATACCAACACTCCTGTTTTTTCTGCCTCCCCCCAGGCTCAGGATGTTCCTGACTTTTTGTTTGATTTTTCTGATGTGTTTAGCTAAAGTAAATCTGCATCCTTGCCTCCCCATAGGAGCTATGACTGCGCTATTGAATTAGTGCCGGGTAGTAAATTCCCTAAAGGTCGCCTTTTTAACTTGTCTGTACCTGAACATGACGCTATGCGGTCTTATATCAAGGAATCATTGGAGAAGGGTCATATCAGACCATCCTCTTCACCCTTAGGTGCCGGTTTTTTCTTTTGTGGCCAAAAAAGATGGTTCATTAAGGCCGTGTATTGATTATCGTCTCTTGAACAATATTACTGTGAAATATCAATACCTGTTACCCTTGATTTCTGACCTGTTTTCCAGGGTGAAAAACGCTACTTGGTTTACCAAGCTTGACCTCAGGGGGGCGTATAACCTTATTCGCATTAAGCACGGGGATGAATGGAAGACGGCATTCAATACCCCTGAAGGGCATTTTGAGTACCTAGTGATGCCCTTTGGGCTCACTAATGCTCCTTCCGTCTTCCAGTCCTTCATGAATGACATTTTCAGGGATTTTGTGGATAAATTTCTGATTGTTTATTTGGATGATATCTTGATTTTTTCTAATGACTGGGACTCTCATGTGAAACATGTTCGAACTGTATTCCAGATTTTGAGAGAGAATGCTCTGTATGTGAAGGGATCAAAGTGTCTTTTTGGCGTACAGAGGATCTCATTTCTGGGATTCATTTTGTCCCCATCTGTTATTGAAATGGACCCGGTCAAGGTTCAGGCCATCTGTGATTGGGTCCAACCTACTTCATTAAAGGCTCTTCAGAGATTTTTGGGTTTTGCCAATTTTTATCGTAAATTTATTGGTAATTTCTCGGTTATTGTTAAACCATTAACTGATTTGACCAGAAAGGGTTCTGATGTGGTGAATTGGCCTCCTGAGGCAGTCTCTGCATTTCAGGAACTTAAGCAGAGATTCACTTCTGCTACTGTTCTACGGCAGCCTGATGTTTCTCTGCCATTTCAGGTGGAGGTTGATGCCTCTGAAATTGGGGCAGGTGCCGTTTTGTCCCAAAAAGATCCAGAGACCTCTAAAAGTAACCCTTGTGCCTTTTTCTCTCGAAAATTTTCTCCTACTGAACGTAATTATGACGTGGGTAATCGGGAGTTGTTGGCCATGAAGTGGGCTTTTGAAGAGTGGAGACATTGGCTGGAGGGAGCCAAACATCAGGTGGTGGTCCTTACGGACCATAAGAATCTAGTTTATCTGGAATCTGCCAAGCGACTCAATCCTAGACAGGCCAGGTGGGCCTTGTTTTTCACACGTTTTAATTTTGTGGTTTCCTTTCTTCCTGGCACTAAGAATGTTAAGGCGGATGCCCTCTCGAGGAGTTTCCTTGCGGACTCTCCTGAGTTATCTGATCCTTCTGTTATTTTGAAAGAGGGTGTAGTTCTTTCCGCCATCTCGCCCAATTTGAGACTTGCTCTGGAGGGGTGTCAGGAGGATAGGCCCGAGCGCTGCCCTGTTGGAAAATTGTTTGTCCCGGACCAATGGAAAAAGAGTGTGATGTCTGAGATTCATTGTTCCGCATTGGCTGGGCATCCCGGAATTTTTGGTACCAGAGACTTGGTTAGTCGGTCCTTTTGGTGGCCTACCTTGTCTCGTGATGTCAGGGAATTTGTGCAGTCCTGCGGGACTTGCTCTCGCTCCAAGCCTTGCTCTCGCTCTAGTGGTTTGTTGATGCCATTGCCTGTGCCCAAGAGACCATGGACCCATATCTCTATGGATTTCATTTCCGATCTTCCTGTTTCTCAGAGAATGACCACCATCTGGGTAATTTGTGATAGGTTTTCCAAAATGATACATCTTGTGCCATTACCTAAGTTGCCTTCCTCCTCTGAATTGGTGCCGTTGTTCCTTCAGCACGTGGTTCGTTTACACGGCATTCCTGAGAACATTGTGTCTGACAGAGGAGTCCAGTTTGTTTCCAGATTTTGGAGGTCTTTTTGTTCTAAACTGGGTGTTCAATTGTCTTTCTCCTCAGCATTTCATCCTCAGACCAATGGTCAAACTGAGAGAACAAACCAGACATTGGAGACTTATCTAAGATGCTTTGTGTCTGCTGATCAGGATGACTGGGTCTCTTTTTTGCCTTTGGCTGAGTTTGCTCTTAATAATAGGGCTAGCTCTGCCACTTTGATGTCTCCGTTTTTCTGTAATTCTGGGTTTCACCCTCGATTTTCTTCAGGACAGACGGAGGCTTCTGTCTGTCCAGGTGTTGACTCTGTTGTGGAGCGTATGCAACAGATTTGGGACCAGGTAGTAGAGAGGTTGTCCCTCTCTCAGGAGAAGGCCCAGCGGTTTGCTAACCGGCATAGGACTGATGGTCCTCGGTTTAAAGTGGGGGACTTGGTCTGGTTGTCCTCAAAGAATATTCCTATGAGAGTAGCATCTCCTAAATTTAAGCCTAGGTTCATTGGACCTTATAAGATCATGGAGATTATTAATCCTGTTTCTTTTCGTTTGCTTCTTCCAGGGACATTTAAGATCCATAACGTGTTCCACAAGTCCTTGTTGAAGAGGTTTGTTGAGCCAGTGGTTCCTGCTGCTGTGCCTCCTGACCCTGTTTTGGTTGAGGGCAATCTGGAGTATGTGGTTGAGAAAATATTGGATTCTCGTTTTTCTAGACGGAAACTCCAGTATTTGGTTAAATGGAGAGGTTATGGTCAGGAAGACAATTCTTGGGTGTTTGCTTCGGACATCCATGCTAGGAGACTTATCCGTGCGTATCATAGAACTCATCCTGACCGACCTGGTTGCTCAAATGAGGGTTCGGTGACCCCTCCTCAAGGGGGGGGTACTGTTGTGAATGGGTTTGAGATGAGTTCTGAGCAGAGGCTCCCTCTGGTGGTTACAAGCGGTGCTAGTGAAGATTGTGAGGACTGGGAATCAGGTGTTACTGACTGGTCTTATATAAGGGAGTCATTTTCCCATCAGGGTTGCCGGTGATCAATTGTTCTGGTCTGAATCCTTCTTTCCAGTTTCCCTTGTAGCCTGCTGTGTCGTGTCTGCATCTCCTGCTTACAGATAAGACTTTTGCTTCTTTTGTGTTTGTGCTATATTTTTGCATTTTGTACTGCACTTCTTTGGGGGCCTTCAGGGTCCCCTCCGGGGGCTTCTGCCCTCTCAGTTTAGTTCAGCCACTGAGTTTTGTTCTTTTGCTTTTTCCAGTTTTTTCAGTGGCTGCTGTTTTTATTTTGTTACACCAGAGAACTAATTTAGGTGGTAGAGGTCGTGTGATCTCAGGTGATTTTGAAATTAGTAGAGTTGGTGCTTTTCAGGGTTTTCTGGGATTGCAGTAAGTACCCTTCCTATCCTTTTCTATTTAGATAGTTTGGGCCCCAGCGTTTGCTCATACTATTTTCTTTCTGTGTCAGTATTTCCTCTTGTCTAACCGCCATTACATGTTTGGGGGCTTTCTATTATCTTTGGGGTTCTGCTCCAGGGCAGATAGCTTTCCTGTTTCTGTCTTTAGGTGTAGTTAGTTTCTCAGGCTGTGACGAGGCGTCTAGGACCAACGTAGGAACGCTCCACGGCTGCCTCTAGTTGTGGTGGTTAGTCAGGGTACTGCAATCTCATAGATTCCAACTGCTCTGGTGTATTGCCTTTTTGCCTGCTCTCCTCAGCTACCGAACCATAACACACACCTCTACATCAGATTGGGCAGTAGAGCTGTCACTCACAATCCTCACAGTTCAGTTAGCTCTCGATTCCATAGGGCGACGAAGCTGTAATTCATAGTGTCCCTCGGATACCATCAGTGCTGGAATCGTAACCCTTCTATGTTCCTAGCAAAAAAAATTGTTTAAAAAAATGATTCAGATGTAAAGTAGACATGTAGTAAATATTATTTATTAACTATTTTGTGTGACATAACTCTCTGGTTTTAGTGTATAAAAATGAAAAGTTTGAAAACGGTCGCATCTTTAAATTTTTTGCCAAATTTTCAATAATTTTACAAATAAACACAAAAAATTTCGTCCAAAATCTAAAACTAACAGTATGTAATGAAAAAATGTTCTCAGAATTACTAGCATCTGTTGAAGTGTTTCAGAGTTATTAAATCATAAAGTGACATTGGTCATAATTGTAAAAATTGGCCTGATCACAAAGGTGAAAACAGGCTCTGGTGCGAAAGGGATAAAAAAAAAATCCCTTCACTAGGATTGCTCTTCTAATTACAGACCGGATTCTGGCAGTGTTCTTCAAGGTTCGGTCCTAGGCTCTCTCCTCCTCTCTCTATACACTGCCTTTTTTGGACAAACCATCAGCAAATTCGGTTTTCAGTACCATACATATGCTGATGACACATAATTATACACATCTTCTTTTGACATCACCCCAATAGTAATAAAACATACCAGGGATTGTCTGTCTGCTGCCTCTAACATCATGTCCTCGTTGTATCTGAAACTGAATCTCTCCAAAACGGAACTTCTTGTGTTTTCTCCATCTACTAACCTATGTTACGCTCACAGGTGGCGCACGTGGTTCGTGGACCCCATGTGCCACGAACCAGACTTACCCTGGAGGAGTGTAACTAAGCAGCTACCTTGTTATTCATTGGAGCCTCTAGTGGTGAGGTCAGGCTTGTGTGGCAGATAGTTTCCAGGTACCATTCCAGAGTGGTGTCCTGTAGTAGCTGCTGACCCCACGGGTCTAAACCATTAATCCAAACTCCTGGCCAAAGCAGGACATCCACTTGGACAAGTTTAGACTGTGCAGACAGAAAGGCCACTTGGGGAGAGTTCAGACTGTGCAGGCAGGATGACCATTAGGGACAGGTACAGACACACAGGTCTCGGATAACTGATCTGGTATGATGCGACCACGGGCTACAGATACCGAGGACATGGTTTCAGGATTAGAATGCCGCAGAAGCAGTGACAGGAACACAGGTAAACTATACTGTACTAGCAGGACACAGGATACAGGAATAGCATTAACAGATAATAACAGGAGCAGACAGGAAGTAGGCCAGAACCACGCTGGAGTGCTGTGGCGGTGAGTAAGCTGTCACTGCATGGAGGGAGAAGGGGACACCATGCAAGGGCATCGGCAGCAGTGCTACAACCTACCTATATCTGATATTGCAATTGGCTTGGTTTGGTATGCACAAACTCATAATGACCTGGAGAAACATAATGGCAGGTCAGTTTTAGCATTTTTTGAACTTGGTAAAAAAAAAAACTATTCTGGAAATGCACTTTTTTGCAATTTCAGGGCACTTGGAATTTTTTTCCCGTTTTCCGTTACACTGTATGGTAAAACCAATGGTGTCGTTCAAAAGTAAAACTCATCTCGCCAAAAACAAGCCCACACATGGCCATATTGATGGAAAAATAAGAAAGTTATGGAGCTGGGAAGAAGCAGGGCAAAAAACAGGAACGCAAAAACTAAAAATGGCCTGGGAGTGAAGAGATTAATATTGCTCTTATTCATTCTCGTCTGGAATACTGCAACTTTCTACTGATCGGTCTCTCTGTTAGCAAACTTTCTCCTCTGCAATCCATCCTAAGGCCGGTGTCACACTTGCGTGTGTGATGCGAGAAACTCGCACGAGTCTCTCGCATCAACACCCGACACTCAGACCGGAGAGTGCGGCTACATGTATTTCTATGCAGCCACATGCCCCGGTCCGAGTGCCGGCGGCAGTGCCAGGTGTTGATGCAAGAGACTCGTGCGACTTTCATCAGACACGCAAGTGTGACACCGATCTAAATGAGATGTGTAGAGTAGTATTTCTGTCCAGCTGCTACACCAATGCCCTCATCTTGTGTCAGTTATTGCTCTCGTCGCCCATCTGCAGCAGAGTACAATATAAACTTTTCTCTCTCACACATAAAGCTTTCCGCAGTTTAACACCAGTACTCTATATAAAGTCTGCCTATAGGGGTGCATTATACTATTGTGAGACAGTGAAGGAATATGTGTCGAATGGGGTGTACATTTCACCTAGGTACTGTGCTGTATGGTATAAGGGAAATGTGTGGCTTTGTAAACCTAGTGGTAGAGAAAGGTCACTACACCTTACATTCAGTACACACTTGCAGCTCAGGCCTGAAACCATTCAGCTGTTAATTAGGAGACCAGAAGTAGGTGTCTGCGAACACAGTCAGAGAGCTCGCTTAGTCTGGACACAGGAGGGGTCCAGGCACAGAAGGTGTCTCCAGGAGTATCAGCTGTCTCAGTCTGGGGCTCGATGCACCCCGGACACAGGAGTAGTCTCTGTGAGAATCCATGCGGATAGCTGCTGAATAGGAGGGGAGCTATCTCAAGTCTGGACGTTGAAGGTGCCTTCAGACACAAGGAGGAGACTCTGTGAAACTCCACGCTGGTAAATGCTGAACATATGTGTTGTTTTGGGCACAGGCTGGTAGAGTCTGGACCCGGATAGAAAGGGAAATCTATCTAAGTGTAGTAAGTGGCTGGACAAGCCCAGGTCTTATGTTTATGATTTGTTTTATGTCTTGTTTGCTTTTGACTTTAAATAAAACTGGTTGCGGCCAGTTGCACCAGTACTGCTGTGAATGAACTGTTTCTATGCCACTCCGTCTACCCGGACGGCGATCCCGGAGCTATATCCCCTGAAAAGCTTACAATTGGCGGAGAATGCTGGGGCAGCACAGTGGCTGATACAATTGGTGCTGGAATGTGCGTGCAGCACAGTGGCGAGAGACAGCAATAAAGGTGAAGTCTGTTGAAGCAGCAGCAGAGAAAAAAAAAAAGTGTGTCAGCAAAAACGTCTGATTGGAGCAGTCTTAAAGAGACAGTAGCCCTAATAGAGTTTGCAAAAGAAAAAAAAAAAAAAAAAGTGTGTCTGCACAGCAAAGCTGAACTTGTTGTGGAAAAGACTGTGGAGTGTGTATGTCTTGAGTGAAGACTGCCGTTGTTGAGACAGAGAAGTCTGACAGCATGGATGACAGCATGGAGGTGCTGTTTGAACAAATGGCGCAAGTTAATGTGCAACATAAGACTGCCGTGGTTGAGACAGATAAGTCCGGCAGTATGGAGGAGCTCCTTGAGTACCTGGTCCAGGCCCAGCGGAGCATGCAGCAGAGCATGGAGTGGCAGCGCCTGCAGCACCAGCAGCGCATGCAGCAGGCCCAGCAGCAATTCCTGCAGCAGCAGCAGGAGAATAACCGGTTGTTTTTTGAGCAGGTTGCAGCACTACAAAAGACTTGCAGCGCATCGTCCCAAAGTAATGTTGCAAAGTCACCTGCATTGTCCGCTGTAAAGAAGGCGGTAAGACGGTCCCTGAAAAAGATGACACCTCGTGACGATGTGGAGGCATATCTCACTAGGTTTGAGGGACTGGCAGAGAAGGAGAATCTTCCCCTATCTGAATGGGCCATGATGGTCGCACCCTATCTGATTGGAGAGCCCCAAAGGGCCTATGCTGACCTGAGCGAGCAGGACAGCCAAGACTATGCCAAGCTGAAAGCGGAGATTCTTACCCGGCTGGGTGTTACGGTGACAGCCCGTGCCAGGGGAGTTCATGACTGGAGATGCAGTTGGGAGTCTGCAGTCAGCAAACCTGATTATGGAGTTGAAAAGGTGATAGTGGACCGCTACACCCGAGCATGTCCTCCTGAGGTACAGCCAGAGGTCGGACAAGGAGACCACCAGGACGCCAATCGTCTGGTCAGCCTGATGGAGAAGGCCTTCGCCAGCAAAGACTGTCTCCGTGACCAGCCGTCTGAGAGGTCGTCACTTCAGAGTTCCCGGACGCTGAACTCTCGCGGTAAGAGCGTTCCAGCTGTTGGGGACATGGGGTATGCTGATAAGCGGGTTCAGGCCCGAGGGGACATGTGGGTGGAAAAGTGTGATGGACAGTGTTGGAGATGTCGTGAAATTGCAGCCAACTGTCCAATAGAGGGGGAGCCTATGTATTGTGATGTTGGCAGATCCCTCTCTCTCTGCGCAGAACCTGTGTGTGTGTCCACCTCAGCCGAAGAGACTGGACCACAGGTGTGCCCGGTGGTTGTAAATGACTGCCCAGCACAGGCCCTCTTGGACTCAGAGAGTCCAGTGACTTCCGTATGTGACAGCCTGATTGATAGGGACTTCATCCCTGATAAGCACCTGAGTATGGTGTGCATCCATGGAGACATCAAAGTCTACCCAGAGACTGCCGTGGACTTGGTCCCCAAACTCGGGGAGGTTTCATATGAAGTGGGGGTAGTGAAGAACCTGGTGCAACCCGTTATATTGGGTAATGACTTTCCCCGGTCTAAGGATCTCTGGGGGAAAAATGTTTCTGATGGACAGTGTGATGAAGCTCCTACTGAGGGTGCGCAGTCCCGAGGGGCGGAACACAATGCTAGTGGGCCGTTAAACTTATGTGATAATGATGATGATAATAATGATAATGATGATCATGATAATGATGCTGATGCTGATAATGATAATGATGATGATCATGATGGTGATGATGATACTGATCATAGTCATGATAATGATATTGATAATAATGATGACTGTGATAGTGATGAAATTCCTTTGCAGGTGATGTTGGGAGACGAGGAGGGTGGTTCTCGGGAACCAAGTGTCCCTGACTTACCTGTGTCCTGTGACAATTTTGAGAGTGAGCAGTGGCGAGACCCCTCTCTTAAAACGGCCCAGGAAAATATAAATGTTCTAAATGAGGTTTCCCAAGAGCCTGGCTCTGAGGAGAGGTTTCCTCATGTTGCCATAAACACTAACCTGTTGTATAGGGACACTGAAGTCCAGGGAGAGGTCGTGAGCCAGCTCCTGGTACCTGAGCTATATAGAAGTATAGTGCTGGGGTTGTCACATAGTCACATACTTGAGGGACCAGATGGTGAAGTTAATGTTGTGGATGACATGTTAACTAAGGTTCCAGATCATGATGTGAATGAGAATGAATTGTATACCCCTGAAAGTGAGCAGGATGAGAATGAGAATGAATTGTATAGCCCTGACAGTGAGCCAGATGTGGCTGAGAAAAAGGGGTCAGACAGGGATAGTGGTAGTGATAGTGAATCATCTGATGACCATAAAGCAACCAGTGCAAATGAGGAAGGCATGGTAGCAGAGGAGGTTGAGAGTCCTGAGAAGAAAGCTGATGCTGACCTTACAGCCGGACAGAAGATGGCATCTGAAGATGTTTTACAGTTGGCCGGTTCCCTGGCGAAGACTAAGGTGAAAGGAGGAGAGCTGAGCTTTAAAGGCAGGACTCTGAAACTGAACACAGCACAAGTGGATGCTGTTGAAGATGAGAAGTTATCAATGTATGGTATGGAGCTGCATCATGCCCAGGACTCTGAAGGTAATGCTGCAGAGGTGGAAAAAGCCATGGAAGTGGTGGTCACCAAGCCAGATGCCTCATCAGAAGCTGAGGTCTCAAGTGAAGCTGTGAGGAACAAGACTGAAGATATGGGGACTGACTCTGTCCAGGAATCTGTTTCTGCCGAAGACAGCGGCGTGGACGGGTTACGGTCCGGATCAGTAGCTGCAACTCGTGAAGCTCAGGCTGGAAGTTCGGCGCCCGGAGCCCCAGCAGTGTTCCCGAGTGATACCAAGGATCTGGATAAATCACAAGATGAGATTTTGAGACATCAGGCTGGCATTGGTGAGCTCAAGCGCACTTTCATGGAGTCTACATCGGAGCCACGTCCCAACAAATGGGAAAAGCGGTGTGTCACTCCGTTGCCGCTGCAGATACACGGGAGCCCAGATGGGATGCAGAACGTGGTGGAAGAGAAGAGCCAGGCGGGTTCTGAGTATACAGATGCAGCTATCAAGGAGAACTTGAAAGCTGGAATAAATGGAGATATTGGATACCATAGTGATGTGACTGAAGAGGTAGAATGTAAGACTGACGGTAGGGCTTCTGAGCATGTTCTACCAGAAGAGCCTGAAGAAGGGGCCGAGGACGTAAAGGACGTCCAACAGCTACAGGAGAAGATGCGTCTCCATGAGGTCTCCACCAAAGAAATGAAGACTGAGAATGTTGCGTTACGCGAGCAGCTGCAGCAGTGTGAACTGGATGTGACATCTTTTCGCCGGGAACGTGAGCGGTTCCAGCAGTTGCTCCAGAGAGCACGAAATGAAGGGGAAAGTGTATATAGTACCTTGCAGGATCAAGGAAAAGTGGTTGCACAGGTACCAGATGAATTGATTACTTCTCAGAAAAAACTCCAAACTGTGATGGAGTGTGATGAAAGCCATGAGCATCTTCGTGAGAAAGTAGATGTGCTAAAGAAGGTTCAAGGGGAACTAGAGAAAAGTAAAAAAACCCCTATACCTTCTGTGATAGTTGGTGACACATGGTCAGTGCACCAAGGACAGGAGGTACGTGAGTTTCTGAGGAAGAGTCAGCAGAAGTGTTGTGATGTGCCGGGTCGTACTTCTCTGGCCAGGCACTATATCGAAACTGAGCCCGGCCCTAAGGTCAAGATGAAACCGTGCAGGATACCCGAGGCCCGCAGACAGCATAGGCCTGGGAGGGTACAGGGTAGTGCGGATGCTTCAGATGAAGAGAAAGCTGAGGTTGGCTATGGCTCAGGTGAAGATACAGATGACAGTAGTGAAGATGAAGCTGATGAAGGCCATGACTGGTCCAGAGTTCACTGTCTCTTTTGGATTGTTGACCAGCCCTCCGGTCTGGATGACCAGCCCTCCGGTCTGGATGACCAGCCCTCCGGTCTGGAGAAGAGGGGGGGGATATGTGAGACAGTGAAGGAATATGTGTCGAATGGGGTGTACATTTCACCTAGGTACTGTGCTGTATGGTATAAGGGAAATGTGTGGCTTTGTAAACCTAGTGGTAGAGAAAGGTCACTACACCTTACATTCAGTACACACTTGCAGCTCAGGCCTGAAACCATTCAGCTGTTAATTAGGAGACCAGAAGTAGGTGTCTGCGAACACAGTCAGAGAGCTCGCTTAGTCTGGACACAGGAGGGGTCCAGGCACAGAAGGTGTCTCCAGGAGTATGAGCTGTCTCAGTCTGGGGCTCGATGCACCCCGGACACAGGAGTAGTCTCTGTGAGAATCCATGCGGATAGCTGCTGAATAGGAGGGGAGCTCTCTCAAGTCTGGACGTTGAAGGTGCCTTCAGACACAAGGAGGAGACTCTGTGAAACTCCACGCTGGTAAATGCTGAACATATGTGTTGTTTTGGGCACAGGCTGGTAGAGTCTGGACCCAGATAGAAAGGGAAATCTATCTAAGTGTAGTAAGTGGCTGGACAAGCCCAGGTCTTATGTTTATGATTTGTTTTATGTCTTGTTTGCTTTTGACTTTAAATAAAACTGGTTGCGGCCAGTTGCACCAGTACTGCTGTGAATGAACTGTTTCTATGCCACTCCGTCTACCCGGACGGCGATCCCGGAGCTATATCCCCTGAAAAGCTTACACTATATAGAGTCTGAGGAAAATAAGGGTGTAACCAGCTCGACACACCGGAATTATTAAAAATTCACAAAATCGTTATTGAAAATCCTTTAAGAGTAAAAGTGATGGAAAAATGGGCATCTCAGACAACAAAGCAATAAAGAGGGGTGGTGTGTATAACAGGAATCAATCATGCGCATTTCAAGCTACATGGCTCTTGAACACTGGATATAGAGTGGTATACAAACTTAGATTTAAATATACTCCCACATAATCAAGGAAAAACAAAAACACATGGCACTTATGTGAGAGAGTACTGAGAAAAAAAAGAGGTTTACATGAATGTGTACAAGGAATATATGATTAAAAACAATAAGAAATAAAATGAGACATAACAAAACATCGCAGAACATTGATAAAAAAGAAATAATTATACAAATTACAAGAAGGGCAAATATGGCAATGCAAAGATAAAAAACTGACCCAAAACACTAATAATGCAGCATCACTTCACGTTTGAGGTTCAGTCATAATGGAGCATAAGTATTCAAAGATAAAAATCAATATGCTTCTTTATTGCGGACTGCATCCGTGTGATTACCAGCTCTAATAAGTCTAGGTATATGTTCAATGGCATATGCACGAAAACCTACTACTGTATACTATAATTGTGACTTTTTGTGGAAAAGTAGAGGGCAGAGCAAAGTACTGTAGTGCGCAGGCGCTGGGCCTCTCTGACCTTTCCTAGCACCTGCGCACTACACTACTTTGCTCTGCCCTCAACAAGGCAGAGAATTATGCCTGCGCAGGAGCATGACACAAAGCAAGCAGGAGGGCTTCATTGCATGAAGATGGGAGGCGCCGGACCAGGACCAGCGACACCCCTCGAACCGGACCGCCCTGCTGGTGAGTATAATAAAAGTTATTTTTCTTCTCTTACAGGTCGGGTTGGGGGGCCGATTTACAGCATTATAGAATGCACTATATCAGCCCTGAAAAGTGATGGCCGTTACTTATATCGGCCAAAACTGATGACAGCTTCCCTTTAACCTAAAGAGAAGTGAAAATTTGAAAGAGCGCAACCTGGTGGACTAACACCATAAACTATCAGCACCTATTTTGTGGGCTAATGCATTAGTCTGTTGATAATTGAATTCTATTAGTTTATATGGAAATATTATAAAGTATATAACAAAATAATATTAATATAATTCAAATGCAATGTTATCTAAAAATAATACAAATCAGTTTTTTTCTTGGCAGATGACTGTACCAGGAGCTCTGAGGGACATTGGATAGTCTCAGATTTTGCAGCCGATAATCATAGTAGCTCACCAGTTACATGTGAAGAACATGTAATTTTCTCAGATACAGCTCAAGATCGTCTCAGAAAAAATCTGTCCTCTGATCCTTTTCAACAAGTTCTCTCTACTGAATCATTAAAGACAAAGAAGCAAATTGAAAGTCAAAAAAGTGCTGTTGAAAATGAAATGGCTTACGTAGGGGAGAAATCATTTTCATGTTCAGAATGTGGCAAATACTGTAATAGTAAATCTAGCCTTGTTATACATCAAAGAAGCCATACAAGGGAGAAGCCGTATTCGTGTTCAGAATGTGGGAAATGTTTTACAGAAAAATCATATCTTGTTAAACATCAGATAATTCACACAGGGGAAAAGCCTTTTTTATGCTCAGAATGTGGGAAATGTTTTCATTGGAAAGCAAGTCTTGTTACACATCAGAGAGTTCACACAGGAGATAAGCCGTTTTCATGTATGGAATGTGGGAAACATTTTAGAGTGAAAGCAAAACTTGAAGACCATCAGAGAATTCATACAGGGGAAAAGCCATTTTTATGCTCAGAATGTGGGAAATGTTTTAGCCTGAAAACAACTCTTGTTACTCATCTGAGAAGTCACACAGGAGAGAACCCATTTTCATGTTCAGAATGTGGGAAACGTTATAGGGTGAAAGCCAACCTTAAAATACATCAGAGAATTCACACAGGAGAGAAGCCATTTTCATGCTCCAAATGTGGGAAATCATTTCAACGGCAATCAGTTTTAACACTACATGAGAAAATTCACACAGGGAAAAAGCTATTTTCATGCTCAGAATGTGGAAAATATTATAGTAGTAAGACAAGCCTTGTAACACATCAGAGAAGTCACACAGGGGAGAAGCCATATACATGCTCAGAATGTGGAAAATGTTTTCATTGGAAAGCATGTCTTGATAAACATCTGAGAATTCACACAGGGGAAAAGCCATTTTCATGTTCAGAATGTGGGAAATGTTTTAGATTAAAAGCTCGACTTGTAATACATCAGAGAAGTCATACAGGGGAAAAACCATTTTCATGCTCAGAATGTGGGAAATGCTATACCACCAGAACAATTCTTGTTACCCATCAGAAAATTCACACAGGAGATAAGCCATTTTCATGTTCAGAATGTGGTAAATGTTATAGTGTGAAAGCCAAACTTAGAATACATCAGAGAACTCACACAGGGAAGTAGACAGTTATTTTTTTTAATTGTTTTATTGACAATTACTATAAAAACATGTTATAGGAAATCACTCATCTACAAAAAAATTAGTGCACTAAATGATTATTAGAAAATGTATAAAATTACCAGTTACCATTTTTTATTATGTTATTGACAACTAATAAGAATAAAATAATACATCTATGTAACCGGAGATGTGTCCTTCTGTCCGAAGCCTCCAGCACATGCCAGGAAGTCGGTTAGAGCAGCAGCAGCTTCACCAGGGGGGTGGGAGTAGGGGGAGAGAGAGACACAGACTCACCACCTGGGCGTAGAACATCAATTCAAAGCTCACAGACAAAGATAGAAGGACTTAAAAATCCTAAAATTTTTTTTAGCAAAAACACAACATGAAAATAGCCTCACCAGATCTTGAAAGATGAACAGTGCACTAGCAGGATGCAGCCGGCTCCCACAGATAAAGGCTGGCGCAGCACAGGTGCCCTCCACTGATGAGGACAGCCACCCTATCACAAAAAAGTGATGAAAAAGGTATAAGCTGCCTGGTGGAGAAAACACACAAATAAGGCTTGCTTAGGAGGACAAAAAAGTGCAATGCATAGTGTCTGGATAGCAGCCTATTTATAACAATTACTATAAAAACATGTTATAGGAAATCACTCATCTACAAAAAAAATTTAGTACACTAAATGATTATTAGAAAATGTATAAAATTACCAGTTACCATTTTTTATTATGTTATTGACAACTAATAAGAATAAAATAATACATCTATGTGACCGGAGATGTGTCCTTCTGTCCGAAGCCTCCAGCGCATGCCAGGACGTCGGTTAGAGCAGCAGCAGCTTCACCAGGGGGGTGGGAGTAGGGGAGAGAGAGACACAGACTCACCACCTGGGCGTAGAACATGTTCACAGTGTGTGTATATATGTATGTGTGTGTATGTGCCATCTTGGATGAGCTGCACTACCTGAGCAACTTCTGTGGGTTGCAGACACCACCTCATGCTACTGTACAGTACTTCTAGGGTTGAGAGCAATGACAAAATGCAAAAATGACCAAAACAACAACCAAAAAGGACGAAAACAGAGAAATGGTCTGTGGTCATCCCCTGCAGAACCACTCCATTTGATTGTCTTGCTAATTGCCTATCATTTCTACTTGTTGTCTGTTCCATTTGCATAACAGCAGGAGAAATTGTTTCACAATCGGTGTTGCTTCGAAACTGGACAGGTTGATTTCACAGAAGTGTGATTGACATGGAGTTACATTGTGTTGTTTAAGTGTTCCCATTATTTTTTTGAGGCCTGAGTCAGAAGGGCGCATCCAACGTTAATACACAGGTGGTCCGGTGCCTCGACTTGATAGAGAGGAGGACAAGGCTAGAGGAGGAGTGTGGCACCATGAGGACGAGGCTGGAGGAGGAGTGTGATGCCGGAGTCAGCGGCTGTGCATACTGTGGTATCTGGGGCCATTTTATTGAAGACAAAGTCACACATAGTGTCTTCAACAAAATATGCTCCCCCATCCTACATGCAATGCTGTCCTTAAATGCATACAAAGAAAAGAAGCAAATACTCCTGCTTACCTTTTCCTCACTCCCCAGCAGCATGTCATCTGCATTAAATACTTAAATAAAATGGCGCCCGAGTCAGCGCATGCGCATACCACACTATCCAGCACCATTTTATTGAAGACACTATATATGCAAATTCACAGACACAATATCTTAAAAAAATGGTGCTGGAAATGTACCAATTAAAACATTTGCTACTCGAGTGTAGAACGGGTTCAATAGATAGAACGCCTATATTTGAACAAAGTATGTATGTTACATTTGTATAACTACAGTATAAAAGGGTTGTCTGTTGATGCTTTTTTCCATCCAATTTGACATTGACCAGTGAGAGATGATGTTATACATCATCAGGACAATTGCCAAAGAAACCATTCAATCCCCTGCTTGTCTCATCCAATTACTACGTAGAGTGATCAGATAATAAGATGAAGCGTACATAGAAATCATGAGGTGTCAAAGGAAAAGTCTGAATTTTAAACTCGTTCGAACCACTCATCCCTTTTAAAGACAAGAAAAAGAGAAATGTATTGTATTATACACACAAAAATAGTGATGCCTCTTAGTGCTCCACCCACTATGATACAGCCTCCATGGCGGTCATCCAGTATAGCACCCGCAAGATGCCCCCTACAGAGTATAATGTCCCCACAATTCCACATACACATTTTAAGGGAATACACAGTGAAGGCCACAATACTGTGCATGTGAGGGGTTTACATAGGAGTAAAACACATATAAAACTCTAATGTCTACAGCCAAGCCATCAGATACAACCGTATATGTTCCAACCCCATGGATAGAGATGAACACCTTGGTCACCTTAGAAAGACCTTTTTAAATCAGGCTACCATCCAAGAACAATTGAAAACCAAATTACAAGAGCCACCAGAATATCAAGGAATCACCTGCTACATTACAAAACTAAAGAAGAAAATAACAGGGTGCCTCTAGTGGTCATCTACAATCCAAATCTGGAGATGCTAAGGGGAGCTGCACGGAAACTACAACCTTTACTACAAAAAGATGCCCGATTACAATCCATATTTCCAGACCCCCACTACTGTGTTTTAGGCAGCCCCAAAATCTAAGAAGCATCATTGTCAGAAGTTCCCTGTCCTCTCCAATAGCTGCAGGAACCTTTCCTTGCAACAAGAAGAAATGCAAAACCTGTCCATTTATAATGACCACGGACAAGATAAAGATCCCCAACTCACATCAGGACTACAAGATCCCAGGTACTTTCAGCTGCATCACATCTAATGTGGTGTACCTAATTATTTGTACAAAATGTCCAACTGGGGGTCTGTATGTGGGGGAGACAGGGCAAAAACTTAGAACAAGCATGAATTCTCATTGCCACACAATAAGAGAAAAAAGAATGGATTTACCTGTGGCCAAACACTTTTGCATCCCCGGTCATAGCATGTTGGACATGAAATTACTTGTACTGAAAGGTGATTTCACATCTCAGAGACACAGGAGATTTGCGAATACAAATTGATGGTGACCTTTGACACTCTCAATGCTGGAATGAACCTATCACATAGATTTATGGCCTATTACATCAATTAAGGAATTTGCTTCAAAGACCCTGTGAGAACATCACAAAACATTACCAGACCCCAATCAGAGGGCAATAAAACTTTCATTCCTTATCTATGAACTAGTCCAATATTTATTGCCACAACTGTTCATCCCTCTCCCATAATGACAGTTCTGCTTCACGTCACTTGTCTCATCTATTGCATTTTTTCTGTGCTGTGTTGTGTACAAATATGTGATTCTTTTCAGTTAGTCATCTTTTCAGTTAGTCATCTTTTCAGTTAGTCATTAAAAGGTATCAACCACTGAGGACTCTCAATTCTAAATATTTTTCTATCTACTGGCTAACACGGTACTAAGATATACATCTTTACTGGACCTATTTTGGTCATTCAAAAACCTACCTTGATCTCATTATCATGTGCGTCTGCTTAGCTCTCAATATATGGTGGGCTCCGTATCGTCCAATTATTCGGTGCGACCGTTAGGAGGTTGATGCAGTACCCGTATGCAATAACCGTACGCTTGGATAATGGCGGGCTCCGTATCGTCAGATCTTCTGAGCTTGTTCTCAGCAGTTGTTTCACTATACTGTCCCCATACACGTTAGCACGGTGTGTTATGAGACATGCAGCTAAACCACCCCCCATCTTCTTTAAGAAAAAGAAGCTGCAAGTTGTAACCTTCTTTTATTGATTGTAGATGTGACAGGAAAGGGTGAAACTAAGATGCAATAACAGGTGCATTTCAGACTATATAACCAGCAAAAGGCCTATGATCACTCTGGATAAACTGCAGAGATCTACAGCTGAGGTGGGACAGTCTGTCCATAGGACAACAATCAGTCGTACACTGCACAAATCTGGCCTTTATGGCAGAGTGACAAGAAGAAAGCCATTTCTCAAAGAAATCCATAAAAAGGGTCATTTAAAGTTTGCAACAAGCCACCTGGCAGACACACCAAACATGTGGAAGAAGGTGCTCTGATCAGATGAAACCAAAATCGAACTTTTTGGCAACAATGCCAAACGATATGTTTGGCGTAAAGGCAAAACTACTCATCACCCTGAACACTCCATCCCCACTGTCAAACTTGGTGTTGGCAGCATCATGGTTTGGGCCTGCTTTCCTTCAGCAGGGACAGGGAAGATGGTTAAAATTGATGGGAAGATGGATGGAGCCAAATACAGGACCATTCTTGAAGAAAACCTGTTGGAGTCTGCAAAAGACCTGAGACTGGGACGGAGATTTGTCTTCCAACAAGACAATGATCCCAAACATAAAGCAAAATCTACAATGCAATGGTTCACAAATAAACGTATCCAGGTGTTAGAACGGCCAAGTCAAAGTCCAGACCTGAATCCAATCAAGAATCTGTGGAAAGAGCTGAAAACTGCTGTTCACAAACAATCTCCATCCAACCTCACTGAGCTCGAGCTGTTTGCCAAGGAAGAATGGTCAAGAATTTCAGTCTCTCGATGTACAAAACTGATACATACCCCAAGCGACTTGCAGCTGTAATCGCAGCAAAAGGTGGCGCAACAAAGTATTAAGTTAAAGGGGACGCCCCACTTTTCAGTTTTTGTATTTCCACAAAAATTTAAAATAACCAATACATTTTGTTCAGCTTCACAATTGTGTCCCACTTGTTGATTCTACACCAAAAATTAACATTTGGTATCTTTATGTTTGAAGCCAAATACTTTAGCAAGGCACTGTATATACTGTGTATATATATATATATATATATATATATATATATATATATATATACATATGTATATATATATATATATATATATATATATATATATATATATATATATATATATATATATACATATATATATATATATACATATATATATATATATACATATATATATATATATATACATATATATATATATATATATATATATATATTATATATAGCCACACACATGTATATATCTTACATAGTCCCCTTTACTATGTAGGTATTGAGTTTATATTGCCATCCCTTATTACATAAGGCCCTCTTGTTATGTACAGCTCTGTCCCTTACATGTCGGATTATATAGAGCCCTGTTTTTTATTACATACCGTCCTGTCTTATTAGACGTATAATGCAATGACGGCTGATGTAGCATTGGAAAGCTTCTTTTCAAATGGAGGAGCTAATAGATTGGTCATCTGGTCACCGGCTGCTCCACCAGCAGTCATTTTATATCTAATAAGAGAGGGAGCTATGAATAACAAAAATATAAAGAATACACTATGTAAGAGACAGCACTCTACATAACAGCAGAGGAAGCTATATAATAAGGGATGGCACCATATATAACTAGAGAGGGTGGGACGTAATAAGGGATGGTGTTATACATAATAAAAGAAGAAACTATGTAACTAAGGATGGTGTTATACATAATAAGTGAGTATACTACAGTCATGGCCAAAAGTTTTGAGAATGACACAAATATTAATTTTTACAAAGTCTACTGCTTCACTTTTTCTAATGGCAATTTGCATATACTCCAGAATGTTATAAAGAGTGATCAGCTTAACAGCAATTACTTGCAAAGTCAATATTTGGCTAGAAAATGAACTTTATCCCCCAAAACACATTTCAACATCATTCCAGCCCTGCCTTAAAAGGACCAGCTAACCTCTTTTCAGTGATTGCTCCATTAACACAGGTGTGGGTGTTGATGAGGACATGGCTGGAGATCAATCTGTCATGATTAAGTAAGAATGACACCACTGGACACTTTAAAAGGAGGCTGGTGCTTGGCATCATTGTTTCTCTTCTGTTAACCATGGTTATCTCTAAAGAAACACGTGCAGTCATCATTGCAATGCACAAAAATGGCCTAACAGGGAAGAGTATCGGAGCTAGAAAGATTGCACCTCAGTCAACAATCTATCGCATCATCAAGAACTGCAAGGAGAGAGGTTCCATTGTTGCCAAAAAGGCTCCAGGGCGCCCAAGAAAGACCAGCAAGCGCCAGGACTGTCTCTTAAAAGTGTTTCAGCTGTGGGATCGGGCTACCAGCAGTGCAGAGCTTGCTCAGGCATGGCAGCAGGCAGGTGTGAGTGCATCTGCACGCACTGTGAGGCGGAGACTCTTTGAGCAAGGCCTGGTGTCAAGGAGGGCAGCAAAGAAGCCACTTCTCTCCAGAAAAAACATCATGGACAGACTGATATTCTGCAAAAGGTACAGGCAGTGGACTGCTGAGGACTGGGGTAAAGTTATTTTCTCTGATGAATCCCCTTTTCGATTGTTTGGGACATCAGGAAAACGCCTAATTCGGAGAAGACAAGGTGAGAGCTACCACCAGTCTTGTCTCATGCCAACTGTTAAGCATCCTGAAACCATTCATGTGTGGGGTTGCTTCTCAGCCAAGGGAATCGGCTCTCTCACAGTCTTGCCTAAAAACACAGCCATGAATAAAGAATGGTACCAGAATGTCCTCCAAGAGCAACTTCTCCCAACCCTCCAAGAGCAGTTTGGCGATCAACAATGCCTTTTCTAGCATGATGGAGCACCTTGCCATAAAGCAAAGGTGATAACTAAATGGCTCAGGGAACAAAACATAGAGATTTTGGGTCCATGGCCTGGAAACTCCCCAGATCTTAATCCCATTGAGAACTTGTGGTCAATCATCAAGAGACGGGTGGATAAACAAAAACCTAAAAATTCTGACAAAATGAAAGCATTGATTGTGCAAGAATGGACTGCTATCAGTCAGGATTTGGTCCAGAAGTTGATTGAGAGCATGCCAGGGAGAATTGCAGAGGTCCTGAAGAAGAAGGGTCAACACTGCAAATATTGACTTGCTGCATTAACTCATTCTAACTGTCAATATAAGCTTTTGTTACTCATATGTTTGCAATTATATTTCTGTCTGTGATAAAAACATCTGTCAAACACACATAAAAACCAGGGGGCAGCAGATCATGTGAAAATATAATATTTGTGTCATTCTCAAAACTTTTGGCCATGACTGTATATACTAAGGGACTGTGATAAACATAATAAGTGAGTACACTATATACTAAGGGACTGTGCTATACATAATAAGTGAGTACACTATATACTAAGGGACTGTGCTATTCATAATAAGTGAGTAACATAGTAACATAGTTAGCAAGGCCAAAAAAGACATTTGTCCATCCAGTTCAGCCTATATTCCGTCAGAATAAATCCTCAGATCTATGTCCTTCTAAAGAACCTAATAACTGTAAGATACAATATTGTTACTCTCCAGGAAGACATCCAGGCCTCTCTTGAACCCCTCGACTGAGTTCGCCATCACCACCTCCTCAGGCAAAGAATTCCAGATTCTCACTGCCCTAACAGTAAAGAATCCTCTTCTATGTTGGTGGAAAAACCTTCTCTCTCCAGACGCAGAAAATACCTCTTGTGACCGTCACCTTCCTTGGTATAAACAGATCCTCAGAGAGATATTTGTATTGCCCCTTATATACTTATACATGGATATTAGATCACCACTCAGTCGTCTTTTTTCTAGACTAAATAATTGTAATTTTGCTAATCTCTCTGGGTATTGTAGTTCCCCATCCCCTTTATTAATTTTGTTGCCCTCCTTTGTACTCGCTCTAGTTCTATTATATCCTTCCTGAGCACCGGTGCCCAAAACTGTACACAGTACTCCATGTGCGGTCTAACCAGGGATTTGTACAGAAGCAGTATAATGCCTCATCATGTGTATCTAGACCTCTTTTAATTCACCCCATGATCCTGTTTGTCTTGGCAGCCGCTGAATGGAACTGGCTGCTCCAGGTAAGATTATCATTAACTAGGATCTCCAAGTCCTTCTCCATGACAGATTTACCCAGTGGTTTCCCATTCAGTGTGTAATGGTGATACTGATTCCTTCTTCCCATGTGTATAACCTTACATTTATCATTGTTAGACTCCATTTGCCACCTTTCGGCCCAAGTTTCCAACTTATCCAGATCATCTGTAGCAGAATACTATCTTCTCTTGTATTGACTGCTTTATATAGTTTTGCATCACCTGCAAATATTGATATCTATGTCCAGTCATAGCTTTCATCTAACCATGTCTCGGTTATTCCCACTATGTAATAGTTGCTTGTAGATATTTCTGCTTAACCCCTTCATGACCCAGCCTATTTTGACCTTAAAGACCTTGCCATTTTTTGCAATTCTGACCAGTGTCCCTTTATGAGGTAATAACTCAGCAACGCTTCAACAGATCCTAGCGATTCTGAGATTGTTTTTTCGTGACATATTGGGCTTCATGTTAGTGGTAAATTTAGGTCGATAATTTTTGCGTTTATTTGTGAAAAAAATGGAAATTTGGCGAAAATTTTGAAAATTTTGTAATTTTCAAATTTTTTATTTTTATTCTGTTAAACCAGAGAGTTTTGTGGCACAAAATAGTTAATAAATAACATTTCCCACATGTCTACTTTACATCAGCACAATTTTGGGAACAACATTTTTTTTTGTTAGGAAGTTATAGGGTTAAAAGTTGACCAGCGATTTCTCATTTTTACAGCAAAATTTACAAAACCATTTTTTTTAGGGACCACCTCACATTTGAAGTCACTTTGAGGGGTCTATATGGCAGAAAATACCCAAAAGTGACACCTTTATAAAAACTGCACCCCTCAAGCTACTCAAAACTACATTCAAGAAGATTATTAACCCTTCAGGTGCTTCACAGGAACTAAAGCAACGTGGAAGGAAAAAATGGACATTTTAATTTTTCCAACAAAAATTTTCTTTTAGCATCAATTGCCATGTTGCATTTGGAGAGTCCCTGTGTGCCTAAACATTGGAGCTCCCCACAAGTGACCCCATTTTGGAAACTAGACCCCCTAAGGAACTTATCTAGATGCATAGTGAGCACTTTGAACCCCCAGGTGCTTCACAAATTGATCTGTAAAAAAAAGAAAGTACTTTTTTTTTCACAAAAATTTTCTTTTAGCCTCAGTTTTTTCATTTTCACATGGGCAACAGTATAAATTGGATCCTAAAATTTGTTGGGCAATTTCTCCTGAGTACACAGATACCTCATATGTGGTCATAAACCACTGTTTGGGCGCACGGCAGGGCTCAGAAGGGAAGGAGCGCCATTTGACTTTTTGAATGGAAAATATGCTGGAATATTTAGCGGTTGCCATGTCGCATTTGGAGAGTCCCTGTGTGCCTAAACATTGGAGCTCCCCCACTAGTGACCCCATTTTGGAAACTAGACCCCCTAAGGAACTTATCTAGATGCATAGTGAGCACTTTGAACCCCCAGGTGCTTCACAAATTGATCCTTAAAAAAAAAAAAAGTACTTTTTTTTTTTCACAAAAATTTTCTTTTAGCCTCAGTTTTTTTCATTTTCACATGGGCAACAGTATAAATTGGATCCTAAAATTTGTTGGGCAATTATTCCTGAGTACACAGATACCTCATATGTGGTCATAAACCACTGTTTGGGCACACGGCAGGGCTCAGAAGGGAAGGAGCGCCATTTGACTTTTTGAATGGAAAATATGCTGGAATATTTAGCAGTTGCCATGTCGCATTTGGAGAGTCCCTGTGTGCCTAAACATTGGAGCTCCCCCACAAGTGACCCCATTTTGTAAACTAGACCCCCTAAGGAACTTATCTAGATGCATAGTGAGCACTTTGAACCCCCAGGTGCTTCACAAATTGATCCTTAAAAAAAAGAAAGTACTTTTTTTTCACAAAAATTTTCTTTTAGCCTCAGTTTTTTCATTTTCACATGGGCAACAGTATAAATTGGATCCTAAAATTTGTTGGGCAATTTCTCCTGAGTACACAGATACTCATATGTGGTCATAAACCACTGTTTGGGCGCACGGCAGGGCTCAGAAGGGAAGGAGCGCTATTTGACTTTTTGAATGGAAAATATGCTGGAATATTTAGAGGTTGCCATGTCGCATTTGGAGAGTTCCTGTGTGCCTAAACATTGGAGCCCCCCACAAGTGACCCCATTTTGGAAACTAGACTCCCTAAGGAACTTATCTAGATGCATAGTGAGCACTTTGAACCCCCAGGTGCTTCACAGAAGTTTATAGCGCAGAGCCGTGAAAATAAAAAATCATTTTTTTTTCTCAAAAAATGATTTTTTAGCCCACTATTTTTTATTTTCACAATGGTTACAGGAGAAATTGGACCCCAAAAGTTGTTGTCCAGTTTGTCCTGAGTATGCTAGTACCCCATATGTGGGGGGGAACCACTGTTTGGGCACACGTCAGGGCTCGGAAGGGATGTAGTGACGCTTTGAAATGCCGACTTGATGGAATGGTCTGCGGGCATCTTGTTACGTTTGCAGAGCCCATGATGTGCCTAAACAGTAGAAACCCCCCCAAGTGACCCCATTTTGGAAACTAGACCCCGCAAAGAAGTTATCTAGATGTGTGGTGAGCACTTTGAACCCCCAAGTGCTACACAGAAGTTTATAACGCCCGGGCATGAAAATAAAAAAATCATATTTTTTCCACAATCAGGATCTTTTAGTCCCCAATTTTTTTATTTTCCCAAGGGTAACATGAGAAATTAGACCCCAAAACTTGTTGTCCAATTTGTCCTGAGTATGCTGATATCCCATATGTGGGAGAAAACTACTGTATGGGCACACGTCGGGGCTCGGATGGGAAGTAGTGACGTTTTGAAATACCCACTTGATGGAATGGTCTTCGGGCATCATGTTACGTTTGCAGAGTCCCTGATGTGCCTAAACAGTAGAAACTCCCCACAAGTGACCACATTTTGGAAACTAGATCCCCCAAGGAACTCCTATAGATGTGTGATAAGCACTTTGAATCTCCAAGTCCTTCACAGAAGTTTATAACGCAGAGCCGTGAAAATATAAAATCATTTTTTTTCCACAAAAATAATTTTTTAGTCCCCAGTTTTTTTCCCAATGTTAACAGGAGAAATTAGAACCCCCAAAGTTGTTGTGCAAATTTTCCCGAGTACGCTGATACCCCATATGTGGGGATAAACCACTGTTTGGGCATACGTCGGGGCTTGGAATAAAGGGAGCACTGTTTGACTTTTTGAACGCAAAATTTGCAGGAATCAATGGTGGCGCCATGTCGCGTATGGAGACCCCCTGATGTGCCTAAATAGTGGAAACCCCTCAATTCTAACTCCAACCCTAACCCCAACACACCCCTAACCCCAACCCTAACCCCTACACACACCTAACCCTAATACAAACCATAACCATAACCCTAACCCCAACACACCCCTAACCCTAATCCCAACTCTAACCATAAACCTAACCACAAGCCTAACCCTAATTCCAACCCTAACCCAAATTCCAACCCTAACCCTAATTCTAACCTTAACCCTAATGCTAACCCTAACCCTAAGGCTGGGTTCATATTGCGTTTTACCAGCCCGTTCAACACGTAGCGTTGACCGGCTTGTAACGGTATAGCATAACGCGATTGCGTTATGCTATACCCGCTAGCGCAGATGAATCAGTAGATAATTCATCTGTGCTAGCGGTGACGGAGCCCAGACGCTGCAGCCCGTGTCCGAGGCTCTGTCACTGAATGACGGCACGTCGCGAAAGCATGCCGCTTTACGGCATGCGTTGCGATGCGCACACAAATGGGGTGAATGGCAGCGTTAACAGACTGCGTTACACCGCATTACACCACGGTGAAACGCAGTCCATCTAACGGACTGCCATAATGCAATATGAACCCAGCCTAACCCTAACCCTGAGGCCCCGTGCACACGTTGCGGATTCACTTGCTGATTTTTCTTAAATCCGCAGGTAAAATGACCCGCGTTTTACCTACGAATTTAGCGCGGATTTGTTGCGGTTTTTCCCTGCGGTTTTACACCTATAATGGAATAGGTGTAAAACCTCTGCGGAATCCGTACAAAGAGTTGACATGCTGCGGATTTAAAACCGCAGCAAATCCGCATGTGCACAGCGTTTTTTTTAACCATTTATTTGCATTGTACTGTACATGGTTTCTGGATCTGCTGTGGATCCGTAGCGCCAAATCCGCTGTGGATTCGCAGCGCCAAATCCGCTGCGGATACGCAGCAAAATCTCCGGCGGATCCGCAGCAAAATCCGCCGCGGATCCCCAGCGAAATCCGCCGCGGATCCCCAGAAAAATCCGCCGCGGATCAGCAGCAAAATCAGCCGCGGATCCGCAGCAAAATCAGCCGCGGATCCGCAGCAAAATCCGCCGCGGATCCGCAGCAAAATCCGCCGCGGATCAGCAGCAAAATCCGCCGCGGATCAGCAGCAAAATCCGCCGCGGATCAGCAGCAATATCCGCCGCGGACCCGCAGCAAAATCCGCTAGGAAAAAAAAAAAATTTCTTTATTTTATTATTTGTCCCTACCTATGACAGGGGGGGTTCATTTACTTTTTTTTTATTTTGATCACTGTGACAGTTTATCACAGTGATCAAAATAAATTTTTGTACAATGGAGGGCGCACTGCGCATGCGCCCGCCATTTTCCAAGATGGCGGTGCCCATGAAGAATCCCGGGCAGCCGCCGGGACGGATCCAGGGACATCGGTGGACCGGGAGAGGTGAGTATGGGTGTCGGAAGGTGAGGGGGGGTTATCGGAAGGTGGGGGCAGCGGAGGCCAGGACGAGGGGAGCTGTTAGTGACGGCGGTGACCGATCGCTGCCATCTTTCGGTGGCGGCGGCCGATCGCTGCCGTGACTACGTGTGGGGGGGTCAGGGTTCGGTGTCCAGCCATGGCAGATGCTATTGCAGCATCGGCCATGGCTGGATTGTAATATTTCACCAATTAAATTGGTGAAATATTACAGATTGCTCTGATTGGCTGTTTCACTTTTAACAGCCAATCAGAGCGATCGTGGCCACGGGGGGGGTTAAGCCAACCCCCCTGTGGTGAAGCACAAAGGGTCTTGTGCCTGCGGGTCGGGTGACCTTTGAGTGACCCCGGTCTCCCGGCCCACAGGAACGCGATCCTTTCATGACACAGGGTATGCGTCATAGGTCGGATTGGCACTGACTTTCATGACGCATACGCTGTGTCAAAGGTCGGGAAGGGGTTAAAGGGAATCTGTCACCCTAAATTGGCGGGATATTTAAATGATGGCAGTCAGGTCAGATGGGCGGTGTTTTGGGTACTTGCCTTAACATGTTGTTCGCTGCTGTCTCCATTATTTCTGGGAATTGTAGTCGTTGCCCTCCATATAACGCGCCTGCGCATTGCAATCTGCGGGCAAAGCATACTGCGCGTGCGCAATTCAAGATTGCAATGCGCAGGCGCGTTATATAGAGGGCAACGACTACAATTCCCAGAAATAATGGAGACAGCGGCGAACAACATGTTAAGGCAAGTACCCAAAACACCGCCCATCTGACCTGACTGCCATCATTTAGATATCCCGCTAATTTAGGTGACAGATTCCCTTTAAAATTCTTCCATCTTGTTTGTCAGGTTTCTGGCATTTGAGTGCATGCAGTTTAGAGGATTTTGTTTTGTTCCACTCTCCTCCTTGTGGATTGCTTTAGAAATTTTCTTACTCCCTTCCGAGTATGTTGTCTTGGGTCTTCTTTGCCGCACCTCATATCCTTCATCAGTATATTTTTTGCTTCCTGTTCGTGTCTAACATTTTTCTTCCCGTACCCTCTTCTTCTAGTTTAACGCCCTCCTGATGGTGTAGCGAGTCTTCTGGCGAATGCGTGTTTCCCAGGTTTGTTGAGGTGTAGTCCGTCTCTGGCGAGGAGTCCGTCATACAGGTAATTCACACCGTGGTCCAGGAATCCGAATTCTTGTTGTCTGCACCATCGTCTTAGCCAGTTTTTCTCATCAAGGATCCTGATCCATCTCCTGGTGCCATGCCTGTCTACTGGAAGGATAGAAGAAAAAACTACCTGTGGCTAGAATTCCTTTACTTTTTTCCCCAACTCTTCAAAGTCCTTGCAGATTGTCAGTAGGTCCTTCCTTGCCGTGTCATTGGTGCCAACATGTATAAGAAGAAATGGGTGGACGTCCTTGGAACTGATGAGCTTTGGTCACATCCTTGATCTTCGCACCTGGGAGGCAGCATACTTCTCCTGCGGTTAGGTCGGGTCTGCAGATGGCTGCTTCTGTGCATCTCAGTAGTGAGTCTCCAACTACTATCACTCTTCTTCTTGGCTGTACATTTTGTTGTCACTTCTGGGTGTTGCTGTGTACCCTTTTCTTCTTTGCTGGCTGGTAGTGCCTCATCCTTAGGTGTGCCATTTTAGTCCTCTACAAGGCCTTGGTATTGATTTCTCAGTTGTGTGGTTGGTGAGGTCTCCATGGTCTTCTTGCTTCTTTTGGTCACGTTTTCACTCGTCTGCTTTTGGACAATTTCTTCACCTTCTGTAACCAGTAGAGATGCTTCTGTTCTGTCTAGGAAGTCTTCATTTTATTTGATGAGTTTCAATGTTCCAATTCTTTCTTCCAGACCCGCACCTTTTCTTCTAAAAGGGACAGTAGTCTACACTTCTGGCAGGTGAAGTTGGATTCTTCATCTGGTCGAACTGTGAACATGCAGCACATGTTGCAGCTCACCATGTAGGTTGTCACATCTGCCATGTTTCTCCTAGATCCTTCCGACTTGCTGCGTGTCTTCCTTCTTGTGTAATCTACTATGTGTAACCTTCTTGTGTAATCTGCTTTTTTTCTCCTTGTGTAATCTACTCAATCAGCCAAGCTTTCTTGCAATAAAGTCCTAGAGGCAAAAATTCACACGCCGTACGACGCTCGGTTTGGCGATGCTTTCCAAGCAGCTGGTCCCGCCTGTACCCAAATATCTTCTTGCTGAGGGAAACTTCACTTTTCTCAGAAGGCACCTGGAATAGGCAAATTGTCCTCCTCAAGCTTCAATCCCTCATGTTCAGTCTGAGATCTATTAGTATACCCAAGTCACGTGTGCTGTTGCTCAGCCCTATTCCTCCCATTCTGTATATGCTTTTTTCATTTTTATTGCCCAGATGTAGTACTTTGCATTTTTCCCTGTTAAAAACCATTCTGTTAGTTGCTGCCCACTGCTCCAGTTTATTTGCAACTTTCTGAATCCTCTCTCTTCTCTAGTATTAGCTATCCCTCCTAGCTTTGTGTCATCAGCAAATGTAATCAGTTTACACTCAATTCCTTCATATAAATCATTGATAAAGATGTTGAACAATACAGAGCCCAGGACAGAGCCCTGTGGTACCCCACTTAAGACATTCTTTCAACTCGATGTGCACCCAGAAGGTACCCAAATATCTTCTTGTTGAGGGAAACTTCACTTTTCTCAGAAGGCACCTGGAATAGGCAAATTGTCCTCCTCAAGCTTCAATCCCTGATTTGGCGATAAATTCCAAGCAGCTGGTCCCGGAGGTACCCAACTATCTTCTTGCTGAGGGAGACTCTTTGCTTTTCCCAGAAGGCACCTGGAATAAGAAAAATTGTCCTCCTCAAGCTTCAATCCCTGGTTTGGCGATCATAGAATCATAGAATGGTAGAATTGGAAGGGATCTCCTGGGTCATCTGGTCCACCTCCCTGCTCAAAGTCAGATTCACTAAATCATCCCAGACAGATGTCTGTCCAGTCTTTGTTTGAACACTTCCTTTGAAGGAGAACTCACCATCTCTCGTGGCAGCCTGTTCATCATTGATCACCCTAACTGTCAAAAAGGTTTTTCTGATATCTATTCTGT